>OY725321.1:15965200-16632700 GCA_963242795.1 Inga leiocalycina
CATTGAAACTACTTACTTTCGGATAAAACCACTTTGGGTCTCTAAGAACTTTACCCTCGCATGACCTACCAAGGATTCTATATGTTTGGGTTGCACTATCATTAAAATGAAAATCAACAAAAATTAGAAGTATTCATTTAAGTCAAAAATCAATAAAATACAAACAAAATAACTTACGTGTTGAAGATAGATTTTGTTTTCTTTGTCTAGCTTTTTATGCAAGGAATCAAACCAATAGATTGTGTTGAGGTAAGGACAGAGAACATACAAACTCCAATGGTAACTATAACAACATATACAAATTAAGATAAAGTTAGATGACAAGGCAATTATTTATTAAACATCTAAATAGAAAAAATTCAAATACGTATCCTTAAACAATTGGTGGTAAATAGCAACAAAATTTGGTCTATCCCACTATGTAGGCAGCATAGCTTGTCCTCGCTTCCAAAGTATTAGTATCCCTTATCGTATTTGCAGGACATAAGATTCCATATAAATCATGTCTTTCCATGTCAATGCATATGCGGTGGCAGCAGCTATAATAGAATTGAAATGATGAATGAATTATTGAATGTATGAAATCAAAAAACCATTGCATTATTTGAAGAAAAAAATGGAAAAAAAAACTTACCGGATTGCAAATTTAACTATCCTATATCTATCTCCTCCAGCTTGATGAACTCCTTGACATATTTCCTGTCAATTATAAAGGGATACTCCAATGTTAGGCCCATAATCCCTGGAGGCATGTGTAAGGCCATCTAGCAAATGCCTTTGTAGAGTTGTTACAGTCATGCCAAGAAAGGTCATTTTCCCGCATCTTGTTCAACCCTTTAGAACATAAAAAAAATAAATTGTTAGTAGGATGTCAATAGATCTCAAGTAATAGTAAGGTAGTTCCTACCATTAGAGGTGTTGTCACTTTGCCAATAAGATTTTGAGGCCAAAGGATGAAAGATCATATCGTCTAACCTATCATGGCAACCTCTTCCTCAGGAACAAGGATGGTTGTACCTTCTTGCCCCTCTCGAACACATGTCACAGTTGCCCTACATAAATGCTATAGAATTTGCTTATGATTGTGGGTGGTAGCTTGTGTGTAAACGAGAGCATCAACAACAACACCCATTAGTGGGCCATCCAAATAGAGGATGGAACATTCTCCCAGCACTAGAGTGGGAGAAGGGTCGCCAAGTGGTTCTTTTAGCGAGTTGTAAGTTCCTTTGGTGTTGGGGAAGGCCGGGCATTCCTGAGTTCTATGCTCGTCACTTGCCATCTTCGATTCAATTATCTTTGTCATTTCAAGACGTAGCTCCGACAATAGCTCTTCTCAGAGTTTGTCATGAAGTTTAGGCTTGAGCTCTTATCCGACTTCTAAACGAATCTTGGCCACAAGCTCCCTACTGGGTTTAGCTTGTAACGAATAATATGAAGCTCATCCAAAATACTTCGCGACACTAACTCCCCTTGGCTCCCCTCGAACACGACCACGATGATCTACCTTCCTAATCGCCATTGACAAGATGTCCATCCGTCCACTTGGAGTAAATGAACATTGGCTGCTCTGATCTTTAAGTTCATCCTATAACATATAATTTATCGTAAATGAAAATTAAACACTCCAAATATGAAAAAATTTCAAAATTAAATACTTATACTTTAACTACTTACAATCCTCACTGCAACTTCAGCAACAGCCAGATTTACATACTTCCCACCCTTAATTCTCCCTGCTTTCCATTTTTTGTGATGTGGAGGGGGAGTTGGGGCTTGCACAACAACGCTAGGATCTTATTGGTTGTAGATGTAACCATTCTCTTATTCCCATATCAACAAGGTCTAGTCTCGCACTAATTTCATCCTTAGTCTTCCCTGGTATGTACAAAAGCATACTAACAAAACTATCACAAACATTTTTCTTCACATGCATCACATCAATATTGTGTCTCACTTCAAGACTACGCCAATATGGAAGATCAAAGAAAATTGATCTCTTCTTCCATATGTTCTTCTCACCTGTAGCCCTCTGATTTATACCGAATGTGACATTGATACGTTCCACCCGACTGTAAACTTTCTCTCCAATTAATGCCTTTAGAGCCATTCCATACTCCAGTAAGTCGTTAAAATGCTTTATCAACCTACAATATGGGTGGCACCGATGAAGAAATCTCCTGTGACCAAGGTATATCGTTTTCCTTCCATGCTTTAGTTGTCCCATCGCCACAACCACCATCTTTCTTCACTTAGTATCATGAAGTTTTACACTTAGGACACTCACTAAGACCTTCATACTCCTTTATGTATAGTACATAGTCATTAGGACAACTGTGTATCTTTTTATACTCCATACCCATCGTAGACAGGATTTTATTGGCCTCATACATACAATTTGGAAGTACATTATTATGTGGAAACATATCACATAACAATTCAAGCAGTAATGTGAAACTACTATTGGTCAACCCACAATTAAGTTAACCAAATGCAATGTTCCTGTCAGTTGTGTGTACTTACTCCCAAGATACAATGGTGTCTCTACATCAATCTGTAGGCTGTCTTATTCATGTGATTTCGCAAAGGATTCTACCTTAATATCGTGAATCATTTTGTCCATTTTATCTTCATCTATGACATCCATAGCTGCCTTCTTGTGCAATGGCCAATCAGTTGCTTCATCACCATGCCATATCCACCTTGTGTATTGAAGATTTATTCCATCACAAAGTAGGTGATCCCTTATAACATCAACATCTTGTTGACTCTCATTTAAACAATTGACACAAGGACAAAAATACATCCTATTTTTTGTTGGAGCGTTCCTTCTAGCAAATTCAATAAACTCTTCAACCCTATTCTCATATTCTACACTAGTTCTCAAAGCATTCATCCAATTATGATCCATTTTAGTACGACCTAAGCCATTCTCAATAACACTCAAGTTTAGAACAATTGTCAACGATGGGATTGCCTTTTTTTTACTTTTTTCAAAAAAAAATTCCGGTAGCATTTTTCCTTCCAAAATTTCAATAAGAAACCATTTTAGCTTAATTCAAACAAAACAAACTAATTGAGACAATTCAGGACAATGTCAACAATGTAATCTACCAATTTTTCTTTACGGAACAAATATGAGGTTATGATGTAAGCAATTTCTTAGACAAATAGAGAATCAATGATATATAATTGGGTTTTCTTAAGAGAACGTGGCTTATAATAATTTTTAAACTCAAAGGGAAATCCTAAAAAGTGTTAAACTTATAATAAATTTTAAAGGTATATTGAAATAAAGTTGTAAGTGGATTTGGGGTGTCTGTTACCCCTTAATTTTCCCCAACATCTCAAATTTTTTCTTATTTATTTTAATAATTAGAAATTCTACATAAAATGAGAGTGACATTATGACATCTTATATGTAAATTAAAAAATGGTGCAGTTTACAAACTTTTGTTATGTTACTATGGGTTTGCAATGCATATTCCTATATGCAATTGTGTGTGTGTGTTTTTCAGATGACTTGAAAGGTTTTTCTCTATTTCTTTTTTATCTAGCTAGATAAATAATGCTGGGACAAATATACTTTAGGAAGCAACAGATTATACTACTAAAGTTACATCAACAATCATGGACACTAATTTCCAATCTGCTTACGATTTGAGCCAACTGGCACACCCCCTTCTCAAAGCCTCATTATACAGAGCAATTTTTTTGCCCAATCATATAATAATTGTTCATTCAATTAAAAACAAAATTTTGTGAGGTCCCTAAACAATATATATTATTCTTTTTCATAATTAATACAAAGCATTCTATTTAAAAATAAAAACCAACCAGGAGGGATATGGCCAACAATGTAGACAAAGAATGAGGAGCTCGGTGTTGGTGTGCCACTGAGGAGACACGACCCACGATGGTGAGAGGGAGGACAATGGCTATGAGAGGGAGAGAGCAGCAACTCTTGTTCAGAGTGAAGTGATGAACTTACACACAGAAGCTTGCGAGAATGAAATGAGGGAGTGAGCTAGTGAAGATGGAGGAAGAGGAAGAGTGAAGACAGATGAGAAGGAGGAGGAGGGAATGAGTGAAATCACTTATGCAGTGTGAAAGACGGAGGATGAGGGAATAACTTTTCAGACTTTTGAAGAGGGAGGCTAGGATGGAGTGGGCATGTCAGCCGCATGTCTGACATACAATGGGGCGCCTGTAGGCATCTCAAGTCAAACTTAGGATGCCTAAAGAGTAATTTAGGTGTCCCAAGTTTGAAGAAAGGACGCCTAAAGACCTTTAGGCCTCCCTTTTTCATTGGGGATGCCTAAAGGTATCCCTTTTGAGTTTGGGGACGCCTAAAGGTTTAAGTTTAAAAAGTCCAAAGCCACTTTATGAGAATTGAACATACAAGAAATTAAATACCGGAGACCATAAAGTTAAATTCCTATTTTTGGACTCTTCGCAACACAAGTTAATCTAATCAATGTAATATAATTAAGTTGAATTCCTATTTTAGGACTTTCAACACAAAGTTCAATTTGCACTTCTTAATTCACAAAATATATATTTATTTATTTAACTTGTTTTAATTTGATATATATATTCTATTTGGTGTAAATCTCTCACAGAGAGAGTTCTTAATTTTTTAGGAGTACAGTCTTGTGTGTGTGTACACATATAATTTTATATGTTTTGTATCTTTAATCTGCAGCAAAAGAACCACTCACTCATCATTAATGTGATCATGTTCAGAAATTGGTGAGATTGGTTGTGTTTAATTCTCACATGTGTGTGTGTGTGTTCCCAATAAATGAATACAAGTGTGTTCTCAAGCTATGATTACTTAATTTGGTGGATCTCCTCAGTCCTCACACTCCAGATTCCTCATTTGAAAAGAGGTAGACTACTGTATTACTCAACAATTTCACATTGAGCTTTAGGCGTCCCTTTTTTGCATTGGGGACACCTAAAGGTACCTTTTGGCTTCCCAAGTTACAAAAACTCAAAATTCCACCCCAGTATTATAAAAATGCCACCGCATTTTCTTTTAACTTCCCTTTTTTTTTTAAACGGATGTCTGCTAGGATAGTAAAATCTATTCCCTGTAATAGTGTTAGCCTTGATATATTCCACAAGTTCTAGACGGTCAGTCTCAATGATGACATCCTTCAGTTTCCAATCCCAGTCCACCTTCAAGCACCAAATTGTGCCCCATACCCCATATGAGACCAGCTCATGGTGCGTTTGGATAGGCTCGATGAGCTCGTCTCATCTTGACCATTTAAATTTATTTTTTTATTTTATATATTTTTTTTTTAAAAAAATATACATACAACGCGGGCTGTGATTTTATACTCTTATGAGAGGCTCCCTCATCTTTGTTTGCCCATTATGGGAGTGGAAGATTCTTTCACGTAGAGAGCCGTGCAACACGTATGTTGAATGGCAATACTATGAAATTCTCACTTTTACATTCTACATTTATTTTTCCCTATCAATTTAGGTAGGATAGAGAAATTCAGTTCTATCTGCTTCTAACTTTTTATCATCAGATATTGAGTTTTAATTACTATGTTTTCATTTTATATTTTTAATCATTGCACAATTTTTTTAAAAATATATCAAGAGAGAGTATATTGCAAAGGCAAAAAATGCTACTTTGATGCATGGTGTCCTCACTGGTTTGATTTAGATGTTTCATAGGGTTTCAATTCAACAAGCACGCTCTTCAATTACAAGTTTTTGTTCCTCCTAGCTCTCTAGTTCAAACGTTCTGACGTAGCGCTCAAGCCAATTTTTTTTACTCACATTATATTCTCGAATGAGGAGTGCTGCTCTGGACCTTTTTTATTTTCCGGGGGTGATGGCATGTGTGCGTAATAAATGTAAATAACTGCCCTGTATTTGATTCACAGAGTATATAAGAGAAATAAGTGAGGATAAATCTAATCGAATAATCTTTTTTTACCTGAAATATAATCAAATCATCTAAATCTCTCCAGACTGAGATGATGATAACAATTACATTACATTTGTAAAACTAGGTTATATCCAATTGGCGCGCTCTGTAGTTTTTTTAAAATAGAGAATATGATTTTATATATATATATATATATATATAAAAGAGATATAGAACAGAATAAATCTAATAAAATCATCTAAATCTCTCCAGACTGAGATAATGATAACAATTAAATTACAAATCTGATTTAAAAGATGATAACAGAATATGTGTGTGTGTGTGTGTGTGTGGAGCGCGTGTGCATATAGATACTGCACACAAAACAAGTAATCGTCTCCTTCCCTCGATTAACCCTAATTCCGTCTGGCAAGAAGATGGCGACCGGATGCTACAATCTCTATTTCCTCCGGAGATAATCATCAACTTTCTCAAAAGGCTTCATGTGAAATCCCTCTTTCAATTTCAATCTATGTGGAAAGATCGGAGAAATCTCTTGAAGTCCCCCTCTTTCATCAAAGAGCACTACCATCACTCTACCCACAACAACCGTCTTCTTATCTGTCATATATACCATTGCATCGATGGATTTTGGCCTCCATGGTTGCTTCGTTCTGAGAAGGAAACTGCGGAAGTTGAGAGATTACCCGTCATGGATTCCTCAAGGCCTATTACTGACCTCGTTGGTTTCAGCAACGGCATGCTTTGTGTGAAACTCGGTTATGAAGAAGATTATCTTCCTCCTTCACTTTTGTTGTTGAACCTAGCGACTAGAGAGGTAAGGCAAGTACCTGTTGACAAATAAGATTTGAGTAATGCACAACCAGCGAATATTATTGTATTAGCATCAAAAAGTATTCTACACCTGATACACATATATATGTAACTCATGTCTAATGTAAATCCACAACTGAATACACTAACTATCTAGTCTTTCTGGGCCTTATGTTATATGGCCCATTACAAGGCCATTCCTATTTCTTACACTCCCCCTCAAGCTGGGGGCAAAAGATATCCAGTGCTCCTAGCTCACCAAGAATCCAGCTCAGACTGTCTTTCCTCACTGGTTTCGTCAGCATATTTGCCTGTTGGTTAATTGATCTAACATGCTCCAATCGGAACAATCCATTTTGCAATTTTTCCCGGACAAAGTGACAATCTATCTCGATATGCTTCATCCGTTCATGAAAAACAGAGTTTGAGGCGATATGAATCGCCGCTTTGCTGTCACAAAACACACTAATTGGCAAAGAATGTGTAATCTTTAATTCATCTAATAATCCTACAACCTAAACAATTTCTGAAACAACAGAACCCAAGGCTTTATACTCGCCCTCTACCAACGGGAGGCTGTGGTCTGCTTCTTTATTTTCCATATGATAAGTGAACCTCCGAGTTTTAAAAAATAACTTGTAACAGATCTCTGGGTAGTCCCACACGCTCCCCAATCTGAGTCACAGAAGCAATCCAAGGCAATATGTCCGATTGAACTCATCAACACACCACGCCCCGGATTTCCCTTCAAGTACTGAACCACATTAAGCACTGCCCCATGTGCACTTTCATAGGGTTTTCATGAATTGACTTAGAGTCTGTACAGTCAGGTCGTGCAATAGTAAGATAAATTAACCGACCTACCGAGGTTCTATATCGTTGTGGATTTGGTAACAAGTCTTCTACTTTGTCTCTTCCTTCTTCATATGCAAGAAGTTTCACATTTTGTCCCATTGGCACTTCCAATGGCCTACATCCACTTAGCCCTATATCCCATAGTAAATCAAGTATATATTTTCTTTGACTCAACGTTATACCCCTTTTGGACCTAGCTAATTCAATGCTAAGGAAGTACTTCATTAGTCCTAGGTCTTTAAGTCAAAAACTGTTATGTAAGAACAGTTTTACCTCTTTGATCTTTGCCTCATTGCTCCCTATAACCAAAAGGTCATTAACATAAACAAGAACATATATCACACCATCCGCAAAGTATCTAAAAAAGAGGGAATAATCACTTTTACTTTGATTGAAACCCCCTTGTATAAGGGTAGTGGTTAATTTATTGTTTCATTGTCTAGACACCTGTTTAAGCCCATACAATGACTTCTTAAGCCTATATACCATGTTCTACCCCTCAATATTGAAACTTTGGGGAACATGCATGTAAACTTCTTCATTTAAATTCCCCTGTAGGAAAGCATTATGCACATCCGTATGATACAAATTCCTTTGATTTAAGGCAGCAAGTTTAAGTATGATTCTGATGTAACCATTTTAATAACAGGAGAAAAGGGATCATGATAGTCTACCCCTTCTCTTTGAGTGTAACCCTTTGCAACTAATCTTGCCTTATATTTATCTATTTCTCCATTACTCTTGTAGTTAACTTTGTACACCCACTTACACCCAATAGGTTTCTTTCCCTTGGGAAGGGGTACAATGTCCCATGTTTGATTCTGTTCTAATGCCTTTATCTCAAAACTCATAGCTTTAACCCACTCATCATTTTGCACAACCTCCTCATATGTAGTAAGTTCATTAACACTATCAACATTACTTAATAAACATAAGCAGGATGCTAAAACATTGTTATAAGTAATATACAGCTCAATAGGATAAAGACATTTTTTCATACCTTTTGCTTTACCTGAATCAATGGCAGTGAGATTACATATGTAATCTTGTGACCATATAGGCGCCTTTCGGTCTCTTCTTGGCCTTGTAGTACACATCATGGTTATGGAAGGATCTCTTAGATGGTTTTCATCTTCAATGTTTATAGGTGCATTGTAGAGTTTCCTTCTTCCTCCTTTTTCATAAATTCAAGTAACTTTTCATACTGATCCTAAGTAAATGTTGGTGCAACAACATTGCTATTATCTTGTTGTCCCTCACTTTGATGATTAGGCTAAAAATCATTTTGAGCACCCTTGATCTGCTTCCTTTGGAAGTGGCAAGAAATCCAATCAGGTGCTAGCAACCTTCTTTTGTGTAAGCTTTTCAGCCACAGAGCGAGCAATCAAGAGAGAGACCTCCTCTGCCTCTTCCTCAAGATCTCCCCCTGCCTTTAGTGATCATTGCTATTCTATCTGTGTGTGCATCTTTAGACAAATCTGCAATGTTCTTCTGGCCCTCATCTTCTAACAGCATGGCAAATGCCTGATTAACATTGGGCAAGGGTGTCGTGAGTAGTATCTGGCTCCTTGCAGCCGCATAGCTTTCATTGAGCCCCATGAGAAACTAGAGGAGCTTCTATTGCTGCATCCCTTGACTATATATTCTTGACGTTTCGCACTGACACGAGGGGATTGGGATGAGGGCAGATTGTTCCTCCCATAATTCCTTCAACTTTGTAAAATAGCCAGAAATGGACGGTGATCCTTGATGTAAAGAATTAATTTCTTGATGGAGACAGAAGATTCGAGAACCAGTAATTTTATCATATCTTTCTTTCAAATCATTCCATACCTCATGTGCCTCCTGGTGATATATTATACTATTGGCAATTTCTCTGGGAACGGAATTGAGTAACCAAGATAGGATGATAGTATTGCATCTCTCCCATTGGTCTGAGTCCAACTTCTTGAGATTCTTTACGGCATGTACTGTCTACCAATCCTAGTTTTTGTTTTCCTCTGAGTGCTATTTTCATGGCCCTGCTCCATACTGTATAGTTGACATTTCCGGTAAGTGTCTGGGAGACGATGGCAGCCCCCTGCATATCTGATGGATGCAGGCATAATGGGTGGTTGAACGGCAGGTTGTTAGCATCGGAATTTTTGCCGGAGGTTTTGCTTGCGATGTCTGCCATGGAAGACGGTTGCTTGAGATTGAGAAGAAGAAGAAAGAAATAGACAGCTTCCTGTTGTGATTTGATACTGCAACAATTAATTTCAAATGCTGCAATTTTGGTGTTGCTATTCGGCGTTGGGACAATCAGTTCCAAAGATTGCAATTCCATGGCAATCGGTGCGATCGATGCTGCCAAACCTGGTTCTTCGTTCTCGGATGTTGCACCGTGTTAGTAGTTCTTCTTTCTCCGATGCTGAATGATGTGATTGGGCCTTTGATGCTTCCAAAGCCAATTCTTCTTTCCCGACTGCGAAAATATCATCAGATTTCCGGGTAATTTTGTGATACGGGTCGAGTTTGGTTTCTTTCTCCCGGATCTAGAATTATCGACGGGTTTGATAGGGCTCCACCTTTTCTTGTGGCTACATCTTTGATGCCCACCAAACTTGGGCCTCCTCTTTCTTGATTTTGGGCCGGTGGTGGTGCTTAATGAGATTGTGGTTGTCTAACCGCTCTGATGCCATGTTGACATATCATATTTCAGTAATGCACAGCCAGCAAATATTATTATATTAGCATCAAAAAGTATTCTACGCCTGATACACATATATATATATATATAACTCATGTCTAATTTAGATCAACAACTGAATACACTAACTACCTAGTCTAACTGGGCCTTATGTTATATGGCCCATTACAAGCCCATTCCTATTTCTTAGAGTACCCAAATCAACAAACGATCATGGCCGCTTTTGCAGTGTTAACTCGGTATTTGGGTATATTCATGTGGTTAGGGATTATAAGATAGTGACAACCCATAGGATTAGGAATCGTAATCGAAATGATTCAGCCTATGTTGACCTAGTGGAGGTGTTTTCATTAAGAATGGGGTCCTGGAAAGAAGTAGAATTTTGGATTATACAGTGTATAGATCTTTACTCTCAATCTGTTACTGTTAATGGGGCTATGTTTTGGTTAGGATGGCATTGCGTAGATCTTCGTGGGGTGATAGTTTCATTTGAATTGACAACAGAAGTTTTTACATTTATATCAATACCTTTTATGAATATAATCTTGGTGTGTACGAGAACAAAGTTGCTATGGGTCTTCCATTCAAAGTGCATGAATATGAGTTATGGGTGTTGGAAGAGGGAAGTTGTGAATATGGGAAGGATGGGTTTGGACTCAGAAATATCGTACTACAGAAACTTCACCTCTCTTTCCTCATTTACGCTTATTGAGAAATGAATCGGTATGCTACAACGCCAAGGGTGACTCAGTTTTGTTCTTCAATACTAATAGTATGTTGAAGAAGTTTGCCAGCTCTTTATCGGACTGCGGTATAATGGCAAATTTTGTTTATGTAGAGAGCCTCGTGTCTATGTCCGACACGCATATTGAATAGCTTTGTTATGAAATATATGCTCACTTTGACATTCTAGATTTACTGAGTCTTGTCAATTTTGGTGGAAATATACCCACAAAACCTTTGAATATTTTGGTTGTGTCTATAAGATGTGATGCCCCTTAGATATTTTAGGTAGAATGGGGAAGTAGAAATTCAGTTGTACCTGCTTCTAAGTCTTTATCTTTCTATGTCATCAGATGTTGAGTTTTACTTGCTATGTGTTTATTTTGTGTTCTTATCATTGCGCACTTTTTTAAAAACAATTACAAGGGAGATCATATTGCAAAGGCAAAATGCTACTTTTATGGAGTGGAGACTTGCATGTGCGTCATGTACTCACCTATTTATTCTTTTCTCGGATGAAGGAGATGGTACAATACATTAACATTTGTTCAGACTTGCAACATTAAACTTAGCACGAAGCTTCTTAGTCTCAAAAATGTTCGGATGAGCTATATGAGCATGGCTTGTTCTTCTGATAACATGTAAATAACTATATCAATATATATATATATATATATTGTAGATTGTCGCTATTGGATTTCTGGAAGTGGCCACGAAGAAAAGTTTATTTATTTATTTTTTGTTCATATATCTTTTGATGGGCTCTTATGAAACTCAGATTTTCTTTTTCCTTTTTTGGCTTAGCATTATTAGCAGAGTGGATAAATGTGAGATTGAACATAAGCATTAGTTGTTAATTCTAGATTGACCTCTTTTTTTTTTTTTTTGGGTAAATCTAGATTGACCTCTTTGATAAGTAGTGCACCTCCCCCGAGAACCAGTTTCAGTGCTCAACTCAAAGATGAGTACTAAGTGTGTGTTTGGCAAAGCTTTTTTTAATAGCTTCTGGGGGAAAAGTGAAGAATAGCTTTTAGAGAATAGATTATGAGTAGAATAGATTATGAGAAAAAAGTGATTTTGATAAAGTTAGAGTGTTTGGATGTTATAGTCAGAATAGCTTTTTTCATTGTCAAATTACTAAAAAGGACATTAGTTTTTTTAATAATTACATGTAAGGGATAAATTTATATTATATGCATTATTAAACATTAAATGTTTAATAAATTCAAAAAAATTCGAAATAAATTTTAAAAAAATTATAATAATAAAATTAGTCAAATATACAATATCAAAAAATATATAAAATTATTTTATAAATTATATTATTAGTCTATAATGTGGTTTAATATAGTAATAACATGTGTGTGTGAACATATGTGGTTTAAAATTAGTCAAATATATATACATATGTGTGTGTACATGTATAGTAATAACTTGTGTAACAAAAAAATAATTATAAGTAGTTAGGATATAAAATAATATACTACAAAATATCAAAGTACAAGTTCAGAGTAGAGATACGCATACATTTCACTGATTGGCAAAAATAGAATACGTCAAAATGTAAATACAATAACATTTAACAGATTGTCAATAAAAGCGTACGTAATGAGAAGGAAACTATACATGACTAAGCTTCGTGCATATAATAAACGATTTGATAACGCTCGGATCTGTATAGACCAAGGTATCCAATCGGGGTGGGATAGCCAGAATCCACCAAATAATATTTCTAGATTCCTGCTTCATGTTTCAGTGATACCTATAGTCAGCATTCGAACATGTCCCTGAAGAGAATTTTAAACACATTCCATTGTACATAGTTCCTTCTCCTTCTAAGGAGGAATAAATCACAATAACCAAGGTAGAGAAGAGAAAGAATTTAGAAGATGACCTGACATAATGTACAGCAAGGACAAATGAGATGGTAAATACAATCATCCAAGGAACTATCCCTATCCTGCAAAGGTATCAACACATTCAAAATTTATTTCAGAAAAACACTAAAGTAGACATATATTAGAAGTTACAAGATAGGAATAGGAAGTCACAGGGCATAGTATCAATATTACCTAGCCTAACCCCTACACAAACTATTGTATGCAAATAATAGCTAATTTCAGGAGATCAAATGGGAATTCATAAACCTATAAAATAATAATTATACCACCAATCCATGTAATTACACCCATGTCCCAAAACCTTCTACAAAAATGGTGTGACAGCTACACTTCTGAATTTTGAGCCACAATTATACTTCATATAGATATGAGGAGTGAATATAATTGAAGTATTGAGCAAACGAAAAGGATATGAACCCATCCAGAGATGTGCAAAACATCTTTTTTTTCCTTTGTTGGGTGAAAGATGCTAAACATCTATTTAACTCAATACTTATACATGCGAAAGTTAGGAATTACAAACAAGTCTATAGAGAAAAACCCACCTTGATGTTAAATTTCTTTCGTATACGTGTTCGAAATACGCCTAAATATGCTCCTGTAGTAATAACAAAGGAAACTGCCAGATAGAGAAAAAGGTGCTTTCTTGTGGCAATAAAAGCAATCAAACTGAGAATGACGCCAATTGTGAGAAGAAAGTAAACTATTCCCTGAAAAACAAAGGAAAAAATATATATATTCAAAGTTCAGATTCGGAGAGCTGACATAAATTGAATTCGTCAAAGTTTCAACTCAATTTGAATTTTCTTGCCGGAACAGAGAATTTTGACATCTTCTAGAAAAGTAAACATACATGAACATAAGGAAGAAAAAAGCCAGCTCTCTTCATGTTCTTCCCAAATCGATAGCAAGGACAGCTGCAAAACCAAACAAGCTGTTATTCACAAATTACAGGCATTATATCTTATAAGAATAATCTATAACAGAAAGCTTTCAAGCTATTCCTCACCCCTCTGGCCCTTTCCCTTTCTCTTCTTCTTTACCTCTTTATTTTATTCTGGCGTTTTGGTTTTTTACTGACCAGAGACATCTATACAATTATGAGGGTCAAGGCAGCAAATCAAAATGATTTAAATTAATTTGTCAAGAGAACCCAACCCAGGAAAAAACAGATATGGGAAGATAAAATCTCTAGATACTGCTAGAAATAGAAACCCAAAAAGGCAAAAAGACAAACTAAACACAAACCTTCAAAGAACCTAAAGGCAAATAGAGAAATCTAACAAGTAAATTCCTGATCGCTCAAAACCCTTGTCTCTACCCAGAATGTGAAAAGGCCAAAGCTCCAAGAAGAAGGAGGAAAGTTACCATGTGGATTCAAGGGCGATTCGACGGTCTTCAAAGCAATCGAGAAGTTCACCTTCCCACATCCGGAAAACCCCACCAAATTCTGTAACCTCTTCTTCGTCTCCAACACCACCAAGCTTCCCCCATTTGCCATTAGCCTGCAAGGCCACCGTGGAACAGAGCATATCGAAATCCACGACAGCAATACCCTCCAAAAGCCGCTCCTCCTCGCCGCCGCCGCCTCCGCCATTCTCTTCCTCAACCACCCTCGCCGTCTGTTTCTCCATCTCCGCCATAGCCTAAAAGCTTTCACTAGGACAGCTTTCACGGGATCTCAACGGTCAAAAAATCAGGAGTAAAAGCAGAAAAAATTGGATTGTGGTGAAACCAAGGTTTTGCAATCCAAAACCTTGGTTTCGCCCTCAAACGGGATTATCCAAAATTTATGAGTGTTTGGATACTTTTAGGTGAAACCATGGTTTGAGTCCAGAATCAATTAAAATAATTGAACCCAAACACCCTCTAAGACCTATTCATTTTAGTGAGGTATGTACCACTCAAATAAAATTTCAGCCATCTAGATTTAAGATTTTCAACTAATAATTTTTAAATCATTTTTTTTTTTTTTGAAAAACTAATAGTTAAAATATTATCTTTATTTTAGATTTTGAACACATTAAAATTATTTTTTTGAAAAAAAATAACGTGAAAAAAAAAAATCAATCTAAACCATTAAAATTATATCTGAACGGTTTGCCCCCACTTCTTACACCCTACGCAGCACTGAATTTTAAGGGATTGGGAAGAATTACATTACATTTTGTATGGAGTAATATTGAGGGGGATTGTTTAAATTAA
This sequence comes from Inga leiocalycina, assembly GCA_963242795.1. Taxonomy (NCBI): domain Eukaryota; kingdom Viridiplantae; phylum Streptophyta; class Magnoliopsida; order Fabales; family Fabaceae; genus Inga; species Inga leiocalycina. The sequence continues at coordinate 15,980,298 of OY725321.1, forward strand.
TTTTATTTCATAATAATTCATAAATTGTTGAAAGATTGTAATACCCCTAATGATAAATTAAAAATAATATAATAACAGTAAGAAGCATGCCCTTCTCCCCCAATCTTCCTCTTCATCGCTTCTTTCATGCTCTTGCGAACATTCGCTTTTTCCTCTCCATCTATGCTCGTCTCTCTCAGCGCTCTTAGTTTTGATCGAGAACTCCATCATCAATGGTCCTTGGTTTTTCTTTTTATTTTGTTGATTTGAAGGTCTTTGGTTTGAAGGAATAGAAAGAAAAAGTGAATAGTCAATTTCATTTGTCTTCTTCCCTTTATTAAGTGTAGAGTATACAAATCAAAGAATACAAGCTTCTGGAAATGGAGGTTTGTTCAATTCAGGCCTCCTTGAAATTTCCCAATAATAATGCCTTTTGTGATGGGATTCCTCTTGATTCCCATACCCTCCCTAAACCCTTTCTTTCTCAAAAAAAAAAAAAAGACCTTGTGATTAACACCTCTGGCAACAAGCGATCTCGTACGTTCTCTATCCCTTAAATTTGTCACAATTGAAATCATAAAGTTCAACTTCCTTAATCTATGTGAATTCAAGGGTGAAAAAAGATACTCAGCATAAAAATGAATCATCCAAATATTTTCCCAATCTTCCTGTTTTGAGAAAAGCAATGGAGAGTGATGGTGCGAAAGGGATGATAAATGAGAGTGTTATTTTTGTCTAAAAAATATTATAATCAAGGATATTTTTATTTCTACAATTTGCAATCTTGGGATTGAAAATGCAATACTGGGGGAGGTGGCTTTGTATTCCACTTTCGTGGTACTTTCAATTCCTGGTTATCCTTAGTCCCTCGTACCAAATAATACAATTTAGCCCAATCTCTAACACAATCTCAATCTCTACCCCTAGTGCTTCGTACCAAATAGAGCCTTAGGTTTGATTCAAACTTCTATCTCCAAACCACTTGTTTGCTCCAACTAAAAGAATAAAACAAAATAAGAGAGAATATAGTAATAACAATAAAGATGATGATGATGAAAAAACGTGGTGGTGGTGGTGGTCGTTGTCGTCATCATGGTTGTGGTGGTTGTGGTGGTGGTGGCGGTGGTGGTCGTGGTGGGGGTGGTGGTCGTGGTAGTAGTAGTAGAAATGGTAGTAAGTGGTTGTGAGTTGTAGTAAGTGGTGGTGGTGGTGGTAGAAGTGGTTGTAAGTAGTGGAAGTGGTCGTGGTAGTAGTAATGGTAGTAAGTGGTCATAGTCGTGGTAATGGTGGTGGTATAGTAGGGTAGTGGTGGTGGTAGTGGGGGTGGTGGTTGTGGTGCTTGGTGTTTAGTAGCACTAAATTATGATATTTATAATAAAATCCCCTAAATAACACACCAAATCAATATCTTATCAAAATATCAAATAAGTCCCTTTAGTTGGAATGATATATGTAACCCCCTCAGTAATTATATCCGAAATACACGATTAAAATGAAATAGAGACCAATAATAATCAAATAACATTTACTAACCCATCACATGATGGGGTTTTCAAAAATACCTTTCGAAATCATTTATAAACTTGGTCTCATATTCACATTTCGAATACAATTACTACGCGAAGATAAATCACATTCATATAAATATCAGAGTGCACAACATAATCATCCCGGCAATCTCAGGTACATACCTTCGCTAAAGATATACAGGGCACAATTGCCCATTACAATTCTTCAAATGGAGATTACACAATCTCATCTCGAATGAGTCCTACCGCTCCCTCCACGAGCCACTTGCCCTGTCTAAATTGTTGGTAAGGGAGGGTGAGATTCGAGAGAATCTCAGTAGGGAAACATTATCAATATGCAGGTAAGATAAGTGTTTAATGCATGGCATGCTTGCATCACATAACTCATGCACACATATAATGACAAATCTATAAGCTCAATGCTTCGAACGATACACATATGGCCATAGCATATATTGAAACATAGCTTTAAATCATTCATACATGTTCCACATAATCAAGCAAAGCAATAACATGCATCAACACATTAATACAGTTATCAGAGCATGCAGGAGAGATAAGTTCCCTACCTCCAGTCTTTTCTCCTCGATTTACGTGCCAACAACTCAGGGCTTCACATTCGATCCTACAATGTCAAATGTACTATTTAGATACTTCCATAGTGTTTCTGAGGATCATATGAAGCTATATTGAAAATTTTCTAAAATGCCCCCGGGGACCCGGTCCGGCCCCACCGTACCCGGTCTGGCTGTACTTTTCCCGAAATTTTGACATGGGCTATTCTAACATATTTTCGCCCAAGGAATCCATTTTTGGACTCAGAATTATCAAATTCAATGTCAATTACAAAATTACCCTTGACAGCTCCACTTTAAGGGTTTCAGGGGCGTTTTCGTAATTATGCTTTTTCGGCCTGTTCCGAAAAAGTGACCAACTGTAACCCCACCTAATTTTCACTCCTGAACTCAATGGAACCATCAAATCATTGAAAATCCAACTCTAAGACCAATTTATAGCCATAACCTAAATATACAAGTACTCCGAGGAAAATTGGGGTTTTTCGGTTTCGGTTCCGTAAACGCATTCCTTTCTACTCATAACCACTTTATTGACTATTCCATTAGGTTAGCACTACCATTTAGTATCAATTTGGGCAGCATAACAGCCCCACAAACCCATTTTCCATTTTTAGAACCAAAGACAATCCGGTGAAATTTCACCGATTAAATTGTCTATAACAGCCAGAATAGTCAATATGCACGAGTTTGGAAGTTACCTCAAGCTCCCACTAGCTTTTCCTTCTTGTGGCTGAAAACCCTAACTTCAAAACACCAAAAGAGGAGCTTCCAAACCTTAAAGAACATAAAGGAGTAGCTTAGTATCGGAGTTATACGCGTTAGGAGCTAGATCGTCGGAGAAATCGACTTACCTTGCGAGATTTCTTCCTCTTTCTCTCTCTAAAGATCCCATATGCTCTCTCTCTATTTCAGCTGTTCTCAGCGTCAGAAATGAGGAGGAAGAAGGAAAAAACCGTTTAATAACATATCCCATGCTTATGTCATCAATGCAACATGATGATGTCATAATTCTCAATTTTCGGATTTCTGGCAGATTTTTGACCAAACTTTGCAAAATCATAACTAATTCTATAAAAATTGAAATGAGGTGATTCCAAAGCCAAATAAAATTTATTTAAGTCCTCTTCATTGGAAAAATATGATCCATTATCAAAAATCACCACAAAATTCCAGAATTACACAAATTTCATCACTGCCCCAAAACAGAGTCCATTTTCGACCTTAAACTTTGGACAGTCATATCTCCCAGTTCCCAAGACGAAATGGCACAAAGTATATGTCCATTTTGAATCTTGGGATGTGAAATTTAAGACTGGAAAGTTTCATAATTTTCTGATATCATTTGCCTAGTCAAAACATCCACACGAGAAGACTGGCCATACAGAATTCACACTAGACAACATTTCCAATTTTGCAACCAATGTGTCCAATTCAATTTAAATCAATTCCAATGATTAAATACCACAACATGACACCATTTCCATCACAATACCCCATTCAATTCTTCCCTCTATTCTAAGTCAATTTGGATGTTAATCCACAATTGAACTCAAATACAGGGTTTTGGCGTTGCTCATAATACAAGCGACTACAATCTACTTTATATTCTCTAAAAGGGTTCATTAATCCCTAATCACAATTTGGGATCTTACTAAACCAGGGCTTAGCAATCCACTAATCTCAGGCTTATTCTCTAACCTCGAGTCTCAAAATTCGGGGTATTACAATATATGCCCAATGTAAGCCTACAATTGTTGTGCTTGGTGTTGTTTCATTCTTTACACTACTATTTCACTGCAAATATTTTACCATATAAGGTTGAGAAATGGATGGAAAAACTGGAGGAGTGTGAACCCAAGAGGGGAGAGACAATCAAAATAAGCATTGTTTCAGTTGCTACATTTGCGAGTTACAAGACCTCTAGTATGATTATTTGCTCATGGTTTTGGTCTCTTTGATTTCTATGACAATTAATAAAATATCATCTTTATCATTCTTTTCTAGGTTCGATATCTGTGTTACGAATACATATACAAACTTGACAAGAATTCTTACAACAAGCTTCACCCCTACACCTCATGCATTCCAATTACGTTAGTATTATTTTCCCCCACTTGTCCTTTCTATCATCCTTGTTCTTCCTTTTTTTTTCTTTTTTTTTCCTTTCTTTTTTCATTGTAGGAAACACGTCTTGGAAAAATATGAACGTGGCATGTGAAGTTTTTTTTTTTAATTTTCAGTGATCCTTAATTTTTAAGTCCTCGTGTTTTATAGCCAGTCCCAAGCCCTGATAAAGGATGAGGGTTGTGTTAGGCCATCAACAACCAACATAAAACTCTGTCAAATCTTTATAAATGTGGATCAACGAAGAAATTATTGTAATGCTAGGTTGTTGCCAGAAAGTGACACATTGTATGGCTCAAGTAAAATGAGAAATGAGCGAGAACCAATGCACTGTCGCCTAGGTGTAGTGTTAAATGAGCAAGGGCCACTGTACTCTTTTCAATTCATGCGGCTAAAGAAGCTAATTCATGCAAGCAAGTTCAGATTTGGCATTTGGAATGTTGGGACCCTATATGGCAGATCCCGAGAGGTGATTGGAAACCCACTATTAGAAGTCATAGACGGTGGCATGATATTGTTGAAGAAGCAATACGGTAGAGGAATTCATTGACTATTCTTCACCCACCTTCACCCACTCGTTGAATACCTTCTGTTAATCACGATCACTCTGTCTCCGTTTTGTATATATATATGTATTGTAATCCTGTCATTAGATGAATGTGTAAATATAGTTTCATATATGTTCTTTTACTTACACCCACGAAAGATAACAAGCGGTTACTGCATAATTTTCTTGCTGGCTTGGCCATTTACTTTTCTTTGTATTTCCTCTCAATTGTTCTTCTTCAGATCCCTCATTAAATGGTAAGCTTTTATTAATAGCATTTGTGGCATATATATGAAGAATCTTGACACACACATTGTTGCCTGCTATGCTATTCTTCCTGTTTGACAATTGGGATAACCTGTTAATGAACTTTTAGAGAAGTATTTTTATAGGAAAAACAGTTGGCAAATCCCATAAAGAACAATGATTAAGTTTTGTTCTTTTGTTTTTAAATTTTCTGAACTTGATTTAAACTTGTGTTGGAGAACTGTTCCCAGAAACAGAAAAACATTATGGAACAGGTTAAGTCTTATAATAATATTTTAAATTTGGCAGGCGTGAAAAGTCACGACACCAAAGAGAGCTACAGAGACACAGTGTTGCCTTCAGAATGATGTGCTCTAGAAGAACTAATTGGATTAAAGGGACAAGCTGGCCTGATGTGAAAGTTTCAGTTACTTTGTTATGTTTTTAAAATATTTTCTTTTGTCTTGTTACATCTATATTTTTGACGGATAAGGAAAATTGTATACTCATTTTGACAATGTTACGGGAAACATCAAGTTGGATGCCCTTGTTATTATAAACTTTAAAATTTAATTGGTAAAATTTCAATTAACTCGTGTTTTTTCCCAACTAAATAAGATACTTTTTTAATTTAAATTATCAAAGTTTTGGTCAAAGATTAGGAATAAGTAACAACTAACCAAATATGAGATAATTTAGACTTAAATGTTTAGATGAAAACACAAAAGCCCGTTTGGTTCAACCCCATTGCATGCCTGCAATGGTAATCATGATTGCATTACCAAGAGAAGAGTGTTTGGTTGCTCTTTAGCATGGTAATGGGGTTTACCATGGTAATGATGATTACAAAAAAATTGGTAATCCTCATTCATACCTCCCCCCCCATGAATCTTCATTACCATCCCATTGCATAGTCTAAAAAGTCCAATTTACCCTCTAGTTTCCCTTATCTTTGTTTCACTTATCTCATTTCACTTGCCGCATCATGTCACAACTGTCACCGCCACAACCTTTTCCTCTTCCACCGCTGTCACCTCCACCCTTTGTCGCCACCACTACCTCCTCCACCGCCGTCACCTCTACCTATCGCCGCTGCCGGCCCACCGCCCGCCGCCGCCGCCACCCTCATCGCCGCCGCCACCACCACCTCCTACTCCTCCTCCGCTGCCACCCCTGGCCCCATCACCCCTGGCCACCGCCACAGCCACCACCTCCTCCTCCACCCCCGCCGACCACCACCGCCACCACCACCACCTCCTCCTCCGCCGCCACCCCTGGCACCACCACCCCTGCCCACCGCCACCACCACCTCCTCCTCCGCCGCCACCCCTGGCACCACCACCCCTGCCCACCGCCACCACCACCTCCTCCTCCGCCGCCACCCCTGGCACCACCACCCCTGCCCACCGCCACCACCACCTCCTCCTCCGCCGCCACCCCTGGCACCACCACCCCTGCCCACCGCCACCACCACCTCCTCCTCCGCCGCCACCCCTGGCACCACCACCCCTGCCCACCGCCACCACCACCTCCTCCTCCACCCCGCCGCCCACCACCGCCACCACCACCTCCTCCTCCTCCTCTGCCACCACCCCTGGCACCACTACCCCTACCCACAGCCACCACCTCCTCCTCCACCGCCACCGCCACCACCTCCTCCAACCCCACCGCCACATCCCCACCGCCGCCGCCTCCTTCTCCACCGCCGCCGTCGCCACCACATCCTCCTCCCCTGCCACCCCTATCATTGCCACCGCCACTACCTCCTCCTCCTCCATTCCCACCGTCGCTGGCTTATAACTATTTTTTCTACCAAGATTATATTAAGGGGTAAAATAGACTTTATGTAATATATTAATTTTAAATAATTGTTAAAATATTAACTCATTGCATGTTGCTTAAAAATCAAACCAAACACTACCCCTGTAATTAATATTGCATTGCATTACCATTGTATCGCATTGTACTGCATCGTAAGATGTAATGGGACCGAACCAAACGGGCTCAAAGTTTTAATTATACATAAACTCTATTTTAGAGAATGTTACTTGTACAAAATGGCAAGGGAGTATTTATACAACCATTTTTTTGTCTGTCCTTTTTTCGTAAATAAAACATGGGACAAACTGTTTTCGAAAAACATGGCACGAACTACTCTTTATAAAAAAAAGAAATAATCAATATAATGAAATGCAAATGGTCCTAAACTCATTTAAATCTTTATCATATATACATAATACCAAGTTGGATTAAATATTGATTAATTTAATCCATGATATTTTTTTATAATCTAGGGAAATCCCCTTTACAAGACAGCCAAATCACCCAAAATCTAAATTGGATCATCAAATTTAACAAATACTAAATCACGTTAAATGTCCTAAAAAAGATTTTAGAATTTGATAATTTTACCTTACAACCCCTCATTTAAAGATTATTTTGTAAAAAATTTCTGGTTGGACCAAGAGTGATGATAATAAATGGGGAAATTACAATGAAGTCTCAAGGAAGGGACTTATTACCAATAAATCAATACGTCCCAATAACAATTGAAAAGCAGGCAATAACAAGTTTTTAGGAGAAGAAATGACAACACCTCACTTATTATTGGGACTTGTCGGTAATTAAACCTCTTACTTGAAACCTCATTGTAATTCACCTATTATTTATCCTAAATTAGGCCACTGAAATGTAACGTGTAATTAAATTGGAATTTGAAGGTTTCATTCCTAGCGGTTCTTGTCCTCTTCTGCAAAATTATATCCGCTGTTATTCAAGTTTGGCATAGCATCCCCTGAACTCTCTCGTTTTACGCCACTTCCTACATGAGCATTGAGAACACAACATATTAATAAAGCCTATAGAGAAGTGATCCATTAAAGAAACTGGGACAAGAGAAAAATGGTCGTATAGCAGAAATGGTTAAAAATAGTTCGCAGAAAATTCCTGGCCTCATCCAATAGATATATAATATTCCTCGCACAAGCAGCAGCACAATTTGCGATGTCCAGTTTCGTAAACATATTGCTATCATTTTCTTCATTCTTAACCCAAAAAGATGTTTTTTAAATAAAAAATCATCACGGGTAGTGATTAGGAGAAAGGATTAAATAAGGGGTAGTAAGGTAAAATTAACGAATTCTGAAATCCTATTTTAAGACATCTCGCTTGATTTAGGATTTATTAGATTTAATGACCCAATTTAAAATTTAAGTAATTCAACCCTTTGGATATGATTCTCCTTATAATCTAATATATCTCTGATATATAGACTATTATAAATTAAATCACATATTACATTATATATTATATTTGATCAAGCATAGTCCGACCCATCAAGAGCGGAATTGAACCCAAAGTCCAACAATCTTCACATTTTCATTTAACCAAACATCAAATTATTTACCAACAAACGTTGGGTCTAGTGGAAGAGGCTAGTCCCTCACAATGTAAGGAACCATGAATTCCCGCTGGGAGAGGTGCCCATATTTAGTGCTCAATAGCACCTCCAATAGCAGGATACTATACCTGTGCTTAGCAAAAAAGAAAAGCATCAAATTATTTTTTTTGATAAAAAATGTAAAATTTATTTTATTTCCATTGCACACCCAGATGCAATGTTTTAAAAGCCGGACCAAATATCAAGCCAGAAAGGTCTATGGGTCATGATTCAACTGGTTAGATTGGTCTAATCATTCAATCTGACTGTTCACATAATAATTAAATTAAAAGATAATATATACATATATAATTATATAAAAATAATTAGAAGCAACAAAATATGTCCCAACTAAAGAATTATTGGAAAGAGTCCATTAACAAGTTAACAATCAACTTAACCTCATATGACCAACAAACATATTACATAAATATATTTTAAAAAATGTTTGATAGTTAATTTTTTAAATCCTTATAATATTATTATTTTTTACCCGCAAAAATCCTGATAATATTATTTATTTTTATAAAATAGTCAACATATTACTTCATCTAGTCCTAAATATAAGACATATTTAATTTTTTTGGGAAAGATTAAGAAACTAAATAAGTTACTTAAATAGATTATATATTGAGTATCTTTAGATTATACATCAGTTTACAAGTTAAACAAAATAGTTTGGATAAAAAATGATAAATACAAATTTTTTAAAGTAATTTAGTTAACTTTTATAATATCTCCAAAAAAAATTAACTATATTTTATATTTATATTTAGGATCAGATAAATATTTTTGAATTTAACTTTTGATATTTGTGGCCTACGTGTTTCCAAAAACATTTTTGTAGAGAGAACGGATTTTACAAAAAAATCAATATGTATAATTATAATCTTAATAATGATTTCTTATTCCTATCCTACTAAATGAATAGTTTGTCAAATTAACGCGTAGCAGATGGAGATTTGACCAATGAACCTTGAAATGTGTAATTTGCAATGCTATGCCTCTCTCATATTAAATGAATAGTCAGTCAATCACTCTATCTCCTTTTTTTTCATTTGCCTTTTATTTTCTCTCTCGTATCTTCGACTTTTCATCATCCCACTCGCTTTTCTTCACAAGTTTATTGTTCTACTTTCTCATCAGCATCGTTCCTTTCTGCATTTTTTTGAGTATTTCTCGAGCTATTAGAAAACATCCGAAGATCTAAAACTAAGGTTGAGCTTAAGAATCTCAGCAACGCACTTCATTAATCCTTCGTCATTTTGTTTGAAACATGATAGTATTTCAGTAAGTAATTTATTCCTCCATATTTCTCTTTTGTGGCCTCGTCTTCATCTTCTTCCTTCTGCTTTTTCTTCGTCAGAGTTTGGCCGTCCGGGCATTAAAGAGCCGCTCTGGTTCGTGGCTTAATAGCGGTTTCCAGCTCAAACACAGGCTCCGAGTGGTTTAAAACGGCTAAACTCTCAAAGTGGCCAAATCCATCGAAACGTCTCAACAAACACTACGGCCGACGATCTGGCCGATCGGATCGTCCGATTAGGTCCGGGTCTTCAAACGTTGCCCAGATGTGTCTGTGATAGCCTTTTTTTTCTTTCTTTTATAATATCTTTTCTCTGTCTTTTTTCTTATTTTATTGTTTATAAATGTTTTAAATTAACATTCAATTTGTAATTATTATAGTGCTGGCAAGAAAAAAATTGTAATTATTATAGTAGTTGTTATAATAATAATCAGTGAATTCATTTTTAAAATTTCAGAATTTTTATTTTATTTTATATAACGATAAATATCTTAATAATATTTTGTTTCTATTTAATCTATCTAAATTATCAATATTAAAATATGATAAGTCAAACTTATAAGAAAAATTAAGTGCAGGGAATCAATATTCGTGCAGCTCATTTCGTAATCAGTACATACACTAATTTAGGGGAAAATTGTCATAAAAGACCTCATTAGCCTAATATTTGCTGAATGGGACCTGATCTAATATGTCATTAATTTTGTAGGACTAAAAGACTGAAATGCCCCTAATGAGAAAAGAGAGGGCAAATGAAAGAAAAAGGAAACAGAACCGTCGAATTGGCCGAAACAGAACCAGCGAATGTTTTTGATCTTGAAGGCGCGTGAAGTTGAAGAGGGAAGGGCGAACTCAGTAGAGAAAATCGGACAAGAGTGTGGGGTGGTGGAGTGTGCTTCTTGGAAGCGGCAGTGTAAGATTGGTCTCTGCTATGGCTGTGAGACAAGGTCTTAGGGTTGTTGCGGTGGTGGGGCGGTGTGTTGCTCTTTGGGGTGTTGAGGAGGTATTGGGCGTGGCGGCGGCGGCGGCGGCCTCTCCAAGGAGTAGCGCTCTGAAGAACACCCAAGATCCGAGGTTTGTGGTCCTGTTTTTCACTTTCTTCATTTTATCATCACCATTATTCCCGTTTGTTCTTTTTCCCTGGTTTTTAGAAATAACTTCTCTTGCATTTAAAGACCAAATGATATTTTTATATAACTGATTTAGACATTCATTTTAAGTACCCATCCTTCAATGAGTAAGTTATTTTACTTGCGTTGCTTCGAAAATTAAGATTTAGACCTATATGTTTAGAAAATTAAGCTCGACATTGTTCTGTTTGTTTTCGCCTAGCAATTATCTCATGTAATATAAATAATTTTTTACCTATTCAAATATTTCCTCCCCTCATCTACCTTCATCAGTTCTTTTGGATTTTGACATCTCTATTCTCATCTGGACGATGTCTTTATTCTTCACTATAAGGTCAAGACAAGCTGTTATTTAGATGTTGTCTGATTCTTCCAGGTACCCTTACTAGGTAGAGCACTCTACGCATGCACATGGCATTTCTTTTATAACTCTAAGTCCCTGGAGGTAGGAAGGCTTTTCTCTCCTTTTGCAAAAATGTCGTACCCTGTATACTGGCAATTTTACATGATATGATAATTGCATATGTGATCGTGAATGTTAAGTAACTCTCATTAGCCTCATTGGACCTATTGCTATCAATTTTCATGTCCGCACATATCTCTATGCTATTTATGCTACTCATTATTTCATCAAGGACTCTGCTATCATGGGAATTGATGCTGTTTTGTTCTCATATTTCCTGTTTTGCCTTTTCAATCTGCTAAATTTACCTTCTTATTTCTATTAGTATGATCGGTGATGTGTGAAAAAACCTCTTTGCACGATTGTATGCACCAAGTATATTGACTACCTCTATTTTGCTAACTTTATCTCATACGCAATTGTCAAATTATATTAATGTAACATGTTTTTATATACACATTCGATTGCATGAATTACCAAATTGTTTAACCAAAGTGATTTATCACTTTCTGCAAGTTTCTAATGCCCATCACCAAATTATGTAGAATTTTTCTTGGCCTACAAGGGAAGAGCTTCGAGTATTCCTACCTTTTATCACTTTTCTCAGTGCTTACTTCTTTATATCGGTCTAACATCGCTAAGACACAGTTTTTATGTTTTTAGCAAAGGTGTGTTGGTGTTTTGTTAATCTACAATATGTTCAGAAGCTGTCATTGGAGGAAAGTAGTTTATTAGTAGTTATATTTAATTTGCAATATGTTCAGAACATGTCACATTCCATTGTTCTAATTTCAAACGTGTCTACATTAGCAACCCCCCTCTTTTTTTCCATTCCTATTAGCAGCATGCATGACATAGCTACCCTATCACTAAAATTGATATAAACATGGTATGTTTTATGACTTTTGCATATGTCTTTTCCTTGTATCATGAACTCTACTGTCCAATATAGTAACACCTCATGCGTGTTAAATGCAACACATATGAAAGTCATTGTTAAGTCACCCTCATGATCCTCTTATGTGGTATTTCAATGGCATCATTTGACTGTCATTACTTCTAGTGCAAGCTAAGATTGACTTTAAAATCTTTTTTTTCAAGAGGTTGTAATCTGCCTTTTCTCTCAGGGTGCCCTGGAATTCTTGTCATCACTTGCAATATGCATTTTCAAATTTAATTGCATTTGTGGACGTGAATGTTAAGTCACCATCATTAGCCTCCTTAGTCCTATTAGGATGCCATCATTTTCTTGTCATCACTTACGTAACAATGTGTTTCTAACTTTCCATATTGGACTTTCTGAAATTTTGTGGTTTTATCGCTTCTTTGTCATCATGCCTTTTGTTAAAAGTCCTTTTGAACCACCTTTTGGTACCCTACCTGATTTTAGCATGTTAAAAGTCTTTGGGCATCTTTGTTTTTCTTCTACTCTTTCACAACATAGGACCAAACTAGATAAGCATGCTCATAAGTGCATTTTTCTGGGTTATAAAGCTGGTACAAAAGGGTATGTCACTTTAGATATTCAAACTAGACAGATTCTTGTTTCTCGCAATGTTCATTTCTATGAATCTGTATTCCCTTTTTGTGCCTCTGTTACTGATATACCACCTGATTTTATTCCTTTACCTCAATTATCACCACCTTTTGATTATTCAAATACACCTAGTCCTCCTTTTACCCCTCCTCTTTCCTCTTTTCCTAACCCTTCTTTGCCTTTGCCAAGACACTCTAACAGACCTTGTCGCCCCCCTAAATATCTACATGATTATCACTTAGCACTTCTAAGTACATAAGCTTTGCCATACTCTTTAGAGGAAGGTATCTATCACCCTCTTTCTAAAGTACTTTCTTATAATCACCTTTCTTCTTCACATCATCATTTTGTTTGCTCTATTTCAAGTTCCGATATTCCTAAGACCTGTTTTAAAGCTATTCAACATGAGGGGTGGTGGAATGCTATTAAGGCTAAACTTGAGACTTTGCAACAAAATAATACCTGGGTTGTAACTGATTTATCTCTTGGTAAGCACCCTATTGGTTATAAGTGGGTTTTTTTCTAAGAAATATAACTCAGATGGTAGTCTTAATCATTATAAAGGTCACTTGGTTGCTCAAGGTTTTACACAAGTTGAAGGCATTGATTATAATGATACATTTTCTCCTGTTGCTAAACTAACCACTGTGACATTGTTACTTGCTCTTACTACAGCCCATAATTGGCATTTAAAACAATTGGATGTTAATAATGCATTTGTATAGGGGGATCTTGATGAGGAAGTTTATATGGTTCCCCTTCCTGGTTTGCTAGTCTCTTCTCCTAATCAAGTGTGTAAGCTACAACATTCTCTCTATGGCTTTAAACAAGCTAGTCGTTAATGGTTCTTTAAGTTGTCCACAACTCTTGTTTCATGTGGTTACATCCAATCTCAAGCTGACCATTCTTTGTTTATCAAGAATACTGCCACTTCCTTTATTGTTTTACTTGTCTATGTTGATGACATTATTGTTAGTGGTACTGATTTGGTTGAAATTGATCATATTAAGTCATATCTTGATGATTGTTTTAAGATCAAGGATCTTGGGGATGCTAAGTATTTTCTTGGCTTGGAAATCGCTAGGAATTCTACAGGGGTTTCTTTGTGCCAACGTAAGTTTGCTTTAGATCTTTTGGCTGATTATGGTTTTCTTGATTGCAAGCCTGCCAAAACACCAATAGCATGTGATATCAAGCTTTCTAAAGATTTTGGTATTCCTTTGGCTAATTATTCACACTATCGCACTTTAGGCTGTCGTCTTTTATATCGTACAAATACTAGGCCAAATTTGTTCAGCAACCTACTAATGTGCATTTGCATGCTTACATAGAGTTTTACAGTATCTTAAAGGTGCCCCTGGTCATGGTTTATTTTTCCATGTTACATGTACTTTGAAGCTCAATGCGTTCAATGATTCTGATTGGGCTGGGTGTCTTGATACAAGCTAAGGTGCTCTATAACTGGTTTTTGTGGCTTCCTTGATCAACCTTTGATTATGTGGCGTTCTAAGAAGCAACCTACTATTTCAACTTCTTCTGAGGCTGAATATAAGGCCCTTACTGCCATGACTTGTGAATTACAATGGTTATGTAATTTGTTAAGGGATTTTGGTCTTCCTCCTTCTGGTTCTGCTTCTTTATATTGTGATAATCAATTTACTCGCCATATTGCTGCTAATCCAAATTTTCATGAACGTACCAAACATCTGGATATTGATTGCCATGCGGTCCGGGAAAAGCTTAAATAGGGACTTATTCATCTTCTTCCTATATTAAATCTGAAGATCAACTAGCTAATATCTTTACCAAGGCATTGCCTCCCTTTGTTTTTTGTACATTGCTTACCAAGCTAAGAACGATAGATATACATTCTCCAACTTAAGGGGTATTGGAGTATAAATTAGTTAGATTTCATATTTCTAGTTTTAGAAGTAGTTAGACTATAAGTTTTTAAAACAAAAATGATATGTATAATTGTCAATATGAGTTTCTATATAAAGACACATGTACCATCATTTATGGTGTGAATAATACAATACATATTTTTCATTTTCTCTTGCTTTCACAATAATAAATTTGACCCATCATTTTTTAAAATATCATTACTGATAATGAATTAAAGTTCCCCGCCCCTTTATCTGCATATGATAGGGGTGGAAAACTATTTCATGTAGAGAGCCTCATGTCTATGTGCGACATGTATGTTGAATAGCATTGCTATGGAATTCTCTTTTTATTTTTTTTGAATGGAATTGGTATTTCATTCATCTAGTAAAGTTTACAATAAGTGGATATGTACATAATTGAAAGCTGGAAAAAAAATCAGAGCTTTAATTACAAATTTTCCATAAGGAAAAGCTCTTCAGCGTGTGATTAACTATAGCTATGACTTGGAAAAGAATTCCATCTGTTGCGAAGGATTCTTGTGCAAAGATCCTATGGTTTCTAATTTCCCATAGTTTCCAACATGTAATACATATCCCTATCTTCCATGAGATATTCAGCTGCTTGGTCTTGAGGATGTCGCATATCCAGTTAGAAAAGCTCCTTTTGAAAAAGTCTTGATACATATCTGTGGGCAAGATTTTTCTCCACACAGTTGTTGACATTATGCAGTCTCGAAAAACATGATTCAAGTCCTCACTTGCCCTTGTGTAGAGAGTACAGTGGGTATCCAATGTCATCCCTCTTTTGGACCTTTCTACATTGGTCAATAGTTTCCCTTTAAGTAAGATCCACATGAAAGTTTTTACCCTTTGGGCCATTGGTAATTTCCATAATGCCACCCATTTAGTTTCCCGAGGGTTCCAACTTGGTGATTCTAAAGACTGATATGCAGATTTGACCGTAAAGTTTCCTGATAATGATAAGGTCCATAAGCACGTTGAGGTCAAGGGCAGCTGGCTGGTTGATATTTTAAGAATTTCAGAGGTAACTTGGCTGGTAACAGACACTCAAAGAGACCTCTCTTCCAATTGTCGTTGCAGTCGATGAATTCAGTTAAAGCCTTCTTCAAATCAGAGTCTGAGATCTTCGCGTAAGTTAGAAGCTTCAACAGTCCTCTGTCACTGACCCAATAGTCATACCAGAATTGAACCGATTTGCTTGGTTTCCATTTGATGTGGAGATTCGCTTCCTCCTAAATATTTGCCAAGTTTTTCTAGAAGTGGGAGGATTGTTTCCTGGTCAAGTCTTGTAGTCTCCCACCTATGCGATATTTTATTTTCAAAATTTTTACCCACAAAGTATCTGGCTTATGGCACATCTAATATAACAATTTCATGAGAAAAGCTCTATTTTGTGATTCCATCCTTAACAATCCACAAGCCCCATTGCTACTTGGTTGACACATCTCCTCCCATTTGACTAAAGGAATGCCTCGTCTGTTCTCTGAGTAACTCCATATAAACTTACGGATCAGTTTTTCAATTTTCTTGCAACAAGTGGATGGTAGTAATGTGCTCTGCATTGTGTAGAATGGTATTGATGAAAGAACTGATTTGGCAAGAGTAATTCTCCCTGCCAAAGATAGAGTGCGCCCCTTCCAACCTGTAAATTTGGATTGTATTCTCTCCCGAATATAATTGTAAGTTGATGAAGATACCCTTCCATTTATAAGTAGTACTCCTAGATATTTACCCAGTAAATCAGCTTGACCATATCCTAATTGCTGGCAAATAGTCCTTCATTTGGTTGCATCAACATTTTTGGAATAATAAATTTTCATCTTCGCCATGCTTATCTTGTGCCCAGAGGAAGAGCAAAAATCCTGGAGAATTTGCTTGATTAAGTGTATCTATGAAGCTGTGGTATGGCTGAATAAAATCAAGTCATCAGCAAAGAAAAGGTGAGATATCGGAAATCCCTGCCTACCCATCTTGATTAGTTTCCAGTGTCCATTGTTCACTACAGCATGGATTGTTTGTCAGAGCTTCTCTATGCACAGAACAAAAATATATGGGGACAATGGATCCCCTTGTCGGATTCCTCTCTGCGGAGTAAAAGTAGTGGAAGGAGATCCACTCCACAGGACATGCATTGTTGAGGAAGTAATACAATGCATGATTAGCTTAACCATTTTGTCTAGTAGGCCAACATCATTGAGAGTGTCCTGAATGAAAGCCCATCATAATATGTCAAAAGCTTTTTCTAAATCTACTTTTATTGCCATCCACCCACTTGTGTAATACCCCGAATTTCGAGACTCGAGGCTAGAGAATAAGCCTGAGATTAGTGGATTGCTAAGCCCCGGTTTAGCAAGATCCCAAATTGTGATTAGGGTTTAATGACTACAAAAGTGGACGTGGTTAGTGATTAATGAACCCTTTTAGAGAATATAAAGTGGATTGTAGTCGCTTGTGTTATGAGCAACGCCAAAACCCTGTATTTGAGTTCAATTGTGGATTAACGTCCAAATTGACTTAGAATAGAGGGAGGAATTGAATGGGATATTGTGATGGAAATGGTGTCATGTTGTGGTATTTAATCATTGGAATTGATTTAAATTGGATTGGACACATTGGTTGCAAAAAATTGAAAATGCTGTCCAGTGTGAATTCTGTCTGGGCAGTCTTCTCGTGTGGACGATTTTACTAGGCAAATGATATCAGAAAATTATGAAACTTTCCAGTCTTAAATTTCACATCCCAAGCTTCAAAATGGACATATAATTTGTGCCATTTCATGTTGGGAACGGGGAGATATGACTGTCCAAAGTTTGAGGTTGAAAGTGGACTCTGTTTTGGGGCAGTGATGAAATTTGTGTAATTTTGGATTTTTGTGGTGATTTCTAGTATTGGTAAATATTTTTCCTATATAGAGGACTTAAATAGCTTTCATTTGGCTTTGGAATCACCTCATTTCGATTTTTCTAGAATTAGTTATGATTTTTCAAAGATTGGGCAGAAAATCTGCCAGAAAATCCGAAAATGCCAATTTTGGGAATTATGACATCATCAAAAGGCAAGATGACATAAGCATGGAATTAAAACATCTTCTCATCATCTTCAGCTGCTCATTCACGCACAGCACCTGAACATAGTGTGAGAAAGTTGAGAGAGTTTAGAGAGAGAAAGAGAAGAAAAATCACAAGGTAAGCCGATTTCTCCGACGATTTCGCTCCTAGCGCGTATAACTCCGACTCTAAACTACTCCTCTTTATTCTTTAAGGTTTGGAAAGCTCAAATTTGGTGTTTTGAAAGTTAGGGTTTTCAGCCATCTTTGAGAAAAGCTAGTGGGAGCTTGAGGTAACTTCCAAACTCTTGTATATTGACTATTCTAGCTGCTGTGGGCAATTTAATCGGTGAAATTTCGCCGGATTGCCATTAGTTTTAATTTTTGGAAATGGGTATGTGGGGCTGTTATGCTGCCCAAATTGGTACTAAATGGTAGTTTTAACCTAATGGAATAGTCAATAAAGTGGTTAGGAGTAGAAAGGAACGCGTTTGCGGAGCCGAAACCGAAAAACCCTGATTTTCCCTAGAAAACCCATATATTTCGGTCTGGGCTATAAATGGGTCTTAGAGTTGGATTTTCAATGATTTGATGATTCCATTGAGTTCAGGAGGGAAAATTAGGTGGGGTTACAGTTGGGCACTTTTTCGGAAAAGGCCGAAAAAGCATAATTACGGAAACGCCCCTAAAACCCTAAAAGTAGGGCTGCCAAGGGCAATTTCGTAATTTGACATTGAATTTGATAATTCCGAGTCCGGAAATAGATTCCTTGGGCGAAAATATGTTAGAATAGCCCATGTCAAAATTTCAAGAAAAGTACAGCCGGACCGGGTACGGCGGGGCCGGGCTGGGTCCCCGGGGGTATTTTAGTAAATTTTCAATATAGCCTCATATAACCCCTAGAAACACTATGGAAGTTCTAAATGGTACATTTGACATTGTAGGACCGAATGTGAAGCCCCGAGTTGCTGGCACGCAAATCGAGGAGAAAAGACTGGAGGTAGGGGACTTGCCTTACTTGCATGTATTTGATATCTTTGCTTGTGTAGTGATGTATGTGATTGCTTTACTTGATTGTGTAGAGCATATTTGAATAAATGAAGCTCTGTTTCTGTTTTATTGTGGCCATAGTCTTGTTGTATGAAACATTGAGCATGCAGAAATGTCATTATGGGGCATACATCTAGATAAAGCTAACATGTCATACACATAGCTTCAATCATGCATGCATTATGGTATCTGTTTCCTACTGAGATTCTTTCGAATCTCACCCTCCCTTACCAACAATTTAGACAGGGCAAGTGGCTCGTGGAGGGAGTGGCAGGACTCATTCGAGATGAGATTGTGTAATCCCCATTTGAAGAATTGTAATGGGCAATTGTGCCCTGTATATCTTTAGCGAAGGTATGTACCCGAGATTGCCGAGATGATTATGTTGTGCACTCTGATATTTATATGAATGTGATTTATCTTCGCGTAGTAATTATATTCGAAATGTGAATATGAGACCAAGTTTATAAATGGTTTCGAAAGGTATTTTTGAAAACCCCATCATGTGATGGGTTAGTAAATGTTATTTGATTATTATTGGTCTCTATTTCATTTTAATCGTGTATTTCGGATATAATTACTGAGGGGGTTACAACTTGCACCCTTCTTCTTTCTCATGGAGTGAATTGCTTCTTGTGCTATTATTATATTTTCAACAATACTTCTCCCTTGAATGAAGCTGGTCTGGTTTTGACTGACGAGTTCTGGGAGGATCGAACTAAGCCTGTTTTGCAAGGACTTTCGTGATGGTTTTATAGACAACAGAGCATAGGCTGATAGGTCAAAATTGACTCAAAAGGGTTGGCTTTTCAACTTTTGGAATGAGGACTATAAGAGTGCGATTGAGAGAAGGATCCAAATTACTACCATCCCATAAGCTCTGGAAAAGTGATAGCATACTGGGTCCAACCTTACTCCATTGGGACTGAAAAAATAATGCATGCAATCCATCTGCTCCTGGGGACTTCAATGGCTTCATTTCAAATAAAGCCTTTTGGATTTCTTCTAGTGTTGCATCTCTTTCCATTAGGAGGAGTTCTGAACCGGGAATTGAAGGAAAAGTGTGTCTTGTGTTGTATAGTCTTTGAACAGTATCTTCCAGAGAATATAACTCATGGAAAAATTCCTTGGCCATATTTGATAACGTCTCTTCATCTGTGGCCCACAATCTATGATCCGCTTTTAATTGTGTAATTCGATTACGATTCCTTCTAATCAAAGCTTTGGTATGGTAAAAGGCCGTATTCCAATCTCCTAGACTGATCCAATCTGATGTAGATTTTTGCAACCATAGCAACTCCTCCTGGAAGCATACATCTTCATATTCAATTGCAAATTTTGGTCCAGATCAGATAAAAAATTAGAGAGAGGGTTATTCTCCAAATTTTTTTGAATGCCTTATAGACGAGCTAGCAGTCTATTTTTCTTCCTCTTTATGTTTCCAAAGACAT
The DNA here is from genome assembly GCA_963242795.1 of Inga leiocalycina. Classification (NCBI taxonomy): domain Eukaryota; kingdom Viridiplantae; phylum Streptophyta; class Magnoliopsida; order Fabales; family Fabaceae; genus Inga; species Inga leiocalycina. The sequence continues at coordinate 16,000,567 of OY725321.1, forward strand.
GAATGTTCCAGTCCCGAGCTTTTTGTTGAAAAAGTTTTATGCTCTCCACAATATTTCCACTTTGGCTCCAAACTTCTTGTAATAGATCTGAGAATTCTGCATGCGATAACCAAGATGCTAAGAAGTGAAAAGGTTTGTCTTTGGGTTAGTTGTGCGCCCCTAGATTAATGGATATGGGCTTATGGTCTAAAAGGATTTTTGGTAAATTATCCACCCAACTAGTGTTAAATGAACTAATCCAGGAAATGTTGCAAATTGCTTGATCAAGTCTAGCTAGGAGGGTGCCTCTTCTCCATATGAATTTGGGTCCTTTTGAGCCCAAATCAAGTAGCCTATGTTGAGAAAGAAAATTATTGAAGAGCTTGCAGCCATGAGCCCTTCTAATGGAACCTCCTTTTCGTTCCTCTTGATTGAGAATTGCATTGAAATCTCCTACAAGAAGCCATGGAAAAGACTCATTTGGTGCTTGGTCTGAAAGATCCTACCATAGAAATTTCTAATACTACGGTTATGGGCTTCCATATATTGCCATAAATAGGAACTTTGGAAACCTTTGTTCATAATTATCTCCATATGGATGAATTGGAAGTGATTTGTGAGAATTTTCACCTCTACCTTGCTCGACCGTAGAACCCATATGCCTCCTGAAAAACCTGCTGCTTCCACACGATGTGAATAAGTGAAACCAAGTTTTTTGATGACTTTATCAGCTTTCACAGCTGAAATTCTAAGTTCTGAAATTACAAAAATGTCAGGTTTGTAATTATTAACCAAAGATCTAAAAATTGAGGGGAACCTTTTGTCAAAGGCTCCTTGGCAATTGCAGGTGATAACAAACATAAAACTAATTAAGTTGAAGAGGTAGCATTAAAATCTACTCCCTCAATTAACATGTTTATGTCAGTCTTTTCAAAATCCTTCTATGCTCCTCTAGCAATTTCCTTCATGTTTCTCACTGATGGCCCTGTTGTTTGGATATTGGGCTTTACCCCCAAGTTATGTACTAGGAGCCCATAAGATAATTTGATTCCTCTAAGCCTTGCTGTTGATCAGGTGGGTTTTGGGTTTTGGCTTGGGCTTTTCAAGGCTTGGCCCACTTGCTGAGATTCATGTGTCAATGACTGAGACTACAGAATTTTGCTGGGCATCCAGCGTGGTTTTGTTCTCATTTGCCACATATGCTCTAGTATTAAAAATGTCATCTTCATTTGTGGTCCCTTGTGGTTGCTGTTTAGGCCTTGCATTCTGCTCATTCTTCTTGGCTCCTCTTGTCTCTTTCCCTTTCTTACGTTGGATAACGGATTCACTCACATGTGCGTTTCTAATTGGTTCGTACACTTCAGCCTTGCCTTCATCCATGTCCGCCATATCACTAAGCACTGTTGTGAACACCCTATTTTGTCCGGGCCCCACTAAAAATACAAAAAAAATTGATAATGATTGGTGTCCAAATTGGCAATCATCATTCAAAGAAAAGATAAAAAAACGAAAATAAGAAAAAATAAGGAAATCCTCCTATTGATGATGATCGGTGTCTAAATAGGCAATCATCATTGAAAGGGAAGAAATAAAAAAAATGAAAATTAAAATAAATCCCCTCATTGATATGATTGCCATTGTCATTCATTAAGGGAAAATAATAAATAAAAAAACGAAAAATAAAAAAAAATCTCATTTATGTTGATAGGTTTAAATTAGGAAGTTACTTGTGGGGAGAATAATGATAAAAAAAATAAAAATGAAATAATCTTCACTAATGGTAATTAGGTCAAGTTATGAAGTTTTATCAATAGAAAATACAAAAAAATAAAAAAACGAAAATTAAAAAAAAATCTCCATTGATGGTGATTGGGTCAAGTTAGGTAGTTCTTAACATAAAATACAAAAAAAAAAATCAAAAAACGAAAATTTAAAAAAAAGGAGCATTTATGAAGAAAACCCTACCTTGAGACTATAAATAGGAGTGCAAGGGTTGAAGTAAGGGACACAAAAATTTTGGGAGAAAGAGGGAGGCAAGGTAGAGAGTTAATTTTATTGCTCATACATAATTCTTATGGGGAAGGGTAGTTAACATAAGAGCCCATCTTATTTTGCTCACTACTCTTTGATTGTGATTAAATTTGCATGCTCTTCTTTTTTATAATATTTAGCCATATGTGCAAGATGATGAATTTAACTAACTCTACCCACCACTTAAATGTTTCATGACTTTGTACTTGGCTTTGTGTTTATCTTGATAACTCAACATTTACTTGAATCACCTACTCTCATATATATATGTTGGCCTTGCTGGACGTTTCAAATCTGGGATCAAGAGCTATGTGGACTTACTTTCAAATACCTCATTGAATTGTCTTATGTATTGTTGCTGGATGTGTGGCATTGCGATCAAGAGGTATATGTGGCTCTATCACCCTATCTCTTGTTGTTATGGGTTCAAATGATAAAAGGTATGCATAAATCTCCTCACATTTGATTTCCATTTTGTTTAACTTGTGCTATTTTTTCTTCCTTTTTTCTTCATCCCTTTCTTAGGTCCTCTTTCAAAAAAGAAAAAATATTTTAACACATTTTTATAAATGAAAATAAAACGGAAAAGCTCTCTTTCATGAAAAATAAAAGTTCTTTCATAAATAAAAAAAACGTTTTTAAAAAATATAATAAAAAATACAAACCAAACAAAAAAAATTTCAAATAAATTAAATAAACATTTTTTCTAAAAAACACAAACAAAGTGACACGCATTTCTACCCCCGAACTACGTGGACTTTGATCCCTCTAAAGGATATGTAGGCCCTATGTTTTCATCCTAGGTCAAGTCCAATTTTATAAATAAATATATTTTTTTCTTATTTTCTTGTTGTAAATAAATGTTCTTTTGTTTTAAATAAATATTTTTTTCTTATTGTAAAAAAGTGTTTTTTTTCCTCTTTAGTTTTCATTTCAATTAGTTTTGTAATTTTTTTTTTTTGGTAATCATAATAAAGTTAAAGGCCATATTTATTTTTAAATAATTAACTTAGAGTAACCATTCTTATAAGTGGGTGTTGTTGGGTGCCTAACACCTTCTCCATACACAATCGACTCCCGAACCCTAAATGAGTTTTATAGATCAATTTCCATTTTTAAAAAGGTTTCTAAAATTATCCTATTTTTAAAAATTTTAATGACGATTCCATATTTTTCAAATTCCAGGAGTTGTACTACAACTGTGAATCGCGACGTTGTAGCCATGACTCTGGATTTCTGACCTACGGTTCCTCTGTCATATGTGTATTTTTTGCACTGAACCTGCATCCAGGCTCCAAATTGCGCTTTGTCACGCGCTTCGGTTTGAAGGGAGTTCTCACGCACTTGGTGATTTGGTCTTTGTTTCACCGGAATCTCACCGGCAATCTCCATTTTTTCTGGGCAAGATTCCTACAAGTGTCCACACAAGCCACAATTAAAGCATATAAAAGGAAGGCCTTCATACTCCACATAGATAGTTTGACCATTAACCTGTATCTTGGAGATGAGAGGCTTCGAGAGATCAATAAGAACAGCTAACCTTGCGAATTTCCCCCTGTCACCTGAGTCCGTGTTGTAATATACTCTTATGACTTCTCCAAATATGCTCCCAATTGACCGAATGATAGTTTTATGGTAGTATCTGGCTGGTAGTCTAGGAAGCCTTATCCAGCCCACCACCTGGTTTATCACATGATCGTGCGGCTTAAAAGAAAGAGACCAAGGTTGTATAGTTAAATAATGGCCATAAATCTGCCAAGGACCACCAATGAGGGCATTTTGATAGTCAATATCCTCTTTAAACTTAACCAGAAAACAGTCATCGTCAAGATCTGTGACTTGGTATTTTCCAATGGGGTGCCATATGGCTTGTAATTGTGTTCGGAGTTGGCGAATACCGATTGTGCGCCCTAACAGCTTTACAATAACAGCGTATCCCATTCTCTTATTGAGAATGTCCAGTATGTGCTCTGAGAAATTCACCTTCAAAATGTTACCGTTTAGACCGATGGTGACATCCCCTGTTTGAAGAATCATAGCTTCTTCGTCTTCCTCCTCGCAAATGTCTTTTCCAATATTTAGCAATTTGTCTTTAAAAGATGGAGCAGAAGTTACAGCCGGCGGGATGTCAATGTTCATGCCAGATTCAGTTGCCGTCATCGGTTCCGACTATGAAGTCATCTGGGTTTCCGACACAAGCTCGGTAGGCTGCGTGGCTGAGATGTGAGTTAAGCTGGGGAAATTTTCTTCATCCATTGCATTGGATGAGTTTGTGCCATTCGCAAACTTCACTTTCTTGGCGTTTCGAATGTCTCCGGGATGCGGTGGAGGTTCAGGCTTGGGTGCGCTTTCGATGGGTGTTGGGTGCTGCATATTGACACAAGGATTCTAGAGAGAAGGAGGAGCTTCTCTCTCCATCTCTCAGTCGTTGATACTCTCGCTTGTCTTCTTTTTCAGAATTCTCTTTTTATATTATAGATTTACTTTGTCTCAATAATTAGGGAGAATGGAGAAATTCAGCTCTATCTGCCTCTAACTATATATATATAGAGAGAGTTCAAAATGTAATAGCTAGTTACTAAAATTGGCTGAGTGGTCAAATTTGTTTTATGTAGCGTACTGTACTGACACGGAAGTTCAAAAATGCAGTAGCTAGTTGGTGAGTCGGTTTTGATTCAAAATGTAGACTTTACGGTTTATATTTTATTGATATTTCTAAAAGATCAGCTTATATTTACTATAATTAATTGGAAGATATGAGAGTGGGTTGTGGCGGTATTGTGAAACACCATTTGAAAGCAACTTGGATCTAAAACGCAAAAGAAAGTTCAAAGAGAAATCTCTTCTCTTCAAATATAAAAAGACAAATTAGAATGTACTCCAAAAAAGCGTTTCATTTTGTTTTTTTATCATCCCATTCTTTTATATATGTGTACAAAATTATTTTTTCGTCTTATTTTGAATTAATTAAAATTTGTCTTTCTATGAAACAAACCATTTGTTCCTGATATTTTAATATTGAAAAAATGTCTTTTTATCAACACAAACTTTTAACTCATCACTTATAACTTAAACTATGACTTGGTAGGATTCAATTCCTAAACTTTTGGTTTATATATAACTCAATCATTATCTTTTAACTTTTTATATTATTATCCTTATTATATGCTCCCTCATCATCTATTTATAAGAGCCTGATAACCGTGATTTAAGAAAATGATTAAAATTGGTCAAAAATGATAAGTATATCTAAAATGAATTTTTTTTCCCCAAGTATGCCTTTATTTATGAGAGGTAAGTAAGATAGAGAAATAGAATTAGTATAAGGATCACCAAACTTTTAATTAATATAATACATATAATTAATTAGGGGCAAAAATGGAAAAAACTTATTAAATGTTCTGACAACTCTTGCGTCGGACCCTTATAAAAAGGATTAAGACAATTCAAATTTTAAGCTTTTATTATAAAAAAAAAATAGGTGGGTTGCCATAAGACAAATGAATGCTTCGAGCCCAACACCACATGGCAAACCTTCACTTTACTTTTGTTTTGTTTTACTCTCTCTCTCTCTCTCTCTCTCTCTCTCTACACGTGGTCTTTATCCTCTAACCCTCTTCTCTTTTGCCATTCTTTTTTATTTTGATAGAAAATGAGAAGTCGTAGCCCTATGGGCTCTACTCTACTAACTCAGTGTAAATATATTGGTTCACAGCATCTTCTATTCGCAAACGTTTAACTTCAGCAGGTTCTCTGTCAACTACAAGAAAGTCCACCATCATATCCCATGCTCTTTCTTGCCAAGTAATCAGCCACCCTATTCGCCTCTTGACAACAATGTAGTAGCTCCACATCCCACTTACGTTCCAACATCTACTGAATTTCCAAGATTACAGTATCATCATAATGTTCATTGGATACAACTCCTTGAATAAGATATAATACTTCACTGCAGTCACTTTCAACAATAATATTCCTAAATCCTCCTTCCCAAGCTAATTTCATACCCCATAAAATTCCCCAGGCTTTTGCTGTGATCACCGACCTGCATCCAATCCTAAACATAAACCCCTGGACAAATCCACTTTGTTCATCCCTCATCACCCCACCACATTTACAGTATCCCGATGCATCATTCCTGGATCCATCTGTATTAACTTTAACTATCCCGGTAGGTGGAGGCGCCAAGCCGTACTTGGTGTGATATAAGACTTCTGTTGCATTGGAGTGGACATACCCCAAGACAACACCGAATTAGTACCGCTAATAACTCCTGTTTACTCCACTGTTTATTATTGAAAATATAGTCATTCCTTGCCAACCAAATATGCCTATATAAAACCATAAAAAAGTGTCAAAACTCATAGCCATACACCTTATCACGACGGCATAAACATCATGTTAACCAAGTGTTTCTATCGGTTGAGTTAAAGAAATGACGATGCCATTGACTAGGCAGCTTCTCACTCCATATCTCTTTAACCATCGCACAGTCTCGAAGTACATGCATAATTGATTCGGTCTTGTCTTGACAAAAAGGGCACATTTCAGTCGTGCGGATTCCCCGTTGAGCTCATGCCAAGTTAGTCAATAAACGACCATGGGTGCATAACCACAAAATAGTTTGTAACATTGAGGAACCTTCAGCTTCCACATGAGCCTCCATCCAAACAATAATTGGTTTTCCCCATGCCCAACTAACCTCTTGTACACAAATTTTAGAGCAAATTTACCATCAGATGTCTATCTCCAAAGAGGAACATCGCCACTAGCATTACTGTTAATATTCACTCTTTGGATTGCTAACACGACATGTTTTGGTAATAAAGGCCCAAACTTATCCAGATCCAATTGACCCGATAGAGTAATATAGCCGGCCGCCTTCCATTCCTGTATTTCATTTGTTATTGGTTGAAGTGTCAAGCTCTCCAATCTATCAAAATGGGGGACCTATATATCATGTTAAAAAGACACTGAAATTTCATCTGTAATCTTCCAGGCAATACTCTCACTTACACTTTCCCAACTTTGTCTAATCCCCTTCCATATGCTAGATTATGTCCGTCGTTTTTCACTTTTGGCACCAAATCATTACCCATCTTGTACTTCTCCCGAAGGAAACGAACCCACAGTGCATCTCGTTTGTGTATCAAGTTTCGCCCCAATTTCATCATGTAAGCCTAATTCTGAAGCCTTACCTGTGTTAAGCCAAGTTCACCATCATTCTTCCAAGAACACACTCGACCCCAAGCTACCATATGTGGTTTACGACTCGTGGATGTACTTCCTAAAAGAAAATTCCTATACCTTTTGTCTATCTCATCACAAGTACCCAGAGGGAGGGGTATAGTTTGCATGGCATAGCCGACACGACTGACAACACTAAAGTATGTCTTTCCGCCATCAATAACATGTTTGAATTCTAGCTTGCTAGGCCAGCATTCATCTTGTCAAGAATAAATATGTATGAGGACTTAGTACTTCGCTCATGTAAGATCGGCATTCCTAAATATTTCCCCAGGTTGGAAGATAGGGAAAAATTCAAGAAATCACTAATATCTTTTCTTCTCGTATGACCCACGTTCTTTGAAAAGTAAATGTGTGACTTTTCAGCATTTACTTTCTGGCCAGATATGTCATAAAAATCATCTAGTATAGCTTTCACCACTCCGACTTGATCCATATTTGCTTCTGCAAACAAAATGAGATCATCAACAAAAAAGACATGAGAAATAGTCGTACTTTGCCTCGACAACCTAAAAGGTTTCCAATCTCCGTCTTCTACTGCAATCTGGATTAAGTGCCCCAACCTCTCCATCATAATAACAAAGAGATACGGTGAGATAAGATCTCCTTGACGAATTCCTCTGGAAGGGTGGAAGGCTTTAGCAGCACACCCATTCCAAAGTAGCTGCATTTGCGATGTAGATACACAAGCTTTAATCACGTCACAGAGATACTCAGGAATCCTCAGTTCTTTCAAGCATTTGAAAAGAAAACTTCATTTGACTCAATCATATGCTTTCTCCAAGTCGATCTTGATTACCATAAATCCCTGCTTCTTCTTTATGCTTGTTTTGCCATTCTTTGATCTTTCTCAAGCTCTTCCTTTCACTGCCGCATTTGGATCTTCTTCCTTTCACCCTATTTAGATGGAGAGGGGGGGATAGAGTGAAGGGAATACTATGAAACAAAACTTCCATCTATGGTAAGAAAATGTACTATTTTTAGGATTTTTCTCCTCTAATTTTTTCTCTATCTAAACATAGAATGATCTGTCTAATCAATCTCTCTCCAACTATGTGTTATGTCATTAAATAAGCTTCAAAGCCCAATTGTACAACAGTCTTGCAAATAGCCCTAAAAGATGGAATGATTACATTTTGAGGGGCAAAAGTAACTATGAACTTCCAAAATATGTGCAAAAATACACATTAACCGTTTGTTTAAATTTTTTAAGGGTTAAGGTGCAAAAATATACAAGATGTTTTTAAAAGTGTGCCCAACACAAATATTTTTTCTATGGAAAAAAGTAATTTTGAGCTTCCAAGGTAGGTGTAGAAATACACATTAACTAGTTGATTGTTTGTTTGAATTTTTTGACTGAAAGTGATGACATTGAGGATGACATGGATGATTAAGAAACAACGTGGAGAGAAATACTTACACATTTTAGGAGTACTACGTCATCTAAACTCTGTCTATTGAAAACAAATTAACTCAAATCATTTTATTCCTAATTGGCTAATGACTTATCTGAAAAAATTTAAATTTTATCTTGCTTTTAAGAAAAATTTTGGTTGACCATTTTGTTTTAGTTTTCTTTAAATTAATATTTTTTTAAAAAATAGATAAAATTTCAAATTTTTTTAGATGAGTTATCAGCCAACCAAGATTAAAATGTATGAGTTGTTACGGTTTAATTAAACAGAGTTTAGATGACATGGTATTCTTGAAATATGTAAGTATTTCTCTAACTTAGAATAATAATTTGCTAGTTGGGTGAGGGAAATTAATTTCCACCTAACCCTTTTTCTCCACCTCATCACTTCTTTCAGAAGAGAGAGGGAGGAGACAAGAAGGGTTAGGTGGAGATAAAGTGATTAGGTGGAAATTGATTTCATTTACCCAGTCAGCAAATTATTATTCCGGGTTGTTTCTTAATCATCCATGTCATCCTCTATGTTACCATTTTTGGTCAAAAAATTCAAACAAATGGTCAACTAACGGTCAATATGTACTTTTGCACATATTTTGGAAGTTTATAGTTACTTTTGCCTATCAAAAAAGCATTTGTATCGAGCACACATTTGGGAAAATCTCATATATGTTTTTGCACCTTAACCCTTAAAATGATATGAGATGAGTCATTAGTCAACCAGGATTAAAATGATATGAGTTGTTATAGTTTAATTGAATAGAATTCAAATGACGCGATACTCTTGGAGTATATAAGTATTTATCCAACTAAAAATAATAATTTGTTGAATGGGCGAGGGAAATTAATTTCCATCTAGCCCTTTATCTCCCCCTCATCACTTCTTTCGGGAGAGAGAGAGAAGGAGGGAACATGAACGGTTAGGTGGAAATTAATTTCCCTTATCCAATCAGCAAATTATTATTCCATATTTATTTTTTCAGGTTGTTTTTTTAATCATCCACGCCATCCTCCATGTTATTATTTTTAGTTAAAAAATTCAAACAAATGGTCAACAAATGGTCAATATATATTTTTGCACCTATTTTGGAAATTCATAGTTACTTTTGCATATCAAAAAAGCATTTGTATTGGATGCACCTTTGGGAAAATCTCATGTGTGTGTTTGCACTTTAACCCTTAAAAAATTCAAACAAACGGTCAACTAACAGTCAATGTGTATTTTTGCACCTATTTTGAAAATTCATAGTTACTTTTGCCCATCAAAAAAGCATTTGGTGTTCGATGCACTTTTGAAAAAATCTTATGTGTATTTTTACACTAAGCCTCAAATAATAAATGTTAGCCATGGGCTACACTACAAAAAAACAGCGTATTACCCACGGAATTGTCTCTAAAATCAAATTACCGATGGATTAGGGACGAAAACCGAATTACTGATGGAATTTTTTCCATCTCTAAAAAATTACCGACGGATTACCCACGGAAAAAATTTCGTCTGTAATTCCCAACAGAATTTACCCACGGAAAAATTCCGTGGGTAATTGCCGACAGAATTTACCCACGGAAAATTTTCCATCGGTAATTACCCACGGAATTTTTCCTTGGGTAATCCGTCGGTAATTTAATATTATTTTTTAAAAAAAAAAATCCACATTGCGATCTTAAAAGAGGCCACGTGAACATCACCCACCACCCGCGCATCTGGCCCTATTGGCCCCCCGAGCAAGGGTCACGTGTCTCTTTAACCTTGCGCCACGTGTCTCTGTGAGATAATTATTGCATTTTGTGACAAAGGTGGGATGCGAACCTTGGACCTTTGGTATGTGTTCTAATGCCTTTGCCAGTTGAGCTATTTTAACCTTGCGTTATTTATTCACATAATAATATATATAATGTAATAATTAAAAAGTAAATATAATATTAAGATAAATATATATATACTTAAATATATATATTTATATATAATTACATATTTCATTTTTTATAATATAAAATATAAATTTTTTTAATTTCTAATTTGGTTTAAATATTTAATATTAATATTAATATATATAATATTACATATATAATTATATATTTCGTTTTCTATAATATAAATTTAAAAAATTTTAATTTCTTATTTCATTTAAAATTTTTATTATTAATATTATATATATAGTTAATAAATTATATTAAATATTAATTTTATGACATTTAAATTTTTATTTTTTATATATTATTTTTATTTTTATTATTTTCTATAAATTATTAAAATATAATGAAAAAATTATTAGTTTTACCGACGGATTACCCACGGAATTCCATCAGTAAGGCGTGGGTAATTACCGACAGAAAAAATTCTGTGGGTAATCCGTCAGTATTTACCGACAGAATTTTTTCTATCTATAATCCGTCAGTAATTAGAGATGGAATTTTTTTCCATCAGTAATTCCGTCGGTAATTTTTCCGACGAAAAATCCATTGGTAAAACGTCAGAAAATACCAACAGAAATAATTCCGTAGGTAATTCCGTCAATAATAGCATGTTTTTTTATAGTACTAGCTGAATTATTCTCTCCATGTTTTCGCTCTCTCTCTCTCTCCTTTCTCATGTACCCTCTCTCCCTCTCATGTCAGCCACCAAGGACAGTTCATATCCTTCACCTAGCGAACGATTTTGCTTTTTTTTTTTCTTAATTAAAAAAAATTAGATGTCACATATAACACAAAGTAAATTTCGTTTTTGAGTGAATACTTTTTACAGTGCAGTGTTTAGGTATTTTTTTAGCTATGTAAAACATATTGATAAAAAAAAAAAAAAACCCCCCTTCAAATGATGATTTTATTGTTTTCCGGATTTTGTGACTCCTCCTTTGGCATCATAATGTACGTCTCTTATATAATGTGTATTTTCTTAATATATTTCCTACATAATTTTTTTTTATTTTATTGATGATGGAAAATACGATTGTGTGTGTGTGTGTGTGTGTGTAAGAGAAATAGGATAGAATAAATCTAACCAAATCATGTAAATCCCTCCAGACTGAGATAATGGTAACAATTGAATTACAAATTACAAATATGATAATAACAGAATATATATATATATATATATATATATATAAAGAAAACTAGGTTATATTGAAGCGGCAAGCTTGTTAATCCTTGGCGCACGCGCACAAAACAAGTAATCGTCTCCTTCTCTTCATTGACTCTAACTCCGTCCGGCAAGAAGATGGCTACTGGAGACGACAATCACTGTCTGCCCCTGAAGTTCATCACCGACATTGTGAGATCCTTCTTCGTCTCCTTCTCTCCATTGACCTTAATTCTTGCCGGCCAGAAGAGGGAGAATCCCTATCTGCCCCCGGAGATCATCTTCAACATTCTGAAAAGGCTTCGTGTTAAATCACTCCTTCGATTTCAATGTGTGTAAAGATTGGAGAAATCTCTTGAAATCCCCCTCTTTCATCACAGAGCACTACCATCACTCTGCTCTCAACAAGCGTCTTCTTATCTGTCATTTACACGGTAGCAAAGATGGATATTCGCCCCTATGTTTGGTTCGTTGTGAGAAGGAAACCGTGGAAGTTGAGAGATTACCCCCCATGGATTCCTAATTACGGTATTTTAATGACATCGTTGGTTCCAGCAACGGCTTGATTTGTGTGAAACTTGGTTATGTTGTACATGATTATCCTCATTCGCTTCTCTTGATGAACCCAGCCACCAGAGAGGCAAGGAAAGTACCCTTCCCAATGAAGGAGGATGAAGATGACAATAACATCTGTATTGGATTTGGGTATAGTCCTGTAGTTAAGGATTACAAGATAGTGAGAATTCATCATAGGCATGATCAAATCAATGTAAGTTGTGTTGACCGAGTGAAGGTCTTTTCATTAAGAACAAGATCACGGAAAGAAGTAGAATTTGGTCTTATACAGAGTTTGAAAATCAAATATCAACCTGTCACTGTTAATGGGGTTATTTTTTGGTTGGGACGGGAGGTTGCAGATCGTGGTATGATAGTTTCATTCGACTTGGCAATGGAAGTTTTTACATTGATACCAATGCCTTCCTCAACCACTATTGCTCGTATTCATGAAAATGTGCTTGATGTTTACGATAATAAAGTTGCTATGCATCATTGCTACTATGCGAATGGATATATCTTTATTGAGTTATGGGTGTTGGAAGAGGGAAGTTGTGGGCATGAGAAGAGCTGGCTTTGGACTAAGAAAAATATTATTAGATCAACATCACCGGTCTTAAATCCACAATGCTTTTGGGGGGATGAAATAATCAGCATTATTGGTAACTCAGGTTTTTTGCTCAATGTCACTACTTGTAAAGAATTTAAGAAGTTCCGCACCTGTTTAATTTTTAAAATATTATTTTATGTAGAAAGCCTCGCGTCTATGTGCAACACATATGTTGAATAGCATTGATATGAAATTCTTCCTTTCACATTCTAGATTTACTCACTCTTGTCAATTTTGGTGGAGGTATACCCACCAAACCTTTGAATGTTTTGGTTGTGTCTAGAAGATTTGATGCCCCTTAGATCTGTTAGGTAGAATATAGATGAAGTGATGCTCCTATAGTATATAAGTATTTCTCCAAAATATCAAATAAATCCCTTTAATTTAGCATATCTCAAATAAAATGAGGAGCCGTCAATTCCTACTTAAAAGGTATATTCATAGTATACTCCCACATGTTTATTTAGTATAATATACGTTGTTTACAGTATCAATAATTTTTTAATCACGTCTTAAAAAGTAACAGTAAATTTTTCACCAACATCCCCAATAAAGTATAAAACTTTGTAACTAACGAAATAAAATCCTCTAACTAAGAACTTATATTAAAAGTAATTTTAAAATTTAGTAAAAATGATTAATTTTACCTACTTTAACGTACATAAAATTATTAGGCTAAAGTATATGTTTAGTCCTTTATGTTTGCACAAGATATCATTTTGGTCCTTTAAATTTATAAAGTATACTTTTGGTCCAACAATTTTAACACCGTTAACTTTACTAACAGAAAATGCTGACTCAGCGACATTAAGTGAGGATTATGCAACTAACAAAACATATTTTAGTTTTAATATTTTCTTAAAAAATAAACCTTATGATTTGAAAAAGCAAAAACACTTATAAAAAAATTCCAAAAGGGGCAGAAAAGTGTGCCCTAACGCCTTCAAACTTGGACTTGTGCGAGGATGGTTCATATCCACCGTTGGTATTTGTTTATCTTCCCTAACATTTGAACTCATATTGAAGGCAAGTCCTTAAGGATCCATTAAAGGGAAAGATGAAGATGCGTTGGAATGGAGTCGGGGAAAGTAAATAGGGAGATGAAAGGAAGGCTACCATTACTGCTGAGACTTATCTAATGGACATGGATTCTGTATATTTGTAATCGACTCAAGAATCTAATTAGGAAGCATCTTAGCATTGTTTTTGAATGGGTACAAATCCAGTTTTTGCAAAATTTCTAATTTTAAATCTGCAACAACAACTAGGTTAGATTCTTGGGGTTTTCTTTATCCTTTTTACCCATCTCCAAGTTTTCCCTTTTCTTTTCGTCAAATTTCTGATTGAAATTGTGAGCTTCTTGTGCGTTTTTGTGATCTAGGTTTTGAAGGAAGCCATTAATGGAGTAGAAACATGAGCTTCTTCAGAAGCTGCATGATGGGATATGGAGATCTTTGAGAGGGAGACTTTGAAGAAGTTTGGGGTGTTATCAATGATAAAATATTTGCTACTGTAGGTGAAGGATGGAAGAATGAGGTGAATGGTCGTAATCGCAGCAGCAGCAGTTAGGAGATAGAAGCAGAGATGTCATGGGCAAAGTATAGGTATAGCATGGGGAAAACAATTTCTTTGTCGCGATTTGTCCTGAAAGTTTATTTTAGTCTTAAAATCTACTGTTTTTTTTTTTTTGTTAACTGCACAGTTATCACTCAAGATTGTTGAGTCAGCATTTTTTGTTAGTAAAGTTAACGATTTTAAAATTATAGAACTAAAAATATATTTTATAAACTTAAAGGACTAAAATGATATCTCATATAAACTTAAAAGACTAAAAGTATACTTGGCCAAATTATTATTAGTTTCTCTTCAAATGCATAATATATTTTTATGTCACTTTCTCCTCAAATGAATGCATGAAATGGTAAGATGTGTTGCTAGTAATATATTATGACAATCTTTATATATAAAATGAATCTCAAAGGAATATATACACACCAGAGAGATGTGTGCTGTCTTTGCTACTACTTTAATTGTTGAGAATTTGATTCCTAAAGGATCCAATTATTTAATGTTCATATAATTAACGTGACACCCAAAGTGTTATTTACACTCTAGAAGAAACAAATTAAGTATTCACTATTCACCATTTCACAATGAATGAGTCCTAATTAATGGATCAATTGAGGATAAATGCTATGCAATCTTCTATATTTACTTCCTCTGATCCTAAAGTTAGCAAATCGAAATGTTATTTAATTAATTAGCATCTCAAGTCCTTGGTTACACACATATCAAATTTTAGTACCATTTGAGAGATTAACGTGCCACATCAGAAACTGTGCTGATTATCTCCCATCATATATTAAGAAATTTAATCCTATTTTTGTGAAACAAAAGATTAATATTTTAATTATTATAGTTTAAATTTACCTAGATGTTTAAATTAATCCGTATGCGTTGATTCTTTGTAAAAAAAAATATCACTCCTTATACTTTAAAATAATTAGAGCTGATCCCTACACTTTCTTAATCTTTTACTTTTTAGTCCTAAAATTAAACACAAGCTATTGGAATATACCTATTGTTGTAAATATTGTGTGTGAGTGTGTCAAAGGAAGAAGTCTCATATAACTCAAGATTGGGAACGGCCTAGTATACAATTAAATATGAGCTTGAGTTATTAAAAAGACTGATAAGAGGAGTCTTTGAACTGACCGTTAGAGATGACCGTTGGAATTTTAATTGACCAGTTTTAATGACATTTAAAAGGTTTTATTACATTAAATTGTCATTAACACCTATTTTATAACTGTCGTTTTAATTGTCATTAAACCGTTGTTGATTGTCATTATAACTCCTTAACGGTCATATGATTTCTGCCTATAAAAGGCAATGTACGGAGTAAGTTCAAGGGGACCGAGGTGAGAGCACCGAGGTCTAGTGATATGGAGGTTCCCGAGCTCCTCTCCTCTCTCATTTCTTCTAAGTTATACTGATATCTTTCTGCAGTTCTGTCACCCTGCTTTATGCAGGAAGGGTTCGTTTTATCCTGGGGAGTGCCGCTTCCTGATCTACTAGGGGAGTTGCGGAATATCTCCTAAGATTGTTGGCGTCAGCACCTCACGCCGTATAGATTGTTAGCCGCAACACCTGGTGAAACACAATAAACAGATAGTTCGAGTCACGTCCAAGGACAACGTAACTTTGGCCCGTGATTACTCCAAGAATGAACTAGCATTTATTCTTTAATTTCAAAGAGCAACGTTACTATTCATTAAGTGCACCAAATGCCCATAAATACACGGATGATTCCTTTTTAAACACCATTATATTTATTTCATGTATTATGAATTGAGGGAAACCGTTGAAAATAAATATTGTGAGGCGGTTTTGAAGCAATTAACAACGGTTTAAAGGAATTAAAGGATTATTAATTGGTAGATGTGCTTTTATTTTGAAATATATATTATTTCAAATTATAAAGTGGATTATTTCTGAATGAATATCCAAGTGTTTGCTGTTAAATGCATTCAAGTTGATGATGGTAGCAAAGACGCGGTGGTTCCTGGATCATCCACGATCATGAATTCCTCAGGTAATATTACTATTTGGATTATAATATCTGTGGGTCATATAGAAGAAAATTTAAGAATGTGGCTTTGGTGCTGTTATTCATTGCATATATGGTGCTTGATAGTTTGGGGATACAAACTTTGGATATTAGAGTGACAAAATTTGTAGCTTTGAGGAATATTCTAATTTAATTAGAATAAAAGGGGATATATGACGAGATTCTAATTAAATTAGAATTATTATTTATAAGATGTGAAAATATTTTGAGTGAAAATATTTTGAGATATTTGAAAGTGTGGGGGTGCCTTATACATTTTTAAAGTTATAAATTGTTTCTAGCCTCATTTGATAAAAGCCAAGTTGTGGTTTAAAATTAATTATATGGAGGTTTTGTTATTTGCTGCAGAGAGCAAATTTTGTGAATTATTTGTGTGATGTGAAAATTTAATCATTTATCTAGTGAAGAGGTAAATGTGTTTAAATTTCATATTTTGCGAGTATATATTTATAGTGGTATAAACATGCATGACTACTGTGAATATTGAATTTTTAATGTAGATGACATGTGTTATAATATGTCTTACAAAACTATATATTGCTGCCTCATTTTATAAATACAAGATGTATGCTGCAAATAATTGATTGAGTGGAGGCTTTGCTATATTTGCTAATACGAGCAAATTTTGTGGATTTTCAAATATTTTGCTTGAAACAAGCATTATGTGGCATGAAAATTTGGATTATTTATCTATGATAGATAAATGTAATTTTCATAATTTGAGGCTATATAATTATCTTGGTTTAAGAATGTGTGTGAATTATGATTCTAACATGGTTTGAAGTGGTTTTCCAGCTCAATTTATATATGCACAAATTTTTTGAGAATTTGTTGCATTAATTGATAGACATTAATCCTTGTGATATAGCTTATGCTATATGGAGATTGGGCGCACGCGCGCGCGCACACACACACACACATATATCTATATATATATGTGTGTGTATATGTATATGTGGAAATAAAATATTTGAGGAGTACCATAAATATTGGTATCATGTACAGTGGATTCCCGTTGTATGAGATACACGGATGTTAACTGAAGTTCAGTTTTATCTGAGAAAATCCACTAGTAGCCAAAATAAATTATTATGTGAGTTAGAGTTTGATATTCTAGAATTGGCTAAATTTAGAGGCTAAATTGTTGAAAAAATATTGACATATATTTTGGTGGAAAACCGACACTTAATGTCGATGATTTGAGATTGCCAAATGGCAATAGCCATTGTGAAAAAAAATGATGTAAGTGAAATTTGTTTGAGATATAATGTGAATAAGCTAGCTTGAAATATTGTGGAATTATCTCAATCAATTTTGTGAGGTCAAAGAGTTGACCCTTGGATTCGTTAACAAACCCCGGGAAGAAAAAAATTAGCTGAGTGGAATGGGACTAAAGCCAATACGAAATTAACAGCGATGGCAACCCAACCTCTGTGATTGGTGATCCCATGAAGGAGGTTCAATGGGTAAGAACAAGTCGTTTGTTAGTTCTGTTAGCACTAAAATAAATGACCAGTCCCTTCCTAGGGCAAGAGAAAGTGCTAGAATGCATTTGGGTGAGGCTGAGCGAAAGCTCTTAATGATTTTATAATCCTACAGGATGATGTGCTCATTGTAGGTACATTTCATGGAATCACCTATATGAATGAGGAGTGGGGCCGCTCCTATAAGATTGTGGCGAAATCTCTAGAGCATTCGTTAAATACCAGGACACGCGCATGGCCGTTTTAATGTGCAAAAACACGCTAACAGTGGAAAATGTGGGGGTATAATCTGACTCTTAATGCCTCTAGTATACGCCTAAGAGATGAGCGGTTTTAAGTTCATAGGACCACCGACATCTCTGTGTACTAAGGGCCCGTTTGGTTCGATCCCATTACACCCTGTGGTTCAATGCAATGCGATGCAATGGTAATGCAATGCGATATTAATTACAAGGGTAGTGTTTGGTTTGATTTTTAAGCAATGTGCAATGAGTTAATATTTTAACAATTATTTAAAATTAATATATTACACAAAGTCTATTTTATCCCTTAATATAATCTTTGTAGAAAAAATAGTTACAAGACAACGACGGCGGGGATGGAGGAGGAGGAGGTAGTGGCGGTGGCAATGATAGGGGTGGCGGTGGGCAGCGGGGGTGGAGGAGGAGGTGGTGATGGTGGCGGTGGGCTGGGGGTGGCGGCAGTGAAGGTAGTGGCGGCGGCGGCGGTGGGTGGAGCAGGAGGTGTGGCGGTAGGCGAGGGTGGTGGCAGAGGAGGAGGTGGTGGTAGTGGCAGTGGGCGGTAGGGGTGGAGGAGGTGGTGGTGGGCGATGGGCGGTGGGTTGGTGGGGGCGGCAAGGGTGCGGGTGGCGGCAGAGGAGGAGGTGGTGGTGGCGGCGGCGGTGGCGGTAATGGGCGGTGGGGGATGGAGGTGGTGGCGACGGCGGCGGCGGGTGGAGGAAGAGGTGGTGGCGGTGGGTGAGGGTAGCGGCAGAGGAGGAGGTGGTGGTAGTGGAGGTAGGCGGTGGGGGTGGAGGAGGTGGTGGTGGGTGATAGGCGGTGGGTCGGTAGGGGGCGGCGGAGGAGGAGGTGGTGGTGGTGGTAGCGGCGGCAATAGGTGGTGGGGGGTGGAGGAGGTGGTGGTAGGCGATGGGCGATGGGTGGTGGGGGCGGCGGGGGTGAGGGTAGCGGTGGAAGAGGAGGTGGTTGTGGCGGTGGCGGCGATGGAGAGGGAGGTGGTGGTGGCGGTGGTGGGCGGCGGGGGGTGGAAGAGGTGGTGGGCCGGCGACAGCGATAGGAGGTAGCGGCGGGCAGTGGGCCGGGGGTGGCGGCGGGTGGAGGTGACGGTGGGGGAGGAGATAGTGGTGGCGGCAGAGAGTGGAGGTGACGGCGGTGGAAGAGGAAGAGGTTGTGGCGGTGGCTGTTGTGACGTGATGCAGCAAGTGAAATGAGATAAGTGAAACAAAGACAAAGGAAACTAAAGGGTAAATTGGACTTTTTAGACTATGCAATGGGATGGTAATGAGGATTCATAGGGGGGAGGTGTGAATGAGGATTACCAATTTTTTGGTAATCTTCATTACCATGGTAAACCCTATTACCATGCTAAAGAGCTACCAAACACTCTTCTCTTAGTAATGCAATCATGATTACCATTGCAGGCATGCAATGGGGTTGAACCAAACGGGCTCTAAGTGTTATCAGTCTAGGTCTAGTTTTAAGTTCAAAGGACCACCAGATACAATGGTTATATCCATGTGTGTAACTCAGCTAATGGGACTATGAGCTTCCTTATACACATGTGGGGGATTGTTGTAAATATTGTGTGTGAGTGTGTCAAAGGAAAAAGTCTCATATAACTCAAGATTGGGAACGTCCTAGTATACAATTAAATATGAGCTTGAGTTATTAAAAAAACTTATAAGAGGAGTCTTTGAACTGACCGTTGGAATTTTAATTGACCAGTTTTAATGACATTTAAAAGGTTTTATTACATTAAATTGTCATTAACACCTATTTTATAACTGTCGTTTTAATTGTCATTAAACCGTTGTTAATTGTCATTATAACTCCTTAACGGTCATATGATTTCTGCCTATAAAAGGCAATGTACGGAGTAAGTTCAAGGGGACCGAGGTGAGAGCACCGAGGTCTAGTGATATGGAGGTTCCCGAGCTCCTCTCCTCTCTCATTTCTTCTGAGTTATACTGATATCTTTCTGCAGTTCTGTCACCCTGCTTTATGCAGGAAGGGTTCGTTTTATCCTGGGGAGTGCCGCTTCCTGATCTACTAGGGGGTTGTGGAATATCTCCTAAGGACAGCATCATTGGACGTGACTTGAACTATCTGTTTATTGTGTTTCACCAGGTGTTGCGGCTAACAATCTATACGGCGTGAGGTGCTCACGCCAACACCTATATAGTTCACCCTTAGTGGATTAAGGCCTAAGCCCAATTGCTTGTGAGTCAAAATATAAATAATAAAAAAGCATTTGTGGAAGATTATGATATTCCCAATCATTCTAACATGTATCATTAAACCGATACAATATATCCTCTGATGAGGAAAGGGTACATCCATTCACATGGAATCCTATATATATATATATATATATATATATATATATAATTGCGTAAGGGTTCCGGGTTACTTGACATAATATACTAAATTATATGTCTATTCTCTTCCTCTTAAACTTTCTCTTATTCTTTTTTTCTATGGTATATTTGTTGTGCTTCCATAATAGAGTTCATAACTATGATCCAATTAGTGTGGGTGCTTAGAGATAAATGGTATTCTTAGTATGAATTTGGATTAGCTTTTAGAGAATATCTTTTACGATTTACGAGAAAGTGTGTGTGGGGAGTTTTGTCTTGACTTGCGAAAAAAATCTTCTAAAACCACGGTTTTATAGCTTCCCAAACACTCACTTACACTAGCCATACCCCGTCCTTAAATTTGTTGGGTCAGTCCCCCCCCCCCCCCAAGTGTGTGTATTGTCCAAAGACCAAACTATATTTCAACGGAAGAGGATAACAATGAGCACAACAACATACTGGAATGTTTTCGAGATTGAAAAATCACAAGTGGAAGACTTTTGATGACAATAAAATTAAAGAAATAATAAATATATAACTTATTTGCCCCAACCTTTCATTATATATATTCAGCTATTTAATTTATTTAGTATCCTCCTATCTTTAACTCCGTGAAGAGGTAAAATAAGTAAAATTAATAATAAACTGGTAATATATTAATAACAAACTGATATTTTTCTTAGAAAAATAAATTATGTATGTATCCTACACTTAACAACTTCTAATTAATTAAAAATTATGATATTCATAAAATGTTTTCTATCTTTTCATTTTCATGCATGTCAAATTTAAGTTGTATCTGCTATATATAAATTTGGATAAAATTGAAGGCAAGAAAAGGAGAAAGTTACTGTTTCTTTCTTTTTCTTTTTCTTTTTTGGAGATAAACAGTAAGTTAATTTCTTGGCAAAAAAAATTAATTTTCATTCAGATTAAAGTTATTAGCCAGGCACAATATGAACAATAAGAAGTATAAGAAGATTCCATCTCATAAAGCTAAGCTGATAAAACAAAAAAAACAACTTTCGACCTTAAAAAATATTTTTCTCTTGAGATCAATATGATATAGTTTTTTTTTTTTATTTTATACAAAGGCAAGCAAAGCTTGTAAGATAACAAGACCTAAAGGCTAGGCCCTAGAGAATGTTCGTGAGGTAATACCCCACATTCGAAGGCAAAAAGATGCAAACATTCCAAGGGGGATACCCCTATTTCCATATAATCCTGGCTGTTGGAATGAGCCAAACGAGCCAGAAAGTCTGCGCAAAGAATATTTTCCTTGTGAGAATGGGATATCTGTAAGTCCCAGTCAGAATAAATCAGCGATCTGGTAGCCAAAACGATATCATACAAAGGGTGATCGACGCCACAATTGGCAGATAGAAGGTGGATGGCCTGAAGGGAGTCTATGAATAGTCTGATTTTCCTAAGACCCATCTGTTTACATAACTGAAGTCCACAATGGATTGCATGGATTTCCGCAGCAGTCGGGAAAGCATGTCCCAGCTTCTGTTGAAATCCACATACCCAGTTACCATGGCAATCACGGATAACTCCTCCACAGGCAGCCCAACCACCACTAACAGAGGAACCGTCAACATCTATACGAAGGAAGTTTTGCGGAGCGGGTTGCCAGCGAACGAGGCCTCTCTCTGAGACTTGGAAAATCTGGTGGTGAAGACGTCCGCTTTGCACACATTCCGAGAGGTGGTATATACATCTGTGAACTATCTCCTTTGGGTTGGCAGCTGAACCATCAAAGGCTTGGCAGCAGCGGTTTTTCCAAAGGAGCCAGCATGTGGTAGTGAATACTCGTTGCCATGCCCATCTAGACATCCTCCTGTTTCCGGGTGAGTTCCGTAAGTTCCAGTGAAGCCAATCCTGCAAGTTACCAGAAAAGAATATAGTATAGTATATTTGGTTAGTTAATGAGGCCCACACTCTCTGTGCATGCTCGCAGTCTCTCAACACGTGAAGGATGCTCTCCTCACTCTCACATTGAAAGGGACAAGTGTTTAGGACACTCGGGTTATGCCTCGCTCTTAGGACATTTGTCGAAAGTCTATCATGGAATACTTGCCACATAAAGAATTTGACTCTTTCAGAAATACCCCAGTGCCATAGATCGCGCCAATGACATTGACTGCTAAGAGTCTGCTGGTGAAAGATCCCCTCGTATGCTGATTTAACACTAAAGATACCATCAGGGGCATTCCGCCAACATATGACGTCGTCTTCAGAGCCCGTTGGCGGGGTCGTCATCATAATTTTATCAACCACCCAAGACGGAAGAAAAGTCTCCCATTTGGCTCTGTCCCAAGTGCCTGTCTGGGATTTGAAGGAACTCACCTCCGCCTCCATATCCACAAGGTGCATATTCCTGTCGATGAAGAGTTTCAGCGGCTTGTCCAATGGGGCCCAGCATTCCTGCCAAGCATTCATGTTACCACTTCTTAGTTTCTTGCCTAGACCCCTTTTGAAGTCATCCCAAACAGCTACTATGCCTCTCTAGACTGCCGATTGGTTGGATCACTTCTGCACCCTTGGAACCGCTTCAATGCCATACGAGTATTTAGCGCGAATACATTTTACCCACAAAGCTTCTGGTTTCTTGATAAGATTCCAACATAATTTCATAAGAAAAGCTTTGTTTTGGCAATGAAGGTCTTTTATTCCTAGGCCTCCTTCACACTTCCTCTGTTTTAGAACATCCCAAGCAATCAGATGCATTTTTTTACTATAATCATGTTGGTTCCAAAAGAAGTGTCTACTTAGCTTTTCGATTGTTGATAACACTCCTTTTGGGACAAGAGTTGTCTGCATTTGGTATTGTGGAATGGTAGATAAAACAGACTTGATGAGGACTGTCCAGCCCGCCATACTCAAATACTTCCCCTTCCAGCTAGACAATTTTGATCTCACCTTCTGGAGAAGAGGAGCATCTTAACCATGCGTTTGTGTAAGAGAGGGACACCCAAGTACTTGCCAAGGTCAGCTGTCAGTCCAACCCCCACAATCTGACTCATCTCATAAGCTCTGTTGAAATGGACATTTCTGGACACAAACATTTTGGATTTGTTGAGGTTTATCCTGTGGCCTGAGACCCGACAAAACAAATCCATAACATTCTTTATTTCCTCCATCTGATCCGTTGAAGCCTCGCCAAAGAAGAGCAGATCATCTGCAAAGAAGAGGTGAGAAATACGAGGGCCAGAAGTACTCAGACGTAATGGATGCCAGTTCCCCATATCTACCTCTTGATGAATTAACTGACCAAGTAATTCCATGCAAAGGACAAACAGATACAGACTCAGAGGGTCACCCTGTCTCACCCCCTAGAAGGATTGAATTTTTGAGAGGGGGAACTATTCCAGATGATGCTCATGGAAGAAAATGAAACACAATACATTATTAGCTTGACAAGATCAGCTCCCAACCCTAGGCTGTGCAGAGTGAATTCCAAGAAACGCTAGTCAAGCCTATCGAAAGCCTTTTCCATATCAACTTTTACAGCTATATAACCCTTATTGCCTCTCTTATTTCTCATGGTATGAATTGCCTCCTGAGCTATGATGATATTATCCGCGCCCTGTCTACTAGCAATAAAGCTACACTAGTTTTCAGCTACAAGATGACTCATGACCTCTTTGAAATGATTAGCGATTACCTTGCTGACAATCTTGTAACTCACGTTGATGAATTGCCTCCTGAGCTATGATGATATTATCCGTGCCCTGTCTACCAGCAATAAAGCTACACTAGTTTTCAGCTACAAGATGACTCATGACCTCTTTGAAACGATTAGCGATTACCTTGCTGACAATCTTGTAACTCAAGTTGATGAATTGCCTCCTGAGCTATGATGATATTATCCGTGCCCTGTCTACCAGCAATAAAGCTACACTGGTTTTCAGCTACAAGATGACTCATGACCTCTTTGAAACGATTAGCGATTACCTTGCTGACAATCTTGTAACTCACGTTGCACAAGGAGATAGGTCTAAAGTCTCTCAGATATGCGGGTTGTTTGACCTTGGGAATAAGGATGATGTTTGTCTGGTTTATAGCCCGCACTTCCTCCTGGTTGCTAAAGATCCTACTCACCAGGTCACAAATCTTATGCCCTACCAAATTCCACTGAGATTGGAAGAAATGAGGATTCAAACCGTCTGGCCCCGGGGCTTTGAAAGCGCCCATCTCGAAGGCTGCATTTTTAATCTCAACTGGAGATACCTAACACTGTAGAAGATCTAGCTGATGAACATCAAGAGGCGGAAATCTAGCCATCCAAGGCGAGAAGGGAGATGACGTGTGCTCTGGGGAATAAAGACTTTGAAAATAATCATGGGCCATATCATGCATTAGACTTTCATCAGAAACCCAGTTCCCGTTGTCATCTTTAAGAGCTTCAATTAGACTTTGTTTCCTCTTCTAAACAACATTGGCATGGAAATATTTTGTGTTTCTGTCGCCACCACCAATCCACTTACACCTTGATTTCTAGAACCAAATCAATTCTTCTTGCAATGCAATTTTTTGATACATGTCCCACAGCTATTTTTCAATCTTATAGAGCCCATTCTGACACCCCTCTCTATATCTGGCCCGGTCAATACCTTCCAGTCTTTGGATGATCTCACTCTTCTTTTTTACAACATTCCCAACCACTCGGTCATTCCACTCTGAGGCATTTTTAGCAAACTGAGATTGTCCTTGGAGCCAGTTCCTTCCCTGCCAAGCTTCTTTTACCACATCACTGAACCCCTCCTCAATACACCATGCTGCTTGATATTGGAACCTTGTTCCCCTATTCCTGGATGAGTTAGTGAAACGGTCAACAACAACAATAACCCGATGATCCGACTTGAACCTGAGATTATGGAAAGCCTTGGCTTGAGGATTAATAATATCCCAGTAAAAGTTACAAAATACCCAGTCCAGCCTCTCCTTAACTCTAGATTTTTCCCAAGTAAATCTATCCCCACGAAAGGCACTTCAATAAGATTACAGCGATCAATGCAGTTCTGAAAGTCATGCATAGAGGAATGAGTGGGAGCAACCCCACCTTCCTTATCATTGGGAGAAAGAATTGAATTAAAGTCACCTAAAACCAGCCAGGGGATGGACACCGATTGGTGGATGGTATGCAGAGACGACCACAGATCCCTCCTTTTCAAGACACTAGTATCCCCATAAACAAAAGTCACAAACATAAGGTCCATATTGTTCTTGTCAGAAATTCTTCAGTGAATTAATTGGGTGTTTGAAGATATATACTCAAGATGAAAATCCCAGCTATTCCAAAGCACCCAAATACCACCTGCATAACCCGTGGCTTCTATTCTCAACCAATCATTGAACCCCAATTTTCTAACAACCTTTTCGGCTCTGTTTCCACTAATCCTAGGCTCCATTAAACACATCACATTAATTCTATATTTGCTGACCACATCCTTCAAGATTCTAGGGAACGCACTACCTCCTGCCCCACGACAATTCCAAGATGAAATTATCATTAAAAAATACTAACAGGGCCAGAAGAGAAAATGGACTTACTTGTCAGGTGGCTTGTCATCCATCATGACAACAACTTCAAGTTGAGAAATGGAATGCACCTCTGAGCTCGGGTCATGAAGATCCTGATTAGAGCTGGAATCCTGAGGATTAACTATTTGCATGATCGGAGGTACTGAAGAGTACATGAACTCCTGTAACACGCCCTCCCTAGCAGATAAAGGCGAGCTTGGAGTGAAACCCTTGCCACGAACTACTTGGTTAAGCTGAGAGGTGGATGCATGGGAAATAGAAGGCAGCCCACGTAGAGAGTCAAAATCGACTAGAGGGGCACGGTTCTGCATATTCCCTTGGACTAAGTTATAGGCCCTTTTGGATGCACCCTTTTTAGTCTTAGACAGGCTCAAAACAGATGGAGCCGATGGGCCCACACACGCAGCAGTAGTTCCACCGTGGCCTCAACATTAGTGGGCTTTAATGTATTACTTTGCCTCTTCACCACGGTCCACTTCTTGGACCCCACTTTAACACCATTTTTAGCATTAGATTGACCCTCCCTCCTCATCGACTTCATAAGCCGAACTGAACCCGCATCTTCCCCAGGAAAACGCACCTCACCGCCTGACATAGCATCCCCATTCTCATATCCAGAGTTCAAATTCGGCTCAAACTTCTCACCAATGGTTAGATTCGTACATGCTAGAACGTCGAATCTGGATTTGGAGGCTATGTCAACCGCCATACCCTTTGAAAATAGAGATCTGTCACCAAACCTGACTCTATTCTCAGGATTCCTTGGCAAACGCGATCTAGCAGGCTTGCGCGTGAGCATCCACGGACCAAACTAGTGCTGCCTAGACGGGAGAGATATTTCCGACGACTCCACCGGAGGCGTTGCTGGCTTCTGGGTCAGGAGACCATCCGGCGGCACACTAACAGGAATTACTTTCGAAGAACACATCTCTTTTTTGTGACCGTACTTCCCACAGGTAAAGCATATCAGACCCAAGCCTTTGTATTCAATATTGAGAAGGCCCGAATTAGAGATGACTCTAGGAATCAATTTTTTCTGCGAATCCACTTCAATACAAATTCTGGCATAACGTCCTCTGTGAATAACAGCATCTTTGACATTTAGATTTTCAATGGTATTAATGTCTACCTTAAGAGTTTTCCCAACCAAATCCCCTAATCTCCACAAACATTCCTTGTTGTAACAGAGCAATGGAACATTAGGAATTCTAATCCAGGTAGCAACTCTTCCAAGAGGGTTCTTAAGCGGGTCAAAATGGGGAGACCACCTCTGCACCAGGATTGAGTGCTGAGAAATCGTCCATGGCCCACCGAAGAGGATTTTTTTGTAATGAAGTTCCCACTATGCATGATCTTTAAATTTGACAACATAGTAATTATTGGGAAGGTTTATTAAATCAAAACCACTGGTCTGCCATATTTTGAACAGATGCTCTTTAAGCCTATAGAAATTAATCTTAGCACCCAGGATAGTGATGATAAGAGAACTGGACCAGGGCTTAGCCCATCTATTGAACTCTTCCTGTGATATATGCAACGTTGGGTAAATGCTTGAGAATTGTTTCAAGTCCTCAGAGGGTTCCGGTAATTCCCATGGCTGGACTAAGAGGTCAGAAAGCGAAGTATCATCCTCCGAACTGTGACAACAATGGTCAACACCATTAAACTCAGAACCCTTAAAGCCCATGAGCGATTCTTTGTAAGACACAGCATGCCCTGTTTTAGGTGGAGAAGAAGCTCTCCCCATCTGTCCAGATATATTCCCAGGAGCACCACTCACGGCAGACATGGAGCAATCATCAGACGGAGCTTCCAACGCAACCATAACCATACCTGCAGGCTTCGTAACCTCCAACGCATCATCCGGCAGTAATACATGGACGCCGGGGACATCCATCCAGAAAGAAAACTAGATTGGCACGTATTCCAATAGACAACCTCTCTCTCCTCACTTAGAATCACCAACCTTTGTGTCTCCGTCAAGGCCAAGCTTTTACCGACTACAAGAATCTTTGAAAAATCTCTCAATTTAATAATATGATATAGTTTTGTGTATAACTTCTCTGTATTTTATTTTATTTTTGTCCAGCATGGTCAGTATTTTATTTTATACATTGATAGAGAATACGATTATATAAAAGATATAGGACATAATTAATATAATCAAATCATCTAAATATCTCCAGACTCAGATAATGATAATAATTGAAGCACATTACAAATCTGATTAACAGAATACATATATATATATATATAAAACAAAACACAAAACAAGTACTCGTCTCCTTCTTTCCGTTAACCCTAATTCCGTCCGGGAAGAAGATGGCGACTAGATGCGACAAAAGCCGAAGGAGACGGGAGGCGACAATCTCTATCTGCCTCCGGAGATCATCATCAACGTTCTCAAAAGGTTTCGTGTGAAATCCCTCCTTCGGTTTCAATGTGCGTGTAAAGATTGGAGAAATCTCTTGAAATCCCCCTCTTTCATCATAGAGCACTACAACCACTCTGCTCACAACAACCCTCTTATTATCTCTCATTCAAATAAATCCTCTCCCACTCGCAACCCTAGATATTCGCCCCTATCTTTTCTCCGTTCTAATAAGGGAACTTTGGAAGTTGAGAAAATACCTGTGATGCATTCCTTAAGGCGTTGTACTCGCATCTTTGGTTCCAGCAACGGCTTGCTTTGTGTGAAACTCGTTTATGAAAAGTTTGATCCTCCTGCTTCAATTTTGTTGTTGAACCCAGCGACTAGAGAGGTCAGGCAAGTACCCAGATCAACAAACGATGATGGCCGCTTTCACAATGTTGACTCGGGATTTGGATATAGTCATGTAGTTAGGGATTAAAAGATAGTGACAATCCATACGGTTAGGAATCGTAATCAAAACGATTTAGCCTTTGTCCACCTAGTGGAGGTGGTTTCATTAAGAACGGGGTCCTGGAAGGATGTAGAATTTGGAGTTATACGGCATATAAATCTTCACTCTGAATCTGTTAGGGTTAATGGGGCTATGTTTTGGTTGGGATGGCATTGTGAATATCTTCGTGGGTTGATAGTTTCATTCAACTTGACAAAAGAAGTTTTTACACTGATATAATACCTTCTTCAACCTCTGTTAATCCTATTTATGAATATAATCTTGGTGTGTACGAGAACAAACTTGCTATGTGTCTTCCATACAGAGTGCGTCAATTTGAGTTATGGGTGTTGGGAGAGGGAAGTTGTGCATATGGGAAGAGATGGGTTTGGACTCAGAAATATTGTACTAGATCAACTTCATTAACATTATGGAGGAATGAATTAGTCTACTACAACGCTAAGGGTGACTCAGTTTTTTTGTTCAATGTCACTACTAATAGTATATTGAAGAAGTTGTGCAAATCTTTATCGGATTGTTTTTGGACAGGATATTTCGTTTATGTAGAGAGCGTCGTGTCTATGTGTGACACGTATGTTGAATAGCATTGTTATGAAATTCTCACTTTTACATTCTAGATTTACTGAGTCTTGTCAATTTTTGAGAAAATATACCCACAAAACCTTTGAATATTTTGGTTGTGTCTATAAGATTTGATGCCCCCTATATCTGTTAGGTAGAATAGAGAAATTAAATAGAAATTAAGTTCTACCTCTTTCTATGTCATCATATGTTGAGTTTTCCTTACAATGTGTTTATTTTATGTTCTTTTCGTTGCGCATTTTTAAAAAACAAACTACAAGGAAGAGCATATTGCAAAGGCAAAATGCTACTTTGATGAAGTGGAGACTTGCATGTGCATCATGTACTCGTCTATTTTTCTTCTTTTCTCAGATGAAGAAGATGATACAACACATTAACCTTTGTTCAGACTTGCAACATCAAACTTGGCTTGAAGCTTCCTAATCTCAGGAAAAATGTGCTGATGAACTATATGAGCATGACCTGTTCCTCTGATAACATCTAAATAACTATATCAAGTTATCTATATTTATAGTATATAGTTAAAGTCGCATGGTTCGACAAAGTGACGCACAAAATTTTAATATGGAGAATGTAAATAGATGAAGGTAAACAATTGCACGAAATTCACAATGAATCAGTCCTAATTAATGGATCAGTTGAGGCTACGTGCTATGTTATCTTCTATGTCTATCTACTTCAATTCCTCTCATCCTAAAATTAGCAAATCAAAATGTTATTTAATTAATTAGCATATCAAGTCCTTGGTTACACACACATCAAATTTTAGCACCATTGGAGAGATTAACGTGCCCCATCTGAGAAAGTTATTGGAGAAATCTGTTTTGTTTAAATATAAAAAGACAAATTTGAATGTACTCCAAAAATCATTTCATTTTGTTTTTTATTATCCCACTCTTTTATGCGTACAAAAATAATTTTTCCCTCATTTTGAATTACTTAAAATTTTCTTTTTATCAAAACAAAATTATTTGTTACTCATATTTTAATATTGAGAATTTTTTTTATTTTGAGTATAAAATTATTTTCATTATATATGATTTTTTATTTTAATAAATTATTATATTATAATATTGTATAAATTATTATAAAAAATTTACAGAAAATTTCACGGACGGAATTGCAGATGAAAAAATTCCGTAGATAAATTCTTTTGAAAATTATATTTACCGATGGAGTTAGTGATGAAATTCTTACGTCAGAAACTTGTATTGGCTGTTTTATTGACAAATTACCAATGGAATTTTCAGCAAAGTTTATCGACGGAAAAATTTCATTGTGTTATAAATAAAGAGAGATTATGAGAAGAGGAGGAGGAGGAGAATAATTCTTATTCACTTTTTAAGGTGCGTATAATAAATACATCACATATGCCTGC
This sequence comes from Inga leiocalycina, assembly GCA_963242795.1. Classification (NCBI taxonomy): domain Eukaryota; kingdom Viridiplantae; phylum Streptophyta; class Magnoliopsida; order Fabales; family Fabaceae; genus Inga; species Inga leiocalycina. The sequence goes on from OY725321.1 coordinate 16,031,582, forward strand.
TATTTATAGGCATAACTCTATAACTTATAGAAAACTGAGATTACATAATCATAGGAAAACAAATGGGGAGAGAAAATAGAAAGATGAGAGAGATATTAGGGAGGTGGACATCCATTTAATAATATTTAATATATTATTTGTAATACCCTGAATTTTGATATTGGAGGTTTGAGAATAAACCTAAATTAAGCATACTACTAAGCCCCAGTTTAGCAGGTGTCCCAAATATATTCTCTAATGTTTCTTATATCTTTGGGGCATTAAAGAAAACAAAATGATTAATTTTGAAGAAAGTGATTATGCTTACGGTGAAATCGCCTATGAGGTAGTGAGCTTGTCATGTGATTTTTAATGACCAAATGATGAGCAAAAATTATGAAATTTTATAGGATGAAAGTATACATCCTAAGCTTTAATTTGATAAGTCATATGACTTAATTAAAGCTATATACAAAAAGATATGAATTTTTGAAGTCAGCACAGAAAAACTGTGAAGTTTCTGGAACAGCGGGCAAAGATTAAAATTCTGGAAATTTTTGTGATTTCATCTAGAAACATTCTATATTTTTTCATGAAACTAGACTCAATAAGGGTTCTATAGGCTTTGGAATCACTCCAATTCGATTTTTTTAGAATTAGTTATGATTTTTCAAAGTTTGGGCAGAAAATCTACCAAAATTTCTAATTAACCCGAAAATTTTGAAAATTGAATAAATAATTCCATATCATATAATATATGATATAAAACATTTCCTCCTCCTTCCAACAGCCATAACTGACGCCATTTTCAGTTTTAGAGAGAGAGAGGAGTTGAGATTTTTAGAGAGAGAAGGAGAGGAAAAATCTTGTAAAGGTAAGTGATTTCTTCGGTAAATCGGTTCATAATATATATAACTCCGTTCCTAAGCTTCCTTTTCATATAATTTAAGGTTTGGAAGCTCAAATTTGAATGTTGAGCACCTAGGGTTCAGCCATATCAAGGGAGAGCCAGTGGGAGCTTGAGGTAACTTCCAAACCTTTGTATATTGACTATTCTAGCTATTGTGGACAATTTAATTGGTGAAATTTCGTCAAATTGTCCTTAGTTGTAAAAATGGAAAATGGGTTTTCCTAGGGGTTATGCTACCCAAATTGGTACTAAATGGTAGTTGTAACCTAATGGAATAATCAATAAAGTGGTTAGGAGTAGAAAGAAATGTGTTTACGAAGCCAAAACCGAAAAATCCCGATTTTCCTCGAAATTCTTATAAGTTTCAGCCAGCTCTAGAAATGGGTCTTAGAGTTGGATTTTAAATGATTTGATGATTCCATTGATTTTAGGGGGGAAAATTAGGTGGGGTTACAGTTGGGCACTTTTGCGGAAAAATTCGATAAAGCATAATTACAAAAACGCCCCTAAAACACTGAAATAAGGGCCAAGGGAAATTTCGTCTTTTGGCAGTGAATTTGGTAATTCTGAGTCCGGAAATGGATTTTTTAGGCGAAAATATGATAGGATAGCCCAAGATAGAATTTCGAGAAGAGTACAACCGGACCGGGTATGATGGGGCCAATTCCCTGGGGGTATTTTAGTAATTTTTCAAGATAAACTCATATAACCCCCAGAAACACTATGAAAGTGTCTAAATAGTACATTTGACATTGTAGGATCGAATATGGAGCCCTGAGCTGTTGGCACGCAAATCGAGGAGAAAGATTGGAGGTAGGGGTTACCTTACTTGCATGTATTTGATATCTTTGCTTGTGTAATGATGTATGTGATTGCTTTACTTGATTGTGTAGAGCATATTTGAATAAATGAAGCTCTGTTTATGTTTTCGCTTTGGCCATAGTCTTGTTGTATGAAACATTGAGCATGCGGAAATGTCATTATGAAGCATACATTTAGATAAAGCTAACATGTCATACACATAGCATCAATCATGCATGCATTATGGTATCTTTTTTCTAATGAGATTCTCTCGAATCTCACCCTCCCCTACCAACAATTTAGACAGGAAAAGACAGAAGATATATAAACAATAATGCAGAGTACCGTACGAGGGGATTACAATAGTGGAACGAAGACGGGAAGAAGTCTCCGTTTCACTGGGATAAGTTTAGACACCCTAGTAGCTTGTGTAGCTACATTAATCGTAAGTATCATGTACAAACCCCTATGGGGAATTTATGTAATCATGCACATATTATCAATATAGTTACGCTATTCCTGTGTTGCCTACCGAACCGCATATCGTTTTCCGTAAATACTCTAAAAAAGGTTGAAATTGAGATAAGAGCGTGACATTTTTCATAACACTCCCCCTTGGATGTTTATGATTAAACGTGTGCCTAAAAAAAACTTCAATTAAGAAAACCTAATAGGACAAAAATTTAGTAGAAGAAAAAAAGTACATTATTTAGTGATACACTTAATAGTGCTGCCTCATTAAAAACCTTGTTAGGAAAACCCAATGGGAAAAACCATAGACAAGGGAAAAAGAGTATAACGTGTATCAACGCCCCCTCTTGACAACATCAGTCGATATCTCTGAGTCTGCAAAGTTCGATGCCATGAACGAGCTTTTCAAAGGTTGTACCAGGAAGTGACTTGGTAAATAAATCTGCTAAATTTTCACTAAAATAGCTTTGTTGGATATTAATTTCACCTACCTTTTGAAGGTCACATGTGAAGAAGAATTTTGGTGAAATATATTTTGTTCTATCTCTCTTAATGTACCCTTCCTTTAGTTGGGCAATACATGCCATATTTTCCTCATATATGATTGTTGGAATCATTTTACTAGGAGATAAATCACAAGTGGTTCTTATTTGATGTATTATTGATCTTAATCATACTCAATCTCAACTCACTTCATGCATTGCTAGATTTCTGCATGATTAGATAATGTGACTAATATAGTTTGTTTCATTGATCTCCATGAAATGGCAGTACCAACACTTGTGAATAAATACCTTGTTTGTGATTTACCATCATGTGAATCAGATAAAAATACTAGCATCTGCATAGCTAAAAAGTTTATGCTTTAGTACATTTGAGTAGAATAACCCCATATCCATTGTGCCTTTAAGATAACGAAGAATGTGTTTAACTCTATTCAAATGTCTTCGTGTTGGTAAAGAACCATATCTTGCTAATAAGTTGACATCAAATGATATGTTGGGTCAAGTGTGATTAACAAGATACATTAGTACTCCAATTGCACTAAGATGTGATACTTCTTGACCAAGTAGTTCTTCATCACCTTCTTCACTAATTTCTCAAGGTATAAAAGGGTCTTTATCAACTTCCAAAGATCTTACTACTATTAGAGTATATAGTGGATGTGATTTATTCATGTAAAAACGCTCTAGGACTTTTAATAAAAGATAAAGCTATACGGCTTCTAGTAAATGACAAGAGCCATGAATTCAAATTTGCAAGATTTAACATAGTTCAGACTAATACAATAAAAGGAAATTCTTAAACTATGACATGTAAAAACGTAATATAATAATACAAATGATAATAACAAAAAATTTGTAAAGACAAGAAATAATTCATATAGTAAAGTTTTACAACAAAATTAAAACTTTGTGACTTCGGGCCATTTAATACTTATGGGTTCAAGTCAATTAATCTCAAAGTGAGAAATTAAAATTATATGACTTATCGCCATTTAATCTAAAAATCAAAATTATAAGCCTTGGTCTTTTAATAAAATAAAAGTTATACAGCTTTTGATTATATAATCACAAAATAGGAAATAAAAATTATATGTCTTCTAGACATTTAATAATATAGAGGATAAAAGTTGTATGGCTTCTGGCCTTCTATTTTCAGTATAAATAAAATTATATGGTTTCTGGTGTTTTATCTTCAAAATAAATAAAATTATATGGCTTAAGACTTTAAAATTATATGGCTTAAAACTTTTTATCTTCAGGATAAATAAGATTATATGGCTCCTAGCTTTTATCTTCAGGATAAATATCATTATATGGCTTTTGGCCTTTTAACTTCTGGATAAATAATATTAATGGCTTCTGGCATTTTATATCAAAATAAGAAATAAAAATAAAATATTTTCTGGCCATTTAAATAAAATAAAAGAAATAAAAGTTATATAACTTATGGCCCTAAAATATCAAAATAAGAAATAAATATAATATAGTTTTTGGCCATTAAATAATATAAAAGAAATAAGAGTTATGTGGCTTCTGGCCATATAAAATAAGAAATAAATATAATATGACTTCTGGCCATTAAATAAGATAAAAGAAATAAAAGTTATATGACTTCTAACTATTAAATATCAAAGTAAAAAATAAAAATAATATAAAAGAAATAAAAATTATATGACTTCTAGCCATATAATATCAAAATAAAAATAATATGGCTTTTAGCCATAAAAAAAATTAAATGATTTAAGTTATATGACTTCTGGCCAAATAACTCAAAATCTAAAATCAAAATTATATGGCTTCTGGCCATTTAATAAAAGATAAAGTTATATAGTTTCTGGTCATATAATCTCAAGATATAAAGTAAAAGCATACAAAAAGAAAAGAAAATCGGATAACGTAAATGAATAAATAAAAGAAATATAAGGTATGGATATGAGGTAATCTTTCAGAGAAATCGTAAATACGGTGACATCATGTCATCATGAGAAAAAGAAAAAAGAAAAAAAATAAGATATCGATTGAAACTTCAGGTTTCATTGAAAAACGGTGATACCTTGACTAGAGCTTCATATTGATAATCTATTATAAATAAAGAGAGAATATGAAAAGAGGAAGAGGAGAAGGAGAGTAATTTTTATTCACTTCTTAATGTGTGTACAATACATCACATATGCCTCATATTTATAGGCATAACTCTCTAACCTAGAAAAATGAGATTACATAATCATAGGAAAACAAATGCGGAGAGATAATAGGATGATAAGAGAGATATTAGGGAATAGGTCATCCATTTAATAATATTTAATATACTATTCATAACACATTGCCAATTCTGACGGTAAATATTTTTTAAGGGAAATAGTGATGAAACTCTGATGGAAAATTTTCATTAGTAATAATCCGGCGAAAATTACTGATTTTTAAGACCCTGCCAAACTTTTAACGTTTGCCTCCTCGTACTAACCTTGGGAATAATATCATCACTTCATTTATACTTCTTCCTTATGAACTTGACCCATAAAGAATGTCTTCTCTTGCTGGCTGCCTCGTGCCTTTGTGGTTTAGAGCCATGCTTTTAAACCATTAGGTACGGGTTCGAGACTGGCATTCCCCAGAAAGAACAAAAAAAAAAAAAAGAATGTCTTCTCTTTATGAGGCTCCACCACAATTTCATCGTGAAAACATCATTTGTTTCCTTGGACGCCGTACTCCTAAAACCCCACAAAAAAAAAATTAAGATACAAATTTAATAATTAACTATTTCGTTATAGGCATCCAAAATAATTAACTATTTTGGTGTAGAAAAGTAAACATGATCGATTTTTTTAGTAGCACATACAGCAATGTGATTAACTTTAGTTAACTTTTGTTACTTTTTGTATTATGGGTTTTACCAGTTTTCTCACTCTCTATTATTTTAACATATTTTTAAAAGGTTAAAGGTATAAATTTAGCAATAAACTATTTCACTATAAGCACCCAACACAATTATCTTTTGTTAAATCTGCAAGTAGACATAAACATTTTTTTATAAATGCTCATATTTGTTTTATAAATTCCCTTATTTGTCTTGTGAATGATCATATTTATCTTGTACAAGGATTTAAAAGAATTCAAGGAGTTAAAAAAATTTAGTCATTCACATATTTATCTTATAAATGCTCATATTTGTCTTATAAAAAATTTTTTTAACTCCTTTGGATCTTTTAAATCTATTTATTTATCTTGTAAATACCCTTATTTGTCTTGTAAATACTCTTATGAAAAAAAAATAAAGAGCATTATTGTTTTTTCATTGGCAAAACTAAATTTCCTTTTGATCCAAGACGATAGATAAAATTTTAGGATCTTTCAGGGGCTGACTGAAATAAAATTACTTCCATAAAGTTTAAGTGATATTTTTCTATTAAAAAGGCACATGTTTCTAAAAATAAATTAAAATAATAGAGAGTGAGAAAACTAATGAGATCTATAAAGCAAAACGTGACAGAAGTTAACAAGGGTTAACGATATTGCTATATATACTATAAAAAAAAAATTGATTATGTCTATTTTTACATTTCAAAATAATTAATTGTGTTGGATGTCTATGGAAAAATAGTTAGTTGACCCCAAAAAAATCCTTCTTACATACGTCATTCCAGGAGGCTAAATGCATCCTCTTGGTATTGTTCAGTGCTTGCCCGTAGGAAATTGCGGCACGTGTTGTCAATCTCTCACAGCAATCGACAGGTAAAGGAACGGTCTACATAGTATAAGCGAGTATGGCTGACATGATTGAGGTAACCAAAGTATGTCTTGATGTCAAAGACAAATTCTTAGCTTTAGAGACTCCCTCATGATGCATGATGCATGATGCAAGGGCATCCCCAAATATTTACCCCACAAGCTTGACTCAAAATCTAGGTTATCTTGTCCGTTGAACCAAGTTCCATTCACTCATTCTGGGCTGCTCCGATGGCCCCGGTGCTCCAAATATTTTTAGTTTTTAGAGGCTGGACACTAAAATAATCTTTTTTTGGGGGGGGGGGTTGAACCCAGATATGCCAAACAGATATGGTTTAGGGGCACTTCCCCATAATTTAAATTTGTTATTATGTTCTACAATAAACCCATGCGAACAAAATCTTTCTTCTAAGAAAAAGAATCTAAGTATTGGATAGCATGAAATGAAAGAATCGTGTTGTTCTCTTATCACATTTTCACTTTATCTTGATCTAAACAGCTTGCCAAACAAAAACATGGCATAAATAATATACGTTTCTTGTGCTGCGTTCACCTTCAAACATGATCATGGGGAAGGGTCAGGGATCATGAACTAGACAACATGATATTCCCCGTCTTCAATTGATCATGTTGGTAAAGACTCATAAATTTTCTGGCACTTAAGATAAACCATACTCAGGTTCTTATATTATCCATGATTAGCCTCCATGAGATTAACTAGCCTTATTGTCCCACGTTTCTCAGTATCTAGCCGGTCAAACTTCTCGCCGATCAGCATGATGTCTTTCTCTAATAGTTTTCCCATCTCCTTGAGCTTGTATATAACAAATTCTGATTTACTGCAGGGCCCAAAATCAAAATTATAAGAAAAATCACAGGATGTGATTCGTCACATTAAATCAAAAAAAACAAGCTTAGTTCAAAGTAGTTTGAACCACTGAAGATGTCCAACGGTAGCAATATTACAGATATGGGATTCAAGAAAAGATACCCAAAAAATGAATCTGAAAATACCAAATATGTGATTACAAACAAATGAGACCTAACTCATCAAAAGAAAGAGAAGATATGATTGGAATCCATGACAAACAAAGGAAAGAATAATCGGTAAACACAAAGATAGCCCTTCTATATGGATAGAGTTACCTATATACCATTGTGTGATAGTAAGTTCCAGAAGAAATGGATTAAGCACAAGATCTTTGATCAGTTAGATTAAACCAAATTAAAGCTGATTACATGTTTGTAGAAACGTTCATTACAATGACTTATTTGTAATTTAGCGAATGAAAAAAGATGCAAGCTTTTAGGATTTTCTGTCCAAGGATGCAGGTGATCTTAAAGGTCAAATAAAGCTGCTAGCCAATAAATTCAAATAAAGTTTATCAGTCTGCTAAAACCAGCTTATCTATTGTTAAAAAGCCAATGATGATGTGAAGTTCTTAGTGAATGTTCCATATAAGCAGAAAAGGGGGGGGGGGAACCTTCCATTTTTTTGTGCTTTAAAATGTAAATTTAGTCTTGATGATTGAGCACAAAGTCTGGCCAAGCCAACTAAAGTATATCAAGGTTTACACGTAATGCACATTAGTTGACATTTGCTTTTCTGATATAAAAACCCATTATAAACATTGATTATTAAATGTGAAATGTGATGATAAAATCAGAAAATATCCACAACCAACTCTAATAACAAAAGGAAAGCAGTCAATCCCACTACCCTCCACAACAACAAAAACAAAGCCTTATCCCATTGGGTAGGATTGCCTGCATAGGTCGCATACAAGGCTCTATTGAGCTCTATTAAGTTCATAGTATTAACAATCAAATCTTTGGATAAATAATTAACTAAGAGGTCCCGCTCAATGACATCATGGAGTGTTTCTCTTTATTCTTCCTCTATATTTTTTTACATAACTCTAAACTGCTTGATCTAATCTCCTCACCAACGCATCCAATGGCCTTCTATTTTTGTTTATCAAAAAGATTAAAATCCTAATTCCTTCAAAGAATGATCAAAACAAAAGCAATATAATGGGACACTCTGTAAAATAGTCTTGAGTTGACTTGAATCAATCTATTTCATTGTGGTATGAGCTATCCAAATTCATAGAAATTCTACTATGTCCATTTTTGCATCCATTATATGGAAAGCTTTAAGTATAATTGTTCCTAAACTGTTAGCTAAAGAAAGCATAATATGGCAACATATTATCTATAGCACGTTAACCAAATGCAGCATATAAGAACTGAGGCCCAAAGAAAATAAAAACTCAAAAAACTAAAATCCCTATAAACAAAAACCTCTCTCTCACTCTTTTTTGGTATGTAGATTGCTCTGTAAATTTTGTTTCTCCAAATCAACTAACCTCCTACAATCTAAGGGTGACAATTGAAAAAGAAAAAAGAAATTAAATCGTCATGAGAAGAACTGACAAAGTCAATACTTGATGAAATCCTTCTAAGTCTAAAGAACTTCTGAAATCCATAATGCTTCAAGGTTATTATGAGTTGGGAATTTTGACAATAGATTGCTCACATTTTTTTTTTTAAAAAAAAAGAACATATTGCCTGAAAAGCATATCGATACTAATAACAATTCAGCATTTAGGAGATGAATATGCAGAGTGTATACCTCACACAGAAATTATGGTCCAAGTCTGCAGCAAGAAACTCAGAAACACTCATATCATGACCAAGAATCCACTTTGCCATTCTTCTATTCCTCTTATCCACTCTTGCCTCAGCTAAATAAAGAAAAGCCCTAGCAACTGCCAGAGTCGACAAAAGCAACCAAATTACAGCAAATATACGACCAGCAAACGACTCGAACGCCCTATCACCATAACCAACAGTCGTAACTGACATCACAGAAAGATAGAAAGAATCCATCCAACCAAGCTTCTCCACATAATGCATCACACAAACACCAACCCCAGTACAAAGCACCACAACTAATAATGCAAAGGCTACCTTCATCCTAATTCTCATTCTCCCTTTCTTCTTATCAATTACATAAGATCTCGTGTCATTCTCATCCCTACCTTTCCTTGTCTTTAGTAAGTGGCTCTCTTGCAAGTCAAGAACATGATTCACCATCCCACTCAGCAATATGTCAATAAACCCAAATCCCACCAACACAAACAGAATAGAAAAAAGCTTGGTCGCTGTACTAGTGGGAGTAATGTCACCATATCCTATCGTGCACATTGTCACTACACAATAATACAGGGCATCCACGACAGGGTTAGTTTCAATCCCAGTAAAATCATGACGATTGAAAAAGTATATAGCTACCCCCAACGATAAGTAGACAACAAGAAGAATAACCGCTTGAGAAACAATTGAATTTGAACTATGATGAGGATTAGGCTCAGAGGGTTGGTGTTTGAATTCGTGAATCACAGACATAGCCGGTGCCGTTTGACAGCGACGAACAAAAGGTCTGGAGCATAATTGTCGGGGTAATTGAGATTGTGATTCGTCGAGAGTGCGAGAAAGGTCGTGTGTAGAAGAATCTTGTCTTGGGGAATTAAACGAAAACGTGAGTGCTTCAACTAAAGCGGCGGAATCTCTAGGAGTGGAGGGGCCGAAGATAAGGCGGTCTTTGATCTCCGATGGGTTCAGAGGAACGACCACTTCGTCGTTCTCTGCCAGAGGCCTGAGATTCGAAGGTGGATGGCGCTTTCTGGGACTGTAATATGCGAGCAGAGGTTCATTTTCCATTATGGTTATTATGGTGTGTGATACAGAATCATACGTGAAGAAGAAGGGAACTTTGTGATTTGGATTTGTATAAATGGTTTCTGACGGAGGAATGGTCGTAAAAACAGAGCCAAAGGGCGTGTCAGTCTGTCTGGCTGTTGAAAGCAGATGTCGCAAAAATGAGGGGAGTTACGATACAACAAAAAGAAATATTTCTCACATTTTTTGGATTAGTTTTTTAAAATAATTTTTATAATTTATAAGATAAATATGTAAAAAAAATTTTAACTCATCCTATAGAGAAGAGTTTCTAAAACCAGTCATGTGGTTTAGCAAGCATACAGTTAGTTTGTAGGGGAAACTATTATAGAATTGTTATTGAGAAGAATGACATCTAAGAACCCAATACAAGCCATTAATGGCAATTAAGATTTTAAGAATCTGGAAATGTTGAATTTTCAATTAACAATAATTGCCCTTGGCTTAATTAGAAATTTTCTTGAGTTAATTTTTTTTCAACATTCATGTTTCTTTTTTTTTTTTTTTTAACATTTTCAGTATCCAATTTTTTAAGTGTTTTTTTACTAATTATTTTAAATTATTTAATATTCAACTTTCGCATTCCTTTCAGTAATAAAAAAAAGTTTCGCATTCCTAGTATTGTTACCGAGATAATTGGTGAAAACATTTAAGAAGCCTTGGGAATAAATATATAAATGATTGAAAATAGTAAAAATAAGTGCTGAGAATGTGCTGCCAAATAAAAACGGCTGAGAATGTGAAAGATGATCCTAAAAATATGAAAGATAAATGCTAAATAAAATTAACTCAACAAAAATTTAACACCCATCAAGGATGATGATTCCTTTTTAAAATTTCAAAATGTTTATGATTTTTAATTACTCCATCTTATTCTTAATATGAGATATATTTGGGAAGTTGAACTTTGTCATAAATATAAGACATAACTTTCATATTTGTCAACATTTTTCTAATTTAGCCCTATTGATATTACCTAAACAATAATCCAGGAAGAGAATGAATGAGGAAATAAAGGAAGATGATTATAGTATTTTAGAAATTACATGTTTTATTAACTAATTTTCTTAATTTAATCAAATTAGTTAAATATATCTTATATTAAGGACAAAAAAAAATCTTTTATTTTTTAGTTTGCAAGGAAAAAAGTATTGAATTGTTATTGAGAAGATGACATAAAAAAGAACCTAATAAAGGCATTTATCACGGCCATATGAATTTCTCATCAATGTAATGAATGAGATATCAGCCGTTTAAATTTAATCTGCATAGTCTAAATTTAAGTTTTTTAATTTGAAATTTTTAAATGATAAATTCATTTTTATAAGAAATTATAGTCATAAGATTATCTTTATTTTAAAATTTACATAAATATAAAAATTAAATTAAATCTGAACTGTTTAAAATCAATCAACTAGGGGTGAGCATGGTGCCCAATAGCCCGGTGCGCTCACCCTGGCCCTGCAAAAAATTGCCCAGCCCAGCCCTAAAAAAGTGGCCCGAAAAAATTTTGGGCAGCTTTGGGCAGGCTAATAATTGGGCAGGGCCGGGCATCGGGCAAGGGGTGCTGCCCTACCCATTTGGGCCTGCCCTGAAAATTATTTTCATTTATTTAAAATATAAAATTTCATATCAATTAAATATTATTTCATATATATTTTTTTATTTAAAATATATATTATCTATTGTATAATACTCTTCTGATCCTCTTTTTTTTGCCTTAACCACTAAACACTATTTACAAGTAGATTTCTTCATTTCTTCTTTACTTTGTGATGTATTAAATTATAGTTTCTTTTTATTTTATTTTCAGATGCTTCATCATTTGATCAATTTTTGGGACATTGAATTGATGCAAACTACTTTGACTTCACGGCTTTAATTACAATCATTTTGTTTTCTTATTTATAATTGATTATGGATGTTGTTTAATTTTTAAAGTATGGATATTTTGTTAAGACATGGTATTTTTTTAAATTTCGAGACTCAAGTTGTAGACTTATTTTGAAATATCCTAAGATGTGAAATCATCGAATGTATTTGAAGTTTATATTACTTAGGACGAAGTTAAGACATATATGATATTAGTAACTACAGGAATGTTTATGAAATTCCTAAAGAATTATATTTTTCATAAGTGGATAAGATAAGGCGTTATCACTTGGGCAGGGAAGCCCACCCTGCTCAGCCCACCCTTACCCAGCCCAAAATGTTAGGGCTTTTAGCCAGCAAGGCCAGGCATTGGGCTGCAAAATGCAGCCCGCTCATCCTTCGGGCAGGGCATCGGGCAGGGGTCTCGCCCTGCCCAGCCCTGCCCATGCCCACCCCTACAATCAACGGCGTAGATGGGAGAAGGGCACATTTTTTATTATCAAAATGATGAGCATAAAATGTACCCCCATTACCGGCAATAAAATTGGCTTCTATAGTATAGTATGTTGGGCCTCCCATCCGTAAAAAGAAATCTTTCACTTTTTAGTTTGTAAGGTAAAAAGGTAATGGAATTATTATTTGACAAAATGACAACTAATTCTAGAACCTAATAAAGGCATTTACCGGCAATAAAATTGACTTCTATATTACGTAATAGTCTAGGGCCTTCCATCAGCAAAAAGAAATCTTTCACTTTTTAGTTTGTAAGGGAAAAAGTTTATGGAATTGTTATTGAGGAAATGACATCTAAGTGAGTGTTTGGTGATGAGTTGAGTTTTTGGGGTCAAACTGTACGATTAAAGGCCAATTCGTACGATTGATGGGGGATGTTTTTTTTGAGTGTTTGGTTAGAGGTAATTGCAATTCGTATTTTTATCTCATTCGTATGATTACAATTAAGCTAGGAGGGGGAGCTTTTTGTTATTGAAGAAGCCCATTTTTTTACTGTGATGGTTCCAAATCCAAGCTTCCAGTTCTCTATCTTCAGTTTAGGTCCTCTAGTGCAATGTGGGTTGGAGATTGGCAGAACTGAAACTCATCGGAAGTGGAGGTCGGAGTTGTCATCGATGGTGGTATCTCTTTTTTCTTCAGCTTTGTTTTTTGTGGTCTCTTTTCTCTCCGTATGCTACCAACGATGAAGGAAGAAGATGATGGGTGGTGGAGAAGAATGAGTGTCGGAACTAGAGGTCGTCGAAAGTTGGGGGTCGGAGCTCTCTGTTTCACCATCAATGAAGGACGATGACGGCGTTGTGGAAGTGTGCTTCCGACAGAGGTGGAAAAGGGTGAAGTCCGACGCTGTGGTGAGGATAAAGGTGGTCGATGATGCCCTATGATGATGATGATGAAGTGAAGGTGAAGTGCATCCGAAAACTGCAATAAGCTCATCAGAGTTGGGGCCGGAAATGGGAAGTCCGACGGTGGTAGTGTTGCTAGAGCTGAAGATGATGAAGAGGAAAGCGAAGGTGGTGAAATGAAGGTAGTAAACAATGTTTTAAAGAGGTTCAAATGCTCTATGTTGTGGCACTGCACTCTGTTTCTTTGTCAAGCTCTTAAGGTCCAAAACCGATGGAGATGAAGACACTAGTAGTGATACTAATAGAAGGAAGGAAAAAGAATGACAATAGTGACATTGTGAAGATGATGGAGATGCAAAATGAAGTGAAGGACGGTGGTGTTGGAATGATAATGATGGAGAGAGAAATGTCGAGGCTGGTCAAGGTGAATGGTGGTGATAAAGAGAAGAGGTCGGTGGTGATAGTATTAACCTCTTTCTCACTTCAACTCCACATTCTATAGTATCTCGGCAAGGAAAAATGGAAAAAGAAAATTGAAGGTATTAGGGAAAGAATTCTTATCGTCAGGATTGCCTAGTCACTTCTAAATTCTGAAACGAATTCTTCCTCCCAAATAAATCATATCCGTAACTCAATTAAAAACTAAATTGTTCGGGACATATGATCCAATTAATTATGTAATGTTATTTCATCAAATTGTGTTAATTTTAATTCCCAAATTTCCCAACTTTAACTTTTATAAATTTTTTATAATTTCAAATTTAATTTCTCTCTTACCATTATCACAAAAGTCATTCATGTTTAAATCAATTTAAACAAGTTTTACTTTTGTAAAAGTCATTTATACAACCACCAATCAAAATATAAATAACATTACACAATATGACTTTTACCAAAAATAAAATTGCAAAAATTCAAATTAAAAAAAGTCATTTTTGCAATCATTGTTCCAAACACACACTAACTCTAAAGGCTTGTTTATGAGGAGAGGGGAGGAAAAATGAGTGGAGGAAAAAATATTTTGAGTTGAATTTAAAAAAATGGGAGAATTTAGGTTAAAAGTTTTTAATTAAATTTTATTACTCTTTTATCTTACATATTCTCTTTATTAAAATTTTATAACCTCACTTTTTTAATTTCTTTTTAAAATTCAATTTATAAAAATTTTTCCTCCCTTCCTCTTCACTTCAAATCCGTCACATCAAACACAGCATAAGAATCTAATAAAGGCATTTAACGGCAATAAAATTGACTTTTACGTATGAAGTAGTTTTGGGTAGAGCTGGGAAAACGGGCCAGCCCTTCACGGGCTCGAGCATAAACGGGCCGGCCCGTTTCCTAAAAAGTACCATATTTTTGAAGCACGCGGCCCTACAGGGCTGGCCCTTCAAGGGCTCGGGCTTAAACTCATTTTAATTCAAAAAAAATTTTTTTTAAAGTTTTACAATTTATTTATTATTTTGCTTTAAATTGGTATACATTATTTTTAAAACTCATAAATTTTTAGTTAAAATAATCATCTAATGTCCAAATTAGCCTTTTTTTTTAAGTTTAAATGAATAAAACATTGTAGAAAATAAAATAAATCAAACCAATTAATAAGTGTTTGCCTGTTATTAATACTCTATTAGGAACTTAGGTGTCTCTCATATTGATAATTTGATATAATGATATTATATTTATTAATTTATTTTAAAAAAATATTAAATGGGCCTAAAAGGGTCGGCCCGCAGGGCTTCAGGGCTGGCCCTACAGGGCTTGCGGCCCTACAGGGTCAGCCCTTTTAGGCCCGCTTCCATTTTCAGCTTCTAAATCATAGGCCCGGCCCTTGACGGGCTCGGGTCTAAACGGGCCGGCCCGACGGGCTCGGCCCGAATTCCCGGCTCTAGTTTTGGGCTTCCTTCCGGTGAAAGAAAATCTTACACTTTTAATGCTTGGATCAGATGATAAGTTGGGGGGAAAGAAAAGGGAGAGAAGAGAAAACTAAAAAGAAAATATTACAATAAGAAAACATATTAAATTTACTTTCCTAAGAAATTTAAAATTAAATTATTTGATGGAAATATATTGTTATTTTATTACTCCTATATTTTAAAATAAAATAATTTAGCACAAAAGAGTTATTTTTCAAGAGGTTTTTGAGCTCTGTAAGGAAAGCATGGTGGATCGTCCTTTGACCAAAACGACAGAGCTACTGCCTATGGGATGAGCTTGCTTCAGAATTATTGTAGAAGAGGACAACGGCACTGATTTTCTCCTGTGATCACAACCCATTTTATCTACAAAATTTCACAAAAAAGAATTTATTGGGTGGCAGTTGCGACACCCAAGTATGGCAGAACCAAGGCCAGCACAGTGACGCTAGTTGTGCTTGGCTCAAATCGAAACAAGAAAATGAGGGCCGAGCGGCTGCGGCCAAAGTGACTGGCCTAGGTGAAGGAGCTGATTCAGCTCAGCTGATAAGGGATCTGAACAAGGTAAGCCAAAGGGCACAGAGAGAAAAAAGATTGTTCCCTCAGAATCTCCCCACTTGTGGAGAGAAGAATTGGGGGCGAAATTGAGGTGTGGAATCCACTCTATTTTCTCTCCCACTTTTCTCTCTTCTCTTATTTTCTCCTCTAACCAAGCAGGGGAAAACTTACTTCCCTGCTCATTTTCTCTCTTCCCTTATTTTCACCTCATCCAAGCAAGGGGTAGTGTGTAAGGGGAAAAGTTTATTGAATTGTTATTAAGAACATGCCATCTAACTCTAAGAACTAATAAAGGCATTTATCGGCAATAAAAGTGACTTCTATAGTATGTAATAGTATTGGGCCTCTGATCAGTAAAAAGAAATCTTTCACTTTTTAATTTGTAAGGGAAATGTTTATGGAATTATTATTAAGAAAATGACATCTAACTCTAAGAACCCAATAAAGGCATTTATCGACAATAAGATTGACTTCTATAATATGTAATAACATGCCACCCAGGCAAAGAAAGATGATAGAGAGTAGGCCAAAATGAGCACTAAGTACTTTCCAGGAAATCTCTTTCAAATCACTAGTATGGCCATTGAAATCATGAGCATCAGCATGTATGTTTCAAGTTCAAGTAGTAGTATCAGGTCCATTGGTTATTGTTCTTGAAAAATGATTGGGTTTAGCCCATTTCTCGGAAAACCTTTTTACAAGATCTATATCTAACCAAAATTTTGACTTCTAGTTTCAGCGAACAAATATTCTTTAAGTCCTCCTCTTTTCGGACAACACATACAAAGAGATCTGCCAACAAAAAACATAATTAGTGAACTTATGAGAGATTTTTCTATCATGGGCCTCCCATTAGTGAAAAGAAATATTTCACCTTTTAGCTTGTAAGGGAAAACGTTTATGGAATTGATATTGAGAAAATGACATCGAACTCTAAGAACTAAATAAAGGCATTTACATGCAATAAAATTGAATTATATAGTATATACCATTCCAACTCTATTTATAAGTCTAAATTAACAAACTCTAATATACTAAAAAGAATTAGTTAACCTATTAATTATTAGCTAAATTTTTAATTTTTCTTTTATTTATGAATAATTCTAAGAACCAATATGAATAAATTCTTTTTTTTATTGCAATTAATAAAGGAAAAATTGTGAAATTTGCATTATTACTTTGAAAGTGAACTTATAATAAAAATCAATATTTTTCTTTAAAATGATTTATAAATAAGATTAAAGGGGTAATAGTCTTGGGCCTCCCATTAGTGAAAGGAAATCTTTCACTTTTTAGTTTGTAGGGCAAGAAGTTTATGGAATTGTTATTAGAAAATGGCATCTAACTCTAAGAACCCAATAAAGGCTTTTGCGGGCAATAAAATTGACTTTTATAAGCCGGGTAAGTTTTTCTCTCTCTTGGAATTTGTGCCTACCGAAGTCCTCGATGGTTGATGCCGTTTCTCGCAAGTTTTTGCCGGATCGGCCACCAAAGGATCTCTGCCTGCCTGAAGCGAAGAAGACGAGTGTTATGGTCGAGAATGATGCTGATATCAACCCTGTTTCATCGAAGAATCCTGGAACCTCTGTGGCTGAAGTTTGCAAGGTGTCACAAGGGGCCCTCCCAAGCTCAGCACCTCTCCCAAACCCTCCATCTTACAAAGACTCTCTGCTGATACTTAAAGGCTCAGACTCAAATGGGCTTGCTCAAGGACCTGACAGCACAAATGCGGACCCTTTTGTAGCTGGTTTGAAGAATCAACAGTGGAAACTTCCAGAACCTTCATAAGAGACTTAGAATCTCATGTCCCTCTATCCTTCATTGCAATTAACAAAAGATGAATTTAATGAGGCCTACAATCCTTGGAACAATTCTTTAATTGTCACTGTGTTGGGGGCTCACTTTTATCTGCATAAATTAAAAGAGCTTCTTTGTAGGGTGTGGAACTTCAATGAATTTGAGTTGGTAGACCTACCAAACAACTACTACATGGTGCGGTTCACAAACACTGTGCACTGCAGTTCTCACTATAAACATATACTTCTGGAGGGTCCGTGGGTGATTGCGTAACATGCTGTTCTGGTGCAAAAATGGACACCTTATTTTGATCCGTTCCACAATCCGATGGGGAAAATAGCTACTTGGGTTAGAATCCCAAATATCCCTCTCATTTTTTACTCTCAGAAATTCATCTCCAGGCTTGGAGACTTGATAGGGAAGACACTTAAAGTAAACTTGCACACTCTCAATCACCAAAATGAGCTCGCTGGTTCAGTGACAAGAGGAAGATATGCAAGAATTTGTGTTGAGGTAGATCTCCAAAAAAGCCTAATCTCAAGAGTCATTCTGGCATCTAACCTTTTTAATATAGAATATGAAGGTTTGGATTCGATTTGTTTCTCCTGTGGGAGATACGGTCACAAAAAAGATGATTGCTCAAGGAAGAAAAGCGAGAGCGAGACAATGCATTCCCAAAAGCCATCGCCTGAAAAGGATCATCTGGTTCTGGGTATGCCGCCGAGAAACCATGCGCCGACTAAAGAGGATGAATTCGGACCATGGATACTTGTGGGAGGCCCGAAAAAATATCGTTTCTCAAGGAAGGGAAAGTGGGGAAATGGAGTGTCAGGAAGATAGCATGGGTCGAAACCTAGCAATGGGACAGGGACAAGACCTCATGGTTCCAGATTTCAAATTTTCTCTGAGGGAGATGACACCATCAACTACGTCGAGCCTCTCAATAGGAACATTGTTGAAAGTGGGGCCCTAGCGGAACCTACAAGGAGTAAGCTTAATCGCATAAATGGGAAAATAGGTAGTCAAAGTTACATAGTGAAAGACGCTGCTCCAAGAAGCAAGTCAAAGGTAAGGCCCACACAACCCTCCAAAAGTGCCTACCGCATTAAAGGTGTAGGGGTGTCGATGACTGAGCCTAACTTGTCAAGTGATCTCCTCACTGGGATGGAAGTCACTACGGGCCAAGAAGCATTTCCGAAGCCCAATGGAGAAACGCCTTCTCAAGTTCATGCGTTAATGAAGCCCACTTCCATTAAATCTGGGAAAAGAGTTCATCAAGTGGTGTTAGGCTCCATGACTTCATCGGATTCCATTATTCTCAAGACAGGCGGACTTGATTCAGAAATTTCTGGATCCACTTCGGTTGATGCTTTGCAACCGATAATTATCACCCAAGATGTATCCTCAGGGAAATTAGAACCAGCGCCATCTGTAAACCAAGTCGTTCTTTTTCCTGAAATAATGCAAAGGTCGACTCTAGACGGAGCAACCACAGCAGCAAGTGTTTCGACAGCCAATGTGACAGATGAAGAATTGATGTCTTCTACCACCCAGGATCTGAGTCCAGTGAATTCGGTTAAGACGGCTAAACTGAGAGCTCAATCTTCAGAATTGTCAGTAATTCCTGAAATAGAACCAGATTCTTCAGTGAAAAGAAATAAAGATAAAGGAGAACCAGGCAGGAACTTAAGGGAAATCAAGAACAGAAGCAAGTCAGCTGCTATCCGAATCACCTCAGATAAGTAACAGCCTTGTTATATTTGTTTATATATATATATATATTCCTCAATGATTGTCTCAACCTGGAATTGTAGAGGTGCAAGTAGTAAGTCTTTCCCTCGTATCCTTCATGATGTTGTCTCTAAGAATAAAATATCTGTTATGGGCTTGTTAGAAACCAGAGTAAGTGGTTTGAAAGCTGATTCTGTGGTGCGCAAGCTGGGTTTTAATAATTGGCTAAGGGTTGAAGCTACAGGTTATGCAGGTGGAATTTGGGTTCTATGGGACGATAATGAGGTTTCGGTGGAGTATCTATCCTCTACTACTCAGCTGTTACATTGTCGCCTGACAGCTAGAAGTTCAAGAGAATGTTTTTGTGTTACTTTTGTATATGGGGATCCTAGATGATGCCATAGACAGGAGCTTTGGTCTTCACTTAGGGAATTGGGAAATAGCATTTTTGATGCTTGGTTAGTACTGGGCGATTTTAATTCTTTTTTAAATCTGTCAGATAAGACAGGGGGTGCGGTTGTTCATCCTAGATCTTTAGCCCCCTTTCGATCTTGTGTCCAAGACTGCAACTTACTTGAACTGCCTGTGATAGGGGATAAATTTACATGGTCCAGAAACGAAATAAAGGAAAGGCTGGATTGGGCATTCTGTAACTTAAGATGGGAACTGTCTCATCCTAGTCACAAAATCTTCCACCAGCTTCGCTATAAATCTGACCACAGAGTGATTGTGATGTCCACTAGTAATATAGCACCAATCTCCGGTACGAATCATTTCAGTTACCAAGCAACATGGTGTCTTGAGGAGGAATTCCCTGATTTGGTAAACGCTGCTTGGCATAACAACGATTGGTTGTCTGGCTACAATGTATTCCAGGACAAAGCTACATGGTGGAACAGGAATGTGTTAGGCAGCCTACCAGCGAAGAAGAGAGCTCTAATTAAGCGTATGGAAGGTGTTGATCGTGAATTATCTGTAAATCCTCATGCTGGCCTGTTTAAATTAGAAAAGAAATTGTGGAAAGAGTATACGAAAGTGGTTCATCAAGAAGAGCTCTTGTGGTTTCAAAAATCCAGATGTCAGTGGCTTCAGTTCGGTGATAAAAAACAAGTTACTTCCATTCCACTGTAGTGATTAGAAGAAAGAAAAGCAAAATAGAGATGCTAAAAAATGCCCAAGGGGACTAGATTTCAGATTAAGAGGTGCTCAAGCATTCAGCTCTTAATTTTTTCAAGGATCTTTACTCTACTGACCAAGAAGTGGTAAATGTATCATACTGGCCAGTGGATTTCCCTTCTCTAAGTGTTTCAGACCTTACAAATATTCAAAAAGAAATTTCTGCCGTAGAAATAAAAAATGCCGCTTTTGAGATGGGTGCATTCAAAGCCCCTGGTCTAGACGGCCTTCAACCGCATTTTTTCCAGTCTCAATGGGATGTGGTGGGACCTAAGATCTGTGAGCTTATCTTCTCTATCTTTAGAGATCCAGATAAGGTAAAAGATATAAACCAGACCCACATTATTTTGATTCCAAAGGTGGACTACCCGACTTCGCTTAAGGAGTTTCGTCCTATCTCGCTTTGTAATGTGAGTTACAAAATCCTGAGTAAGGTCCTCGCGAATAGACTGAAATTTGTAATGGACTATTTGATTCAGCCTACTCAATGCAGTTTTATCAGGGGAAGGCAAAGTTGCGATAATATTATCTTGGCTCAAGAAGCTATTCATTCGATGAGAACCACCAGGAAAAAGAAAGGCTACGTTGCAATAAAGGTGGACATGGAGAAAGCCTTTGACAGACTTGACTGGGGTTTCTTGAAATTCAATCTGAAAGGACTGGGATTAAATGACCATTTTGTAAAGCTTATGTTGTTGTGTGTCTCCTCCGCTACCATGAAGGTCTCATGGAATGGCTCATTATCAGATTCTTTTCATCCATCCAGAGGAGTGAGGCAAGGAGATCCTTTGAGTCCTTATCTATTCATCATCTGTATGGAGAGACTGAGCCAGTTGATAAGCAGGGATGTGGAAGAGGGTAGATGGAAACCGCTAAGACTCAGTCCCTCTGGACCTAAGCTCTCCCACCTTTTCTTTGCGGATGATCTTCTCCTGTTCAGCGAAGCCTCAACTAGCCAGATGGAGAACATAAGAGATCTAATGTTATACTTCTGCAGAGTGTCGGGACACAGAATCAGTCTACCTAAATCAAAAATCTTTGTCTCAAGAAACGTTCATTTTCACAGGGCAGTGGAACTTGGGTAATCTCTGGGCATTGGTTTATCAGCGGATTTGGGAAAGTATTTAGGTGTTCCTTTGCTACACAAAAGACTCTCTAAGTTGACTTTCGCTCCGCTAGTTTCTAGAGTTCAGAAGAAGCTGTCCAGCTGGAAGGGAAAACTTCTGAGTATGGCAGGAAGAAATGTCTTGATAAATTCAGTTCTCTCTTCGCTGCCATTCTACCAGATGCAAACCACCATTCTGCCAAAAGGGATTCTTCAAGAATTGGAAAAAATTAATAGAAATTTCTTTTGGAATCAAGGGAGTGAAGGAAAGAAGATGCATCTGATTGCTTGGGAGAAAATAAAGAAGGATAAAAAAGAGGGAGGCCTAGGAATCAAAGATCTAGCTAGTCAAAACAAAACTCTCATCATGAAGCTATGCTGGAGCTTAATTACTAAACCAAACGCTCTATGGGTGCAAGTCCTCAAATCCAAGTATGGCTGTGGTGATGAAAGAATCCCGAGGGTTGTAAGGAAAAAAACTCAATCTACTGTTTGGAATGCAATTACATCTGTCTGGGATACCTTCAGGAAAGCTGTCGGGTGTAAATTGCGTAGCAGCAATTCAACCAGTGCTTGGTGGGATTTATGGACCAACCTTGATCAACCACTTATATTCTATGTTGAGAGAAATCATGACTTACTAAATCCAGAAGAGGTGGTTAGCTGGTTCAGAGATAGTGTTGGTAATTGGGATCTACACAAATGGGGAATGTTTTTGCCTAGATGGGTGATAGAGGAAATCAAAAAAAGTAAAACCCCCTTCTGATCAAGGCGAAGATTTGTTCTGGTGGAGAAAATCGCCTGATGGCAACTTCAGTGTCAAATCAGCCTATTCCATGATCTATAAAACTCCTTCTTCAGAGACAGATCCTATCTGGCAAGGTATCTGGAGGTGGCTTATTCCTGAGAAGGTTAAATTCTTCGTGTGGCAGTTGTTCCAAGAGAGAATTCCTACAAACTTAACCCGTGCTAAGAGAGTTGAGAACATAAATTCTGAGTGTCCTTTCAAGTGCAACTACGAGGAAACAGCAATTCACGCCTTGAGAGATTGCGAGTTTGCGAGTAGTGTGTGGCTTTCTTGTATTAACCCAATTTATTACTCTTCTTTTTTCTCTGGCAATTTGCAGGATTAGATCAAATGGAATGCACTTTACTCACCTGGTGGTCGTAAGTTTACTCTATGGCCTTGGCAATTTATTACTATCTGCATGAAGGGATCGAAGAGGGACGGCTAAAGCACAAAATATTCACGGTACCGGACAGAGATTCAGACAGATGGATGAAACCACTCGAGGGATTTGTGCGGATTGACGTGGACGCGGCAGTGGATAAGCATAGGCAATCGGCTGTTGGAGGAGTAGTTCAAGACAGTGCAGGAGCCTGGATATGCGGTTTTCAGCAAAACACGGGTTCCGCTTTGGGCTCAACAGCGGCTGAGATACAAGCTATTAGGACTGGCCTCCATATCTGACATTCCTTAAAACTCACAAAGGTTAAGTTATTCACAGACTCAACTGAAGCAATTCAACTCCTATTTCAACCTTATGCTCACTTCCATCCTCTACAAGTTGAGCTTGAGGAAGTTAGACAGCTAATTTACCTTGATTGGGACTTAGAGATTCTCCACTCTCACAGGGAAGCGCTCAGATGCGCCGATTTTTTTGCCAAAACGACACTAGACTCACACAATGATTTGTCCTTGTTGCGTAGTCCTCCAGGATTTTGTTCAACCCAACTGCTAGTTGATATCAACTAGCATTTGGTTCTCAGTACATCCATTTTGATTTTCAGTAACATTGTTGTAAAGGTCTAGCGTGACCTTCAAGAGTACTTTTCTCTTGTCCTTGTATCACAAAAAAAAATTGACTTTTATAGTACGTAACAGTCTTGGGCCTCCCATCAGTAACTCCACTAACACGTAATGGGGGCCTGTTGCTGTATCGTATTTTAGGTTTGTTAAACAATATAAAAACCGCATTAATGGAAATTAAAAAGAAAAAATGACAGAAAAATACCACTTGAACTTCAAAATCCTAAATTAGTCTTTTGATAAAGATTTGCATTGTCAAACCCATTACTATTTTTGTCAATTCCATTACACTTTTTGTCAGCGGGATTTAAAAATTCAAATGATATTTTTTTGTCATTCTCCTTAAAAATCTGGAAATTTTAAATTTTCAATTAACGATATTAGTTCTTGGATGAATTAAAAATTTTCTTAACTTTTTTTTTCAACATTCATCTTCCATATTTTTTTATTTACTTCTCACATTTTCAGTATTCAAATTTTTAATTGTTGTTATTAATCATTTTAGATGCTTGTATAACTCAATTTTGGCATTCCTAGTATTGAACCGAATTAAAGATAAGTGGTGAAAACATCTAAGATGCCTTGGGAATAAATGATTGAAAACAGTATAAGTGCCTGGAATGTGAAAGATGATCATAGATAAATGCTAAATAGAACTATCTCAACAAAAATTTGACTCCCATCAAAGATGTTGATTCTTTTTTAAAATTTCAAAATGTTTACAATTTTTAGTTATCTTCAACTACGTGCAAAGTGGGAAATATTTACACATACTAAAAATATATTAAAGCTGATGAAGCATTGTATTCATTGAAAATGGGTTGCACCCACTAAACACATGGATCTTTAAATACCTTTAGACAAAAAATCTGGGATGAGAAATTTTGTTGATCATAAATTTTATTTTCTCCACCCGAATCATCAAATCCTAAATATGATTGAAGGTACAAAAATTAACAGAGAGTAGATGAGCCTGTTTAGCAAGCCTATCAGCACAGACGCACAGTTAACAAAGTTCCTGAATAAGAAATTAAAATATACAGCCCAATCAAAAACACATATTCAAGTATTATATCTTCAATGAACAAAACATATCTTCAAGTATTATAAATTTCAATTTGTTCAAGGAACTGGGGCCACTCATCAAATTGTGCCTAAGCAATAGTGCTCATTTAAAATTTGACATCAGAATGAGGCAAGCCCACAATAATATTATGGAACATCCACAGTGAAAACTAGCCCTGCAATCGGAAATTCTCATGCCCTGTTCATTTCTTGGAAGTGTTTTTCAGGGAACCAGGTTATGTGACCAATTTAATAAAAATGAAATTCCTTGGGAAGCCTATTCTATTGCACCAAACAAAACAATACAAAAATTCCACCTTGCATACAACCAATTCCAATGTTATAAACAAGGAGACACTACTTAAGATAGGTAGATGAAACCCATAACAAAACATATGATATCAATGATGACATCACTTCAAAAGTTCTTGGTCCCTTAATTATAGGAATAGGAGGAATTACTGAAACCATCAAGAAAGTTCCTAATAGCCAGGAAAGAACAAATGAGCCAGCCCTGCACAAAGCAACAAAGCTTATAGTTAAATCATTAGACATATAGCAGCAATACAATTATCATGCTGCAACTATTATATATCAACATAGGGATGATAGATGTGCATAAAAAAATTGCAGAACCATGTGTTTAACTGGAAATACACCTTAGTTATGCATATTCATAGTATTAGAAAAATGCAAAATGTCATCCTTTACATACCCATAAAGAAAGGTCCGGAGCCTGTTCTTCAGCCGATTGTGTATAAAATACATTGTAGCTATTAGGGATACTAAAACCTGAAGTGTTGGCCCTTCCTCAGTTGGAAAAAGAACAGTAAGAGCTCCGAGCAACAAGAATGTGACAGATGTTTTTACAATGAACTTCGTGGATGGAGTTTGAAATCTGCTTCTCACAAACTGAACAACCCGAGATTGATTTACTTCCCTCATTTTCTTCTTCAAGTCAATTTTTGGGTTCCTCCGCTCATAGAACTTTTCCATGATAATTTTGTCATGTGCAGATTCAATTGCATCCACACTTGGCTTGTGCCCTGCAAATTTTTGAATTAAGAAGTTCCTTGCTCCTTGAATTTCATCTTCAGAAGCTTCCCTGCTAATTCCAAGTCGTTTATATGGGTCCCTCACATTTATTCTTGGAAAGACAGCTGAATTAGCAGCCAATGAGCAGAAATTAAACTAAAGAAAATCATAATTATAGTTACAGACACACAATATGCAAAGATTTTAAGTATCACATGCATGACTTGGAAAAGGAAATAGAAGAAGTAACTAATATTAACGAAGCAAAAATCCTAATATAACATGCAAGTAAAAATATTGCAGAGACTCAACAAGAGGAGAAAAGGAAGAAGACTCATTCAATGCCATTCTGTATGGCACCATTTATCACCAATTTTACAAAAATGCTCAAGTTTGAAACAACTTCCTCCATTATCAAGACAACTACCTCGCCTAGAAGCTTCAACAGAACGTCTATACTTTAATACCAGTGCTTGAAGCGTTTCAGAAAATTGAAATGCTCAGTGATCTTGTTCAAAGATTTTGAAAAAGAACTAGTCAGTTCAACTCAACTAAGCAATGAACAAAAGCACTTCAAAGCTCCCAGTCTTGCCACCAGACAGAAGCCACACATTGAACAAGGTTAAAATAAGTTCTCAAGTCACTTTCATTTTTCCTCAAATATATTCTTCCAGAGAAATAAGTCCACCTAACTTGCATACCAGTTTTACAATATCAAGCCTTTGCAATGAAATCCTCACGATAATGATACCTTAAACTAAGAAAAGGTTAAGAAACAAAAGTTACCAGGAGATTCATTGGTCCTATCACCATAAGAAGCATCCATGGCACTCTTGACCAATTGCATTTTCCGGGCAGCATGTCTTAGTCTAGACGCCACCAAATTGATCCTGTGACACAAGTACAGAAAAAAATGTATCATTCACCATTTCAACCACGCAGAATCCTGCTACCAAGTTCAAACCCAACAGGTAATAATTTTAGGGCATACTTTTCTAATTGGAGAAAGTGCATCTCTTGCTTAGGCTTCCAAACCCCAGAAAAAGCTGCAACTTGCAACTGCGGTGAACCCAAGCGAGAAGGAAGCTGGAGACATCTTGATGGGCAACCACTCAATCCAGATACTGCCATTACTACAAATTATGTTTTTTAACTAAATGAACCGTTGATGGTATCTAAAATAAAAATTATGGCCAGAACCAGAGAGAGAAGAAATCAACAAAAGCAGCGATGAGACTTGGAAGTGTGGAAGACTAGGGAAAGACGAAGTGTGAGCCAGAGAGATTAGGGAAAAAAATGCAAAGATAGCGAAGAATTGGGAGAGGCGACACTGAGGCTAGGACTCAGGATCGACGGCCGAACACTCCTCGCTCCACCGAACCCAGGTGGGTTGAGAACTGGAAAATGGAGATTAGGTTTTAGCTTTTTTTTTTTTGGGGATAATGTTAAAGACCAAAAAGCCCAAAACAAGTCACAAACCATTTCAGAAAAGATTATCATATGATTGCAAAGTCCTCGCTAATGTGTGATATTGCAACAATGTCTTGAATATTATTATTGCCCCTGATTTATCTGTATGTAAAAAACATTATTGCACATCAAATTATTATACCATCTAATCTTTTATATAAAATTCAGTTGATTATTTTTTAGAAATTAAAAAGCTAAATAAATTATATTAAAAATTTTATATTTATTGTTTTTCTCTAAATTAATTGCCTGACTTGTTACATATGTTGTGTATTATAATATTATATTGTATATCAATTTATAAGTCAAATAAATTAATTTAAAGATTAA
This sequence comes from Inga leiocalycina, assembly GCA_963242795.1. Lineage (NCBI taxonomy): Eukaryota > Viridiplantae > Streptophyta > Magnoliopsida > Fabales > Fabaceae > Inga > Inga leiocalycina. The sequence goes on from OY725321.1 coordinate 16,058,936, forward strand.
TAATAAATATAAATACTTTAATTTATATTCCTTAATCTCTCCTAAAAAGGTCAATATACTCTTGTATTAAAAAACAGAGATAATATAATTTAAGCAAGCTAGTAGTACTGGGAAAATGGGCCGGCCCGTGACCGGCTCGGGCCTAAACGGGCCGGCCCGTTTAGGCCCGAGTTCAAATCCGTACACGTTTGAAGCAGCTCAGCCCGTTTAAGGTAAGCCCGCGGGCCGGCCCGACGGGCTTTAGGCCCGTTTATGTTTTTTCCTTTTTTTTTTTTGCTATTCCTTTTTTATTTTTTATTCTCATAAAGATTAAAATACCTAATTTAAAACATAAATATCATCAACACTAATTTAAAACATAAATATTATCCAAGTTTAATAGAATACAAACACTAAAACTTATGTCCAAATCATAATTAATATTCATAACCAATTAAATAAGTTCACAGCCACAATCAAACAAGCCTACAAGCTTCAAATGTCAGTAATAATATAACACCTAATTTGGATTTTGGGGTATACATGCAAAAAAAGAAAAAAGAAAATCAAAGAAGAGAAGCTTCAAATGAGGTCTAAGTTAGTGTGAGAGTATTTCTAATATGAGGGTTAGGTTAGGTTAACTCTACCCTCTGACTAATGCTTGTTGCCCATTGCCTTGTGCCCATTTTTTTTTTTAAAAAAAAAAAGATTAAATGGGCCTAAAAGGGCCGGCCCTACCGGGCTTGCGGCCCTACAGGGCCGGCCCTTTTAGGCCCGCTTCCATTTTCAGCCTCTAAATCATAGGCCCGGCCCTTGACGGGCTCAGGCCTAAACGGGCTGGCCCGACGGGCTCGGCCCGAATTCCCGGCTCTACAAGCTAGGGCTACATTCTATAAATTGATGAATTATGACAAGTTAGTATAAGTGTGAGTATAATAATAATTTTTATTCCTAAAACAAGTGATTGGTAATTTAATTTAGAGAAAAAAATTTTGGAACCAAACAAGAAATATACTTTGTACTCCCTCCGATCCTAATTATAAGATAAAGTTGATTTTTTTGGAGAAATTAAGGAAGTCATTTAAATTACTTTAGAGCGTTTATATTTTTAGTATCCTTAGATTATATATTAGTTTATTAGTCAAATTAATTAGTTTGGAGAAAAAAAATAAAAATATAAATACTCTAAAATAATTTAATTAGCTTCCTTAATTTCTTCAAAAAAGTCAACTTTGTCTTATAATTAGGACCAGAGGGAGTATTAAGGACCAAAAGCAAAATATTCAAAAATAAAGAAAAAAAAGTTGGAAAGAAAAATATTTGCAAAATCAGCAACACTTTTGGTATATATCTGTATGATATAAGGTTTTTTTTAATTTTTATTCTTTGAATTATGTACAATACAAAATTTTCAATTTTCTTTGACAAATTTTGGTTATTGATAATTTTTGAGAAATTAGTCCCTATATGCGGGTATTTTACTAGAAAAGATCTTAAAATGTTGTTAATAAACAAAGGTTAAGGTGCAAAAATACCCATAAACTTTTTTTAAAAGTGCATCCAACATCATAAACTTTTTTTAGGTGCAAAAATACCAATGAACTTCTCAAAATGGGGCAAAAATGTCAAACCGTTAATTGGTACAAACGTTCGTTTTGTGGGATCCACAATTTTATTTTTTGAGGTGCAAAAATACCCATGAACTTTTCTAAAAAGTGCACTAAACACCATAAACTTTTGAAAAGTTCATGGGTATTTTTGCACCCAGAAAAAATTTTATGGTGTTGGATGCACTTTTTAGAAAAGTTCATTGGTATTTTTGCACCTCAAAAAATAAAATTGTGGGTTCCACAAAACGGACGTTTGTACCAATTAATGGTTTGACATTTTTGCCCCATTTTGAGAAGTTCATAGGTATTTTTGCATCTAAAAAAAGTTTATGGTGTCGAATGCACTTTTAAAAAAAGTTCATGGGTATTTTTACACTTTAAGCCAATAAACACACGCAAATAATTTGAGTGCCAAATTTAAAGCCCAGACTAGGCCCATCAGAGGTCCAGAGGCCAGATCCAATTTCTCATTTCCATTCTTTAGGTTCGGTCCAAAGCTCGAAACCCCCCACTCAAGAAAAGCATCATTTATTATTTTAAAAAAAGAGGGGCGTCATTTTGATCGGCGTCGGAATTTCGAACCCTCCTTTGTCGTTTGAAGCAATAAATTTTCAGCGAACAGTGTAAGCAGAGATACATGGATCCGAAGCTAACAGAGGTCTCTCAGAAATTTGAGCGCTTTAAGGCCGCATATACGAGAAGCGACTATGAGAGCTGTGCTAATCTCCTTTCCGACTTGAAGGTAACTAAAGCTGCAAACCCTAGTTTATGAGTTTGACTCTTATCACTTACTGTATCTTGGGGCGTCCTCGGGTTTTGGAAAATCTGTTTAGTTGGTTGGCATTATAAAGAAGAGTAACGTTTGAACAAATTTGGCATCGAAGTTTGATGAAGTGGTGGAGACCTCTCAAATCGATCTTAGTTGGATTATATGTATGTGTAATTTTGCACTACTGTGTGGAGTTAATGTCTCGGTTGCTTCTGCATGTGCTAATTATCTTAAGAAACCAATGATTTTGAAATATTGAAGCTTCGAGGTGGATTACGTAGTATATATAGTTATGCTAGGACAGTATATCCTGCTAGATGAATGGCAATTGCACCTTCCCCAATCATGGTGTGGTAGACCTTTTGTTGTACCAAGGGCCTTCCCTAGCAGGTGGTTCGGTAATTGGAGTAAGCTTTGTGGTGTAGGCAAACAACGCAAAGCGCGGCTTTACTTGGAAATTAATGTGTTTATATGAACAATGCACGAAGCAGGAAGTCATAGGTTTTGGGATCAGATGATATATATTTATAAGATAGTGTCTGCAAGGTCTTGAGTTTCTTATATTTGGTTTCCAAAGCAGTTCAATTCGATATCCCAACCCCCCCCCCCCCCCCCAAACTTTCGTGTAGATAACTCATTCTTGTTTGCTTGCAGGTGTTACTTACAGAGTTCAGAAGCCTTCCACCTTTGTTTGAAGGAACGCCTAATGCTGTCCATGAATTAACAATAGCAAGTAGACATTCTTGACTTCAATTTGGGTTTTCTCCTATTCTTCTTTCCTACCCATAAACTTGTCTAAGCCTAATATTTTGACAAGCAGATTTGTATTCTCTTTATTCAACTGTAGCATGAGTAGATCTTAAATCTGTAATTGTAGGTGAGTTAAATGAGAGTGGGTTTATATTGTAAATGAGTACCTTATAATAATAGCTTAGCCATCAGCTTTCTTGGTCAAAAGTTAAACCTTTTGGATGCACCCATGGCTTGATTACCATCTTTTTCTATTCTTTCTAGTTTATACCATGGTTTAGGAAGGCAATCTTGCTATGAACATCATCACAGCTGGTTATGATAAAAGCAACTGAGAGATAACTTGATTTCAGAAGGAAAATATAAATTATTCTATGTATTAAAGGAGTAGGAGAGACTATATAAATGTTTGTTTTTCTATTGCCCTGCTGTCTGTGAATCTTATCAGTATGCACCTGCTAGAATTCTTATTTATTAGGAATTTGAAACTTCCAGGGGATATATATGAAAATGCTGTTTTCCTGAGTGTCAAATTGGAGGATGAGGAGGCCTTTGAGAGGAACTTCTTCCAGTTGAAACCTTATTACACAGATGCTCGGTAATTTGTTTTTGCTCTTTTCCCCTATTTATAAATTTTGTTGCCACTATGATGGTTGAACCTGCTACACGTACAAGGGGCATTGCTTTATCGCTTCGTTTTCATATACTTTGCATGTCAAGTAGCAGAAGAAAAGTAGTATTCAAACTGAGGTGCATGTCTGTTTGCAGTAATCTTTCTGTTATTTGAATATGTCTAAGACAACTCCGTTTTCTATTATTATGCATTGCATTTTTAAGATATGTTTTTGTCATAGACCTAGTCCACATTAGATGTGATTCCCCCTTGTATCTTCCTTTTGGTATACCTCTCTTCTTTTTGTCGACTTATCAGCATATTCTAAAGAGCCACAGGGTTATTATGGTGCAGTAACCGGATTCCTCTATCCCCTCAGGAGCACCTCATATTAGGTCTCAACTTGTTGAGACTACTTGTGCAGAATAGGATTGCTGAATTTCATACAGAGCTGGAACTGCTTTCGTCCGATGCTCTTGAAAATCCCTGCATTAAGCATGCTGTGGAGTTGGAGCAATCCTTTATGGAAGGTGCTTACAATCGTGTCCTGAGTGCCCAACAGACAGCGCCAGATCAGACATATGGTTATTTCATGGATCTTCTGGCGAAGACAGTCAGGTAATAAAGTTCTTTTATTTCTGCTGATAGCCTAGCTGGTCAAATTAATGTGATGAACAGGTAGAAACAGGCACTTTAGCTAGATCTATTTTATTCAAATCTGGGGCTTAGCTAACCAATTTTAATGGACTGTTGAGGGAAAGCAACTGCAATAATAAGCCATTGTGTTGGGTTGGGAAATGCAGGATTATCATTCTGGGCATTGGGCAAAATATTTACTTTCTTCATACTCCGCAAATTGTAGTCCACATTTATGGCGTGCCATGTCAGCTTGTCTATAATGATTTTCTAACAAGCTATCTGTTTTGCAACTCCCAGAGATGAAATAGCAGGATGCAGTGAGAAGGCATATGACTATCTTTCGTTAAATGATGCTCGGGAAATGTTGTTATTTTCATCTGAACAAGAACTCCTTGGATATATGAAGGCGGTGAGCATTAGTGTATAGATTTGTCTTAATTTCCATTTGACTATTATAGTTTAAAAAGTTTGTTATGGAATCTATCTGGCTAGAAAACCTTTCAATTTGGTCCCTATCATTAATTCTCCTTTAATGCATTGTTAAATTTTGTTGACACAGCCAAATCCCTACATCATCTTGCCACTTTGAGCACGGATGGTTCATGGTTATGGAAGGGATTAAATTTTGTTGACTGGTCTGAGTTAGCATGCATATCCAGAATGCTAATACGTTGTTATTCAATATTCATGTCACTAGAACTTGCTTATGGTTATGGATTGTAGTTTAGTCACTGGGACTTCATAAGGAAATCACATACTGTAAGGATTGATTGAAATTTGACCAAAGTGTAAAGCCTAACAAAATAATTTAACCTTTCTTCATTACATTTACAACAAAACTATGCAAAACTCTGCCTCATCATTGTACATTGTGATTTCATTCTATTGTGTTGTGAAGTTCTTACTTGATTCCAGGAGCATCCTGAGTGGGAGGTTCTTAATGGCGCGGTGTATTTCCATAAAGCCAAAGAATCAGCACCTTCCAAAGAGATTCCATCCCTGCAGCTCATCAACCAGACACTCAGTTACGCTAGGGAGTTGGAGAGGATTGTTTGAAGAGAAAATACAATGGCAATGGCGGTTTCATTCTCCAAAAATTCCAGATATGGAATATCTTTACTGATACTCTCATTTTCATATTTGTTCCTAATCCATTGCTGAACTAGAACATTGTTCTCGTGTTAAGCCATATCATTGGCTAAACTGTTCCTTGAGGTATTATTTGCATTCACTGCACTATTGCAGTAGGAAGAGAAAACGTTCTATATTGATGTCTTTTTCTGTTGAATTTTATATATAGTTTCATGAAGCTGGTGGTAAGTCATAAAACCCATTGAATGCCTCATATTATGAACAGAAATTTCTTATTTACTATCATTCAAGGGAAATGAATTAAATAATTAATTTTTCAAATGGAGGGCTCAAATTAAATGAAATCTTTTCGCTTTTGTTGAAGAAAATTAATGTTTTTGTCCCGGTTTTTCCTTGCTATATGCTTGCGTAGTTTCATTTTAATTTTGTATGCAGATTCATCACTCTCTCTCTCTCTCTCTGTGTATATATATATATGTATATACGTATGTATAATGAAAAAAGTCGTCTGAATCATAATTAACACAAGATCTATATAAGCTAATAAAAAATTACCTGAGTTAAAAAATTGATTTTATCACCTAGAAAACGTGCCTAATTAGTGTATAAAAAACCTCGCTTAATTATTTTAGATGACATATTTGATAATTAATCAAAAAATTAACACCCACAAAAAAAACCAATAAATTTTACTCGGTTGAGAATGTTTATTTGGGTTGGTGGTTTAACCATGCTTGTACTATATCAAGTCAATCATGTTTGAAATGATGCAGTTGAGTTAAAATATAAAGAGTAAAATACTCTCAACTATCTTGCCCTTCTCTCTATTTTGAAAGTATACGTTTAATTTTAAATCGTTAACTTCGTTAAGGATTTTTATTTTTTAATTAAACTTTATACTAAATTAAATTTGATTTACTAATTTATTCTTTATCGTTATTTTTTTTTTTTTGATAGAAAAAGAAAAGTCATAGCCTTACAAGCTCTACTGTACTAATTCAGTACAAATGTAATGGTTCTTAACATCTTCCATCAGCAAACGTGTAACTTCAGCAGGTGCTCTATTAATTACAAGAAAATCCACTGTCATATCCCATGCTATTTTTGCCAAGTGATCCGCAACTCTATTCACCTCCCTACAACAATGTAGAATCTCCACATCCCACTCACGTTTCAACATCGATTGAATTTCCAAGATTAAAGTAGCATCATGATGTTCATCAAGCACAAGTCCTTGAATAAGATCCAATACTTCGCTGCAGTCACTCTCAACTATAATATGCCTAAATCCTCCTTCCCAAGCTAATTTCATACCCCACAAAATTCCCCAGGCTTCAGCTGTGATAATCGATCCTCGTCCAATCCTAAACATAAACCCTTGAATAAATCTGCTTTGTTCATCCCTTATCACCCCACCACAAGTACAGCACCCCGACGCTTCATTCCTAGATCCATCTGTATTAACTTTAACCATCCCAGCAGGTGGAGGTCGCCAACCCATACTTGGTGTGATATAAGAATTCGGTTTCATGTGGGTAGACATACCCCAAGACAACACCGAACAAGTACGTGCCAATAGCTCCTATTTACTCCATTTGTTTATTGTTGAAAATATGGTCATTCCTTGCCAACCAAATGTGCCTACATAGAACCGTAAACCAATGTCGAAACTCGTAGCCATACACATGATCACGACAGCGTAAACACCATGTTAACCAAGTGTTTCTATCTGTTGAGCCAAAGAAATGCTGATGCCATGGACTAGGTAGAATCTCACTCCATATCTCTTTGACCCTCGTACACTCTCGAAGAACATGCATAATTGATTCAGTCTTATCTTGACAAAAAGGGCACATTTCATTCGTGTGGATTCCCCATTGAACTCGTTCCAAATTTGTCAATAAACGACCATGAGTGCATAACCACAAAAACATTCTGTAACGTTGAGGGACTTTCAGCTTCCATATAAGACTCTATCCAAACAAAGAATGGTTTTCACCGTGCCCAGCTAACCTCTTATACGCAACTCTTAGTGCAAATTTACCATCAGATGTCCATTTCCAAATAGGAATATCACCACTAGTATTGCGGTTAATATTCACTCTTTGGATCGCTAACACAACATGTTTTGGTAATAAATTCCCAAACTTATCCAGATTCCATTGTCCCGACGGAGTAATACAGTTGGCCACCTTCCATTCCTTCATTACATTTCTTAATGGTTGAAATGTCAAACTCTCCAATCTGTCAAAATAGGGAACCCATAGATCATGCCAAAAAGACACCGTAGTTCCATCTGCAATCTTCCAGGCAATACTTTCAGTTACATTTTCCCAACTTTATCTAATCCCCTTCCAAGTGCTGGATTCTGTCCGTCGTTTTTCCACTTTTGGCACCAAATCACTACCCGTCTTATACTTCTCATGAAGAAAACGAACCCATAATGCCTCCCATTTGTGTATCAAGTTCCACCCCAATTTCATCATGTATACTTGATTCTGAAGCCTTGCCTGTCTTAAGCCTAGTCCACCATCATTCTTCCGAGAACACACACGACCCCAAGCTACCATATGTGGCTTACGACTCGTGGATGTACTCCCCCAAAGAAATTGCCTGCACTTTTTGTCTATCTCATCACAAGTACCCAAAGGGAGGGGTATAGTTTGCATTGTATAGGATGGCATAGCCGAAACGATTGATGATACTAGAGTATGTCTTGCCGCCATCGATAACATGTTTGGTTTCCAACTTGCTAGGCGAACATTCATCTTATCAAGAATAAATCTGTACGCGGACTTAGTACTTCGCTCATGCAAGATCGGCATTCCTAAATATTTCCCCAGGTTGGAAGATAGGGAAAAATTCAAGAACTCACTAATATCCTTTCTTCTCGTTGACCCACGTTCTTGGAGAAGTAAATGTGCAATTTTGCAATATTTACTTTCTGCCCAGATATTTCACAAAAATCATCTAGTATGGCTTTCACCACCCCGGCTTGATCCATATTTGCTTCAGCCAACAGAATGAGATCATTAGCAAAAAAGACATGAGAAGTAGCCGTACCTTGCCTCGACAACTTAAAAGGTTTCCAATCTCCATCATGTACTGCAGTCTGGATTAAATGCCCCAACCTCTCCATCATAATAACAAAGAGATACGGTGAGATAGGATCTCCTTGACGAACTCCTCTGGAAGGGTATAAGGGTTTTGCAGCACACCCTTTCCAAAGTAGCTGCATTTGCGGAGTAGATACACAGGCTTTAATGACGTCACAGAGATAGTCAGGAATCCTTAGTTCATTCAAGCATTGGAAAAGAAAACTCCATCTAACTCGGTCATATGCTTTATCCAAGTCAATCTTGATTGCCATAAATCCCTGCTTCTTCTTCATACTCCGCATAGAATGAATGATTTCCTGCACTAGAATAATATTGTCAGTACTTTGGCACCCCTTCACAAAACTACATTGGTTCGGGGCCACAACCAATGGCATAATAGATTTAAATCTATTTGAAATAATTTTTGTAATAATCTTATACACTAAATTACAGAGACTTATTGGCCGAAAATCACGGAAAGTTTGTGGATGATCAATTTTTGGAATAAGCACAATTTGAGTAGCATTAATATGATAAACCCATTCCGGATCAGAAAATACCCTTTTAACTAATGATGTCACCGAAAGACCAACTGTATCCCATTGAGTTTGATAAAAAAGAGGATTTAACCCATCAAGACCCGGAGCTTTTAGAGAACCCATATCGAACAAAGCTCGTTTAATTTCTATTTCATCAACCTGTCTTCCCAAAGCACATATATAATTTTTATCAATCTCAAGATAAGTGCACCTAAACACCAAGGACCCCTGGGACGTACTCATATCTGTATATAGTTCTTCAAAAAAATTACTGTCAAATTCTCATATTTCTTGCTTATCATAAGACCATTCTTGAGAATCAAGTTTAAGAGCTAAGATCCGATTCCGTCTTCTTCGACCATTCGCCTTTGAATGAAAATATCTTGTATTTCGGTCACCCTGAATATACCAAGTAGCACGAGAGTATTGGAGCCATATAATTTCCTCCTGAGCCAAAATTTGCTCAAGTTCCTTCCATAATTCACATTGCAATTTCTCTAATCTCACTGATGTCCCAACTCTAGCAATTGTGGTATTAATCCCATCAAGACGTCTATAGAGCTTGTTCTTCATATAATTTAAATTCCCAAATACCTCTTTGTTCCAAATTTTCACATGCTCAGTAAAATCTTCTAACGATCCACACCAATCCTCTTTAACATTCCATTTGCCCTTAACAAACTCTGAGAATTCATCATGCATCACCCAAGGGGCGAAGAAACGGAAAGGCCTTTGTTTATATTCACCATGCTCCACCTTGTCAGTATTAACCAAGATGGGGCAATGATCTGATTTATACTTTGGTAGATGAAGCACCGATGCATTAGGAAACTGCGCATGCCATTCGTCATCCATCAATGCTTTATCGATCCTGCTCTGACTAGACGGAGTCCCCCATGTAAATCGAGGACCACTAAAGCCAATATCAATTAATCCAGTATCATTAATCCACTCCCTAAAAAATCTATCAACTCCACTGGTTTCCCGTATTTTCATGCTCCATCTATCCTCAGGACACGAAACAGCATTGAAATCCCCAACGACCAACCAACCCCTACGAACAACCTGGCTAATGTCTCTTAATGAAGACCATAGAAGGCGCCTCGGGTACATATTAGGATGCCCGTAAACAATCATAAGAGACCATTCATTATCATTACCTGCATTCACCATTCCATGGACAAATTGTTCACCCGCCGAAACAATCGAAAAGTTACAACTTGAGTCCCAAAATAACCAAATACCCCCACTAAATCCTCGCGCTTCCACCACATGCATATTAGTCCATCCAATCTTACGAGCCAATAACTGTGCCTTTATGCCCGCCTGTCTAGGTTCCAATAGAGCAAAGAAATTAACTCCTTGTTTCTCAATAATGTCACTGATTAAACGACGAGATGAGGCACCACCGGCACCCCTAGTATTCCATGTCATAACTATCATTAAAAACAAATAATAAAAGATAAAGGTTCCCAACAATCTGGAACACGCTACTGGGACGTAGTCCCGTATGCTCCTTCACCTGACTCCTTCATAACAACATCACCCTCCTCACTTGGGAGATTTATACTAGTTAAATAGTTAATCTTTCTAACTGCACCTGGATCAATAGGTTCAGAAGCATTACTCATTGTAGATCTTGATGTTTGAATTTTCACGCCTTCAGATTTTAAAGACGTACTCGAATAGGCCTTCATTGGTTGAAATTTGGAGGATCCTGCGACCCCCTTCCTTCCTTCATTTATACCTTTCGCCAAGCCCCTAGCACTATGCACTTTGCCACTTTATGAGTTGAAATTAGAATTACCTTGGTCTACCATTTTATTCTTCACTTATTGATAATGTTCCATTAGGTTTACCAAATCCATCTTACGTTCCACCACATTTTCTTTAATCCCTGAATTAATCACCACTGGCTTCGTGTCTTACTAGGCAAGGACCCACATGATTTAATAATTCTGACTTTTGAAGATTCTTGATTTGTAGTATCATGTACTGAATTATTGGTTGCCAATAAAGTGATTTCATTTCCTTTCTCTTCCGTATTTTCATCAGTCAGAGCTGTGAATCTTGATCCTCCAACATTATTATTTCTACGCAAATCACGTACCCCTCCTCGTCTAACATTCAATTCTCCTCCGGTACCACGCTGCATCCTGCGATGCCTGGGTGCCACCATCCATTCACCATAGGTTATGGCTTCTGGGTTATGGTTAATCGACGTCGAATCCACTGTTCGCCCTTCATACTCAGTCTTCAAACTTTGTACACCCGAAGGTCCAAACTCTTTCTTTTGTGAACAATGTTCGGACCCATGCCCATACCTCCCACATGAAAAACATATCTAGTGTAGTCCCTCATAAACTATTTTTTTTCCTTACCATTAATCATAAATGATGGGAGCAACGGGGAATTCAGATCTATCTCAACACATAATCGAGCAAAGCGACCTTTTGTTTGTTTCAAAGTATTATTATCCACCTTAAGTACCCTTCCAATCTGACTACCCACTACATATAAGATGCCTTTATCATAAAAATCAACTGGAAATTTAGGAATACGTACCCAAGCAGCGATCTTCAGAACCTCCCCAGCATCAGGATTGAATTCAGGTTTCCATGGCTGTACAGCTAGGTAATGTTCCATGTATAACCATGGGTCACCAATCAAAGCAAATTCATAATCCTCTTTGCTTGTCAGACGAACCAAGAAATATCCAGAACCAATTTCTATCATGGTTACCTCATCCCTTCAACCCCATAGTTGTTGCAACTTTCTACCAAGTTGTTCTTCACGAACCATGCGTCCTAGAAGCCTCACAATCAGAGAAGTACTCCATTTCTTTGCTAGCTTTTGACAGAATTCCGATGAGACAATAATATTTGGACCTTTCTGAGTGATCTCAACCTCAATTCTAGATTTCCATCCATCACCACGCCACCATTCTTCCTCCTCATCAGACATGTCTCCCGCCTTCGGTATATCGACACAGGCTTCCTTGTAAGATTTCTTCGGTTGTGTAGGAACCTCCTCGACTACCTCTTCATTAGTCATCCAATCCTCCACCCTTGGTACAAGGGACTGATGTTCAAAGAACTCATCCTCCCCATCTCTAACTTTCTTTCGGCTCCGTACCATTGCATCTTGCTCTTCCGACGTTGGCATCGGAGGTATTCTCTCACAACTTCTATCCCGTTCACACATATTGCTTCCCATTTTTCTCTAGGACTTCTCAAGTTACACATAGATCACCGACAACTTTGCCAAGCCAGAAACCAGGTTCATTGGTCAGATTGCCAATGACCGCACCAAGACAAGATCCTAGTTCAGCGCTTTGCAAAAAGTGAAGGAGAGTGACGACGATGATGGCTAATCCGAGACAGGAACTTCCAACGTAAAACACCTGTAGCAAGAAGAACAGAGACCTACACCGTTGCAATATCCTTCAGACGCTCAACTTGAAGCACAGAATCAACGAAGATCACGCCACCGAAAAACAGAGTATTGCAGAAAAGAAAAACAGAGCTTGAAAGATCATCTCCGACGGTGAAGACCACAACGCTAGTCGACGGTGTAGTAGCCTCCCACCGGCGCAGCTACGAAGATCAGGTCCGACGGTGAAGACCCAACGGCGATCTTCAACATTGCAGGTGACCGTTGCTCAGCAACGGTAAGAAAAGCACGACAGAGACGAAAACCACTGTTCACTGAGAGAGAAAACGAAAAGAAGACACCAAATCTTTCACTTGTTATCGTTATTAATTTCCTAATTTTGATTAAAATTATTTAAGTAATTTAAGAGTTTCTTTTTCTTAACTTATTTTTTTACTTTTGTAAATAGTTATATGTTAAATTTTTTTCATATTAAGATAAATACTTAATTAATTTAATTAACGTAGACATAGAAAACTAAATTAAACATATGATTAACCCTATTAATAGATGCATACTAAAATAAACATGTTTATAAATGTTTTGCAAAAAATGCATTTAAAAAATTAAAATTAAAATTTATAATTAATATAAGTCATATACTGTATCAAATTTATCTTATTAATAATATATTGTGAATAAAATGTATTTCTTTATTTTTCTTTTTACCTTTCATTTGAAAGGCATATTTTTTAGTCATTTAAAAGAATACTAAATAAATAATTTTCAATAAATATAATAAAAATTTAAAATTTAAAAATTTTATAATATATTGGAACTTTTGATTTTTGAACGTACATGTATTAGAATTATTTTTTTATATAAAAATTTATTTTTAGGTAAATATAAATGTTTATTCATTTGTTGAAAAATGGGTATTTTTATCAAAGTAAATGTTTAATAATCAAACTTAAAGGTCAACTAACGGTTCCATGGATGAAAATAAAATATCAAATATATAAAGGAAGTTTCTATAACTCGCATTTTAATTTTAAGAAAAGTCTATATACGTTTTTAAAATAGAGAAGCGGTTTGTGTAATTTAGATAAAAAAGATGGGTGGTCAATATATTTTATTCAAATATAAAAATATTTATATATAATACTAAAAGGATTAATATTCAAATAAAACTGCATTAATTCACATGTGAATGAAATATTCACACACATGTATAAACCACACATAATTTGACAACAGTTACCTCTTTTTTTTTTACCATAATTATGCATTAGTAGGTTTTCCAAAGGTCTTCCTTAATCCATGAAATATTCACACAAATGTAGGGTATGTTTGTTTGAGCGATTCGATTGCTTATAAGTTGCTTTTTAATAGTGATTTACGGTATACGAAGTAAGTATGTGAGAGGAGTTGTGTCTCGATTTACGTAAAAAACAACTTATAAACAAATTTAAGCTCAAACAAACATTCTTGTATAAACCACACAGTTGCTTGTGTCTTTATAATACAAAAATATGGTCCCAGTTCAATTTGTGAGTGGGGGGTGTAGCCGACATCGGATTGCAAAGGCCCCACCTTTTCGGTTTCCTCTTCTGATTCTCTTTCATGATCGTTCCTCCTCACTGTATCTTTTCAAACATCATTCAATTCCTGTGCTTACCTCAATTAATGATACCCCTTTTGAACAAAGTTTGGAGCTCTCCCTAAGTAGCCGTCAAAAAAATCCCATTAAGCCTGAGAATTCATTCGCACTTGCAGAGAAGACAACAATGGCTTTCAGTTTCAGTATGAGCTTAAACCTTCTTCTTCTCATAGCTATGGTTGCCTCCAACATTATCTCTCTCTACCATCTCTCCTCCACCATCATCTTTCCCTCCAACCCTCCTTCTCCACCCATCCCCGACCACCTCCTCCGCCAACTCCACTCCATACGCGCCACCATCAACCGTCTCACGCGCCTCCAGCAAACTCCTGCCGACACTAACATTGTTCCCACTTCTAAAAACCACACCATTCCTTCAGATCTCTTGCTTTACTCTCGTCTCTCTCTTATTGCTTCCTCTTGCCATGACTACCCTGAGCTTCTTCACAAGTTCATGAGCTACACTCCTTTTTCTCTTTGCCCTTCCGATTCCGACCTCGCCGAGGCTCTCATCCTCCGTGGTTGCCACCCACTTCCTCGCCGGCGATGCTTCTCGCGGACCCCACAAAAACCCACTTCTTCACTTCCAAATAACCCCTTTTCTTCTTCGCTTCCTAGCTCCAATGTTATATGGGACAAGTACTCATGTAAAAATTTCGATTGCTTTAATAGACTGAATCCAAATCTGGGTTTTGATGCATCTCGTGAAATCACCAAATTCATGAGCTACAAGTCTGAACTTGACCTCCCAATACCTCAGTTTTTACAGATTGCGAAAACTGCTAAGTCTGTGATTCGATTGGGGTTTGACATTGGAGGAGGGACTGGGACTTTCGCGGCGAGAATGAAGATGCATAATGTGACGGTTGTGACGACGACCATGAATGTGGCGGCGCCTTACAGTGAGGCGGCGGCGCTGAGGGGGTTGGTGCCGTTGCACGTGCCGCTGCAGCAGCGGTTGCCGGTGTTTGATGGTGTTGTGGATGTGGTACGATGTGGGCACGCCGTGAACCGGTGGATTCCGGTGACAATGATGGAGTTTTTGCTGTATGATGTGGACAGAGTGCTGAGGGGTGGTGGGTACTTGTGGGTGGATCAATTTTTTAGTAGAGGGGTGGATCTTGAGACGGTGTACGGGCCTCTGATCGGAAAGTTGGGGTACAAGAAAGTGAAGTGGGCGACGGCGAACAAGACGGACATTGCTGGTTTGAAGAATGGAGAGGTCTACTTGACTGCCTTGTTGCAGAAGCCTGGATCAAGATAACTTGAAACACAGGGTAACATGTTTTGATGCTATGACTGAGAATGAAGTGCCTTGTAGAGTGTCAACTTATGTTAATGTTAGATGATTAGGAATGAAGCTTGAAATTGCCCTGATAGGGACAAGTGGCTAATAATAATAATTGAGGCTATAATTCTATTAGTATGCATTAAATGATGCTTAGAGCTTATATTAGTTGGTGAAACTCAAAGTACTAACTGGACTTTTGACATAAAACTAGATATTGAAGTCGCACTCGCTTGTTGTGTGGAATCTGAGGTATGGGATTTATAACTTGTGAACAGTACAGCTTCCTTCATGGTCTTTTGATGTAAAATTGGTGATTTTGTTATGCAAGGAGTATTGAATCATTATCAATGGCCTGGTAGCCGAGTGACATGATAGATGACCGTTTCCAAGTCGCAGATTCGTCCCCATTTGTAATATTATTAGTGCCTGCTCCTTTTATTTAGAAAATATAAAAAAGGAGTATTGAATCTTCTATGTGCTCCTTATGGTGAGTTAGTTCAGTTTTACAATAGGCATTGATACAAAGTGAGAAAGATCAGATTTCATCTGGTAGTTATAAATGTATAATTGATCCAAGTCATGTGCCACGGGGCTTAAATGCTAATAATACTTCCTACTTGAAAATGTAATGCTACAACACTTTCTGTTGTTTAAAAAAAGAAACACAACGTTTCCATGTTAATGAAGACAAAAGTAAGAAAGGTATTTTGTTCCATTTTCAAGTTAGTCTTTTCAATTCTTTTGGCTGGTTCCTATACTTTCTGGTATGAATTCTGATATATGCAAGTCCCTAATCTGATGATTGAGCTCTAACAAAGATTCTTCTTGTTCCCTTTTCTTCATCGTAGTTGATGCGTGTATATATATATATATAAACACTTACAGGGATGATACAACAGTAAAAAGGTCCTTTGGAATGAAGTGTCTTGCAACGAAGCAATTCCAATCTCCACTGTGATGGATCATTCTTGCTGGATTATTTAGCTTCCAGAACCACAAATGGAACAGAAATTGAAAACAATTCAAGCTGAGGCTTAAGGGTAACTGTTATGAAGAAATTCCGCATCTTCATCGTCGTTGGATCATCATCATCATTATTGTTGAATTGTGGCATTCTAATTCTTTGTTTGGGAGATCTACTAGGCACTAATTATCAAAATTGGATTTTTTTTTTTTTTTTTTGGTTATGCTTGCCTCTAATGCTGTATTCATCTAAAAATGAAAAAGTTAAGAGAGTGTGTGTGTGTGTAAAGGGGTATGAGAGCAAACCACGAAGGGTGGGCGTGATGGTTCAGCGTCTCGTCCCTTAAGCAAGTGGTTGGGGGTTCGATCCCCAACTCTTGTGAATGGAAAGCACCCCATGGCCAGTCCCTTACCGCTTAGTGCGCTGACCCTGGGACGAGGGATTAGTCTCATGGCTACCGGCTGTGGGGATATCCTGGGCTCACCCAAAAAAAAGGGGTATGAGGGCAGCAAAGGGGTATTAAGAGAATGGTAAAGTTGGATCTAGCACCATAAATATATTTTGTGGTGTATTCAAGTTCGGGTTGAATATTTTTTTCAGGTGCATCCATTATCATAACATATTTTAGGATGCTCCACGCACTAGAAAAAGAATAGGTTATGGTGTTTGTGTTAAAAAAAACAAACACTTCAAGGTGTTAGACGCACCTGAAAAAAATAATTAGGATGTTAGATCCTAGATGCATTATAAAATATTTCAGGGTGTTGGATGTATTTTAACCCTTAAAAGAAAGCACATATATTCGACTTGGTATTGTAGTACGAGATTAAAGACTGAATGATATTTTTTGAGAAAATTAATATTTTAGTCCTTCCTTTAATTCAATTATAACTTATTCTTTCAACTTGTTATCACTTAATTCTTTAATTTTTAAATCGGTTAAACCTCAGTCCCTAATTTTTACCCATGTAATAAATTAATCATTTTTCATATAAAACCCACTTGGGTCGTTAGCTAGCCATCCTATGTGCCGTCCAAGTAAGCTCTACATGGATTCAACAGAATTTTTATTTTAATTTAAAAAAAAAAAGACACAATGAGACAACTGAACCCCCCAGCAAGCATGAATTTTCAGTGGGCTCAACGAAGAGCAGGGGAAGATAAAATTCATATTGTGATTTCTGAGCAAGATTATTAAACCAAGATCGGTCAGTGAATTGATCAGGATACTGGGTAAAGGGTCAGTAGGTTAAACCGGAGCTAAACTATGATCAAACCGCTGAGAGAATGAAGATTTTAGGCTTACTAATATGAAATTAGTAAAAAAAAAGTTTTAAAAAGATTTTTAAAAAAGAATTAAAAAAAAATACTGAACTGATCCGGTCTGACTGCGCCATCGGTTCCCGGTTTGGTCCAAGTTTAATAACAATGTTTCTAGGATGATAGTAGGGTTTTTGTTGGAATGTTAGTGGATTTGACGGCCCAGGTACCACTGATTATCTGAACAATCTCTTTTGGTCCTTTCATGCTACAGTGCTCCTCAAATCAGTTCTTATCAGCTATTAATGAATTTAGAGTTTTCCTCTTTCTAGTGCTTAAGTGGAGAGAATATAAAAGCTATGAAATTGAACTGGAAAAGAATGAGGATAATTAAATCAAATGAGAGCTAGTAGCTCTGAACCTCTCAAATGATCTAGCACTGAGCCTCCTAGCAGACAGTGTTCAGTTTCAAATGGGACAACGGTTTCTTAGTGATTGTTTGGAAAGCATAAAAAAGTTTTTTTAAAATATGTTTATGTAAGTCAAGATATAACCCTTTTTACTTACTTATCTCAAACGCCGTAAAAATATTTCTAAAAAATTAAAATAAATAGACACTTAATCTCTTCTAGTGTTGACTCAACCCTGCTGTCTTATGCACATTCGGGTCTCTTCTAGTGTGCGGGCTGAAGCCACCTTGACAAATTTTTTTATAAAAAAAAAAAAAGGGAAATGGCCATTTTAACTACAGCCAGAACTCCAGCTTTCTTTAGTTTACTCTCATTGATTGAAATTGTTTTTCGCAATACAAGTATAGAAAATCCTGTCTAATTATATAGAATTTGATATTATCACTGCCACTTCTAACATTTTTTATTTGTTTTATTGAAATTAATTAATGTGTCCGGTGTGGTGGATAGTTGCAGACTTGCAGTCCTCGGGGTATGTATTTGTATTTAGTATTTACACAAGCATATCTAGTTCATATGAATTTTTTTTAATATTATCATCATTTACCAGTTTGGGGTTCATGACCTTTTTTTCCAATACAAGTATCTCTTTGAGACTCGAATTCAAGATTTAGAGAAATCTAATAGGACCTTACACTGTTAGATCAACTCTATGTTAGTAGTTTATATGTATATTTGTACATGATTTAAATATTTAAAATAATATTGTTATATTTATTTTTAACTATTATCTATTTTGATATTTTAAATATAATAAATATATATGGCATAAAATTTTGGAAATACTGACTTTAAATTGTTTTTTTATATATTTCTTTCAACTCAGTCAGCATTCTTAAGTGGCTTGCATGTTTGTGGAGAGAAAATCATCTCTCTCTCTCTCTCTCTCTCTCCATAGATATATATGGGCCTAACGGTCCAAAAGAGAAAGCCTCATTTAGTTATTATCACCCTCTTCAATTCATGAAGCTCAATAGTAAAGAATACCGGACTGCTTATGGACCAAGCATTTCATTGGGTTTGGGCTTGCCCATTAATGTACCCCCATGAGCCTATCCGAGATCAAGATTGCTTTAATACTGAGGTTTCTGAGTAAAGAGAGATCTTCTATAATAGAGCTGGTAAAAAAGATAAGTCCGGCCCTACAGAGTCAATCCTTCATGGGTTAAGGTCTAAAAGGATCGATCTTTTTAGACCCGATTAAAGAAAAACAATCATTTTTCGAAATCCGACCCTTGAACATAAGGGTCAGAGCCAGCCCTAAAGGGTTAAAACTATTTTAATAATTTTTTACTATTTTTTCAACTTTTTTCAAAGAAATAAAATTACAATAATGAAAATCTTAATTTAACACATAAATATTGTGAAAATTAAAGTGTAAATTGTATGCATAATACAACAAATAAACACAGTCACTAAGTCATAATCAAATATAAACTATTGTGCACATATCACAATAATAAATAATTAATAAGAAGACTTAACAAAATTAAAAATAATTCTTATAAATATGTCTTGAAAAATGTAAGTAGTCAACAAAATAAATAATATAAGATATGAACAAAAAAATCACTAAAAAGTAAGTAAAAAAAATACAAAATTAGTAAGAATACTTATGAAATAACATATTTTTCAAAAGTTAATCCAAATGTGCATTAAGTTTTTAATTTTTAGGATTCTTAACATACAATGTTTTTATGAAACTTAATTCTAAAAATAATAATAACAATTAAATATTTGTAACACCATTGATAAAGTATAAAAAATGAATAATATTATAGTCATAAAAATAATTTTAAAAAAAATATACGGGCCTAAAAAGGCTAACCTTTAGCCCTACAAGAACGAAGATGCTCGAACAAGCAACGGCTCGAGCACAAACACGCGAAAGCCGGTGCACGTTAGACGCACGTTCGTTTTCTTGCTCATTGCGCATCCGTTTGATTGAGGCTTGTTTTTACTTTTAAGGTAAAAATCTTAAACTCAGCCTTTACAAATTCAGGGCCTTAATGGGCTGCCACGACTGGTTCAATCCGTTTTTTCAGCTCTATTTAGAATTTAGGATTCTAAAATTGATTTTATTTTTGTTTTTACTTTTAAAAAATTTGAATATCTTATGTATTTCTTCCATTATGTCCCCTGGGTATCTGGATGCATGCTTAATTTGCTTTTCCTCGGACTTCTGTATTTTTCCTCTAAAAACATACCATTAACACCCAGGTTCTTTTAAAATAATTCTATCATTTCAAGCTTAGGCTGAATCGTTTAACAGCGACAAGTTTACATCAAGTCCAGACGATTTTGCAAATTAGCTTCTCTTTAAATTGTATAACTACCTATAAACAATTATCATTAAATATTTGTACGTTTTAGTATTTACATTAAAAAATTTCTCCTTTTTTTACTAAAACGAACAAATATCTTCATTCTGTTTTCGTAACTCGTACAGCTCATTTGGCATGCCAAAGAAATTAAGTGTGCGTGTAAATATTTGTACGTTGTAGTATTTATATTAATTGTGGATACTGATTGACAATCTCATAAAAACATCGACCAGGAAATTAAAGTAACAGTAAGCTAAGCCTAAGACATGTTGATGAGTATTGGAGCTAGAGTTGGATGAAGCTATGAATACCCTCCAACGGAAATTCACGGGAAGTGATACATTTTATTTATTATTGATTATAAACTATATAACTTATGCTGAATTCTACACACACACACACACACACATACGTACGTACGTATGTGTGTCCTAATTCAATGTTCATCTGAATATATATCAGTACGCATATCCATTATATCTAATAATGGAGGGGGTATTATATTATGGACCCGAAAACTAATACCAGTAAATGATGAGGAAGGAGCATCAATTTGAGCAGAGAGATTTGGTAAATAAGTGCTGGAGTAATAAATTAACGTTGTTAAGCACATGGAGCACATTGAAGCAAATTAAAGGTAGATGCAACTATTACGACACAGTACATTGCAACGTCTTTGTTTGGTTCTTTCATTAACCCAGCTCCAAACCCCCCAAATTAAGAAACTACACACAAACCTTCCCCGCGTATTTCAATTACTACTCATGCTATGGACTGTTTGGTACGATGAAACTTTTTTTAATTAAAATTAGAAATGAAAGAGATCTTTGGAATTGAAATGGAGAAGATGAAGAAAAGTAGAAAAGGAAGAAGTGCTGGATGAGTTAAGGGTCTGCTTGGATTAGCAGTATAGAAGCTGCTTTTCTTATGTGATTTACAGCGTATGAGATAAGTATGTGAGAATAATTTTGTTTCAGTTTGAGTAAACGTAGTTTTTAAACGCTAACTCAACCAAACACTTAGGTTAGTGTTCGGTCACCACCTCCATCAAGGGGGTTGGCACACTCACCGTTAGGTGGGTGCTCAGAATGAGCAAGGTCCCGATAAAGCTGGTACGGGGCATAACGGAAAAAAAGAAGAAGATTTTTTGTTCTTTGACCTGAAAGAAGAAGAAAAGATCATAAGGCAAATAAAATTTGGATTCCTACATGCATGATACTCATTCCGTTCTTAATATTAGACATATTTAGATAATTAATTTTGATCCTAAATATAAGACATAATTTTTATATTTATTAATATTTTTTTAATTTATCCCTATTGATACTCCATAAACAACAACTAGGGCGGAGCGAGAATGAAGTAATTAAGAAATATGACAATTAACTTATTTAATATAATTAAATTAGATAAATATATCTGATATTAAACATCAAAAGAAATATATGATAAGGAATTCAATTGCACGCTACCAAGCAAATATTTCTCCAAAATTCAGTTATATTTCCACACCCTCAAACATCATGAAATTTGGTTCGGTATCAGTTCCAGTCCTATCGGTTTTGGCCACCCCTAAAATTAAACCCACCCTATATTGTTGTGGGGCCAACCCCTCACCCTCGTTCTTTTTGTCCAATACACACCTTCTTCTGCCCCTCACTCCCAGGTAAATTCAGTGAATTTTCTTTTGACAAAAACAGAAATCTAATCATATACAGTACTATCACTATTCTATCAACGCAATAAGCATATATGTTTTGTCCAGACCTAAACTTCACGTGACTGTTGTTTTAATAAGGTTCTTGTTTTTGGGAAAATTATTTTGCTGTACGTCCCACATTTAAACAATAATCATCACAAAAATAGGAGTATACTTCTTAAGTTGGCAAAATATATGTCAAAACCTGTTACATTCGTGTGGCATGAAAATTTAATCATTTATTTAGTATAAAAATAAATATGTTTAAATTTCATAATTTGTAAGCGTATATTTATAGTGGTATAAGTATATATGACTACTATGAAATATTGAATTTTTAATGTAGATGAAATATGTTTTATAATATGTCTTACAAATTATATATTGCTGTCTCATTTTATAAATATAAGATGTGCGGTGCAAATAATTGATTGAGTGAAGACTTTGCTATATTTGCTAATGCGAGCAAATTTTGTGGATTATCAAATATTTTGCTTGAAACAAACATTATGTGGTATGAAAATTTAAACATTCATCTATAGTAGATGAATGTGAGATTTTCATAATTTGAGGCTATATAATTATCTTGGTTTAATAATGTCACTAGTACAAAATTTTCTTTTTAGACCATTACATTTAGATCGTTAATAGCAGATAAGGTCTTAAAAATTTGACCGGTGGTAGTTTTATAATTATATAGAATTTCTAAGACCGGTTCTCCAAAAAATCAGTGTTAAAAAAATTATTTAAACGAGTTATAAATAAAATTGGTATAAAAATATCAAAATATTTAAAAAATAAAAAATTTGACACTTTTAAGACGGTTATTAATAATAACCTATCTTAAAGATAAAAACTTTAAGACCGATTTTCTTAAAAACCGGTCTTAAAGATGAAAAATTTAAAAATTATTTTTTTCCCACCCTTTTAAGACCGATTTTTATAGAAAACAGGTCTAAAAGGTGAGCGTTTTGCCTGTATTTTTACTCCCGCACTCAGATTTCGCGCTCTGAATCCTTTCTTCTCTTGTCGCCATTTCTCTGTGAGCTCTGTCCCTGCTTGTTATAAACTCCTCCATCACTCCCCGTTTCTCATTTGCTCAACTCTCCTCCGTCATTACCGCTGTCATTGCTATGTTCCTTGTCATTGTTCTTTGATCATCATCATTCTCTTCCGCC
Source organism: Inga leiocalycina (assembly GCA_963242795.1). Classification (NCBI taxonomy): domain Eukaryota; kingdom Viridiplantae; phylum Streptophyta; class Magnoliopsida; order Fabales; family Fabaceae; genus Inga; species Inga leiocalycina. The sequence goes on from OY725321.1 coordinate 16,082,243, forward strand.
GCCACCTCTATTCTCCGTAGTGACCATTCTCCTCTGCTGTGACTTCCTTTTGTTAATGTTGTGAATTTGAGGAATTCATTTTAACCTTAGTCAAGGCTACCGTGACTTTGGGTAGAAGCTCACTCCTTGATCTTTAATCAGGGTAGTCTTCTGTTAATTAAAGTTCTCAACTTTCAGCTTATATTTGCTTATTCTCAACAATATTAACTTTGACAATATAGTTAGACATGAAATAATTGCAGAAAAAAGTAATTATGGTGAAAGGGAAAATTGTGTGATGACTTTATTACTATATACGTTTTTCTTGTTTTGGACCAAAAGTAAATAAGATGCTCTGACTTGTGATATTTGGCTTGAAGTAATACCATTCTAAGTTTTGTTTTAATTTAGTGTGATTGTTTGATTGTCAATGTTATTGATTTGATGAAACAATACTAGTTTCAAATGGGGCATGTTAAAATTAGTTGAAATTTCTAAAACTCTATGGTTGTTGTTTTTTTGTCTATCCTTTTGTTGTTGGATATAAGGTGCTACAATTGTTGAGATATATATGGATTATAATTGGATAAAAGCTAAACGAACGAGTGTTAAATATGATAATGGGGTGAGGGGTTTTTTAGACTTCGCTAAAAGAAATGCCGATAATGGTAGTGGGAAGTTTTATTGCCCTTATATAGTATGTTTGAATGAGAAGCGACTAAGTGCTGCAAATATATATACACATTTAATTTGTGAAGGATTTTGTAAGAGTTATACAGTATGGGTATAGCATGATGAAGAATTAGAAATGCCAAGTTCATCTCAACAGGGGGAGTGGCCTTTAATGATAACGACACGGATGTGGATGATCGGATAGAGGATATTATTCGTGATAGAGGAAAAGAAGCTTTTGAGTAATCACATGCATATGGTAATATGTGCCGTGATGCTGAGACGCCACTGTACCAGGGGTGTCAAAAATATCAATTGTTGAAAGCAGTATTAAAATTGGTAAGCTTGAAATTACGGCATGGATAGAGCGACAAAAGTTTTTCAGAAACGCTTGAGGCTTTTAAGGACATGCTTCCAGATGATAATGTATTGCTTTCTCGATACTATGATGCTAAGAAAATACTGTGTCCACTAGAGATGAAGTATAAAAAAATTCATGCATGCCCTAATGATTGTATATTGTATAGAAAAGAGTATGAAGAGGAACAATAGTATCCGATATGTGAAACCTCGAGGTACAAATCAAATAACGCCTCTGCAAAAGTGTTGTGGTATGTTCCAATCATACCAAGGTTCAAGCGCTTGTTTGCTGATGAAAACGATGCAAAAAATTTGAGATGACATGTGGATGAGAGGGAAATCCGATGGAAATCTTTAATATCCGACTGATTCTTTTCAATGGAAGAAAATCGATCAATTATTTTCTACCTTCGGTGAAGAACTTAGGAACTTTAGGTTTGGGCTTAGCACGGATGACATGAATCCTTTTGATAGCCTGAGTAGTATACATAGTTCATGGCATGTTCTGTTAGTAATTTACAACTTATCTCCTCTGTTATGCATGAAACGAAAGTACATCATGTTGTCTATGTTGATTTTGGGACCAAAACAACTTGAAAATGACATAAATGTTTACCTAGAACCCTTGATCGAAGACTTGAAAGAGTTGTGGGACGAAGTTGTTGATGTTTTTTATGCGAATAAGAAGGAGGTTTTTAAAATGTGAGTCATGATCTTTTGTACTATAAATGACTTCCCTGCATATGAAAACTTGTTAGGATATAGTGTTAAAGACCATAAAGCATGTCCGATTTGTGAAAAAGGAACATGTTATCATCAACTTCAACATGGAAGAAAGACAATTTATCTTAGCCATATGAGATTTCTTAGACGGGGTCACCCATATCGTAGATTAAAGAAAGCTTGTTTTGGTGGACAAGAGTTTGAAGATGCTCCGAAGGCATTGACTGGGGAGCAAGTTTATGAAAAGGTGAAAAATATCAATGTTATCTTTGGTAAGACTTTAAAAAATAATAATGAAAAGAATAAATGGAAAAAGAGGTCTTTCTTCTTCAATATTCCATATTGGCCCAATCTTGATGTGAGACACTGTATTGATTTCATGCATGTGGAGAAAAATGTATTAGATAGTATTTGTTGGGATACTGCTTAACATACAAGGTAGTTCTAAGGATGGCATGAAGGCAAGATTAGATTTGCCAGAAATGGGAATACGAGAAGACTTACATCCAAAACCATATGGTAAGAGAACCTTTTGTCCTCCAATTGCTCATACTTTGTCTAAGGATGAGAAAAGAAGTTTCTGTGAGTGTTTACATTGTATCAAAGTTCCTTCAGGGTATTCTTCAAAATTTAGGAAGCTTGTGTAGATGAAAAACTTGAAGTTAGTAGGGCTAAAATCTTATGATTGTCATGTCTTAATGTAACAACTACTCCTAATAGCTATTCGAGGCATTCCCGAATATGATTTTCAACAAATTTTGACTAGACTTTGTTTCTTCTTCAATGCTATTTATAGTAAAGTCATTGAGACATAAATATTTGATGAACTAAAAAATAAAAGATATCTGATCTTGTGCCAGCGGTAGAAATTTTTTCTTCCTTATTTTTTTGATATCATGGTATATCTAATTATTCATCTAGTGAGGGAGATAATGTTGTGTGGCTTTATCTATTTACGGTGGATGTACCCAATTGAAAGAATTATGAAAATCCTAAAAGGGTATATGAATAATCTAAATCGGCCTGAAGCATCTATTGTTCAGAAATATGTTTCTGAAGAAGCCATGGTATTTTGTCAAGATTACCTGTCAAATGTAAAACATATTGGGTTTCCTGAACGTCATGATGAAGAAGAGGGTAGATGCAGGCTACAATAAAGAGTATTGATCCTGATGAATTGTAGCAAGTCGACTTGTACTTCTTGAATAATGTTGATGAAGTTCAAAATTACATTAATGCTTAAAAAAAATTATCTGGAAAGAAAATAGTCGAATGACCAAACAAAGGTTAATTAGTGAGCATAACAAAACTTTTACAAATTGGTTCAAACAAAAGATTGACGGAGAAAAATGTGTTTCTAATACAATTAAATGGTTAGCATATAGTCCTGATGTTGATGTCATAACTTAAACTTCATTTGTGATCAATGGTTATACGTTTTACACGAAGTCCCTTGATGATAGGAGCACTGTCCAGAACAGTGGGGCTTTATTAGTGGCTAAATCTATACACTTCTCTAGTTCGAAAGATAAGAACCTTATATTGGCAGCAATACCTTATTATGAGGTTATTGAAGAGATTAGGGTGGTTGATTATGTTAAAATTAAATTTCTCATTTTCAAATGCAAGTGGGTTGATGTCAACAGTGGCGTGATGATTGATCAGTTGGGATTTACATTGGTTGATCTGATTAGTAGAAGACTGGAGATTAACCTTTTATTATGGTATATCAAGTGAAACAAGTGTTCTATATTACCGATCAGGCAAATAAAATGTGGTTTGTAGCTCTCCAAGAAAAAAAGTTCGTTGACATTAATCAGGAAAGTCATTCAATGAATGATATTCTTGAGACTTCTTCTTTTTCTAGGGTTCTACCAGAATTGAACGAGGAAGATGAAGCAGACAATGAATATAGCACAAGAAACGATCATCCTGAAGGGATATGGAAGGATATCCCTTTATAAAACTATTTTAAAGGTTAGTTAGCTAAAATAATTATCATGAACTATATTTGAATTATGTATATTGTTATTGGTATATATAAAACTACTTTTTTTGATGTCATCACAAGAAAATGAAAGATATGAAGGAAAATGAAGGTTCTATGAATGATGGTGATCAAGAGAGAGGAAAAGGTGGTACTCGTTGTGAGCCTTCTTATCTGTCCTCTCCTATGGTTAAGGTATCATATTGTATATACTTAGTTGGCTTATCGATATTTAGCTCTAAGTGGAAATATATTTTTAGTCTGAGGTGCGAGTAACTTGATCATTGTGATTGCTATTGGGATAGTTTTAGTCTTGCAATGTATTTGTTAGGGAAGTTTATTATTCTCATATTAATTTTTTTAATGTGGTTTTGCATGTAGTTAACAATGATGCTCTCCATTTCATTCATTACTAAAAGTAACCAAACTTTTAGAGCCAAATAAGAAACCAAACCTATAATATGAACACATCTTTCAGGCCCCTTTTACAACCATATCTTTAGGAAATGTGAAGTAAAAGTTTCTCCTTTCATCTTATTGTCTAAAAACTCTTTCTTGCAAACCTAAATCCTCATTGTAGAAGTCGAACTTGGTGAATTCCTTGTGATTTGCTCGATTGGAAACTGAAGGAAAATGCTGATATGTATAAGATGTTTGTTGTAATGTGTGAGAGAAGAATTTATTGGGATGTCATTGAAATGGCTGCTTGCTGAGTGAAATGTTTTAACAGGGGAAATTTTTTGCTGGGTAATGTTTTAAAATGAATAATTTTTTTAAAAAAATCACTTTTTTAGACTGGTTATTTCTACAGCCGGTCTAAAAAGTACATTTAAGACCGGTTGTCTAAAAAATTGGTCTTAAAAGTATTTTTTAGATAACCGGTCTAAATATTCAAAATTTTTTGACCGGTTGTTTGGAAAATCTGTCTAAAAATTTGAACTTTTTAAACTGTTCTTCGATAACCGGTCTAAAAATAATTATTTCAAGGCCGATTTTATAAATAACCGGTCTTAAAACTTTTTTTAACACCGGTTCTTTAACCGGTCTAAAAAGTAGAAAACTTTTACGACTTGCTGTATCAAGACCTCATCCATAACAGGTCTAAAATGTCATTTTTAACCGGTCTTAAAAGTGATTTTTCTACTAATGTATGTTTAAATTATGATTCTAACACAATTTGAAGTAGTTTTGCAGCTCAATCTAGATATGCACAATTTTTTTTGAGAATTTGTTGCATTAATTGATAGACATTAATCCTTGTGATATAGCTTATGCTATATAGAGATTGAGTATATATATAGATATGTGGAAATAAAATATTTGAGAGGTACCATAAATGTTGGTATCAAGTACGGTGAATTCTCGTTGTATGAGATACACGGATGTTAACTGAATTTCTGTTTTATCTGATAAAATCCACTAATAGCAACAATTAAAATATTATGCAAGTCAGAGTTTATTACTCCGAAGTTAGTTGCAATTAAAAGCTAAGTTGTTGAAAACCTCTTAGCAAATTTTTAGGCATAAAACTGACATTTTATGTCGACGAGTTATGATTGCTAAATAGCAATAGCCATTGTGAAAGAATAATTATGTAAGTGAAAATCGTTTGAGATATTATGTGAATAAGCTAGTTTAAAAATTATGGAGTTATCTTAATCGATTTTGTAGGGTCAAAAAGTTGACTTGCGGATTCGTTAACAAGCCACAGGAAGAATTAAATTAGCCGAGGGGAATGAGACTAAAGCCAATACAAAATTAATAGCATTAGCAACTCAACCACTGTTATTGGTGATCCCATGAAGGAGGTTCAATGGGTAAGAACAAGTCATTTGTTAGTTCTGTTAGCACTAAAATAAATGACCAGTCACTTCCTATGGCAAGAGAAAGTGCTAGAATGCATTTTGATGAAGTTGAGCGAAAGCTCTTAATGATTTCATAATCTTACGGGATAATATGCTCATTGTAGGTACATTTTGATGAAATCTCGTATACGAATGAGGAATGGGGCTACTCATGAGATCATGGCAAAATCTCTAAAGCATTCGTTAAATATCAGGACACGTGCATGACCGTTTTAACGTGAAAAGCCACATTAATAGTGGAAAATATGGGGCTATACTATGACTCTTAATGCCTCCAGTATATGCCCAAGAAATGTTAGTTTTAAGTTCATAGGACTATCAGCTTTTCTGTATACTAAGTGTTATCAGTCTAGGTCCAGTTTTAAGTTCAAAGGACTACCAGATACAATGGTTATATCCATGTGTGTAACTCAGCTAATGAGACTACGAGCTCCATTAGACACATATGGGGGATTGTTGTAAATATTGTGTGTGAATGAGTCAAAGGAAGAAATCTCATATAACTCAAGATTGGAAACACCCTAGTATACAATTAAATATGAGCTTGAGTTAGTAAAAAGGCTTATAAGAGGAGTCTTTGAAATGACCGTTGGAATTTTAATTGACTGGTTTTAATGATATTTAAAAGGTTTTATTACATTAAATTGGCATTAACACTTGTTTTATAACTATCATTTTAATTATCATTAGACCGTTATTAATGGTTATTATAACTCCCCAACGGTCACATGTTTCCGCCTATAAAAGGTTATGTTCAGTGCACAGTTAGGATACACAGAGCCCTGAGCTCCTCTCCTCTCTCTCTTCTTCTGAGTTACACTGATATCTTTCTGCAGTTTTGTCACCCTGCTTTTTGCAGGAAGGGTTCGTTTTATCCTGGGGAGTGCCGCTTCCTAATCTACTAGGGGGTTGCAGAATATCTCCTAAGAACAATGTCCTTGAACGTGACTTGAACTATTGTTTGTTGTGTTTTAACAGGTACTGTCACTAACAATCAGTATAGTGTGAGATGCTCACGCCAACAATTTCCTGCATCAAAGTTTGTTTATGTGAGATGGCACAAAAATTCTCCTTTATTATTATTATTATTATTAAGTCTCCTAGTGCCCCCTCATTGTTTTTTTTTTTTTTCCAACTTAGAGACATGGTGAGTTTGGCATTGTCGCGTGATAGTCTCTGCAGAAATAATTGTTCTGTGCCTTGTTTGCTGTTGCATACTGTGACAGGGTCTGTCTCTCCCTATATTTATTCCACCCTATCCCTCTGGCCAACCATATTAATCACAAATCAAATCATCCCTATATCATTTTTATACTATGCTGTAACTCTGCTGCCTCCACGTCACCAGTTTCTTTACCACACATATCTGTCTCTTTCATTGCCGTCTCTACCCTATACAAGCCTCTCCCCTACTCTTTTTCTCCCATTAAATAGGTATTACGTTATGTCTTTAATACAAGATTCCCCTTATAGTTTAAATTGAACTTTTAAACTGACCACTGTTCCTATCTATTTATAAGTTTTTTTTATTAAAAAAAATTGATTTTATTTATAAGTCCAATTTCAAAGTAGTAGATACGTTTTGTTCATTTTTGTCCTCTATTAATTACAATAAATAATAAGAATTTATGCATATTGACTTTTGGAACCAATTATAGATAAATGTGAAATTAGAAATTTAACCCATAGTTAATGAGTTAACTAACTCTCCTTGATATATGAGAATTAGTTAAAAAAGATTTATAAATTAGACTAAAGTGATATAAACTATTAGATCTTATATTAAAGATTAAGTGTAGTATATGATACTCCCTCGTGTTTTATTTGTAAGAGCCCGATAACTGAATTATATAGTTTAAGAAAGTGGTTAAAATTTATTATAAGTAATAAATATACCTAAAATAAACCTTTTTTTTTAATTTATCATTAATGTACAAATAACTCTTATCGAATTTTTATAAAAAAAAATCGATACAATTCAAATATTGGGCTGTTATAAAAAGTATCAGAAAGAATAGTATAAAAGTGTATATATCCTCATTATAACCTTTTAATCTCATCGCTATGCCCTTTTCATTTACTATTTCAATCATTCTTTGGCTGATCATGACATTGCTCAATGTTTCTTTCTCTACTTAACATTTTCTTTTGAAAAAAATTCTATGAAGACGTGAGATTTTTAAGAGATAAGATCAGGTAGTACTGTAAGAGATAAACATGAGACATGATATATATAATATAGTACAGTAAATAAGCATATGGGGCCTTGGTGGAAGGCATATGGTTCACGTCACACATGTTAAAGTTGATGACTCTAGACATTCATTTTGATCAGTAATAGGAGTACCATATATACATACATACATACATATTAATATTATTCCTCCATCTTGTCCTAAATACAAAAACTAGCTAGAGAATTTACTTTTGTCTTATAAATATAAGATCTTCATCCACTTTATCTACCAAATACACAAGAGTAACATTTTTTTTTTTTAAAAAAAAACCATCTCTATTGAGTGAACATGTAATAACAAGGGTTTCATTCATTTAAAAAAAAAAAGAGTAATAAGGGTTTCATTCATTTAAAAAAAAAGAAAGTAATAAGGGTTTCTATCAAGGGACAATTTCAATGTAAGTGATGATCATGATTTAAGATGATATTTTACAAAATTCAACCCATGATTTTTATATTATATTTGAGTATTGTCAGATCTAATTGAAAATAGCTCTTTTAAAAACATTTTTTGCATTTACATGATGAACTTAAACTTGAGACATTACTCTTAATTAAGTTGTCAAAGTCCGTTTCATTAGGATCAATACCCTTTGATAATCAATGAACGTTGTTTATAAATAATTGTTTAATTAATTTCTTTAATGTATACAAATTACTTGTTTAATTCTTATGCTAGGCACAAGAGAATGAGTAATATCTTAACTTGTGGATTGATATAGTACAAAGAAGGAGAACAAATGAAGAGTTAAATGAAGTTAAAGCTGAGAGTTGGAGGGATACACGCGTCTGAGATAGCCTTGTGGGGTTAAGTGTGCGTTTGGAATGGCTTATTTTTGTCCAAAACGTGCTTATAATTCGTGATTCACGGTATACGAAGCAAGTATGTGAGAGGAGTTTTTTCTCGGCTTGCGTAATAAGTGCGTTTTTTCTGTACAAAACGCTGAAACAAACATCCCCTAAGGTTGAGTGGAAAAGGGAAAGACATGCCAACGCACTGAGGAGCCTTTGCCGGCTGCCCTACCCACGTACTTACCTCACCCTCCTTCATCATCCTCCAATCTCTTTTTTCCAGGGTTATGTAACCCGAACCGGACCGGCCGGTCCGGCCCTGAAACCGGTGAACCGGTCGATAAATCGGTCCGGTTCCCCTTCTGGTCTAGGTTACTATTTAAATTTTTTTTTTTAATTTTTCCTTTAGAATTTAATACTAGAAGTCTAAAATTTTCAATTTTTCACCGGTTTGGTCCTGGTTTGGCCCCGATTTGACCCACTGACCCTTAACCCAGTACCCCGACCGGTTCAATACCCGGTCCGTGTTTTAATACCTTGCTTTTTCCCGTGTCCCTTTTTCTCTCTCTAAAACCTTTACTCCTTCTCTCTCTCTCTCTCCATTCTTTCTTCCTCCTATTACAAGGTTCATGAACCGGACAAGGTACTGAACCGATCGGAATACTGGGTTATGGGTCAGTGGGTCAGATTGAGGCCAAATCGATGAAAAATTAAAAATTTTAGACTTATTAATATGAGATTCTCAAGAAAATTTTTAAGAAAAAAATTTTAAAAATAGGAACCAGGACCAGACCAGCCGGTAGACTGGTCCAGTCCGGGTTCCTGAACCCTACCTATTTATACTTGCCTCCATGAAATGTGTAGTTAAGTGCATGAATTCCCTTTCCATTTTAAAAAATGTGACAATGATCTTATCATCTTACCCTTTACTTAATTATGCTCCCCACCTCCAAAAGTTTATACACTTTAATATAGACTTCTCATACATTTCAGCATTTCTATGTGCTTTCTTTCATCATACCTAAGAGTTATGTAAGGCCTCGATTTATTATTTTATATTCCAAATTTATAATTATTTTCTTAAACTCTTGTGGTTTTATTTTTTTGGCCCAACAAACTTTCATGGTTGCTTACGGATGTTAAGGGAGTTTTTATAAAAGAGTATTATTAAATATAAATTAAAAAAGGCTACCTACTTTAGGAAATTAATCCGCATGTTTTTACAAATAATTAACTCATATTAACTAATTTTCTTAATCTCTGTGATAGATTACTTATACAACTCGAATGGTATTACTTGTTCAACTAAAACTTTTAGGATGGAGGAATAACGATGTACATTTATTTTTCATTGTACATCTTTAAAAGAACACTAGTATTATTTTTAATTTTTTTAATTTTATCTTCTTTATTTTTCAAGGATATATATCAAGCGCATTTATCTTAACATTTTGGCAGCCAAAAAGGCTGAACGGATGCATCTCTCAATCTAGAAAGTTTAAACGATAGCAATAAAGTATTGTTCAAAAAAAAAAAAACGATAGCAATAAAGTTTATTAACTCAACACGGAGAGAAAACTCTTGATACTTTGTACCTTTGGAATTTAATCACACACAAAGTTTTTAACTCTGAAAAACTGGGATTAAAAAGGTAAAATAAGCATTAACTTTCAGTTTTCATTTTATCCCCCACACTGCAAAAAAATTGAATCGGGTGTGCACAAGTCAGTGAGTGTTTGGGAAACCATAACATCGTAGTTTCAGAAATATTTTTTTTACAATTTGAGATAAAACTTATCTCATATACTTATTTTATAAATTATAAAAATTATTCTCTAAAAATTAATCAAAATATTTATTTACAGAGGGATGAGTTTCCCTTCACATGGGCTGGTCCTGCAAACGGCATTCCATGTATGTGCGTTTTCGGCGGATAGCCGACACCTGAAATTTGGAGAATGGGCATGTTTTTTTTTTGCCAATATTTTTGTTTGTATTTAATTTACTTTTATTGGTCTTAATTAAATTCTAAATATCAATATATTACGAATTCATTCATTTTAATGTTCTGAAGTTGATGCAACTTAATTCTTTCAGTTTTGATTTGGTTAAAAATTTAGTTCGTGAAGTTTAATTCCATATAACTTAATCCCAAGAATCATTATTGTTTAATCTCTATAATTTAAAAAAATAAAGACTAACATTATTTTTTGAAGGTGATCGACTACCATTCTAAATAACGCGAAGGATTAATACTATTTATCCTTATAACTTAATCAAATTTTGGTTTTGTCTCTGTTGATTCAAATCGTTTAGTCTTTGTCCTTTTAGTTTCGTAAGGATTTAATATGAGTTTAACACATATGGTATTAACAATGGTAGTTTTCGCCCTTACGATTTGAAACTATAAGAACAAAATCAAAATCTGATCAAATAATAAAGACTAACAATGTGATAATCCTAACTAAAACTATATAGAGTATTAAGTTAAAGTTCGATGATCACAGTTTAATCAAATCAAATCAAAATTATAGGGATAAAATAATTTTTTTTTTTAAATAGAAGTTAGGTAACAGATAAACTAGTGTAAAGGTGCATCCAGCACCCCAATTATTTTTAAAGGTGTCATCAGTACCCTAAAGTATTTAAGGATACAATCAGCACCTTAAAGTGTTTTTGGAGGTGCAATCAACACCCTAATGTATTAAAAATTGAGCAATTACACCCCTTCACTAACAGAATACTAACTCTATTTGCTGACACATTCTTTCTTTTCCTCTTTCATCGATTTTCATCATATTCATCCATTCTTTTAGTATTCAAGGGCACAATTTAAAACCTTAATGTATTAAAAATGAAGCAATTGCACCCCTTCACTAACATAATATTAACTTAAGATTTGGGGTTTATCTTTATCATCATAGTTCTCCTATTATTGTGATGAAAGTGTTTAGCTTTGGTCTTATTGAATCTTGAGACCCAAATAAAAGAAAAAGCCTAGTCAAAATCATAAGGGACTTTTTATTCATTGCAAATTATCAATTTCAATCACACATACCGAAATATATTGAATTTTATTAAATTCCACAACTGAAGGGGTGTAAGTACTCCATTTTTAATACATTAAAATACCATTGCACCTCCAACAATAATTTAGAGTGCTGATTGCACCCTTAAATACTTTAGAATGATGATTACACCTCCAAAAATAATTTAAGGTTTTAATTGCACCTCTAATAATAAATTGGGATGCTGAATACACCTTTACCCAATAAACTATATGAACTATCAATCAATTTATAAATATATATATATATATATCTACACACACACATCTGATAAAAAAAAACAAGTTTAGCCAAAACAAACTCAAGGCGTCTCTTTTTATTGCTCCCATATAAGCACGAAATGTCGTTAAAAAAAAAAAATACTCTACAAATTTAATCAATATTACAAAGTTTGTACTAGATAGAATCATATGAGCCAAAAACAATACTCCTATCATGAACTAATGCACAGCACATCTCCACGTATAATTTGTTGCAGATTTTGAAGTGGTGATCAGTTCATGGCTCAATATGGTTTGGGTGAAATCCATCTCTCAACCAAGTATGACGGTGCCTTATATATTTACCACCATCCTGTCAATTCAATATAGTAAATAATTTAATTTATGTGAGCGATATATATATATATATATATATATATATATATAAGATTGTATTGTTCAATTACAAATTCTACCATATAATATAACTCTATAAGCTTTATATATACATATATAACACTGGATCAAGCTAGAGAATTAAATTACCATTTCTATGGCAAATGAGGTTCTAAGAGCTTCCACTATCACTTTAACATTACTTGTCAATTTTCTCACCTGCAAAAATAAAATATTATATAATTAGTCGTTTAATATTATTACATTCAATATATATATATATATATATATAGAAAGTTCACAAGCAACTCACCCCAGGAAGGCTGGCTACAAACGGAAGGGGAACCCATCCTTCACCGACCATATGTTCTCGAAAGTTTACATCATTAACCATATTATCAAAGCTACACGTGACAAATTACATAATTTAAAACAGTTAAAATAAGATAAAAAGGAAGAAAAAAACGAGACAGAAAGCAAGCACCTGCTTAAATTGAAGACATTACCTGAAATAGTACTCAATCTGTTTTACAATCTCAGCAAGATCTGGAGCTACATCATTTACCACTGGATAATACGGAATTGAAAATATATATATATAGCAGTTAGAATTAGTATATATGTAAATATCATGCAGAACCACGTATTTGATGGATGCAAGAAAATTCAAATTACATATAAAGGCACATGTACGCATGTACGTACCTCCGTAAGATGGCCCCAGTGATGGGAGGCTAGCTGCAGAATCAACTTCAAATTCATATGGCATGTCCAAGTATCTGTACATGTATTTGTCATATAAACTTGGGTGCATGAGCCAATCTTGAGGGCCCCAATAGGGGAGATATGGTCCAGATACAAGGCTAGTCTCTTGTGTGTTGTGATTTAATGAGGGTTTGCTTAACTCTCTGGAATCATGGTCATAAACATATTCTTCCTTGATGGTTTCAAAAGATGCATCTAAATCCTTATAATTCAGGTTGGTCGACACGCCAGTGTCTGTTTCGTCATTATAAACTTGTCCCTCTGAAGAAGAGGGAGGTACGCTTTCATCGATACCCTATAATATAGAAACATGAGTATTTAAGAAGTCCTATACATTGATTAATTAGGCAAGAGATTAAAGGTTTATAATGTAAAGATGAATTTTTATATTGAACAGCTTGAGTTATTTTGACATAATGACAAGCTCAAGAAATATATACTTGTATCTAATTCTAACCATGAGAACCACTTTCATACAAAGATCCCTTATAATAAAATTATAAATGTTAATAATTATGATATATGTATAGAATAATAAATCTCATCCAAAGACACCTTATAATAATTATAAATGTTATAATTATAATAAATGTATAGAATAATAGAAAAGCAACATCTCTCTCATTCTCTCTATAACGTGTTTAATGGTAACTAAAAGCGGACAATTTTGAGACCTAGATGCTGAGTTGTTAACTGATTAATTAATTAATTAATTATAGAAGAGACTAAAGGTATACACTGTAAAATAGGAATTCTATATTAAATAGCTTAAAATATTTTGATAAGAAGACAACCTTAACACATATATTCATGTATATAAAATTCTAACAATGAGAACAAATTTCATACAAAGTTATTACCACTCTATCATTTTTATAACTAAAAGGAGAAAAATCAAGAAAGAAGAAACAAACCAGAAAACGTAATAAATATGATCCATCCTCGTCAATAAAATTCTCTGAAGGAGTCTCAGGCAGGCTTTCATCGATAACCTACAATATAGTATTATATAAGAATTAAAGAAGTCCCATGTGAAATCCTACATCTACTAGGGAGGAAACAAATAACGCCTTATAAGAATAAGAATACCTTCCCTGTCGATGTGTTTTAAAACTGTGAAAGTTAGTATATCCCCAAAGCAAATAATTTCGAAAGAATAAGGGTATTACATCCAACATTGATTAATTAAAGGAGATTAAAGATTTATATAATGAAAAGTACAATTCTCTATTAAATAGCTTAAATTATTTTGTTAAATAGGCATCTTCAACATATATATTAGTACCTAAAATTCTAAGAACAACTTTCATGCAAAGTTATTATCCTATAATATAACAATGTATGAGTATTAAATAAGTACTATGTGAAGTCCTGCATTAGTTGAGAAGGGAAACGAAAGACACCTTATAAGAGTATTGAAACTTCTCATCTAGACGCATTTTAAAATCATAGAGGTAATGAGACCCCAAAGTGAACAATTTTAAGAGAACGAAATCCTATAAGGTGTAATGAGGCCTAAAAGCGGACAATTTTAAGAGAATGAAATACCCCTAATAAGGGTCTACGAGACCCAAAGCGAAGAATTATGAGAGAACGAAAGACCTCTTATAAGAGTTTGCATTAAGTCGTAAAACCATGAGAGGTAATGAGACCCCAAAGAGGACAATTTTAAGAAAACAAAGGACGATAAGTATATAGATAACTAAAAGCAGGTATGGGATTTTATATGTAAAAAAAAAACATCCTTAACACATAAATACTTGTACCTAAAATTCTAACAATGAGAACAACTTTCATATGACGTTATTATCGACCCCTTATAAGAGTATGAACACCTCTCCTCTCACCACATTTTAAAACCATAAGGGATAATAAGAACTCAAAATGGACAATTTCAAAAGAACAAAAGAAGTCTTATAAAGATCTATAACCTCCCTCTTGAAGGTCAACGCGTGCTTGAATTATTTTCTTGGCAAAACAACCTTGACACATATCCTTGTATCTAAAATTCTGACATTGAGAACAACTTTCATACCTCATTCACAGGGAGAGGGCAAGGATCCTCATGGACATCAGTATCAGTATGAAGGTTAAGTAGCATAGCATAAGCATCGCTAAACATCCTAGCATACAGATCAATCCTTTGCATTGGGGGGAGAGGGCGGATGAAGGGGTTGGGGTTCATGTTGTCTTACTAAGGGTAGTGTCACAAAAGGTGGAGGGTTTAGTATTTCTCTAAGCTATTTTTCTTACAGTCATGTAGAAATGGATTATTGATATATTTATAGAGCATGGTTTGAACTAACTTGGTCTAAGATGTAATAATTCTTACGGCCAATTAAATATGGTTATTTGAATTAAATCTAAGATATAATCATTCTCAACGGCCAATCAAAAGAATATTCGTATAAAGAAATTAATTGATTTATATTATATTTTACTATATTTAAACTATCCAAGTAGTCAAAACTAGATCAAAATAAAAGATATTCAAGTTTAAGTCATCTTCATTAAATTCATAACTACCTTTCACAACAATTTTATCAAATAATTTAAATATTAATAAACAACTATCATAAAAAAATCTCAAATTCAGGATAAGATTTGAATTAAATCTTGTAAGAATTTAATTGATTTATATTATATTATACTATATTTTTAAACTATTCAAGTAGTTAAAACTAGATAAAATAGAAGATATTTAAGTCATATTAATTAAATCATAAGAGTCTTTTGTAACAACTTTATCTAACAATTTAAATATTAGTAAACAATTATCATAAAAAGATCCCAAATTCATAATAAGATTTGAATTAAATCTAATAAGATTAATCATTCTAACCAATCAAAAGAATTTCCGTATAACCAATTTAATTTATTTATTTCAAAATAAAAATATATTGCTAAATAAACTAGAACGAGACATTACCAGATTGAGCGTCTGTTGCAAGCTTTTTATTTTTTTGTTTTGTTTTGTTTTGTTTTTGTTTTTGTTTTTGTTTTTTGCCAGAAGTGTCCCTTTAAGCGATCAACTGCTGCCGTACATTCATTTTTTGAGGGGCTACTTAACTCATCTAGATTATAATTATTTTCTTTTTAAAATCCCATATGAAATGGATTATTCATATTTAATATTTTATAAATTAGGATTTATTTATTTTTTATTTTAAGAGTTTAAATTTATAAATTTATGTTTATAATAATAATTTTATAAAATACTAAATCTGAATCATTCATTTTTTAATATAAGGGTAGATATAAAATTCTAAAATGAAAAATAAGAAAGAGGACTCACTTTAACAGAAAATTTCCTAATTTGAGCTCATGTTAGTATGATTGTTTAACAACGTCTCAATCCATCCACTCCCACATCTCTGCAATGACAAGAGGGCAAAATATCTCACAGGATTGCAAGCACATTCATCCCTAAGATGAGGCAAAACGGAAGAGATGTCACTAACATTTAAACAAAATTCTAAATTACCTGCAGTAAGTTCTGGGTAATGCACGTAAGGCATTTCACAAGGTCTAATGTTGGGTTGTGGGCACGTCTCGTTGACGACCTTTATATCCAAAATTCCAATTTTAGTGGAACTCTTTGAAGCCATTACAAAGAGCAATACGGCCATCTTCCCCACCCATATAGAATTCTTTGAAGCCTTTGCAAGGAAGATATCCTGCCACCATTTGGTTCACAACACCAATGATTAAAATTCTGAGTAATCCTACGAATAGCTCTACCCCATCGTATGCATTTTGAGATTCTCAATAAAAAGTCTGAAGGGCGAGAAAATCTATATGTGTGTGTGCGCGCGCGCGCGCACAAGTGAAAATGCCCTGCATGACCAACAGGTTCTGGAAACTAATCAATTAACCAAGGTTGATGGCCTGGAATCAAATACAAGGAAGACTATGCTCAACTAAACCTGGCTTCACAGTTTGAAGAACTGACGTAATGCATGCTATATTTGAGAAACCAGACTGCTCTAATTTATCTGCTGTCCCAGCAGATCTTCACACCAAAGAGGAAACAAGATCCTTAAATGTTAGTGAGAACAATAAAACTGAACATGCATAGCAAGCATGATAGCGTAAACTAATCTCAATCCCTCCTGGCATACAACCAAGATTTTAGTTTCAGGGGAAATCTGACTCCTAACAGATTTCAGGATAAACAGCCAGAATCTGTAAAAATAGCTAGATGGAATCGCATGTACTGCTATAATCTATTGATTTTGTCTTGTCAAGAATCTTTCCCCATTCCAGAAAATAAGGGAAGTAATTAAAAGAATCCAGCTGCTAAGTAATTCTCAAGATTAAGCTAAAGATAAACATAAATTACCTTGAGGAAGAAAGACCGGAGTATAAACCAATTCCTGCCATTGTAAGAATTCTCCGTGGTCTCTGTATCTTGTTATGGTTACTGTATTCAAGTCAGGTCTTCAAACTGTGAATCAAATAAGTTTTTTATGTTTATATTATGTATTATTTTAGTCCTTTAAGTTTATAAAAATTTTAACACTATTAGTGTTATTTAATGAGAAATGATGACTCACATTATTTTATTTTTTAAATAAAATTATCATTTAAATAAATTATTTTAATTAATTTCTTCTCATCTCCTCCCCCTCCCTATCTTTGCCAGAAATTGAACCCATTCCCTTCTGCCTCTCTATGTTCACCAACAACCATCTTTATCTTCATCCTCATACTTCTTCATTCCCAATCCTTTATCCAACGAAATTATTAAAAAATCACAATTAAAATCAAGAAATGAAAAATCCGATGAATCAAAGCCACAAGTCGTGTTGGGTCAAAGAAAGATAAAAAAAAAAAAAAAAAATCTTGTTAAAGCTTTAAGCATAAACCTTCTAACCAATGATAAAATACAAAGAACGAAATTCTTAACCAAGATCAACAACACAAAATAATCCAGAGATTTATCGAACAAAACCAACTTGGACTGATTACTCACAAATCAATTATTAAGATTCAAGAGATAAACCCAAAACATTGAATATTCAACCTTCATGACTTTACAAAGAAAAACCAGACGGGATTGCTTATAGTCTTCGATGCCATTAAAAGATGACCCAACTTCGAGAACCTGAACCCAAACCATTGAAGACCCAACTTCAATGGCTACTGATCGGTGATAAAGGAGCAGCGGGATCAGTCACACCACGAGGACGAGGATGAAGAATATGGGAGGAGGAAGAGGTGCATTAATGGCGGATGACCATTCGGGTTGAGGATTGACAGTGTCTTGAGAGGTTGAGGATTGACAGTGTCGCTACTTGCTAGCAAGGGGAGAGGAATGGTTGAAGGAGAGATGAGGGGGATTACGGCATTCCTGATAAAAGACATTATTTTATTCAAATGTATACTTTAGTCTCATAACAAAAAACTCAAAAACTTAATTTATGGGAAGGATGAAATAACAAAGGACAAAGCAATAAAAAAAAAATTCAGAATCTTGATCCACGATCATCTTTCTTCTTCAGGAATGTTGAAATAAAAACAAAAACGTGTATACGAACCATGAAAGACCAAAGCCCAATACAAACGCATCAATCTTATGGTCTGAAGAAGGAAAAATAATTCTCGACTATTTAGGCAGCGGAAGCACAAACCAGTTCTTGCGTCTCCTCAATTGTTCTCTGGAATTCATCATCTTGATTGGGTATTGAAATTTGAAAAGATCCACGTCACACTTTTCTGCTAATAGGACTCCTTAGACTATATTCTGACCTTATCTTGAAAAATCTTCAACTTTTTCACCACACCAAGAAGGACCGAACTCCACTTTCCAATCTTCCCCCACTCACCGACACACAAACCCAGAAAACCATGCACACCCATCGAAGTATTGCTCCCCGACCACCGATGAAGGAGCCGAGAGAGGCGATCCCAAATCAGGAGCAGGAGCCTCAGATTCGTCCCCTGCGATGGCGAGAATGACGGCGGGGGTGAGGAATCGAAGGAGATATGATCAAGAAGACGAGACCGATTTCAGAGAAAACAAGTTGGGGATTTTATGTTTTTATTTTATTTTTGTTCTTATGATTAATCAAATGAGTGCCAAGTAGAATTTAAATTATCTGAGATTGGGCATTATGATGGGTTAGCAAGTCATACATTTATACTCTAACATGCATCGAACAAGTCCAAAAGAAAATTTTCAATAATATGATTCCCAAATAGGTCAACCAACATGTGGGGGTTCATTTTGGAATTTATAACGCTGTAAAGATAAACCATAGCTCCCTCAGTGTACGGTTTCCTTTGAACACACAAACACTAAACACTAAACACTGCAAACTAGTATAATTCAATTTTGGATTTTTGTGCCTTCCAAAATCCAAGGCATCGATAGCTTGTATATTCTAGTTTTATTATATATATATATATATATATGGACATAAAATAATGTTATTCATCATTGATATATAGGGTTTAGCACAACGGATTTGGCAAAAAAAAAAAAGCACTACGGTACGGAATCTTGTTCTCACACACACACACACACTCCAAGCCGACATGTTCGATATATGTAGTTTTCCACAATTGCACCAAGACGTAGAAAAGGAAGCCTAAATATATAAAATAATTTATATCTCTAGCCACATGTGGATATATGAATCTTGTTGATAAGTATTATTTTCGGTTTTAAATATAAGAGCTAGTTTAGAAGCGAATTTTGATCTTAAATATAAGATTTTATTTTTTTTCATTTTATCTCTTATATTTATCATTTTTCTTTAAACTAATTTGCCTGACTTATTAATTGATATATAATATAATGATATACATAAGTATTTCAAAGAGATCATATAACACATACTATAACTAAATAATTTATTAAGTATCATTAATATCTTCAAATTAGTCGGATAGGAGGTAATACATAACTTTTGTTGTTATTTAGGACCAAAGTGTGCCCCTATCTAGAATGACGGCGGGTGAGGAATCGAAGGAGATATGATCAAGAAGACGACCGATTTCAGAGAAGACAAGGGTGTTTTGGGGATTTTATGTTCTTATTTTATTTTTGTTCTTATGATTAATCAAATGAGTGCTAAGTAGAATTTAAATTATCTGAGCTTGGGCATTATGATCGGTTAGCAAGTAATATTTTCCAACTCAGCAAGACATATAAGCATAAACCAGTTAAATATAAGATTTAACAGTCAATATTAATGCTTGCTAACGGTCAAGGTAATATTATACCAATTATGAAATTTTTGAGGTGACATTGCACTTAGAAAAATTTTTGGGGTAAAATTGTTTTTTTAGAAAACTTCTAAGACAAAAATAGACCTTAATCCTAACTAATATAAAAATATGTATTTGAAAAATATTGCTTATAAAAAGCATGGAAAGGAGTACTATTTTTTTTATAAGTAACTTTCTCTTTTTTGGTATTGGTCTTTTTTGTAAACAACTTTTTTATTATATCTCAAAATTTAAAATATTTTTTTCCTTTTTTACCCCTATTAAATACACATCTTTATATTAATTATCCCCACTCACCACTAATTCTTTTGCACTTATTCATTTATTATACATTCTCTCTTATAATTTATAGGAAAAATCTTATATAAAGCTGCCTAAAATTGAAAAATTCTAAATTAGGTTATTAAACTCAACAAATTCCTAATTAAGTTATTGACCCAATTTGAGATTTCAACATATGGGTAAAATGGCTTTATTGCACTATTTTAATGTTTGTTTGGAATAACGATTGGAGTCTTCAAAAACAGCTTTTCAATCGAGATTTATAGTATATGAGGTAAGTATATAAGAAACTAAAAAAAGTATTGTTTTGACTTATATGCATAAGCATTTTTTGAATCCCAATCATGCTTTTACTCTCCTATATCCTCTTTCATCTTAGAAAAATTTTGTTACTCTATAACTTAGGTTTTCCATAAGTATATGTGGGTGTATTAACATTGAAATATAATGAAGTAAAATATGAACCATTTAAATCAAAGCAATTTTTGTGTTCGTTAAGAATCATCAAGAATAATTCATGCCAACAAATAAAAATAAAAGCATAACCCCAATATCAATTAAAAAAAATTTTATTTGAATATTTTGAATAAAAAAATTGTTTTGGAAGAAATCGACTTAAATTTTTTGTCAATAAAAAGAAGATCAAACTTCATATTTATACGACATATATAGTTTTGTTTTTTATGTTAATGAAACTCTTATTTTAATGGCATCAATGAAAATATTTGGTATATAACTTGATATATGACACAAGTCAGATTTTTTTTTTTTTTGTGATTAAAATTGTTTAAATTTCTTCTCTTTTTTAATGAGAAAATTTTTAATTTCTTCTCATAAAAAATTAAAGTCTAAAATAAAATTTTTTATTTCTTAATATTCAATTCAAACTAATTTAATTGATATTGGGGTTATGCTTTCCCTTTTTTCACTTGAATTATTTTTTATGATCCTTCCCCAACACAACAAAATTCTTTAATTTAAGCTAATAATATTTTATTTTATTTTATTATATATTAATGTTGATATCTATACACACATACTTATTTCAGAAATAAGTTTAGAGCACTAAAACCTTTTTAAGTAAAGAGGACAGTAAAGTCATTTAACCTACGTTTTAAAATCTAAAATTAGGTTGATAACTTAATTAGTAATTTATTGGATTTACCAACTTTATTTAGAATTTTCACACTACAGGAGCTTTTTATGGGATTTTCTCTAGTTTATACTCATATTTGTTACTCATTCTCTCTCCTATGCTCTTTTAATAAATAGAGGTGTATTTGGAAGAAACATAACATTTTTTATATATTTATCGTTTTTAACTAATCTTAACCGCCAGTTCATTTTACGCGGTTAAAAGTTACTTAAAAAAAACAGGAGGGAGTATTAATTAATCTATATCTGTCTACTGTCTTGTATCTTTTTGGTTTAAGTGGCCAAGACTTTCCAATAAAAATGGTTGCATTATTCAAACTTGGAGCAAAATGCATATAAGATCAAGGTATTGAAAACCGGACCGGACATTGAACCGATCGAGACACTGGGTCAAGGATCAGTGGTTTAGACCGGGGTCAACCCGGGGGTTAGACCGGGGTTAATTAAAAAAAAAATTTAAATGTTCATGTATACTATTTAAAAAACTACATAAGAGTTTTTTTTCCAACCAATAATCAAATATAACCTCGTAAACCTAATACCCACAAAAGTATCATTAAGTATATAAGGATTTTAATCCAACCAGTGCAAAACAGTAAAAATATTCCACAATACTTTTAAAACTCCTTGCAAATCAAAAAATTTCAAAGAAATAATTTTAAAAAAAAGACAAAATGACGTCATTTAGGATATAAAAAATTTTCAAAAATAAAAAAGGGGCAAACCGGTTCATTACGAGTCACCCCGGGTTGGACCGGTTCAGACCGAGTCAACCGGGTCAGTTAGACCCTAGTTTTTTGACCTCAACCGGACCGGTCCGGCAACCGGTTCACCGGTTTCAGGTTTGAACAGGCCGATCCGGTCTGATTTTTAATACATTGTATAAGATATATGCTTAATTACTGCTATATGTAGCAAAATTGATTACTTGCACACACACAATAATAATATGGAACTTTTCAAGGTATATTTTTTTTTTTATATATGTCATAGAAGCCTTTGTAGTCAACTTTGACGATATCTATGATGGGAGAGTAATGGCAAGAAAAATTCTAACGTGCAAATTAAAAGCCTGTTTGGTTCAATCCCATTACATGCATGCAATGGTAATCATGATTGCATTACCAAGAGAAGAGTATTTGGTTGCTTTTTAGCATGGTAATGATTATTACCAAAAAATTGGTAATCCACATTCATACCTCTCCCTATGAATCCTCATTACCATCCTATTGCATAGTTAAAAAAAGTCTAATTTACCCTTTAGTTTCCAATGTCTTTGTTTTACTTATCTCATTTCACTTGTTACATCACACCACAACTACTACTGCCACTACCTCCTCCTCTACCCCCACTGTCGCCCATCACCACCACTACACTACTACAAAAAGGGGCTTTAACCTCCCAAATTTGGCACCTTTAACGTCCCAAAACGGGGGGACATATATGCTGGGGGCGTAATAAGTTGAAACAAAAGACGTCCCAAATGATAGGGACGCCCAAAGTCTGACTTTAGGCGTCCCAAATTGTAATTTGGGACGCCTAAAGTCCCACCCTGGGGG
This sequence comes from Inga leiocalycina, assembly GCA_963242795.1. Lineage (NCBI taxonomy): Eukaryota > Viridiplantae > Streptophyta > Magnoliopsida > Fabales > Fabaceae > Inga > Inga leiocalycina. The sequence goes on from OY725321.1 coordinate 16,105,518, forward strand.
ACTTTAGACCTCCTAATTCTTAATTTGGGACATCTAAAAGTTATGTTTTTTTTATACCATAATTTACATTCTGTATTACCCAACGAATTGAAACTGCAGAAACAGAATAGAAGATGGATTCATAAACCACACTGTCCGTTACAAACTGGTAAGGACATCCAGCACTACAATCTTTACTATATATACATACAATAACCTTTCATGCAACCTACTACTATATATATCAACAAAAAACAACCAGAAAGTGTCAAAACGCTGTCATCACACAAGTACAAACTGATATAAAATAACAAGTTTACTGCTCTATATGTTGAAGAAGATGTCCAGCCAAAAGATCTCTGATCAAATCAAGGTCTTCACGTAGGTAGGCACTTCATTATCAAAAATCTGAAAATTAGAAAGTAATAAGCTTTGATGAAATGAATCTCAAGCAAATGAATTAATTAGCATTTCGATTAGAACACCAAAAATATTATCATTTGAGAATGAAGAAGCGATTACCTTTTCAAAATCGCTAGTAATTCCACTTTGAGTTATGTTATACATATAAAGTATAACATAATATCCGCATTCAGTGTTGCCAGGTTGCCGAGGGCACTTTTAATCAAAGGGATGCAATTGGTTGTTAAAATCAATAAAGGTATGTCTAAAGGGACCGTCAATGAAACAATTATGTAGGATCAAATGTACTTACTATGGGATAAAACCACTTTGGCTTTTTAACAACTGCACCCTCGCGTGACCCACCTAGGATTCTATATGTTTGACAAGCACTATCATGAAAAGCAAAATGAACAGAAATTAGAACCATTCATTTATTTTTGTTGTCAATGAAATACAAACAGAATAACTTACGTGTCGAAGACGGATTTTGTATCTCTGTCTGGCTTTTTACTCAAGGGATCAAACCAATAGACTACGTTGCAGCGGGGACATATAACACACAAAGTCCAGTGGAAACTTTAACAACATGTACACATTAAAATGAAGTTAGATGAGTGAGAAGACAATTATTTATTAAACTTCTTAAATTGACAAAATGTAAATACGAACCGTTGGACAATGGGTGCTAGATAACAACGAAGTTTGGTTTATGCCATTTGGTAGCCGACATAGTGAGTCCTATGCGCCACAGTACAAGTATCCCATGTCGTATTCGCAGGACATAAGAATCCATACCAATTACTTCTTTCCATGTTTGTGCAGAGATCGTGGAAGGTGCTATAATAGAATTAACATAAGGAATCAATTCTTGAATGTATGAAAACAAAAAACCACTAAATGAATTCTATGGAAAAATTGAAAAAAAAACTTACTGGACTGCAAATTTGACCCAACCTGCATCTATCTCCTCCAACCTGATAAACTGCTTGAGATCTTTATTGTCAATCGTGTAGGGATACTCCACTTGGCCCACAATCCTTGGAGGCATCTTCAAGTCAATCTGTTTAATGCGCTTGTAGATCTGTTGCAGCTGTGCTAAGAAGGGCCATTTGCTCGCAGCTTCGTCATCCTTTTAGAACATCAAAAAACAAATTGTTATTAGGATGCCAACATATTTTCAGTAACAGTAAGGTAATTCCTACCATTGGAGGTGTTGCGTCTGAACCAATAAGATTGCGAGGCCAAAGGATGAAAGATCCTATCGCTTGACCTAACGTGCCAACCTTTGGATCAGGAACAGGGATGGTTGTACCTTCTTCCCCCTTTCTAACACTCGTCACATTCACCCTACGAAAATCCTCCGGAATTTGCTGATTATGGTGGGTGGTAGCACATGTGTGAACGAGAGCATCAGCAACATCACGCAACAGTAGATCATCCAAATAGAGGGTGCAAGGGTCTCCCGACACTGGAGTGGGAGAAGGGTCGCCAAGTGGTCCCGACACTGAAGTGGGAGAAGGGACGCCAAGTGGTTGCTCCAGAGGGTTGTAACTTCCTCTGGTGCTATTGAAGGCCGGGGATTCCTGAGTTCTATGCTCGTCCCTTGCCCTTTGTACTTCAAACATCTTTGCCATTTCAAGTTGAAGCTCTGGCAACAGCTCTTGTCGGAGCTTGTCGCGAAGGTTGGCCTCGATCTCTCGTTCGAGCTCCTCTCGAATCTTGGCCACAACGTCCTTACTAGGTCCAGCTTGTGACGAATAACGTGGCTCTTGTCCAAAATACCTCGCGGCACTAACTCCCCGTGTCTTTCCTCGAACACGACCAAGGTTATCTGCCTTCTCAATAGCCGTTGACAAGATGTCCATCCATCTACTTGGATTGAATGAACCTTGGCTACTCTGCTCGTCCAGGTCATCCTGTAGCATGCAGTTTATCGTAAATGTATCGAAACCACTCGCAACATGTAAAAAATTAGGTACTTATGGTATAACTACTTACAATCCTCGCAGCAACCTCAGCAACAGTCGGATTTATGTACTTCCCAGCCTTAATCCTCCCTACTTTCCATTTTTTGTGACGTGGAGGAGGTGCCGGTGACTGGATAACAACGCTAGGATCAGATTCCGCTGCTTCCTTCATTTTCTGTAACTCTTCTGCCATCATTTGCCGCTCAAGCTTCTGATATCCACCGCGAGACATGAAATGTTGATATTTATTTTCTGCTTGCCTCTGGGCATTTGCTGCACTTAATTTCTATGAATGAAAAACAACAAAAATTGAATCAACGATATAAAGTATATGAAAATTACAAGTTCTATATCATGATGACAGAAATCTTACCAAAAACTCAGGATCTGCTCGTGATGCCGCAAACAACCTCCAGTCCTCTGGAGACAAATACGTATACGTTGCACATGGATCCTTACCCCTAAGGGCCCCTCGAATGTAATGCGCTGTTAGCTTGTTCTTGAAACCTTTCCAACGTACACGAACCTCATCCATCCAGTGCCTATTCATCTCCGTCACCAAATGAACTACCAAATGCACCATTATATCAAAAAATGAAGGCGGAAAGTGCATCTCTAGTTGTGACAAAATAATGTAACCCTCATTTTCTAGTTCATCCAACTTTTCAGTGTCAATGACTTTGTTACAGATAGCATTGAAGAAAACGCACAATCTTGTCACTGTGTTTCGTACTTCATCTTTCATTATGCCTCTAATAGCTACTGGTAATAGTTGTTGCATCAACACATGATAATCATGGGACTTCATTCCCATTAACTTCAAATCGTCCATTGAGACACATCTTCTCACATTCAAGGAATACCCTTGCGGCACCTTCATTTCATGCAAACACCCACACAAACTTCTTTTCTCTGCTTTTGATAGTGTATGCGCTGCTGGCTCCATGTATGCCCTCCTACCATAATCTCTTAGTTGTGGATGTAACCGTTCTCTTATTCCCATATCGACAAGGTCTAATCTCGCATTAATCCCATCCTTAGTCTTCCCTGGTATGTGCAAAAGCGTACTGATAAGGCTATCACAAACATTCTTCTCCACATGCATCACATCAATACTGTGTCTCACGTCTAGCGAACGCCAATATGGAAGATCAAAGAAAATGGATCTCTTCTTCCATATGTTCTTCTCACCCGCAACCCTCTGATTCTTACCAAAAGTGACATGGATACGTTCCACTCGACTGTAGACTTCCTCTCCGGTTAGTGACTTTGGAGCTATTCCATGCTCCGGTAAGCCGTTAAACCGCTTTCATACTCCTGCGATTGCGCAAAGGATTCTGCCTCAACATCGTTAATCATTCTCTCCATTCTATCTTCATCTATGACATCCACAGCTTCCTTCTTGTGTGACGGACAATCAGTTACTTCCTCACCATGCCATATCCACCTTGTGTATCGCAGATTTATTCCATCACAAAGTAGGTGATCCTTTATGACATCAACATCCCGTCTACTCTCATTCAAACAATTGACACAAAGACAAAAATACTTCCCATTTCTTGCAGGAGCATTCTTTTTAGCGAATTCAATAAATTCGTCCACCCCTTTCTCATATTCTTCACTAGTTCTCAAAGCATTCATCCAACTATGATCCATTTTGTTACCACCTAAGGCATTACCAATAACATTCACACGTTTAGTACAATTCTCAAGGACATATGATGGGATTGCCTAATTAAGTTATCAACTCAATTTAGGATTTTAAAATATGGGCTTAATAACTTTATTGCCCCCTCCTAGCCTCATCTCTCCTATTAAAAGGGTTTCAGTGCTATGTAACTTATTTTTTTAATAAGTATATGTATATAAAATTAATGTATAATAAAATAAATACAATAAGATTAAATTAAAGAATTTTTTTGAGGTTTGGAAGAATTAAAAACAAAACGAGTTTCATATTAACAAAACAATTTTAAGTTGAGTTCTTCCAAAAATAAAATTGTTTTATTGAAAATATTTAGATAAAAATCATTTAATGAATATTGGGGTTATCGTTTTCTTTTTAAGTTTTGGCTTGAATTATTCTTCATAATTCAAGAATTTGGAATTAACAAAACAATTGTGTGTAATTAATACAAGAATTTCTTTAATTTAAATAAATCATATTTTATTTTATTATATATACTAATTAATGGTGCAGGAACAAGACCAATGAAATGGGGTGGTGCCACTACGTGTGTATGGATAAATCTCCATTGCCTTATAAAAGCTAGATTTCCCTAAAACTGAACAACAGGGATCTATTATACTTTTAGAAAAGCCGTAGAAACGGCTTTGTATTAACAGGGTTAACATATTGAGCTTATTATGAGGTTTCAAATTAAACGGGGTTAAAGATAACAAATGGTTTCGCCAAATTCATGGTAGGATTTTATTTGTTTTCACAAATAAAATCCTATTTGCATAGAAATATAGAATTCCACCTTCTAGAATCTTTGGAAGCATCAAATGAAGCAAAAATTAAGTCATTAACATTAAAATAGTGGCTGGCCAAAACAGGGTAAGGAAAAAAAAATTATGGACCTTAATACTTTTTTTGCTAAACACATTTTAAGGACCTTTAAACTTGTCTTGAATATAGTTCAACAAATTAAGATACTTGTTCCCAGCTATGGTGTTCTTAAACAGTGGGTATTCTCTTGAAAATTCAACTTCCAAGGACTCAATTTTATACTATTCCATTTGCATATAAACATTCTAACTCTCAGAATAATTTCAAATAGCCCTTCTCTTTAATTCCTGAAAATATTTCCACAATTGTATCATTGTTGAAATCATCACTAAACTGCTTCTTAACGCAATTTTTCAAAAACAAAATAAACCATATTCTGTTACAAAAAAAAACGAAGAAAATAAACCAACCTGATCAGGGCGCCTCCTAGCTACTATGTTTGAGAGGTAGAGAAGACGTTGGAGCTCCACGGTGGTGTGCACAACAATGGAGGAGAGAGCAAAAATCTACCCACTGTGGAGGAGGTGAGGTTGTAGCAGACACGGCTGTAGCCGTTGAAGAAACAAAGAGGAGGAAGAAGAAGGGAGGAGGGAGGAGTTCAACAAGCTAGGGCCGACGGTGGAGGAGAGAGCTTGAACAAGGGAGGAGGGAGGAGTTGAAGAAAAAAAATACACAGGAGGGCCAACGGTGTGGGTGGGGAGAGGAGGAAGAAGAGTAAAGTTGTTGAGAGGATGTGAGGAGAGGGTGTGATAGATAGATGAGAAGACCGCATGTCAGACAAGTGTCTGACATGCAGGGGACGCCTTTAGGCGTCCCAAATGGCATTTGGGACGCCTAACTACCTTTAGGCGTCCCAAATGCCATTTGGGACGCCTAAACTAAGACTTTAGGCATTTGGGACGCCTAAACCCAGCTCTTGGCCCTAAAAAAAATTTATGAAATTTATATTTCGTGCCAGGAAGCACTTTAGACGTCCCAAATTTAAATTTGGGACGCCTAAAGGTTCCCCTACATATATATAATTACGAAAATGCCACCGCCTCCCTTTTTAACCACCCAATTTTCAATTTGGGACGTCTTTGGGGGTGGTTATATCTCAATTTTGTAGTAGTGCTACTACCTTCTTTGCCGCCACCGCTGCCCACCTCCTCCTCCTCCCCCTCCACCCCTCGTCGTCCCGTCGCCTACCCCCACCACACCTACCTCCTTCACTGCCACCGCCGCTACTCGCCCACCACCATCACCTCCTCCTCCACCCCTAGCGTCGCCCACCGCCACCACCACCACCTCCTCCTCCTCCTCCACCGCCACCCACCCACTACCGCCACCACTACCTCCGCCGCTGACCACTGCCGCCGCCACTACCTCCACCGTCACCCACCCATCGCCGCCACCACTACCTCCTCCTTTGCTACCGTCGTCACCCACCCACCACCCACCACCACCTCCTCCTCCACCCTTGTCGTCACTCACCGCCGCCACCTCTACCTCCTCTGTTGCCACCGCCGCAGTCACCAGGCCACCGCTATCACCACTACCTCCTTAACCGTCGCCGCCACCTACCGCCACCACCACGACCTCCTCCATTGCCACCTCAGCCCCCACCGCCGGCCCACCAAGCCACCGCCACCACCTCCTCCTCTACCGCCACCCCCGCTGTTGCTATCGCCACTACCTCCTCCTCCTCCATCCCCGCCGCCGCCGGCTTTTAACTATTTTTTCTATAAAGATTATATTAAGGATAAAATATACTTTATGCGATATATTAAATTTAAATAATTGTTAAAATATTAACTCATCGCATATTACTTAAAAATCAAACCAAACACTACCCCTATAATTAATATTGTATTACATTACCACTGCATCGCATTGCACTGTACTACAGGGTGTAATGGGATCGAACCAAACGGGCTCTAAAGTAGATGCCCCAAAACTCGACTCAGCGTTTTTTCATCTTTGCATGTTATTTAATTAGTTTTTAATTAAAAGAATATTAAGCAGAATAATTCACAGATTAAGCTAGCCACCAAATTTGTCATGATGCAAGTTTTTTGTGGATTTTTAGAAGTGGGTAAATATATAAATGAACTTTAACGGATTTCATTTCATCGTCATATATGAATCAATGTTTCCTTCCGATTTGTATAACTTATTAATTACAATAAGTAACGTTTAATCCTTGAGCTTTATTTATATGCTCTCTTGTTCATACCGTTAGTTGCCCATGCGAAATTTTATTCCCTGTAATCTTTTTATAAGATCATAATAATTACTTTTTTAATGTTAAAACTTAAAAGAATTAGAGAAAGTTAGTTAAAACTTAAAAGTTTAAAATTTTTTTACAACTTTTAAAGTCACCATCTGATTAATATGGCTAATTGGGGGGAGAGAGGATGAAAAAGAGCCCCAGCTGGCTGCTGGTTCCTATTGGCCACCACCAGAGCTCTGGTCGGACGGACGCTAGTAGTTGGAGCTTTGCCAATAGGAGATTTTGACCCCACTTTTTTTGAAAACAAAAATTAAGAATACTAGTGTCTTTTTACTCATGAAATTTAATTTTATTTTAATCTATGAGGGTACGTGAAATTTTAAATTTTTTTAAAGAGCAAATGGGCATTAAATTGCTGCCGTGAGAGCGAGGTGAACTTTTCCGGTGGAAAAGCCATTAAAAAGAGAAAACCGCATGTTTAGAGATTAATTATAAATTATAAATGTTTCATTAAACTTTGGGGATTCAATTAGAGTTGGAGATATTACTTTCAAACATTATGAATCAATAAACTCCCTCCGTTCCGAAATATAGGAGTTAGCCATGAGTTTATTTTGATCATAATATAAATATAAGATATCAATCCACAATGTCATCCAAATTTATAACATTTTCTTTAAATTCAAAAACTATCCCTATTAGGTCTACACATACTAAGAGGTTTATATCAAGGGATAGTTTTAATGTAAATGGTGATTAAATATGGTATTGTAGAAAAAAATAACATGCATTTTTTTTTTATAAATAACTAACTAAATTAATTTCTTTAGTACACATTTTAGAGATGTACGACAGGGGGAAGTACGAGTGCCCGACGAGAAAGGAGGCCGTGTTGTTCATCATGGTCTCAATCGGAGTGAGTGAAACCAGAGGAGGGATTTTGAGCAAAAAAAAAAAAAACCAGAGGAGGGATAGAGGGAGGACGTACGGGAAGTTACTCCGTCGTCATCTCTATCTCTTCTCCTCTTCTTCTTTAGGAAGCCGTCTGATCTGCCCTCATCTCCCTCAAACAATATTATTCAATCATAAAAACCTTCCACAGAGTGTAAGTCTTATGGAGGTGAGCCTAAACAAACAAGAAAACACACAAACCCTATGCATTCAAGCTAATAAGAGGCACAGGACTCTCCCAATTCTCTGATCACATTTATCATACCCTCCTACCAGAATTACCAGAAACGCCCCCCTCCACATGTTCTTCACCGATTTTTTACGTTCATCACACTGTGAAATAGTATTGGACAAATCACACGTCTCTGATTATTATATTATTGTACCACCTAGAACATTTGGACTCCCATTGGAAAAAGGCAACCACCAAGACTAGAACAACAAAGCAGATGTATACATATATCATGCTTGGTAATAGACTCTCATCAAATCTTGTATACTAAAAGCTGACTTACAAGCCTTGAGTCTGCTTGACTTTCACCGGTTTCTTCTTTGTTTCTTTGCCCACAAAATCCTTCATTCTCTTTAGTGCCACATCCACAGTATCATCATCCATGTTAGCGAAGCAAACCCTAAACCAACCAGGTTCCAAGCAATTGAAAGAGGATGCTGGAGATATATTCAGCTTCACATCATTCACAATCTCACGCCACAGCTTCATTTCACCTTCAAGTGTTTGTTCTTTCAGCATACTTCTCATGTTCATCCAACAGAACAGCCCTGCATTGCTTGGGAGGCAAGTAATCCCCATATTCTCAAGCCCCTTTGTGAAAACACCATGCCTCTGAGCCAATCTTCTTGAGCTTTCTTCTAGAAACTTCTCCACAAAATCATCATCAGAAAGCATCTCACCCAGAATATGCTGAGTCTGTGAAGAAACCAATCCAAAGCTTGACATTTTCCGGCCACGGTCTAGCACAGTGTCGTTGTAGGAATAAACTATGCCAACTCTAAATCCAGGAATCCCCATGTCCTTTGACAAACTATAAACTATGTGAACGAGATTTTTGTTGCAGATCAACTCCATATCATGTACGATCTCAGAGACACTCACAAAGTTGGAGGAGTTGTTGAACACTGTAGCTGAATATACCTCATCACACACCAAATGAATGTTCTTCTCGTTAACAAATTGAACAAGACTTTTTAGTGTCTCTCTGTCTAAAGTGGTGCCTAAAGGGTTTGATGGGTTTGTTATGAGCAAACCCTTCACGTTGACATTGCCCTCTTGAGCTTTCATGTAAGCTGCTTCAAGAGCTGCTCTTGTTATCTTGAAATTGTTGGAACTGTCACAATGCACTGGGATTATTTGCACCCGAGATCGCCAGCATAAGTCGCGATTAAATCTGCAACAGAATATTAGCTGTATCGCTTAGTTTATTTGAAGTGTGTGTTGCTAGATGTTTCGGGCGTCAGCATTTCGGGAAACAAAATTCTCATCACACAAAAACACGCAGTTTCACTTAATAAAATCGTTTTGGGTAAGAGGGGGGGTTTGGGTTCTGTTTTTTAAAAAAAATATTTAGCACCCTGAAATATTTTTTCAGTACCACTTAATATCATAAAATAATATTTTCTGCATTCAGCATGGTAAAATATTTTTCTAATTACAACGAATAGTCTAAACTTACGATACAAAGTAGTGACAGGGGATTGGATGAAAAAAAATTATTTTAGGATACTGGGTATTATTGAAAAAATTATTTAAGGTACTGAATGAGTTAAAAATTAATTTATGATACTAGATGTTACTAAAAAAATATTTTAGAGTGCAGTTTGCTATAATAGTTATTACTGAAAAATTATTTAAGGTGCTGAGTGAGTTAAAAATTAATTTACGGTACTGAATGTTACTGAAACAATACTTTAGAGTGTAGTTAGCTAGACAGTAGTTACTACTAAAAAATATTTGAGGGTGATCATCAAAAATTATTTTAAGATATTAGGTGGTACTGAAAAAATACTTCAGGGTATTATATATATATATATATATATTAAAAAAAAAAAAGGACTCAAACCCCCCCTTTTTTGACTTAGTATGTGTTTGGCAAGCACCAAAATCATGGTTTCAAATCATGGTTTGCGTAATCCGATATAAAACTCATCTCACACACTTACCTCGTAAATCGTAAAAACTATTAAAAAAAACTAATCCAAACACACACTTAAGACGGCTCCATTTTAGAATATGTTTGGATTAGCTTATTTTTCAAGAATAAACACTTATTACGTAAGTCGAGATAAAATTCCTCTCACATATTTATTTTATATATCGTAAATCACAATTTATAAACACTTATTATTTAAAAATAAACTATGCTAAATAAACACTAAATAAATTTACTTCGTTTTTGGATCATGAGAATTTTGTTTTTCATTAGTACGATGAGTTATGAATGCGGACGCATGTTTAGGCCACAGATCCTTTAATTCTTGCAGTGTTTAGTGTCTCTGTGTTCAAAGGAAACCGTACACTGAGGTAGCTATGGTTTTCCATTGAGCAAGGGCACAAGTGGGGTCCACTGACCTTTACAGTGCTCTAAATTTCAAAATGAACCCCCACATGTTGGTCGACCTATTTGGGAATCATATATTTGAAATTTTTTTTTTGGACTTGTTTTTTTTTTTTGAACAATTTTGGACTTGTTCGATACATGTTAGAGTGTAAATGTTTTTTCCCTCAATAAATAATGTATGCCATAACAAAACAAACTAGTATAACTCAATTTTGGATTTTTGTGCCTTCCAAAATCTAAGGCATCTGATAGCTTGTGTATTCTAGTTTTTTTTTTTTTGACCAGATTATTATATATATATGGACATAAAATAATGTTATTCATCATTGATATATAGGGTTACCGAATCTTGTTGACAGACACACACACCCACTCCAAACTGACATGTTCCATATATGTAGTTTTCCACAATTGCACCAAGATGAAGAAAAGGAACCTTCAATATATAAAATAATTTATATCTCTACCAACATGTGCATATATGAATCTTGTTGATAACTACTGCTTTCGTTCTAAATATAAAAGTTAGTTTAGAAATGAATTTTGGTCTTAAATATAAGATTTTATTTTTTTTCATTTTATCTTTGTATTTATCATTTTTCTTTAAAATAATTTACCTTACTTATAAATTGATATATAATATAATAATACAGATAAGTATTTCAAAGAAATTATGAAAATATATGCTATAACTAAGTAATTTATTTAATCTTATTAATTAATATTCTCAAATTAGTCAAATAGGAGGTACTACACATTTTTGTTATTATTTAGGATTAAAGCAGGCCCTTTATCTAGTGTGTTCGGATTAATTTTTAGAGAATAGCTTTTATGATTTACAAGATAAGTAAATGAGAGAAATTTTATTTCAATTTATAAAAAAATACTTCTAAAATCAAGATTTCAGAGCTTACCCTAAAACAAAGTACTAAAGAAGTTAGGGCAGGTTATACATACGCGGGATAATAAGGTGCAGGAATAAGAAAAGCATCTCCCGGATTAGCCAGACAGAACATGATTATTTCATTTGCTCCTGTGGCCCCACCACTCATTACCATACGGTCAGGATCAAATTTTACTCTCCCACCTCTCACTTTTGACATCAAATTTGCCACTCCCTGCAAACAATTACGCCACCAAGCAAACCCATCACGATCATCAACTTTGATTCAACCATGTACATATACACCATACTGGCTTTAACAGATACTCCCTTTAATTTTTTTTATAAAGAACAACTATTAAAATCATACTATTCAAAATATTTGTTAAAAACAATAAATGTGTAACTTTTATAATTTTTTTTCCCATTATATCCTTATTTAGAAAGAGTACGTATATATGAGGATCGATAATGTGTGAAAATTAATTGTAGAAAGATAACAAATAACATATTTAATGAGGGTAAAATGAAAAAACCAGTTTGAAATTTCAAACAAAGTGCATTTGTTTCTTATATTAAGGACTGTACCTATAAGGGAGAACGTTTCTTATAAAAAAAAAATCAAAGGGAGTATATATATATATATATATAATCATAATCACTATACACTCACACACACACAAGCACACCTTCCTGAACTTGGGAAGGCCATGATAGTCCTGAAAGATAGCAATGTCTCTGAAGCGGTGAAGTCCTTCAGGAGTGCAAATGGAAGCCTCCGGATGATTCCTTATCCATTCCTCTATCCTATCAATACAGAGCTGTGTAAACAAGTCAACACAAACCCATACATACGAGTCAGTCAACTAATCAAACACCTTAGCTTGTAATCATATATAGTGATATATATGAATAAAAATTTCTGCTGGAGGGTATGTAATATATATATATATAACCTGGTTTTCTGCAACACCCATATTGATCACCCCCTGAGGATTGTTTGTGAGGTGAAATGGGTTACTAACATGAGCCTTCCATCCATCAAAATAAGCAGAGTTCTCGCCGTGTTTGCCATTGACGGCGGCGATGTCGGACAGAAGGCTATTGCTCTCATTCTTCTCCAAACCCATTATTTAGTTTCTGAAGAGAAATGAAGGGAAGACACACTATATATTAAATAGCAAGAAGTTATGGAGTTGAAGAAGGAAGGGTTGTAGTAGACAAGTAGTGCAGGGAAAATGAGAGACACTACGTGAGAATTTATAGCATGCTATCACTTCCACCGCCCTCAGAGAGGAAAAAAAGAGAGCAATGACTATGTTCTTGTATCAACATACACGATTATGTCCCTGGATCGTCCGTCTGCTCTTTTTGGAAAATATTAGAGAGATTTTCTCACTCTTGATTTCACACAATTTTTTTTTGGGAAAATCACGCAGAGGTCTTAAGAAACAAACAAAACAACAGTAAAGTCCCTTTGAAAATTCTAATATTAGAAAAGTCACTTGGGACTTTTCTGTGATTATTTTGTAAGTTGAAATAACAAAGTTGCCCCTGAAGAATTTAAAACACTCTATGTTCAAAAAAGCGGGTCTCCTTTGTTCTGCTATGCTTCTACATCTTCCTTGCATTCGTTCGAGTGGCCGAACGTCACTCCTCCGAGTCCCAACATTGGTGTGTTCATCCGTCGCTCCTCCATTGCCCGAGCCTCCGTTGTGATGTAGTAGAGGTAGAACAGCGAACTGAATTTTTTTTTCTGTGTGTACGTTGGCTGGATTAAGATTGAGGGGTTGGTCAAAAGTTGGAGCTTAGACTCAATAATGGACTAAATGGTAGGAGGTAGATAAGTAATGCTAATACTTTGCTAAAGATATGATCTTGACCATTGAAGTTGGGGTTTATTGTGGTTGGGTTGTGTGAATGTTAGAGTGCTCTATTTTTAGGGAAGGTTACAGTGAGATTGCTATGTTTTAAGTGGAAATGGTTGAATGTGAAAGTGGTTTATTTGCTGAGAAAACACTGATATGAAAAGAAAAAAATATTGTTAATTTTTGTAATTGTAGTTGTTAATATGACTGTTATAGTTGTTAATACAGAACTTGTGCTATGTTTTTGGGCAATATAATAGAGGGAATGCTCTATTTTTGGGTAAGGTAACAGAGAGATGGCTTTGTTTTAAGTGAGAATGATTGAATGTGATTATGGTTTCTTTGATTACAAAATGCTGATATAATATTAAAAAAAAATGTTGTTAAAATGTACATTTGTAGTTGTTAATATTACTGTGGTAGTCATTAATACGAAGTTCATGTTACATATTGTCATGAAAGATAGGAAACAATCTAATTCTTGGGGTAGGCTAAAGATTGAGAGATTTTATTGTGTCCTATTTCATCCCATCAATATTTTTTAAATTTTTGAATCAAGCTAATAAGTTGACTTCTTTGCTTTAAACACACAAAAGGGCCTAAGGTCAAGGCGCAATTCCAGAAAGTTGGAAAAAGCACCAAAAGCACTCATCTAGAAGTGTTTTGGATATGACATGCCCTTGACAGGGTCCAAGACTAAGGTTTAGGAAATAGAGGAGTACATGGATGACATTTGCTTATAACACATGTTCTTGTATCAACTTTACTTCTTGTCCGTGGCATGGTTTCAATCTTATGCATAGTTATGATTTTTTTTTACAACATCATTACTCATTTTTACAACTGTTTTATGCTTGATTAAAATTACAAGTTGCACAACTTCAACTTTTACAATTGTATAGTTATTCTCATAGGATCTGTCACAACAGCTGAATTAGTTTTTAACAACTTTTTCTGCATGAGTCATATTTACAACAGTATGTGTCATATAACATTTTATCTTCTCCACCATTTAAAAACTTCCCTCACATAAAAGAAACAGAATAAATTTTTTCCTAAATTAGTTCTCATCTTTCATGACAATCTGCAATATGAACTTCATATTAACAACTGCTACAACAATATTAACAACTATAAATGCACATATTAACAACACTTTTTTTAATATCATATCAGTATTTTATAACCAAAGAAATCACAATCACATTCAATCATGCCCACTTAAAACAAAGCCATCCCTCTGTTACCTTACCCAAAAATAGAGCATTCCCTCTATTATATTGCTCAAAAACAAAGTACGGGTTCTATATTAACAACTATAACAATTATATTAACAAATATAACTGTACGAATTAACTACACTTTTTTTTTCATATCAGCATTTTCTCAAAAAACAAACCACCATCACATTCAACCATTCCCACTTAAAACCGAGCACTCCCTTTGTAACCTTCCCCAAAAGCATAGCAATCTAACATTCACACAACCCAACCGCAGTGAAACCCCAACTTCAATGGTCAAGATCATATCTTTAGCAAAATCTTAGCATTACTTATCTACCTCCTACCATTTAGTCCACTATTGAGCCCAAGCTCCAACCTTTGACCAACCCCTCAATCTCAATCCAGCCAACGTACACACAGAAAAAAAATTCAGTTCGCCGTTATACCTCTGCTACATCACAACGGAGGCTCGGGTAGCGGAGGAGCGACGAACGAACGCACCAACGCTGGGACTCAAAGGAGTGACGTTTGGCCACTCGAACAGATGCAAGGTAGACTCAGAAGCAGAGCAAACGAAGGAGACACACGTTTTTGAACATAGAGTGTTTTAAATTCCTTGGGGGCAACTTTATCATTTCAACTCTGATATTGGAATTTTTAAAAGGACCTTACTGTTGTTTTGTTTGGTCCTTGGAACCTCTATGTGATTTCCACCCCCCCCCTTTTTTTTGATATGATCTAGATCCGGTTGCTGTACAAGATTTGATACAGCAAGAGGATCCTGATTTAATTGATAGGCCCCGTGCTGTCTTCAATAGACACAAGGTGACAAGGGTTGCACATTCACACCCCATTTTCAAACACAAAGTTGTGTGTGAAAGTGTGTCATATATATGTATGTGTGTTACTGTGTTATGTGCAGTCGCTATTAGCAAAAAGATAAAAGCTCTGTAGTTTGTTGCTCACGTTATAACATTATTCCTTTTGGGAACTTTTCGATTCTTTAAGCTTTAATGTAAGGAACTTTTGTTAAGAATGGTTTAACGGTAATGAACTAACAAACGGAACGGCAAAAACTTAAGGTAGCCAGTAAAAACTAGTTCAAAATATATCATTAAAGGATGATGTAATGAAATTTAAATCGAAAATTCTAAAAAAATACTATTTGAATTTCAAAATCTCAAATCAGTAAATTGATAAGAACTTGAGTTGTCAATCTTATTACTCTATTTATTAATTACATTACTCTTATTATAAACAAAACCAATTTGAGATTTTAAAGTTCAAGTGGTATTTATTTAGAATTTTCTCAAATTAAATTGAAATCTCATTGAAAATGGCTGGGATGAAGAACATAGGCATGCTGATTTATTGTTAGAGGTTAGAGACTTATTGAACCGAGACTGGGAAGTAGATATCGAATGGTGCTGTCGTGAAGCAAATTCTGCAGCTGATATGCTTGCAAAGGAATCAATGAATAGGGCTTTAGGGGTGATTCAGTTTACAGTACCTCCTGACTTTCTTGTTGAGTATTTATGTGTTGAGGAAATGATTTAAGTAGTTTACTTATTATTGTAATAAAAAATAATAAATAAATAAATTGAAATCTCATCTTATTATTCATTTTTATAAGCAATTTACTCTCACGGGCTTAGTCTTTAATATAAGTAACTTTCTTCTTGTATCTCAAAATTTTAACTACTTTTGTCTTTTCTACCTCTATTAAATATATATCTTTAAATTAATTATTTTCCATTCACCACTAATTCTCTCTTATATTTTATACTTATTCCCTTTTCTATTTTCTTTTCATAAAAAGGGATATATTTAAAAAATATGAAAATTTTAATATATTTATTATTTTTAATTAATTTTAACAGTAAGCTCATTTTATACCATATAAAAAAAATTATTTATAAAAGATACCGAAGCGAGTATAATTTTTTTTTGGCATAAGCAACGGCACGCTACCCTAGTTAGAAGGAGATCCCTCCTGAACAAAAGATTTGTCCATCAAAAGAGTACTCCTGCAACTTAACGCGACATATGGAAGAAGACAAAGTTCCAAACTTTCCACATGGGCTTCTCTAGCTAAAGACGTTCGGACACTTTAAAAGCTTCTCTGTCCACATTCCAGTCTTCGTGCAAAAGCTGCGGGGTGGCCTCTGTAATGTCGGTGAGATGTTGGTTGTGCCTCCAATCTTTTATCAGATTCTATCAATGTTATCTGATCCGGACCTAATCCGGATTGAACCGGCCGGATCGACCCAGAAACCGGTGACCCGAGCACTAAACCGGTCCGGGTCACTTTTTTTTAATTCTTTTAAAAATTTTTTAAAATCTTTTTTTTAGAATTTCATACTAAGCCTAAAATATTTCATTTCTCACCGGTTTGGTCCCGGTTTAGCTTCGGTTTGACTCCGGTCTGACCCACTGACCCTTAACCTAGTACCCCGACCAGTTCACTGTCCGGTCCGAGTTTAATGACCTTGGATTCTATTTATAAATCTTTTTTGACTTAAAAATTTAGTCCTATTTATAAATTCAGTTTCAGGATAGTAAATACATTTTATACTCTTTTACCCCTATTAATTATAATAAACAAAAAGAATCTATTCATTTTGACTTTTAGAACCAATCATAGATAAAGGCGAAATTGAAATTTTAGCCCATAGTTAATTAATTAACTAACTCTCCTTGATATGTGAGAATTAGTTGAAACCCAGAGTGATAAATAGGACCAGAGTGATACTCCCTTGGTCTTTATTATAAGACACAAACTAACAAATATCACAAACCAATAAAAATAGTTAAAATCATTAAATTTGTCCTAAAATCTAAGTAATTTCCAATATTACCCCTATTAATTCCACTAAAATCTAATATCATATTAATTATCTCTCTCACCCACTATCCTTATTAATTATAGGCATACATGGAAAGAAAAATTTAATGCTCTTTGGAAACAAACAAATGTCTTATAAAAAGGACAAAATATATTTGTTAAGTGATATCTTATACTCCTTCCGGTCCTATTTATAAGCAACTTTCCCCTTAATTGCATAAAATGAACTGGTAGTTAAAAAAAATAAGTGTGTCAAAAATGTCATATTTTTTTCATATATGCTCTTATTTATGAAAAGAGTATAGGAGAGAGAATAGATAAAAAGTATGAGAAATAATGAGTATAAGATATGAGAGAGAATAAGTATTTAATGAGGGAAAAATAGGAAAAAGAAACTTACATTTTCAGACAAAAAATAAAAATTGCTTATAAAAAGGACCAATCCTCTGAAAGATAAAATTACTTATAATAAGAACCGAAATAAGTAATAAATACCAGAGGAGTACTAGTAAATTAACTGCCTCCCCTGAATCTGAAAAAACCGGATCTGGCTATGATTCTCTTCCTTTCTATCCACTTATGGTCTTCTTCTCAATCTGGACCGTTGGATTAAGATCTCAACGGTCCAGCTTTTTTTTAATATAAAAATATTATTATTATTATTATATTTTTATAATATATTAAATCTGGACTCTTGATATCTTAATCCAACGATCCAGTTTGAGAAGAGGACCCTAAGTGGATGGGAAGGAAGAGGACCGTAACCGGATCCGAAAAAACCCGGGCATCCATCAGGTTGAGACTTTTACAAACCTCTAGTCCCGTCCTAAGGGAGTATAATTTTAAACCATCCTAGTGCCGTTTGGCGGCGGGTGCTGGCTAATAATATTTCATATTTTAGTTCTTCCTTTATGGGAATAGTAGGGAACGAGAATAATAAAAATAAATAATAAGTATTTTTAATTAAAAAAATTCTGCATGTCTAGGATTCAAAACTAAATGATTGAAAGAAATATAGTTTTTTTAAAAAATAAATTATATATTTTAAGGTTAAATATTAAATAATAACAATAATGTATCTTACCATTAATGAATTAATTATAGAAACTTTAAATTTAAATTTAGTTCTCTAACAAAATTCTTGAAATCTCATGAGTTGTTTTTTTTTTCCTCCCTAAAAATTTTAGAAAATTGAACATGAAAGACTTGTGGGCTGTGAGCCTTGTGACTGGGGAGTCCAACCAAAAGTACCGAACAGAAAATTCAGCAGAAGAATTGAGAGTTTGACACTATTATATCAAAAAATAAAAGACAAGAAGAATTGAGACTGATTGCTAGCCAGCCAACACGTGTTTCCCTTTAACTTGATCCCCTCGTAAAAGCCCAGGGGACGAAGAAGGTCAGATAGTTCACTGCCACAATCAAAGCTCGCCTGATTAAAATGGCCAAAAGGCCGACCGGATAGCCCACCATTTGAATGAGTGAGTCACTCGGTCGTGAGTGTCGCCGAGTTGGGTCCACCATGAACAAATTGGTATAATTTCTCGTGTTACTGTACCTAGTCTTGTCATTAGCTTTGGGTGTGTTTGGTTTGAAGGGAGGGGAGGGGAGGGTGGGGAAATTACAATTTTGGACAAAAGAAATTCAAAATTTATTCTTTTATTTTTTTAAATTTTGGGTTCCCGCTTAAAATTTACTTTCTCATTCTTCAACCCAAAAAGGTAATTTACCTACCTCTCATTCCCTCCCACCCCTCCTCTCAAACCAAACACACCGCATTATTAAACTGTCATATGAATTGGAGAAAGCCAAGGAGATGACAAGCCTCGTGTTGTTCAGTGAACTCACTCTACCCAAATATCACTCCGCTCTTCAAAACAAAACCTCCCACTTCCTCATAATGGGGTTAACCCGGAGGGGCCTGGCTCCTGTCCTTTTCTTCAAAAGAAAAGGATGGTCTTTTTCTTCATTGGGATGTCGGATTAAGGTCTTAACGATCTAGATTTAATTTATTTTTGAAGAAAATGACGATAGCCAATTCCAATCCAGAGAAGGATCCGAACTTGGGAAGGCTGGATTGTAAGAGAGTGCTAATTTGTGTTGCAGAGGAGGAGAATTTGATGAAGGATAGAAGCTTGAATTACAGAGAATTATTTGAAGCGTTTGTAAGGAAGACATCCTGTCACCATTCGGCTCATAACACTGATGATTAAGATTTTGGGTAATCTTATGAATAGCTCTACCTCACCATCATATGCAATTTGAGATTCTTAAAACCAAAAAGTCAGGAGGGCGTGAGAAACTCAACGTGCATGTATATGTGTGTACACTCACAAGTAAAAATGCTCTGCATAACATACAGGTTCTAAAAAGTGGAAACTAATCAATTAAAGAAGGTAAATGGCTGGGATTCAAATGTGAGGGAGTGTGTTTGGATTCACAATGATAAAAATAGTTTTTTTTCTAATTTGACTTTTGCAAACTTAATATATCATAGAAGTTATATAGTATAATTTGATTTATATTTGAATTGACACTGTAGAAAATAGGATTGTAATAGGATACTTGGGCTGGGGCCCAAAGGGCCTGAGCGTTTTGACTATATAACTGTGTTCCTAGATATGATAAATGTACAATCACATATTGAATAATAAACTAGTGAGTAGTGGACTCACAATATTACACAGATATCCTGGGTTATTCAATATGGCATCAGAGCCCCAGGTTTCTCAACCAAGCTAATCCTGTCCGTTCAAAGAAGGAAGGCCAAAGCCCAAGAAAGTTGCTGGACTTCCACCATTGAATCAAGAAGAATCCAACAACTGGGTCAAAGGGCCACGGACAGCCAACCACATTCGGGTCTAAAGGAAAGATCCGATCAGCAAGACTCCGATCCAAAAGAAACAATAATCTGATCCACAAATTCATTCAGCGCTCGGCAGCATCAGAACTCGACACGCATCCATCGTGAATCTTCTTTCGTCCTGGTTCTTCCGTCTCTCTTTCAAACTACATCGCATAATGATCATTACGGTGATTCATACATTTTCACCATTCTAAGATCGATTGAAGACTGATCCAAGAACAGTCGATTGTAGACCGCTGATCGCGCCTGATCTACAATATAGCCGCCGGAAACACATCATCCAAGAACGGTTGATCGTGATTGAAATAACTCAAGAACGGTTGATTGTGATCCGCAAAATCAACTCTGATCTCGATTTTCAACAAGATTCCGCTACTGTCATTTTTCTACTGATTTCCGATTGCTATGGCTGAAAAGAAATCAGGTGAAGGTTCTGTCCCATCTGAACTAAACTTTGCCCATCTTCTGTACCTACACCCTTCTGACACACAAGGCACTGCCATTGTGTCACAAATCCTCACTGGCAGTGAGAATTACGCGATCTGGAGCAGAGCCATGGTCATAGCTCTGAAGGGCAAGTAGAAAATGGGATTCATCGACGGTACGTGCACAAAGCACACTCAAGACGAAGCTCTCCACAGCCAATAGGAGCGATACAATGCCATAGTAATTTTGTGGCTGCTAAACTCAATTTCAAAGGATATAGCCAATAGTGTTATATACCTGCAAGAAGCCAGACAAGTCTGGGAAGATCTCAAAGAAAGGTATGATAAAGTCTCTGGGTCACGTATTTTCTCAATCCATCGTGAACTGAGTTCAATTCGTCAGGGAGACTCCTCTGTTTCAGCTTATTATACAAAAATTAAGGAATCATGGGAAGAACAGTGCTCCATAATTCCTATACCTTCCTGTCAGTGTAATACTTCTAGAGTTTATGGGGCAGTCATTCAACAACAGAAAACTCCTCTAATTTCTACTTGGCCTTAACAACAGATATGGCATGGCAAGAAGCCAAATCCTCCTGATGCACCCCCTTCCCAGCGTGAATCAGGCCTTTGCTATGATATTGGAAGATGAGGCACAACGACACATCACTCACACAAATAAAGAATATTCCACTAACGGTATAGCAATGATCAGTAGAGGAAGAGGGCGTGGAAGGGGGAGAGGCAGAGGAAACTCGACTGCTGAATGTATGTACTGTGGTAAAAGAGGACATACCAAGGAAGGTTGTTGGCATTTAATTGGTTTTCCACCTGATTTTAAGGGAACCAGAAACAAAATCGTTGAGGACAAAGCTAATTCTATGAATGCAACTGAGGGACAAGGTCTGACAGCTAACATGATAACACCAACACTGACTCAACAACAATATGATAAACTACTGGAGTTCCTGAGAAAGGAGGAGGAATCGGAGAACATCAATCATGCCCTTACAGGTTCAGGTTTGCCCTATTCCTCTTCTACTTTGCAAACACACACACACACACACATGAATTGGGTTATTGACTCAGGTGCAACAACACACTTGGTAGGTAGTTTATCATTATTGGATCACTATTCACCGTATAATGGACCCATTAAGACAATTAAATTACCCAATGGTACCAAAGTTAGAGTGACACATGTTAGGACAGTGAGATTTTTTGATGATTTGGAATTAAAGCATGTTCTATATGCCCCTGGTTTACAATTTAATTTGATTTCTGTCTCCCAGTTAACTAAAGATGAACATTGTATGGTAGCCTTCTTTCCTGACCACTGTCTCATGCAGGGCCTTCGGGGTGGCAGATTGAAGGCGACTGGTAGAATAGTTTCTGGCTTATACATTTTACAGTTTAAGTCAAATAATGATGTTGTCAATGTTGCACAAAACAATTCTGTTTCAGCTGATGTATGGTTAATGCATAACAGGCTTGGGCATGCGCCCCTATCTATACTGAGACACTTGAATTTTGCACAGTATAGCAAAACTGACATGAATAAGGATGTGATATTTGTTTTCAGGAAAAACAAACCAAACTCCCATTTTCCCCCAGCTGTATTAAAACGACACAATGCTTTGAATTGCTGCATATGGATGTCTGGGGTCCCTATAGGACACCCACACATTCCGGTCATCGCTATTTTCTCACTATTGTTGATGATTTTTCTAGAGCCACTTGGTTATTTCTTATGCAACATAAACATGAAGTTACTGCTCATATTCAGCATTTCATAGCATATGTGTTAACCCAATTTGCCTTTCAAGTTAAACGGGTTCGCAGTGATAATGGCACAGAATTCACCAACAATGCTTTACGCCATTATTTTTTGACTCATGGCATAGTGCATGAAACCTCATGTCCATATACTCTCGAACAAAATGGGATTGTTGAGAGAAAGCATAGAACTCTTATGCAAATTTCTAGGGCTCTTCTCCTACAATCCCGTTTGCCCATTAAATATTGGGGTGAGTGTGTTAAAATGGCCGCTTACTTAGTCAATCGTATTCCTTCACGAATTTTACATTTTCAGACTCCTTATAAACGAATTTATGGCACTAAACCTGATTATCATCATTTGAGAATTTTTGGGTCCCTTGCTTACGCTACTGATTTAACCATTTCTGACAAATTTCAATCCAGATCTGCCCCTTGTGTTTTCTTGGGTTATCCTAGCAATCAGAAAGGGTATTTACTTCTGAACTTAAAAACTAAAACCATTTTGGTCAGTCGGCATGTTATCTTTCAAGAAGATAAGTTCCCTTTCAGAGATAGCATACCCACTAACCAAGGGGGAGTAAGTAGAGAAGTAAATGAACTGTTTTTATTTGATTCTGTTGATCCTGTTGCTGTACCAACTGGTGATACGCAGCATCAAATGAATGAGACTGATTCTGGGAACAGCAACTTTGAAGGGGAAGATGAGGAAGATGAAAACCACATTAAGGACCCAGCAGTACCCTTAGGGGACAGTAGGAGGCCTACTCGAGAGAGGAAAGCACCAATTTGGTCTCAAGATTACATTTGCAACCTAGCTAAAGATAGTTCTGACATGGAGAAAGGTAAGTTACGTAGTAAGTGTCTTTATCTAATTGAAAACTATATTACATATGCAAATATTTCTTCTTCCCATATGTGCTTAGTATGCAATGTTGACACAATCATAGAGCCTACTACATATGAGGATGCTATTAGAGATAAAGAATGGGTAGAGGCAATGAATGTGGAAATTGAAGCATTAGAAAGAAATCAAACGTGGGAAATAGTAACCCTTCCTAGAGGAAAAAGGCCCATAGGTTGTAAATGGATATATAAGGTTAAATATAAAGCAAGTGGTGAAATAGATAAATATAAGGCTAGGCTAGTAGCAAAGGGATACACACAAAAAGAGGGAATAGATTACCATGAAACATTTTCTCCGGTTATCAAAATGGTCACCATTAGGATAATGCTTAAACTTGCTGCAATAAATAAATGGAATTTATACCATATGGACGTGCACAATGCTTTCTTGCAGGGAGATTTACTTGAGGAAGTGTATATGCGAATTCCTTAAGGATTTAGTAGCAAGGGGGAGAATAAGGCATGCAAGTTAAAGAAGTCATTGTATGGGCTTAAACAAGCCTCTAGGCAATGGAATCTTAAACTAACTGCTGCTCTTGTTGAAGGAGGTTTCCAGCAAAGTAGATCAAATTATTCTCTCTTTTTTAGACAATATAATGATGATGTAGTTTATATTCTGGTCTATGTTGATGACATCTTGATTACAGGTAGCAATGAACAACGGATTGAAGAGGTAAAAGAGTTTCTGCACATAAATTTTAGGATTAAGGATTTAAGCATGATGAAATACTTTCTTGGGATAGAATTAGCTAGATCCAAGATGGGGATAATTTTATCCCAAAGAAAGAATGTGCTTGATTTATTGTTGGATACAGGTTTGAGTGGGTGTAGGCCCTTAGAGGTGCCTATCGGACAAAATGTGAAACTTTTGGCATATGAAGAAGGCAAGGATAAGAAAGAAGATTTGTTACCTAACCCAAAACGATATAGAGCTTTGATAGGTCGTCTCATATACTTAACTGTAACTCGTCCTGATATCTCATTTTGTGTGCAGACCTTGAGTCAGTTCATACAAACTCCTCTAAAAGTCCACATGGCAGCAGCATTGAATGTTGTCAGGTATCTCAAAGGCAATCCAGGGCGTGGAGTGTTGATGAGCTCAACAGGGACCATGTCATTAGATTGTTTTTGTGATTCAGATTGGGGAGCTTGTGGGACAACTCGAAGGTCAGTCACTGGTTATCTGTTGAAGCTTGGTGGCTTCTTGATAATGTGGAAAACAAAGAAGCAGAGTATAGATTCCAAGTCATCACACTACTATAAAAAGGATAAAAGGTGGCGCACATTTTGTGGCACTTGTTTAAAGAAGTGCCACAGCTTCTCTTTTTTTTTTTTTTACCTTTATAATTTTTTTTTTTAATTTTGGGTACTAGTTGTGGCGCCTAAAAGATTAAGGGCCACAATTGAGGAGGCCTAATGTGGCGCCTGTCTACGCAGGCGCCACACTAAAGCAGCTGTGGCGCCTAACCCACCAAGCGCCACAGCTGCAGCATTAATTTTTTTTTAAAAAAAAAAGTGGGCATGTGTGGCGCCTAAATAAATAGGCGCCACACATGATAATGAATTGATCAGCTGTGGCGCCTAATGCATTAGGCGCCACAGCTGAATTGTGGCAATGTGTGGCGCCTATTTATTTAGGCGCCACACTTGCCTACTTTTTTTTAAAAAAAAATTCAAATTGATAGTGTACGTATCTCTTAATTATTTCATTTCCCGCGTAGTGGTCCTGTGTCCGTCTCCCATTCCTTCTCTTTTTGACTACTACTGCACTTTAATTATTTAACTACTCTCTCCTCCATTAAACTACTTTCCCTTTCTCATCTTCTTAGTGGATCCGTCGGCCCCCTCCCTCCATTTCCTATCATCTTCACACTAAAAAACACACCCACATGCTCACTCGTCACTCAAGCTAGCATCACCAACGTGGTCTTCCACTCCCTGCGCTGGTCAATTAATAGATTTGTAAGAAGAAGACTATTTCATTCTAGCTTGCTTTGTTTAAATTTTTTTTTAGTCAAGATAAACTGTAATATAACGTTTGCCTTTTTGTTTCTAATTTAATAGGAAAGAATGAAAACCTAGCTTATTTCGTTTGCCTTTTTGCTTTGTTTAAATTTTTTTGCCGACAAGCTTGCGTTTTTTAGTAATCTTTTAATTTACTTAATTAGTTGTTGATGTACTGTGTTCACATATCAAGTTCTTGTATTGTGATATTTTTTATGTTAGCTTTGGAGAGTATTAATGTAAGAACATTATTGTTGGGGAACTTGAATTTTAAATATGAAAATTTTATATATATATATATATATATATATATATATATATATAATAGGTTGAAATATAAAATAGAAAGATTGACAATTTGTGGAGATGATAAACACGAAATCCACTCATTTTATATAAAATTTCACAATCAGGAAGCATAAAAAAGAGCCACAGGAAAAAAAAGAAGAAGAAGAAGAAGAAAAGGGACCCTATTGTGGCGTTTGCTCAAGCAAGCGCCACAGGAGGGGGACCTCCTGTGGCGCTTGCTCAAACAAGCGCCACAGGAGGGTATTTTTTTTAAAAAAAATTTTAAAATGTTGTGGCGCTTCCAAGCGCCACAGCTTTTTTTAGTGGCATCTAGATATGTGGCGCTTCCAAGCGCCACAGCTTTTTTTAGTGGCATCTAGATATGTGGCACTTCTCTAGCGCCACAGTTAATGCAATTATAAGCGCCACAGCTTTACTTTTTTGTAGTAGTGTCAGCAAAGGCCGAGTACAGAGCTCTAGGGTCGGCTGTTTCTGAAGTGGTCTGGGTGGTTGGTTTGTTAAATGAACTGAAAATTGTGCATTGTATGCCAGTAAGTGTTCATTGTGACAGTAAGGCTGCAATTTATATAGCCTCGAATCCTGTATTACAGAAAAAAACGAAGCATATAGAAATAGATTGTCACTTTGTCTGGGAAAAGCTCAAGAAGAAGTTGATTGAGTTGCTACATGTGAAGTCAACACATCAAGAAGCTGACATTTTGACCAAAGCTGTGAAGGCAGAAACTTTGAATAAAATGCTTAGCAAGTTAGGTGCAATTGATTTTTATTGCCCCACACTTGAGGGGGTGTGTAGAAAATAGGATTGTAATAGGATACTTGGGCTTGGGCCCAAAGGGCCTGAGCGTTTTGACTATATAACTGTGTTCCCAGATATGATAAATGTACAATCACGAATAATAAACTAGTGAGCAATGGACTCACAATATTACACAGATATCCTGGGTTATTCAACAGACACCAGCGAAAGTGACTTTTTTAAACTGAAACATGATGACTATTTTGAAAAGCGAGTTTAGATGAAAAATTACTGAAAATAACATAAATATTATTAAATAATATATATAAATATATTAATTATGTATTGTGATAATTTTTTTTAAAAAAATGAAAATTGAAACTACACAAAAATAAAAAATATTTAATTTATTATTGAGAAATTTTTGAAAATAATAAAAAACTTAGTTAAATATGTTTAATAGATAAAAATTTTATATAAATTATAAATTATACAAACGTAAAATTTTCAAACAATATAATATTGCATAACTAATTGGATTGAATTACATGTCCCATATAATTTGATATCTAATTATGTCATATATACGATTTATTTGAAAAAAAAGAGATGGTGGCACTTATGAAAAAAGAGAATCAAAGATAAATTGGGTTTATTAAAAAAATATTAAATGACGTAGCCGTTATAAACCAAAGCAACGATCATATAAGCACCTTCATAATTGCTTAAGATTTAAACCAATTTTTGGTCCATAAGTCCAATAGATTAAAAGCTAATCCAAACATGTCAAATTTTTCTAAAAGCACTTAAAAAGATGTTTTGACAGATTAAGCACATTCAATTGTGAATCAAAATAAACGTTGTGACGTTAGTTGCTTCCCTGTTTGCAGGCTCCCTTCGTCTTGTTGATTTCTTGATTCATATAAAAAATTCTCTTAAACAATTATTCCCTTAACATGCTTGTTCGTTATAGTTTTATTTATTATTTTTTTTTAAATTTTATTTTCAAATTTTAAAATAATCCATCCAAACAAAAACACTTTTTTTCAGATAAAAAACACTCTTTAAGTAAAAATGAAAAAATACAAATAAAAAGATAAAAATTTGACTATTTCATAATAAGCTGCGCATGTAAAGCTAGAATCTTCTCTAAGTTATTTAAGGAAGAATAACAAAAAAAGAAAACCTCTCTTATATAGGACCACAAAACAGCTTAAATTCTGTAAAAATCCAAGAATATTTCTGACATAAATTTTTATAAGAAAATCTCAATTAAATCCAACTGAAATGATCAAAATCAAAATTGGGGCTACACTTTTAAGAAATTCTTAATAAGACCAAGCGGACTAATTAGGGATTTCCGAATGTTATTAAAATACCATAATGCATCTCTGTTATTTAAAAGAAAGGCTAAAGTATATATTTGGTCCTCTATGTTTGCATCAACAATCATTTTAATCCCTTAAGTTTAAAAAATCCACTTTTAGTCCTTAAAACTTAACACCATTAGTTTTATCTATCGGAAAATGCCGAGTCATCAAGTCACATTATTTGAGTCCTAATTAGCTACCACAACATCTCAAATTGTTTTTAACAAATTCATATTTTAATTATAATAATAATATTATCATAAAAAACTCTCAATTTTTAATTAATTTTTTCATATATGCACTCCCTTCACCATGCTGCCATACCCTTCTCGGCATGAAACCCTAATCTTAGGGCCAACACATTCTTTCCCATGAATCTTGAAACAACCATTGAAGATTGAATTAGGCACAAATTAAAGGTCTGCATAAACTTTACCTAAATCTGCAAGAGGCAATAAAGATCAAACGAAGGAGAAAACATGGGCAGCCTCAAAACATTAGCCTCCCTTCAGAACCTATTTGAGCAAGAAAAGGTTGTCTTTCCGAACAATAATGGCTCCTTCACGTCTTCTCCCATATTAGGAAATAAAGAAATCCTCTCTCTCATCTCCTCCTGCAAAATGGACTTCACTTTCACTAACCCCTCAGAAACCCCATCATAGCAAGACTTCAAGCGTCTTCATCTCACACGCCTCCTCACCATCACCAAGTCCTCAAAGAAGCCCCTCCATGAGACATTCCTTCCCCCTCTTGATCTTTCCATTTGTCTTTGAATCTCTTCCCGCCACTTCCCAATTCTTATGCCCCCAAGAACTTGACATTCTTAAAAATCATTTAGATCACTCATCCATGGCCTTCTAAGACTCGTCATTATCACAAAACTTGGCGTTCTTAAAAATCATCTAGATCACTCAGTAATTATCATAAAAAAAACCCTAATTCAATCTTCAATGGCTTTCCAAAGATTTATGGGGAAGAAGGTGTTGGCGGCAGGATTAGGGTTTTATACAGGGAAGAGGGTGTGGCAACATGGTGAAGGACCGAAGGGAGAGCAGATGTGAAAAAAGTAATTAAAAATTGAGAGTTTTTTATTATTAAAATATGATTTTTTTAAAAAAAAATTGAGATGATGTGGCAGCTAATTATGATTTAAATAATGAAACTTGATGACTTAGCACTTTCCGTCATATAAAACTAACGGTGTTAAGTTTCAAGAACTAAAAGTGCATTTTTTAAACTTAAGGGACTAAAACAATTCTCGATACAAACATAAAGGATTAAATGTATACTTTAGCCTAAAAGAAAAGTTGAAGGTAGTTAAAAAGGAAAAGGGGATTACTAAATTAGGCCTAATCTAACTTAAATTAGTTATTAATTCTTCCATATAATCAATTTTAACTTTTGGCGTACGCTTGAAAGATTTTTTTTTTTGAAAAAAAAAGTTGATCATGTATTTATATAATTATATGTATATCAATGATAATATACTTATAAATTATCACAACATCATGTTCATATTTCAATCAAGAAAAAAATTATAATAAAAAATTGGAGGATTTCACATTTAATTTCTAGCATAACTTCTCTACTTTAACCAAACTTCATTATTGTTTCCTTCACAGAAAATAATGCAACTATAATTTACAATATTTTGCTTCATTGCATGAGAGAAAGGAGTATATATGTGTATGTAAAAGATTGGACGAATAATACTGCAGGCGCAACTTGAGTTGTTTGTGGCACACTTTTCACTAATATATATATATATATATATATATATATATATATATATATATATATATTAATATTATATAACTATATAACGTAGTAAAATATAAAATAAAACGATTGATGATTTGTGGAGATGATGAACCAGAATCAATTCATCATATTATAAAAAACTTCACAAGTAGAAATTTTAGAATTATGTTAAGTATTTTATTTTTATTATTTAAATCAGTGTGAATGGGTCTTATGTTGTATGAAATATAAAAAATAAGTGGTATTATTTATACCTTACTATTTTGTTAAATTTTCATTTGTTATATATATATATATATATATATATATTATAAAAATATAAATATATAAATACATGATCATATTTTTCGAAAAAGAATCTGTTAAAGGTTTGAAGTTTAAACAACAAATGCATGCTGATTATATTAAATAATTATTAATTAATTTAAGTTGGATGACGCCTAATTTAAAAATCTTTTTTCCCTTTAACTTCCTTCAATTTTCTTTTTTAACAATACGGGGGTGTTCTGGCCTTTAAACAATATTTAAAAATTCATAACTAGGCCTCTTAGTTTAATTAAGAATTTGTTGAAAGTGTCAACCCAATTTTGGTTTTGATTATTTAAGCCGGATTTTATTAGAATTTTCCCAATTTTTATTTGAAATGAAATTAGGAGAACATGCATGTTTGTATTTAATTATATATTAATGGTCTTAATTCAATTCTAAATATCAATATATTACGGATTCATTCATTTCAATCTTTATTAATATTAATGTGAAATTAACACAACTTAATTCTTTAGATTTTATTAGGTTAAAATTTTAGTTCTTAACTTTGATTCTCTATAATTTAGTCCCAATAATATTAATCATTTAAAATGTTAATCTTTGTATTTTAAAAAAATTAAAGACTAAATATATCATTTGAAGGTGAATGACTACTGTTTTAAATAGCTAAAATGATTAGTACTATTGTTGGTATTAAGATTAGCTAAAATCATTTGAAGGTCAAACTTTGTTTTAGGTCCCAATAATTTCAAATCAATAGTATTTATCCGTATAGTTTCATAAAGGTTTATTATGAGTTTAACATATAGTATTAATAATGGTAGATTTTATCCTTATGATTTGAAACTATAATGACAAGAACCAAAATCTGATCAAAGTATAATGACTAACGATGATGATAACCTTAACTACAACCATAGAAACTGAGTTGTTGCATTTAAATTAAAGTTGTGCGATTAAATAATCAAATCAAAATTACAGGGATTGAATGATTTATGTTTTAAATATAAGTTAAGACAAGAAATAAATGATCTTAACTATCAATCAATTTATATATATGTATATGAAATATGTATTCATCTAGTAAGAAAGAAACAAATTCAATCAAAACAAACACGAGTCAAGGCATCTCTTATATTGCTTCCATTTAGGTACGAAATGTCATAAAAAAAATACAAATTTAATCAATATTACAAAGTATGTACTCGATAGAATCCTAGAAGACAAGAACAATATAATGAACTAAAGCACAGCACATCTCCATGTGTAATTTGTCGCAGATTTTGAAGTGGTGATCAGTTCATCGCTCCATATGGTCTGGTGAAATCCATCTCTGCCAACTATGACGGTGCCTTATTAATTTGGTACCATCCTGTCAACTCAATATAGTAAATAATTTATGTGAGTGATTTATAAAAGATTGTGTTGTTTAATCATAAATTCTACCACATAATATAACTCTACAAGCTTCTATATATATAACATCAAGCTTGGGATACAGAATAGAATTACCTTAATTTCCATCGCAAATGAAGTTTTAATAGCTTCCTCTATCACTTTAACATTAAGGGTCAATTCTCTCACCTGTATAAATAAAATATTATATAATTGGTCGCTTAATAATATTACATTCCAATATATATATATATATATAGAGAAAGATCACAAGCAAAGCAACTCACTCCGGGAAGGCTAGCTACAAACGGAAGGGGAACCCATCCTTCATAATAGTTCATGTGTTCTCGGAAGTTTACATCATCAATCAAATTATCAAAGCTACAGGTGACAAATTACAGAATTTTAAACTATTAAATAAGATAAAAAGGAAGAAAAAATGACACAGACATGGCACATGCTGAAATTGAAGACATTACCTGAAATAATACTCTATTTGTTCTACAATCAAAGGCAGATCTGGAACTACATCATTTACTGCTGGATAATACGGAGTGGTATATAGCAGAGTTAGAATTGGCTCAAAATTAAATATTATGCAAAACCAAGCGTTTGATGGATGCTAGAAAATTCAAATTACACACCAAGGCACATGTACGCACGTACGTACCTCCATAAGATGCCCCCAGGGATGGGAGGCTAGTTGCAGGATCAACTTCAGATTGAAGTGGCATGTACAAGTATCTTTCCATGTATTTGTCATACAAAGTTGGGTGCATGAGCCAATCTTGAGGGCCCCAAAGGTATCTGTATGGTCTAGATTCAACACTAGTTTCTTGTGTGTTGTGTTTTAATGAGAGGTTGTTAGACTCTGTGGACCCATGATAAGATGCAGATTGATCCTTAACAGTTTCAACATATGCGTCTGAATCCTTATGATTCTGGTAGGTCGAGAAGCCAATGTCTGTTTCTGCATTATCAGTAACTCGTTCCTCTGAAGAAGACGGAGGCTGGATTTCATCGATACCCTATAACATAGAAACATTAGTATTAGAGAAGTCCTACATTGATTAATTAAGCAAGAGATTGAAGGTGTATAATGTAAAGATGAAATTCTATATTAAAACACTTCAGTCATTTTGGTATAGAAAGACAACATTAACACATATATACCATGAGAACAACTTTCATACAAAAACCCCTTATAATAATTATAAATGTTATAATAATGATGTATGATAGAATAATAAAAAAGCAAAATCCCTCCCATCACCTCTCTTTCCCAACCAAATTCTATGTTAAAATTCAAACCATGAGAACAACTTCCTATAATAAGTATAGATGTTAATATATGTATAAATAATGAAAGAGCAAAATCCCTCTCATCCCCTCTATTTCCCCAGCAAAATATATCCTCTCAATGAGTTTAATGCGAACCCAAAGACAACTTTAATACATGTATGCATGTATATAAAATTCTAATAATGAGAACAATTTTCATACAAGATTATTATTACCACATCATTTTTAAAACCGAAAGAACAAGAAACAAACCAGAAAACGAAGTAAATATAATCCATCCTCGTCAATAAAATCCTCTGAAGGAGATGGAGGTGGGCTTTTGTCGAAAACCTACAATATAGAACCATATAAGTATTAGAGAAGTCCCATATGAAGTCCTACATCTGCTAGGGAGGAGAACGGATGACACCCATAATAGTATAGATACCTCCTTTTGGGACGTGTTTTAAAATCGTGAGGGTAATATGACCCCAAAATGAATAATTTCGAAAGAATGAGATGTTACGTCCATAAATTAAAGGAGAGATTACAGATATATATAATGTAAAAATGGAATACTATATTAAATAGCTTAAATTATTTTGTTACGAAGACATCCTTGACACATAAAAATGGAATACTTTCATACAAAGTTATTATCCTCTAATATAGAAATGTCTGAGTATTAAAGAACCTTTATGTGAAATCCCAATTAGCTTAGAAGGGAAATGAAAGACGCCTTACCTCTCCACTCGACACATTTTAAAAATGTGAGAGTAATGAGACCCTTAGGTGGACAATTTTGAGAGAACGAAATAGCCCTTATAAACCATAAGGGGTAATGAGAACTCAAAGTAGACAATTTTAAGAGGACGTACGAAAGACATCTTATAAGGGTCTATATTTTAAAACCATATAATAAGACCCCCAAGGCGGACCATTTCAAAAAGCAAAACACGCCTTATCAGGGTCTAGATATCTCCCCATGAGGATGATAAGAACAATTTTGAGAGAATGAAAGACACCTTATAAGTGTCTATATATTTAAAAGCATGAATGGGATTTCAAAAGCCTTACAAGGGTCTAGATACCTCCCTTTGAGAGTAATAAGAACTCAAAACAGACAAATTCAAAAGAACAAAAGACGCCTTACAAAAGTCTACATTTTAAAACCATAAAGGGTAATGAGACTCCAAAATAGAGCATTTCAAGAGAACAAAAGATGTATTATAAGAGTCTAGACACCTCCCATTTCAATGCTAAAACGTTCTTAAATTATTTTTTTAGCAAGACAACCTCAACACACATACTTGTATATAATGTTCAAACAATGAGAACTATCTTACCGGGCAAGGATCATTGGGATCGGTATAAAGCTCAAGCAACTTAGGATACACATCAGTCCTTCGCAAGGGGCGGACCGACATAGCATACTGGTCAATCCTTCGTGAGGGTTGGAGGGGGCGGATGAAGGGGATGTGGCTCATGTTGTCGTACTAAGGGTAGTGTCACAAAAGGTGGAAGATTCAGTACTTCTCTAATCTCTAAGCTACCTTTCTTGCGTTCTCATGCAGAAATGGATTATTGGTGTATAAGTGTATTTATAGAGCCTGGTCTGAACTAACTTGGTTTAAGATATAATCATTCTTACCGGCCAATTAAAAGAATTTTCGTATAGAGAATTTAATTGATTTATATTAAATTATACCATATTTTTAAACAATCAAAACTAGATAACAGTTAAAGATATTTATGACATTTGAATTAAATTCATAACAACCTTATGTACTTTGTCCAAAAATATACAACCTTCTGTAACAATTTTATCAAATAATTTAAATATTAACAAACAATTATCATAAAAAGATCTCAAATTCAAGATAAGATTTGAATTAAATCTTGTAAGAATTTAATTGATTTATATTATATGATACTATATTTTTAAACTACCCAAGTAATGAAAACTAGATAAAGGTAAAAGATATTTAAGTTTAAGTCATCTTAATTAAATTTATAAGAACCTTTTTAACAATTTTATCAAATAAATTAAATATTGATAAACAATTATCATAAAAAGATCTTAATTTAGGATAAAACTTGAATTAAATCTTGTAAGATATAATCATTCTGACCCATCCAAAGAATTTTCGTAGGACCAATTTAATTGATTTAATAAATAAAAGTAAAAGATTTTGCTAAATAAACTAGAGCGATACAATACCTAATTAAGTGTCTGCTTTGACTTCAAGGGCTTATTTGGTAAGAGGGGAGGGAAATTTTTTTGAGTTGATTTAAAATAATTAAAGAAGTGAGGTTAGAAGTTTGTAATTAATTTTTTTAAAACTATTTTATCTTATATATTCTTTTTATTAAAATTTTATAACCCCATTTCTCCAAATTTTTAAAATTCAACTCATAAAAATTTACTCTTCCTCCCAAATCCCTCATAACAAACAGATCCTAACAGAGGAAATTTCTGCATTTGAGCTTATGTTAGTATTATTATTTAACAGTCTCGAACCATCCACTCCCAGATCTCTGCATTGACAAAAGGGCAAAATACCTCACAGGATTGCAAGCACATTCATCCCTAAATTGAGGCAAAAAGGAAGACATATCACTAAGATTTAAACAGAATTCTAAAGCCAACACTCAATTTGAGAAGTAATTTACGTGCTGTAAGATTTGGGTTTTGAGTAATGCACGTGAGGTATTTCCCAAGGTTCATTGTTGGGTTCCGGGCATGTCTTCATATCCAAAATTCCAGTCTTAGCGGAACTCTTTGAGGCCATTGCAACGACCAATACGGCCATCTTCCACACCAATGTAGAATTCTTTGAAGCCTTTTCAGGGAAGATATCCTGTCACCATTCGGTTCATAACACCAATGATTAATATTCTGAGTAATCCTACGAATAGCTCTACCTCCCCATCATATATGCATTTTGGGATTCTCAATAGAAAGTTAGGAGGGTGAGAAACTCAACATATTTATATAAATGCACGCACAAGTGAAAATGCTCTGCATAACATACAGGTTCTGGAAACTAGTCAATTAAAGATGGTAAATGGCTGCGGTGTAAAATCCGATTAAGAGCTTGATGGTGGCATACTGGAATTTCCGGCGGAAAAATCAGTCACTCCCATTATCTCCATACTCCTTTGTATGGAAGGAGGGGCTAAGGCCGAGGAGTGAGGGCCGAGCACGAGAGGCAGAAGAGAGTAATTCCATTAAGGGAAAATACCAGTTAGGTCCCAAGGTACAGAATTAATCCCAAAAACGTCCCTTTGCAAATTCCAATGTCAGAAAAGTCCCTAGGGACTTTTGTGACAGCAATTCCCTTTGAGAAATGACTAAAATAGCCCCCACTCAAATTTAAAAAAATGAGGTCATTTGAAAGCTTGAGGTTCATTTTGAAAAGAAGAAACAGGGTTCGAAATCGCGGCTCTGCTTCTCGTTCTTCTCGTTCCTCCGTCTTCACCGTGGTTCATCGTCAAGCGTCGGGGGGCTTCGACGCCGTGTCACTGCCGTGCGCGTCGGTGTGGGTGAGTGCGCCGTACCCCAAGCGTGCAGCGCAGTCCGCCGCGAAGCAGCCAGTGTTCGTGGGCTCCTCTGGCGTCGGCCGGTGTTGCAGCGGCAAAGAATCCGGCACCCGTCCAACAACGTCTGCCGCATCGCTCCAACACCCAGCGTCCCTCGAGTGCTCCTCCGACGGTCAGTCGTTCGCCCCTTTGCTGTGTGGTTTTTTTTTTGTGAAATGGCATCAAAAATTGTTGTTGCGGTGCTGCTGTTCTTGGACTCTCCAATGGGCATTCTCTTTCATTCTGTACTTGTGAGTTCCGCATTTCTTGTTGTGCTCTCTGTCTACGTGTCCTTTCTGTTTTTCGCTTTCATTCATATAAATTTTGTTTTGACTGGCCAGTTGCTTTTGCGGACGTAGCGGTTAAAATATGTCTCTGTGGTGTCTTTATTTCTTTTCCCTGCTTGCTCTAATTTGGCTTGAAAGAAGTAAGATATTTGGCAAAATACAACATCCGCTAGTGGCTTTGATGCATTACGACTTTTTGACACTGTTCGTTTCTTTTCTCGGCTACCAAACAAAGGAAACGCCTCTGTGGTTGGGGTTCTGTGATCACTGCATTTATTCTATTCTGTTTGGTCTATTTATGTATATGCATGAGTATAACTTCAAAATTTATGTTGTTCCAAGATAGATGTGAATTTTGAATAGACTAGAAAATAATTGCCACTAGTTTGGGATTGGGGGAAAGTATTGATTCTTGGAATTTAGTTGGGAAAATACATTGGTTAAGGAAGGTGCTTGTCGGGTTTAAATTTGTTCTTTTTATGTGTGGCGCTGGTATGTGATGGCTGAATCAGTGTTGTTGTTTTGGGGGTATGGATGTTTGTTTATGAGTAACGTTGAAGGCCAGGGAATGTTTTATAATGTGGTTTGGTGATAATGTGCTGCTCTAGCATCGGGTTTGAGGTCAGAATCAATAGGTATGAGGCTAATAATGTGCTTCTCTATAATTGGTGCATTTGGAAGTTAGTTACTGTTAAAAATTGATGTCCTATTAATGCTTCAGTTTGTGTTGCTTATTACTGTTTTTGAGTGGTTCCAACAGAAGAATGGGCAGTATAGGAAGTAAAGTTGGGTCTAGGTACAACATACACCATTGTACGAATTGGTACTTGTCAGTATAGAATAGTTAGCAACCGTTGATATGAAAAATTGTTTGTTGTGTGTGATGAGTTGCAGAAGAAAGTTTTGTTCATGACCTTATGCTTCATTGTTGATTTATATGACTTAGTGATTGATATATATATATATATATTGTCTAGATGACTGTGTTCTGTACATTGCTGATGTGGAATTGCAATTAACTTCATAAATTAGTTGTTTGTTATATACAAATGATTGGTTAATGTCTTATGTTTTTGGTGGTGTGTGAATAAAGTAGTAATTACAGTCAAGGTTAAGCAAAAAATGGCAAAGAAGAAAGAAAGGAAAGATGGAGAGGGAGAGAGGGGGAAAAAAGTTTCAAGGTATATATTGTTTACACAAGATTATTTTAAGAACAAGAAAAACAAGAAGGAGGAGTGCAAGCGTTTAAAAGAGGAGACACAGTCTATGAAAGAAGCTTGGGACGCATTGAAAGATGAGGAAAAGGAGGCATATAAGGTGAGGGCAAAGAATTTAAGGAGTGAGGCAAAAGGGACAAAATACATGGTTCCATTCTTGACCTGATGTGCTCCTAATCAATTTATGAAAGTGTGCAACATTGTGAAAAATAGAGAAGATAAGATGGAAAGGCTAAAGAAAATCGGATTTGACAAGTTAGTTCACATAAGCTGCTCACAAATCCCCCGAGATCTATGTGGTCAGTTGATGTCTGCATTTGACCCTCCAACAAACAATGTTTTGATTCGAGGGAGGTCATTGAACATCCGCCGAGAAGATGTTCAACAATTGATGGGGTTACCTTGTGAGGGGGGG
Organism: Inga leiocalycina; assembly: GCA_963242795.1. Taxonomy (NCBI): domain Eukaryota; kingdom Viridiplantae; phylum Streptophyta; class Magnoliopsida; order Fabales; family Fabaceae; genus Inga; species Inga leiocalycina. The sequence continues at coordinate 16,143,539 of OY725321.1, forward strand.
ACATTGAGGAAAAAGTCAACAAAGAAGAAGAAGGTTTTGAACAATTGAAGACATTGTACGGGATAGTGCCTTACAAGACCATTGGAAAATGGCTAATTGAGAGAGACGAGGATCCAGAATTCGAATTCCTCTTTGTCATGTATGCGTTGGGAACTCTATTGTGTCCCGGGTCGGGTATAAAAGTGACTGATAGAGTGTTGAAAGTGATGGCGGCGACAAAAGGAGGTCTTGGGAAGTACGATTGGTCGAGTTTTGTGTTGATTGAACTATCAAATTGTATTGCACAGTACAAGAAGAAATTAGTGAAAGGGAAAGATGCAGGGAGGATCAATGTCGGGGGATGTATATATTTTCTAATGGTAAGTGCATGTTTGATCTATGTAACGTTTATTGGCTTTTTTAATTAGCTGTATATCGTTGCATTACATGTTGAATTCTGCTGCTGTTAAGTTGTAATTTAATTTCTGTACAGGTGTTTTGCTTGCAACATTTTCCCCTAGGCCAACTACATGCCTCTACAAGTGAAAATGCGCTTGCATTTTGGAATGACAACAACGTAAAGAGTAGAGTGCAGACAGAGAAGGAAAGCAACCAAGGGTTGCTACATTCAGTCAGTAATGTAGTTGGATCAGCCTCTTCTGAATTGCATGAACAAACCATGCTAACACACCCGGTAAGATGTGAAATCTGATGTCACAACAACATTCAGTTGAAAGTATTGACTTAAGTTTTTGTGATGTTTAATTTGTAGGAAATCAAGAGAACATATGATAGAATTATGTCAAGGGTGGTGTCAATAGTGCAAAAGGAACTTCTTTCCCTTCAGGCGAGGCTCTTAGGCGGGGGAGAAATGGATGAAGGGGATGAAAAGGTGCAAGACGTTAAATCTTCGTCTGAAAGTGAAGATGATGAACATGCTGAGGGGGGTGACATAAGAAAAAGAGAAGACGATGAGGAGCAGTCTATAAGTGCAGACGAAGGGTCAGAGGAAGAAGTAGGAGGTGTACATGGTATGGGAGATAAGGAGGAAGTGGAATCGAAAGGAAAGGAACAGGCACAATTGAGGAAATCTACAAGGGTTAAGAAACCTGCTATTGGGTCTCCTTGGGTGACAACAATGGCTAAGAAGCAAAGTCAAGATGAGAAGGATAAGGAAGTTTTATATCAAATGTGCACTACACGATGTAAATCACCAGAGGATGAGGAGTAAGTAATCACACTTCTGCAATCTCAACTTACATGAATCACAAAAACTGACTTTGTGCGCTTGTTTGTGTATTAGGGAGTTTGTAGACATGTATGACTATTTCTTGACCCGCGGTGAACTATATTGCCTTCGTCCAAGGGGTTGGATTAGTAACAGGGTAAGTTAATTGAACAATTAACTCATACTATGTTCATTGAATTTTGCGAATTGCTGACTCTTTTTTTAATGGTGCATAGTTTATGACCATGGTTGCGAGGACGTTAGTGGGGGATCAAGTACACAATAGCAGCCGGGTGGCCAGACACATATTTTCCGCAGAATTGATGCAAAAAATGGCAGCGGATCCTAACAAGTGGTCATTGGAATCACATGATGCAGAGATCTTGCCTGAACATATTGGTTACAACATTGGCGATTGCGACTTGATTTTTGCTCCTACCCTGCGCCTGGATCATTGGTTTTGTTATGTCTTGGAGACAAAGACAATGCGGTTTTATGTGCTGGACTCATTGGTTGACCAATTAACATATGCAAGGGCACAAAAGGTAGAAGAAGATGCAACAAAACCGAAGAGAATGAGCAAAAGCCAAAAAGAAGATATTCGAGCCAAAGAACGCCTCGCACAGTAGTGTGTAAGTGCTTGTTTCTCAAATGGTTTGTGTGCATTCGTCATTGTTGTTTTCTGACATAACTTCTTTTTTGTACAACTTCCAGAGAGATTGCATTCTTAACATACTTCGTCGAGTAAAACCTGAAGTATATGACAAAGGGAAGGAAATACCAAAGGAAGTTACTTGGGCAAAAGTGCATGTCCAAGCTGATACGTTAGTGCTGTTTTTGTTCCGCCAACTCTTTCAACTATTGCTTTTTTTGACCCATTCGGTTGTTATAACATGGGAACGGTGTATGTGGCTTTTTGTTTTGCAGCGATTCGTGTGGTGTTCATGTTCTGTCATGGTTACATAGCTGGGATGACTCTACACATGACAAGGCGGGGTACACTATGCCTAAGCTTGGTGATCATCAGATTCGGCAAGTGAAGGTAGATTGTTTATGGTGGCTAGTTGCACATGAACAGAACAAACACGCTCAAAAGGTGTTGTCCCTTCTCAACGGAAGTCAACAAATGAAGAGGAAGAAAGTCGTGTAGCATTTGACGTATTTTTCTGTGAAAATGGCTACTTAGAGTGTTCTGTAGTTGATATTTTGTATGAATGCCAACTTGCTGCAAAAGGCACTAACGTATAGTTAGTTTACACCATCATCAGTTATTTTGGTGACATAATGATTTAACTTTACAACATGTACATATCAAATGCTTGACTAGGTCCCCAAACAGGTTATTTTGCTAAGGTTATTTTGCTTAGCTTATATGAACATGTATATATCAGTTATTTTGCTCAGGTTGTTGGACATGTCATTTGAACAAGTGTTTACTGTTTTTAAGTTTACAACACATGTTGCTACGTTTACAACACGTTAAGCTCATTTTACAAGTTTGTGCAACGTTTACAAGATGTTCTGTTATATTTACAACATATTCAGTTATATTAACAACGTCATAAGCGGAGTTTACAACTTGAGAGAAAGAAAGTGTAAATGGTTTATGTTACAACACTTGTTGCTACGTTTATAACACCTTTAGCTCTTTTTACAAGTTCTTCAGCTACGTTTACAACACCTTAAGCTCATTTTACAAGTTTGTTCAACGTTTACAATATGTTCTGCTATATTTACAATGTCATAAGCGGCGTTTACAACTTGGGAGAAAGAAAGTGTACAACACTTGTTGCTATGTTTACAACACCTTTAGCTCTTTTTACAAGTTATTAAGCTACGTTTACAACACCTTAAGCTCATTTTACAAGTTTGTGCAACGTTTACAATATGTTCTGCTATATTTACAAGGTCATAAGCGGCGTTTACAACTTGGGAGAAAGAAAGCGTAAATGGTTTATGTTACAACACTTGTTGCTACGTTTACAACACCTTTAGCCTTTTTTACAAGTTCTTCAGCTACGTTTACAACCACTCCCACTAGGGACACCAAGGGCAGTAGCTTGTGCAACAAGCCAACACTTATGCACCACTTTCTTCTATCATCGTTTACAAGATGATCTGCAATATTTACAACATCTTCAGCTATATTAACAACGTCATAAGCGGCGTTTACAACTTGGGAGAAAGAAAGCGTAAATGGTTTATGTTACAACACTTGTTGCTACGTTTACAACATCTTAAGCTCCTTTTACAAGTTCTTCAGCTACGTTTACAACCACTCCCCCCAGGGACACCAAGGGTAATAGCTTGTGCAACAAGCCAACACTTAGGCTCCACTTTCTTCTATCATCGTTTACAAGATGATCTGCAATATTTACAACATCTTCAGCTATATTAACAACGTCATAAGCGGCGTTTACAACTAGCAATTTTTGATAGTGTAATTTTTGACACTCTCACAGTGTCTTACCATCAGCTGAACCCAGTCATGTAGCGATCTGCATAATATTCTTGAGCTAACATACACAACATCATGTAGCCTTGTGCACAAGCCATTATGTACGTATGTTTTCACAACAAAAAAAAGTTGTTTTCACAAGGTCATTGCCCAACCCTCTTATGGTTGTACAATTTCATGTGCCTCCTATCACAACAACATAGCATTAACTTAAACAAAATAATACCTGTACTGTCACAACAGAATAGCTTATCATTTCCATAGATACTAAGACAATAAAATATTAAGTACTATGAGTAAGTACCTTTTGTTCACTTACTCATTGCACTTAATATGATATACTAATTACATAGATACACCAAGTTGGGGATGCATTCAACAAGCAAAAGGGGTGAGGGAATGCAACTACTTCATGGTCAATATATACATCACCAGAAAGTTACTATCAAAATAATCTACATTTATGTAAATGTTTTTAGGATGGATTTGGATTTCTACAAGTTTTGATTGTGTGCCCAGCCTCATTGCATCTCCCACAATGATATATCTTTTTGTTTTGAAACTGAGATTCCGTTCTTTTCCTTTTCGGTCTCCCTGGTGGCCTTGAAGTGATTGGAGGGTCTAAGAATGTTTGTGTTAGCATATGCGTCACCGTTGGAGACTCAACCCGTGGACAATCATGAGTTGCGACTGGCCTCATGGAACTGTCATATATTTTTCTCTGTGCTTCCAGTTTGAACCAGTCATCTACAAATGTGTAGACATTACCACTAAGTACCTTAATAGCTGCACATGCATGGGCGCAAGGCACTCCACTCATTTGCCATGCTAGACACATGCATTTTCTTTCACCAAGATCTACATTCACAAAAATGATGGCATCTCCACATCTACTTCGAACCGAGAACTGATTGTCTCCATAATATGATGCTTCCATATTTTCAGCATGTTTAACTTGTTGTAGCAATTTTTCTTCAATTCTTGGTCCCACTGCATCTTTCCAACTACCCATGGCCATCTTGCTTGCAATCAATTTTCGAGCCAATTTCTCCCGATGTTCATGAATTAAAACTGACACGGTGTGCTTCCTTTCTGTTAACATCCATGCATTAAACGACTCTGCAAGATTACTTGTTATGTTGTCCCACCTTTTGAAAGGAAACTTGCTTAGAGCCCATTTCTCAACATCCCCATGATTCTCCACCCAATTTGCCAATTGTGGATTGAACAATCTTAATGTACCCATTGCACTAGTGAAGTCTTCATCCAACCTTGCATATGCAATTGCATCAAGAAGAAGGAGTGCATTCTCCTTGCTATTCGCCGATGTTCATGTCCGACCTCTATTAATTCGTAGGAACTCAGCACTATAATTTTCCTTCACATGCCGGTAGCAAAAAGCATGTCTCTCATGCCAAATATTTCTTTTACAGCACCAATAATAGCATTATTGCGATATGAGACAATTGTTACCAACATTGAGGCAGTAATGTCTTTCACGTTCGATAGAAATCAAGACCATTCATCATACGTCTCACCACTCACAATGGCATATGCTAGGGGAAACATCTAGTTGTCTGCATCGTATGCACTAGCTGACACCATTGTTCCCTTATAAGAGCCACTTAGATGACAACTATCTACATACAGTATGGGCCGACAACCTCCTAAAAACCCTTTAATAGAACAACCATAAGCAATAAATACCCTATGAAATCTATTGTTCGATGAGGCTACCCATTTTGCAACTGTGTCCGGGTCACTCTCGATTAGTTTGTCACATATCCAAGGAATTATCATGTAAGAGTCTTCTACTCGACCATGTAATTCCCTTACCGCTCTTTCTTTTGCCCTATATGCTTGACGGTAGTTCAGCCGCACCCCATACTCTCTGTACATGTCTGATCGAATGACGTTAGCAGTCTTATCAATATTGGACCTCAAACCATCCATTACGATTGATGATGTCAAGCTCGACCTGTGTGGATGCAAAACTATTAGGCTATCTTGTGCTTGGTGAACGTGTTCACTTTTGAGTGTTCTAATGGTTAAAAACTCTGTATCTTGATGCTCTCCTGATGAATATGCACCCATGTACCAAGGACAACCTTCAACCTTACACTTCACAATTATCTTGTGTTGATTGTTCTTCACAAATTGGTATGCAAACTTATGAGCAATACTATATTTGTATAACGTTTGACGAAGGCTTACAGCATTCGAAAAAATCTGTCCTACTCCAATAATCAAATCCCTCCATTTTCCATGATTCATTTCTGGTATAGAGGTTGGCACCATTTGCGTAGCACAAGTCAATGATGGGGTCACTTGACCTTCATTTAACAAACCATGTGGGGATGTACACATTCCTCCTTCACCTCCAAACAAATGATCAATCCTGCAAGAAATTACAAGTTTTAGTGCTCTTGCACATATTCACGTTGGAAGAAATTACTTTTCTTAGGACAAATAAACTTACACTTCTTGCTCTTCCATTTGACCGTTCATTGCTGGTTCTGTACTGTCATTATCACCATCCTCTTCAATATACACATGACCATATTGTTCATTACATTTGATTAGATGATACACCCCTTCGTCATCCACAAGATCCACAAATATTGACGTATCAAGGGCAACTTTGAACTTCATTTGCATTTCATTCCTTTCTTTTCCCGTTATGGATGATATGATTCTTTGCAACTCCTCATATGTTGTGCCTTCCTTTACGCATCTTGTTCGTACTAAACCACCAACATATTGCATTTCATCTTCTCCACCATTTAAAAACTTCCCCCCACATGAAAGAAACAAAATAAATTCTTCCCCGAACAACTTCCCATCTTTCATGTCAAGCTGCAACACAAACTTCGTAATATCAACTTCCAAAGCAATATTTACAACTTCATACGCACATATTAACAACACATTAACTACATGTTTAATTCCTGCACATATGCTTTTTTTAATAACAACAAACACACTAAACATAAGGCCAAACCTCTGTTCTCTTCTCCAAAAATAGACCACAGCTATGGTACGTATTTACAACTTTCATAGCAATATTTACAACTTCATATGCACATATTAACAACAAGTTAACTACACATTTTATTCCTTCACATATGCTTTTTCTAATAACACCAAACATACTAAAAATAAGGCAAAACCCCTGTTCTCTTCCCAAAAAACAGAACACAGCTACGGTACGTATTTACAACTTCCATAGCAATATTTACAACTTCATATGCACACATTAACAACACGTTAACTACACTTTTTTTTCCTACACATGTGCTTTTTCTAACAACACCAAACACACTAAAAATAGGGTCAAACCTCTGTTTGCTTCACCAAAAATAGAGCACACCTACGGTACATATTAACAACTTCCACAGCTATATTTACAACTTCATATGCACAAATTTACAACAATTTTTTTTGTTCATTTCAGCGTTTTTCCAGCAAAAAATACCAACTTCATTCATCATTCTCACTTTAAACACAGCAGCTCATCTGTTACCATGCCATAAAAACAGAGCACTCTAACATAAACCCAACCCACCCAAGGTGAAATCCCAACTTCAATGATCAAGCTCATTTGTCTACCAAATTCTTAGCTTTTCTTCTCTACCACCTACCACTTACTCCATTTTTTAGCTCAAGATCCAACCTTTCACCAAACCCTCACTCTCAACGAAGTATGTTACACACGGAAAGAAACAAAATTTTCGAGAGTTCGTTTCTCTACGTTGCTGCACGTACCTGGACGATGAAGAAGACGAGATTCCCAAGAACATTAACGCCACTTTGTATCCCTTCAATGTTGCACCTCCTACGCCCTTCGTCCGTGTGCGTTTTTCTGTTTTCCTTAATGCCTTGATCACTAATACAGTAATTCGAGCTTCACTCATCTCTCCTCTGTGCGTTTTTTTTTCTTATTTGAGTGGGGGCTATTTTAGTCATTTCTCAAAGGGAATTGCTGTCAAAAAAGTCCCTAGGGACTAGGGACTTTTCTGACATTGGAATTTGTAAAGGGACTTCTTTGGGATTAATTCTATACCTTGGGACCTAACTGGTATTTTCCCTTCCATTAATGGTATTTCAGTAATTTCCGTATTTACCCCCGTCCCCATCCTTCCTACATCACTGCCACGTGCCTTGCCATCTCTACGTTCTTTAGTCAACCTTTCTCATTTAATCGTGATTCCCTGAACGTCTTTAGTCAACCGTTAAAGGGGTGACAATTTTAATTTCTTTAGTTCATTTAAATTTGTGCTAACTAACAAAATCTCACATTTCACCTAATTTTCTAAACAAGTTCAAATATTTTTTATAAAAAATAAGTTAGATTAAAGGGCAAAATATTCGTAACTTTTTTTTTTAAAAGTGTACCAGGCACTATATATTTTTATTGGATATAAAAATACATATGAATTTATTTTGAAGGAGCGAAAGATGCCATTTGAGTTAATAATAGCAAACGGATGTTACTTTTTTTATGGCGCACCCCACACTTATGTCCAAGCGAACTATGCTCTCTAGTGTTTATTTGGAATGACTTATTTTTGACTTATAAATATTTATAAATCTATGATTTACAATCTACGAAGTAAGTATGTGAGAATAGTTTTATCTCGATTTACGTAATAAAGACTTATATCAAAAAAATAAATGATGTCAAACATAGCTTATATTACTGTCCTGTCATTTTTTTTTTTAACCACGTCCAAGTCATTTTTTAACCCTCAGGTAGACCCAATTTGCCTCGCTCATTCCCACTCAAACTTTATGCCTCACTGTTCCCTCTTCATACTCCCCTCTCTTTTTTTTTTTTTTTTTTGAGTGATATACTGTAATTCATTAATCTAAAAGAAGATTAATACAACGACAACTCCGAAGAGCCAAAATCATGGATCCTTCCTCAACCACCGCCTGCCGATAGAGAAGGTGGTGGTTGATCAAATATAACAAAATAATCAGGACTACTATGAACTGACCTAGCTAAAAAGTCTGCTTGAGCGTTATAATCTCTAGATATATGGTTAATAAGAACACACCATTCCTTAGCCAACCATAATCTAGCCTCCTCAATGACCACCTTAAAAGGGTGTCTATCATCACAACCCCTAGTAAGTAAATTAATAGCTTCAATACAGTCAGTAAAAACCATAACATTCATCAATTTCCTATGCCAACAAATCTGAAGACCCTGAATGATGGCGATAATCTCTGCTATAACCGGTGGTACCTGCGTAAGTTTGGACATGTAACCACACAGCCATTCACCTTCCTCTCCTCTAAGAATCCCTGCACTTCCACTCTGTCCCGAGTCAAGGACTGAACCATCTGTCTGAAGAGAGCAAAAACCCCGCCTCCTGATTGGATGATCTTCAGCTCCACTTGCGGGTTGGTTGTAGAAACTACAGTGAGTTCTTAAATCCATATCCCAACTTGCCCTAAAAAGGCTGGCATTCGCATTGTGGTGGTAAGACTCGGCTTCTTCTCCAAAAAGCTTTTTGCATCTGTCCGCCCATATATCCCAGCATACGTAACCGAATAGGGTAGCCCATTTGACCTTCTTGGTGAAATCCCTTCCAGCTTCATGCTTCAGGTTCCACTGGATCCACTCCATTCCCTGTAAATTCAAAAAACTATTCCACATAGCAGGTTTAATTATGGAGATCCACCGTTCACGAGCATTCGTACAATCTCTCAAAAGATGCATCACATCCATACTCCCCTCTCTTTGAAACCTGCTTCACCTCTCCTTCCAACCCAACCTTAACACTTCCCTCTTCACTCCATATTCATCTCTCTTCTTGAGAAATGCAATACCTCAGCTCAACTGTTCCTTCCATTCGCAGCGTCTCTTTATATCTCCTCTGGTTTATTAAGTTTTGAGTCTCCTTTTTGCAATAATGGCAACGAGGCGCCCAAACAGAAGCATCCATGTTTATGAGGATTATAACCCACACTTCTGAAGTTCAAGCCCAGCAAGTCAAACCACAGTTCGAGACATCTCCAGCTTTAAAAACCTTCCAAATCTAATGATGGAATCCAGAAAATCCATCCAAACCTAAAGGAGTGTAAGATAAATCTAAAGGAGTGTGGGCTTATAGCTCTCGGCACCTTGATTGAAACAAAAAACAAGATAAAACCCTCGCTCACTTTCTGAAGGACCTGTAAGAGGTTATCGTCAAATAAGAAAGAGTTTGAGAGAGAGAGAGAGATGAGACAAGTGATGAAATTATAGGATTTATTGGTTTTATTAAGTAGGTTGTTGGGAGGATTTACTGCTTTCCTTTACTTTGAACAGGTCGTATGATAGGTTGTTTTTGTTTTTGCTTTACAGGGAATTAGTGTGTAACTGTTGTTCTTTTGATTAATAAAATTGGTTCTGTTTACTTAAAAATAAAAGACATCCTCTCTAATGAGTATAGTTATTGTCTCCATTTACTCATCGTGAGTTTTTTTTTTAAAAAAAAAATCATGGGATCAATCTTATAATAGATAAAGATGTAGAAAGTAATTAACCAAGTCCAGAGTATCTGGGTATTGCGGAAATAGTGCTATTTAAATTAAACCTACTATAAACATTTCACCCAAAAAAAAAACGACAAAAAGAAAAGAATACCATTAATATAAAACTCAAGAGACAATAATAAGTATCAGTACAATCACTAACAACAACGTTTTATTCAAATCCATATGAGCAATAATCAGCAAGTGCAATAAAAACCCTCAAATAACAAATCTAGGAACTAAATCTTCACTTTGTTTGATCAGCTGCATCATGAAACTCTCTTTACTTCCTTTGGTCCATATGGTTGAATTTCTGATGATGAACTTGAAGCATATCATGTTGATTATACCCATAGTGATGATAGCTCTGAAATTCTTGCATCATTAGAGGAGCTGCTGAAATATTATCATTCACCTGCAAATTTACTTCATGAGGATGAATCTGCAGAATATTATTATTACTATTCTGCTGATAATTAGGATAGTAACTATTGTTATTGTTATTATTACTACTACCGTAACACCATGAAGAAGATGGACAGTAAGATTCTCTAATCATCAGATCATAATGACCAAAAGCAGCATTCTGTGTTGTATCTGTAGAATCATTCGGTGTGATCTTCTTCAATGGCGTCAGATTTGGATGAAAGGGTTGGAGCAACAGACAATGCTGAAGATGATTATCCTCAGACTTGAGAGGGAAATCTGGGGTTTGATGATGACGAGCTGACAACATAGTAGTACTACTGTTGTTGTTGTGAATGAAACTGAGGTGGCGTCGGTTTAAAGCAAAAGCTGATGATTTTTCTGAGGATGATTCAGCTATTTGCTGTTTTTCCTCTTTGTAGTCTTTCTTCTTCAACATGTTGATCCTTTCTTTACAATCTTCAATTTTGGAATCCAAGAGGGCGACAAACATCCTCAGATGTTCTTCGCTGAGTTTATCGAAAGTGAAGTCCCACGTTGGATAGAGTTTCCGGAGCCTCTCTTGCTGGAGCTTGCACACTTCGGCTTCCACCTTGTTCTTCCTGTCCTTGAAGAACTCTGTCACATTATACTTCTTGGAACTTTTCTCAGCTATCTTTGCCATATACTTCTCAATGATTCCATGTATCTACTCAAAAAAAAAAACTTCATTAAATAACTAGAATATTTAGACATATAACTTATAAAATTGGGAAGAAAATCCATTGAAAGTATATGTTTGAAAATTTTTTTAGTTAGAATAAGAATTCATGTGGAAAAAAAAGGACTCTAATTTTTGTCCTTATCATAAAATTTACAAACAATCAATTTTCTGTTAAAAATCTTATAGGCAACAAGGACCTAAATTCAAGTATAAGTACTTTTTATATATGAAATCCCGCTTATTTTCTGTGTTTAAAAACATATAAGGTGACATAACTTCCCAATAAAGTTGAACCTCGACTGAAAAAAACAATAAATTACATAACCTTGATTGAATAATATTGCTAAAGTATTCACGGTTTTTTTCTATTTTTAAAATCTACACGGATAGATATTAAAAATATAAGTATAAACCGGAAACCTTATATATAAGTACAGACATATATAAACCGAAATCTGTATATTTCAAACGAGATTTTCAGACAAAGTTTTAAACTTTTTTTATTGTGCTTGTATGGGATATTGACATTCGGAATAAGGACTTGTTCAAGTGATAATAATGGCAGAACAAATTAAAGTATGTGATCTGAGTTGATGTTAAAACTCTCATAATATAACAAATACTAACTAATTAAATTTTTCATAGAGAAACTAAGAATTATTACATAGAGTAGTAAAGTGAGAGTATTTGCATGTACTCAAACTGGGTATCAAATGATAAATTAACAAAAGAGTATTTACCTGTATACAATCTCGAGGCCAAATCTCAGGAAGGTCATTAATGGAGTTAGAGCTATAAACGATCAAGCAACAATCAACTCCACAGAGTGTAGAAAGCTCGTGAGCTTTCTTCATGATTCCATTCTTTCTCTTCTGAAATGTCACCTTTCTTGATTTTTCTTTCTCTATCAATTTCATCACCAATCTTCCTCTTCCCATTCTTAATTTTTTTCTCTGCAACTAACTGTGAATGAATTTGGGAATATGTGAGTGTTTGGAAGAAAATTTGGCAATAAGAGAGAAAGATATGGGCTGTGCCTTTGTCATATGAGTCCAAGATACTAAATTATTACCATTATTAATTGAAACAGATTTGGTATTTGAATGTTAATTGTCAATTTCGGAAAATAATGTTGGCACTTGGAGTACGTAATAGGAAATTAAGTCTCTTTCCAAATCTGCGTATAATTATTACACGGTATTGTGTATTAATTAATTGGTGAATTGATTTTCCCTTATTAATGAGAATTATCATTAATGAGTACAGATACTTACTTTTGTCAACAATATTGGTCAATGATTTTGGCAATCAGTCAATCAATTAATACTCGGCTAATAAAAACAATCAATTAACAAGTTTTTGAAACTGGTCAAACAAAATTGACATGGCATTGTACTAACTATTTAATCTTAATAATATTTAAATTTAAAATATTCATTAATTGATTAGCACCATTTTGTTTGTCATTAGCAATGTTTATGGAAATTAGCTATTAACAAAGGTCATATTCATTTGTTTATAACTATTATGTTCAGTTCTCCAATCGAATATTAGCACATATGATTTAATAGTTAATAATGATTTAATGGAATTTTGAAATTTTATCCATATGATTTTTTTAAAAAAAATTTCATGCCATAAGATTTAATTAGAAAATTGGATCTAATGGAATACAAGTAAATAAACCTAAAATTTCTTCCAAAAAAAAAGGCATTAGATAGGTAATGAAAAAGCGATACTCCATTCTACGTGTTAAATATAAAGTCCATTTAGGAGGTCATAATTTCCTCGTCTTGTATGGTAAATTTTTCTTTCCTATAATAAGATCTCTATTTCTTGGGGATTTATATCCCTATGCATTAAATTACAAACTTGCCTTTTTTTTTACTCCATGAATTAGTTCAAATGAACAGAAATTTAGGACTGAAAAGAGTAACAGAAGCGACATGTTTATAGACTGTTTAGAGTAGCTTTTAGATAATAGATGTTGGGAAAACATTATTTAAAACTTAAAAGAATAGATTTTGTGAGGAAAAATTAAAGTGATTATTGGAAGTTGATCTTCCTATCATAGATTTTGGTATGTGATAATATACCAAAACCACGCTTTTTTTTTTGGGAAAATATATAGTGGAAAAAATTGTGCAGCTTATACCAAAATTATCATTTTAGTGAAAAAATATATTACAAGCACAAAAAATCCTAAGTACCTTCTTCTATCATGACAACTTTGGCATGTCAATAACTTAAGTGGCTTATAAAAAGGCCCAGCAATTAGAACTTTTAACATTGGAAAACATCTTCCCACTTTGTTTTGGATCCCAGTTAACATCATACTCCATCCTGTTCTTCTTATAAAACCCACTTTGTAATTCAATTTTTTTTATTACCGTAGATCTTATATTAAGAATCAGAGATAATACTACATATCGTAGCAAGTTTGAGTGCCGATCCTACATTTGATAAAAGCCTATCTAGTTCAACAAAAACACACTAATGAACAGTACCTGGAACGGATATCCAAACCCAGACACTAGTTGAACTAAAATGTCAGTGATGTTTAGTGAAGGCTAGTCCACAAATTACAGAAACTACAAGATGGTACAAACAAATGGAAAAAAATAAAAAAGGAAACAGATCTTGTGGCAGAGTGATTTAAAAAAAAAAAACGGAAAGTTACTGGCTAAACAACTGCCCAAGGGAGAGGCCACATATGACAGTAATTGCATAAGAAGCACAGTCCATGAAGATAGCATCCATCACATTCTTCATCACCAAGGCTGCTTCCAATGCCCTACCAAGATTATCAGTCCAGTGATCTGTGTCAGAAGTTCTATTGAGTCTTCTTCCTGCAGCACTTTCAGAACCTCTTCGTTTTCCCGAAAGAAGTCGTGCAACTACAACAGTTATATTTGTCACTAAAACCAAGTAGAGAGGCCTAAAGCTTAGTAGGCTTTTCACATATTTGTTATCTAGCAGGGGAAATCCTAGACAAGAGAAAACTACTAGCAGGGCTACGATGATAGAACAACGAAGGCGAGTAATCTTTGATGCAGTGATGGCAGAATTTATTTCACCAGGGGTTAAAAGTTTAGGGTCCCAAGACTGAACCGATGACTGTCGCTCACCTCCTAAAATAAAACCAGATGGATCTGGAGGCGGTTGTACTCGATCAACTTCTGATGAAGGAGCAGATGAGCCTGGAGGTGGTTGCACTTGTTCAACTTCAGAAGTAGGAACATTTGAAATTAGATTATGCTCCAATTCACGGAAAGGAGGTGTCTTGCTGCTGCTTGTGCAAGCATCAGAGTGGTCTGGATCAATAACAGGATCAGGTTTTAATAAAATTGGATCAGACTCCTCTGCCTCATCTTGAGGAGAAACTACACATAAATATAAGTGATCAGTAAAAGTAAGAAAGAATTTATACATTTCCAGTTAAAATAGAGGGACAGATAAAGCTTTACCAGATAGTAACAACAATGCTTTTGCTAGTTCATACCCCTGACCCTCACTATCCCAAGTTCAGATCTAACCAGATATCCAATGACTACTGTCACTTGGTCACAAGATAATAGACTAAAGAACCTAGCTGATAAAGTATATGAGTACTTTTCCCATAATCATTTTATGTCTGATTTCCCACCAGGCAATTACGATATAACTTCTACACTTCCTCCTCAATAATTTAAAGATATGCAAATTGTTAAGTTTGTACCACTCATTGTCCGGGTTTATAATAAAGAGTTCCTTTTGCAGTCCTACTTAAATGATAGAGCACACATCTATGAAGTAAAGAAAAGCTACTGGAGGATTTAATTATGAGTTACGCCACTCATCTCTCAAGTGACATCAAATGTCTGCTTTCCTTCCTGAAGAGATACTACCTGTAGGCCCCCTAATTTTCATATAGCACCATCGAGGTTGTGAATGGCGAAGGTCCCATTTCACAACATTCATATTTTTAGGCAACACAAACAGGAACAACAGCACCTTGGTTCTATGTCCCTAAGGGTGTGTTTGGTTTGGGGGGAGGGTAGGGGAGGGGGGGGGGCAAAATTACAATATTGGATAAAAGAAACCTAAAATTTACCCTCTCATTCTTTTAAATTTTTAAATTTTGGATTCCCGCCCAAAATTTACTCTCTCGTTTCTTTTAAATTTTAGATTCCCACCCAAAATTTAAATACCTTCAACCCAAAAAGGTGATTTAACCCCCCTCCCCTCCTCGCCCCCCTTAAAACCAAACACACCCTAAAGCAAAGTTCTAGGACCTTGTATATGGATGTGGGGTGGATCCCACACCCATTTCTCCCTTCATTTTCTTCCCTGGTTTTCTTTCCTTCCTCACTTTCTCTCCATCCAATCATAGGCTAAAGGCTTAACTTAGAATTCATTCCTTGCCACACAATGAACTTCTAGGCTGCATGTACAACTCCAATGATTGAGAAGAGACACCAGAAAGCACGGGCATTTAGCAGAAAATTGACCCCTCCAATGATGTTTTAAAATAAGATACTTACTTAAAAAAGCCAAAGCCCTAGAACTTGAGCTGAGGCTCATGGACATTGCACAGGCAGTGATGAGCCACACAATTCTATGCATTTTATCTCTATATGATATATTGAAAATGATATGTAAATCATAGAAAATAGTTAATGAGGGTTGGAGTAGTTAGTTACATCAGTTAGGTGGTTAGAATAGTTCAGAATTAGTTGGTTTAAGAGTTCAGAGGCTCTTCTATATAAGGCATAGTTGTCTCATTGTATCAGTTATGTTTTGCCTGAATAGAACTTAGAATTCCTTAGTCTCTCTTTCTCTGTTTGTTCTCTCCTTCTTCCTCTTCCCTCTTGTTCCCTCTCTCCTCCCTCTCTTTTCTCTCTATTCTCCTACACTTTCACATCAGAAAACCAGTCCCGACCCTAGGTTTTCAACAAGTTTGTTCAAATTGTTTGTGGACTAAGGTGCAACAAGTTATATTGCCAGTGATATTAGATTTTCAATGTGGATATTTCACTCATGAAATATAATCGCGAAAATCCACCCACAAAAAAGAATTTATCAGTTTCCATACTTTATATTATCCTGCCATGTTTCCTCCCTATGAATGGAGGTATCACCGGAATATGGACCCATCCGAAAAAAGAGGAACAACAAAATCAAAGTTTAAAATAATTATGAAACTACTACTCAAATTCAAGCTACACACGAGCAAAGTAAATTGTAGCCATACTTACGCAAGCAGATAGAACACTACTTGACAAGTTATAGCTACAGATTTAAAGCCACATCAGGGTTCAAATACCAGTGCATGTCAAATTGAAGAAAGAAACAATTACACAGCCGATCATACAGGAATAAGGCAATACATTGCCAATCTAAGCATAAATGACTTGAAAAGGATTTTCAAAGGAAAAAGGAAGTAAATTAGAAGAAAGAATAAATGTACCGTTGGTGTTAGGGTGGGAAATTTCGGGTGGAATAGCTTGATCGTTTATAATCAAAGGCGCGGGAGATGAATCCGCATAAACATCGGATGGTTGGGATTGAGAAGAAGCTGAAGGAGGAGGCTGAAGATTTTGGGTCCGACCCGTTATAAGAGCTAATCGGTCGGATCCGCGCTCCAAGATTTTCTTTCTTCGGGCGTCTCTAGCGTTCGCTGCCATTGCGAATCAGATCGCCCAAGCCAAGCCAACCGAC
Source organism: Inga leiocalycina (assembly GCA_963242795.1). NCBI lineage: Eukaryota > Viridiplantae > Streptophyta > Magnoliopsida > Fabales > Fabaceae > Inga > Inga leiocalycina. Next base: position 16,160,558 of record OY725321.1, read on the forward strand.
CGAGATAACCGCTCGCTCACATCCAACTCTATATATGTTAGACAGTCATACACACACAGTTCCACAGTCCCCACATCAACTCATCTGCAAGGCTTGCACGTTGAAAAATGAAAACACACGCAAACAAACCACGTCTTTTGAAATTGATATTGGGTGTTCGGTTTGCCAGGTTTGGGGCCAAAACCAAGTTTCCCCAATAATTACTAGCCAAACACCTCGGCGCTCATATGAGAGATTTTAGCAATAAAACCTTGGTTTTGAAAAAATATATAGGGCCAGTTTTTGTGAAACGATTGGACTATTTTGGGCTCCTATGTATGTATACATATTACCTAAATAATAGTACATTATAGTGTTTAAATATTTAATATATATATATATATATTAAATATTTATATAAATAATGAATTTCTCTCTTATGTATGTATATTACTTGCTCCTATCTTTATAAAATTAGATAACTAATTTAAAAAAATTAATAAAATTAATTTAATTAGTTATTTGTAAAAAAAAGTTATGTTTTTTTTTTTAAAATAACATCACTTGAATCAGGCCTTATACATTAATAGAAACTCTTTTAATATGCGTAATGACAATTTGGAGAAGTAACAAGCGAACTAACTACTAACTTCTACATTTAGGGATGAATGGAGTATTTATTTATTAATTAGAGAAAACAAAATTATAAACTTAAATTTGTACCTTATGTAGGTTTTTCTTTCTTTTGCCAATACCTTATGTTGTTATCACATTAATTTAGGTCATTTTAAATATTTTCCCCCAACTTTATGTACCTTTTAATAATTTACATATGAAAAAGTGATATAATAACAATTATTTAAACATTTTAAATTTTATCAATATCACTTTTTTTATGAAATTTATTCTACTCAAAATCTATTCTTTTCAATAAATGTTTTTTTTCAAACTCTATTCTCTAAATGTGAATTAAAAGAAGACAAAAGAAAAAAAGTGGAGGATCCGTCGGTTGTATTGTTTAGTTTTCTTTAGGTCTTTGATATAAGAGCCAATTGACCTTCTTTTAGAGATATTAAGAAAACTAAATAAATTACATTAAAGTATTTATATTTATTGTTTTTCTCCAAACTAATTTGTTTGACTTATAAATTATTATATAATCTAATAATACATAATATATATTATGATTAAGTAACTTATTTATTTTTTTTAATCTCTTAAAAAAAATAAGTCAAATTACTCTTATGTTAAGCATCAGTGTATTAAGAATTGAAAGTATATACCATGAATGATGTAATTCATTTATTTTTGTGCAATACAACAAGACCACAAATAAAGTTACTACTAAATTAAATAATTCTATTTCAACAATTCTCTATTTCGTTTCTCTTCCGAGTCAAAGCGGAAAGTTTTCTGGAAAGTGCAAACATAAGATCAGGACAACTACAAATCTAATCTCAGTAGAAACCAGCAAAAATAACAATCTTGATGTTACTTTGAGACTTTTGCTCTCTATAGTACAACCAGATACAAAACATAGCATACGAGAGATGGCAAACTCTTTATGAACAATCATACGAACTACCTGACTAATCCAATTGTCTGATTGCAGAAAATGAGGGTAACCAACCTAAGTCTGGGGTGTCTGATCCGATAGCGCGATGCGCCTGTACACAGCTCGGAAGGTTTGGCCTCCATTTCTAGCCACCTTTTGGCCTTCTTCTGTTGCAGTACTTAACAGCTTCACACATGGGTCCGCTTCAAGTTCTTCCTCAGTCAGGGCTTCAAACATGGGGTGATTCTCCAGACAAGACTTCATCCAGTCCCCAAGTTCTTCCACATCTGTTATTGTGTATATGATCCCACCAACCTCAAGAGCATAAGCATACTCATCCAGCAAGTGTGGGCTAATTACACGTCGTCGATGATTCTTCTCTTTGAAGTGAGGATCCGGAAACAGGAAAAACATCTTTGTGAGCTGTGCTTTCTCGAAGTAATTGGGGATGTACTTCATCGAATTTGTACGCACCACTGAGACATTCTGGTATTGACCTGGATTTGCAGCTCTTAGAGCTAAAATGCGTTCCTTCACATATTCTGTCACCTTGTCTCTAAGTTCCATTCCAATCATCAGTGTGTCTGGGAAAAGGGTTGATAGGCTGATAAGCAGTCCACCAAAACCACAGCCAATATCAGCAAACTGGATCTTCTTGGGGTTATTAGCTTGATCAGATGGAGCAAAATACTCCGGGTAATGGAGGGAATAGTCAACATGACTAGGAGATATAGGCACAGGGAAGTGGGAGTCACTCAGTGGATTGCTGTGTGCTCGTGCTCGATAGAATCGCTTTCGAGGTAGTCCAGTTGATTTACTGAGAGCTGAATTTACTTCAGTCTCAGGCATTTCTCGATATATTGAAACTGTAGGGTTGTAAAATCCAGAATCTTCAGAATACAATCATGGTACTAATACTGATAAAGCTTATGAATGTGGAATAGCAACAGGATGAATCACTTTTGATGTTATTTACATTCATTCAAGCATATTAGTTGACAGAGAAATGATGAACACCTCAAGAACAAACACTTAGATTGAATATCAAGAAACTTGAGTTGCACCCTTGCTTTTAAACTAGGAAACCTGACCATGTTTAAACTATGGCCTAAATCTAGTCAGCAATAAATGAAAATCCATGCTCACAGACTTTATATTCAATCTGTTGTTCAAATATGTTAAGTACAACACTTCACTACATAACAAATGCAGGTGAGCTTCATCCTAATTTCAAACTGTTACATGTTACTTTTAGCCAAAAATCATGACCCATTTTATAAGCAACCAAAACGGGATAACACACACACAATATTTCATTTATCAATTTGCATACAGCGTGCCTGTTCTTATTACTTCATGAGGCAATCAAAATCAGGTTACGAAGGTCAAATGACAACTCTCTAATGGCAATCAAGTTTAGGTGAAGCAAAAGACATGAATCTAACTGTGCTTCAACTATGGATGGTAAGCCTGTGACCAACAGTTCCACCCTACTCCATCTCTGTCTCCGATCACGGTGGTGGAGGGAAAGCACTTCTCATCCTTGTTCCATGTCACCATCAGGATCCACAGGCAGCCAGAAATGATTAAATTATTAACATCAATTAATTTAAAAATATAAGCAAAATGCAATCCAATTGTAACAAGCCCAATTTCATACTAGAATGCGGTAATTGAAACTAGAACCAGGGGCCTACAAACCAATCTACTTCAGGATAGAAATGTCAAGTAAAGCATATCAAATAGAAAAGAACATTAAGCCCCACATTTTTACAGAGATCCATAGTAAAGAACCATAGTTCAGATAATAATACAACTTAAAGAAGGAATGCCTAATCTATTCCCTGCAAAAACCAGAGAGAGCACAAAGAATACCGGAGGAGAAAAAACAGCATAACACGAAGCACATGGAATGCTAAGAGCGGAAGCAACAAAAAATAACCAATGCTATGCACACAAAAGAGATACACCGTATATATGCCTTCACAAAATTTAAAATTAAAACAAAACAAAACAATCGGACAGAACAATATGGAACTGTCGAATGGAAAACCAATATGAGATCTAAGATTTAAGAATAGGCCAAGGCACCTTCGACTTCCAATTCAAGGTAGTAATTGACGGCGGACTTCGACAAAAATGCTACGGCGGCAACCCGAGGCACAACGGAGTGAAGGACTTCGTAACTGGGAGGGATCTCGGTGAGGAGGGTGCCGTTTCCTTCTGTATTCATCAGCCCCATCCAAACGCACCGTTTAATAATGAGAGGAAGAATGTTGGCCGTTCATCTAATCATCTCATTAAGTTCTTAGCTGTCAATTTTATTTATTTAATTAAAATTAATTAAATTAAACCCTAACTCCTTTCGTAGCGAGTTAGCGACCCAATATCCGGGGCTCCAAGGACTTGACCATGAATTCGAAAAGATCTAGAACCGGTTCTATCAGGAAATTAAATAAAGTAATGATTCTTCTTATATGATGTCTTCAAAATGTTCCCCTTGATAAGATTTGACTCTCTTAAACCATTTAATTTGATAATTCAAGTCCAGGAATTTAAAGCCAATCCCCTCCCACATGTACTAATATAAGAAAGGCAAGAAGGAGAAAAAGATACATGTTGATGCAGACTTGTGTTCACAGATCATATAAATTGCATGCAGATGTTGGCGCCAAAAGTGCGGTTGTGCACCACAGCAATGTTGCTTTTGAATTGACGGTTTAGTGCTCGTTTGGAAGAGCTTATTTTTAGGCAATAAGTGTTTATAATTCGGGATGCACAGTATACGAGGTAAGTATGTGAGAGGAGTTTTTCCTTGGCTTGCGTAAATTGGGTTTATTTTTTTAAAATAAGCTCTACCAAACATGCCAAAAACGAAGAATGGAAACAGGAAAAGGTGTACAGCACAAGTTTCACTTCGTTTGGTGTGGTTGAACTCTACTGACTACTGCTTCTTTCATGTCTTGAGTTTTTCTTAGATCCTTGACTGCATCCATTTTCTTGTGCTCCAGGCTGTTTGGGTAGGTAGTTGGGACCAAGGCTTCTTAATCGGGTTCATGAACCAGGGGTAAATATTGCTTTATTTCTCTTATGTTAGCTTCAAATAGATTTTTTTTTTCCAAAAATAAGGCATAGATTTCAGGAAATTTTTTTGAATTAAAAGTTTTCATCTGAATCCTTGTGCTGATGATAATTATGGTGTAGGAGAAATTGTTTTGAGATTTTTACAAGATCCTTAAGGAAGTATGCTGCGGCTCAATTGCTTTCTAAAACAAAAGAACTACACGCTCGCATCATAGTCACCTTTGGTCTTCTTTCCTATTCTTCCTTCAAGCTTAGCTCAATTCTTGCCACAACCTATGCGCAGTGCAATCATGCCTCGTATGCCCATGAGCTGTTTGCTAAATTGCCTCAACGAAAATTATTCTCATGGAATATAATGATCAAAATGTATTGTCAAATTGGTCGCCCCTATGATGCACTGCAACTGTTTGTTGATATGCTTGCATCTGGTCAGAGTCAGCCTGACAACTTTACATATCCATTTGCCATCAAGGCGTGTGGTGACTTGTCATTGATTGACGTGGGCATTGGAGTTCATGGGCGGACTTTGAAAACTGGTTTTGATTTGGACCCGTTTGTCCAGAACAACCTGATGGCAATGTATATGAATTGTGGGGAGAGAGAAGCAGCACAACTTGTTTTTGACTTAATGCAGGAACGAACTGTGGTGTCTTGGAATACCATGATTAATGGGTATTCCCGAAATTCCTGTTTGGATGAAGCTTTGATGGTTTATAAGAAGATGAAGGATGAAGATGTCGAGCCTGATTGTGCAACAGTGGTTTCTGTATTACCTGTTTGTGGTTATTTGAAAATTGTAGAGCTAGGAAGAGAGATTCATGCATTTGTACAAGAGAAGGGGTTTTGGGGGAATATAGCTGTGAGGAATGCTTTGTTGGACATGTATGTTAAGTGTGGCCGAATGGAAGAAGCATGGTCATTAGCAAATAGGATTAATGAGAAGGATGTGGTGACTTGGACGACCTTGATCAATGGTTATGTTCTGAATGGTGATCCGAGAAGTGCTCTGATGCTTTGTCACATGATGCAATGTGAAGGAGTGAAACCCAATTTAGTGAGTATAGCTTCTCTTTTATCAGCTTGTGCCGGTTCAGTTTCCTTGAACCCTGGTAAGTGCTTGCATGCTTGGGCAATAAGACATAAACTTGAGACTGAGGTTATAGTGGAAACTGCCTTAATTGATATGTATGCAAAATGCAGTCAAGTTGACCTCAGTTATAAAGTGTTTATGGAAACCTCAAAAAAGAGAACCGTCCCGTGGAATGCACTTCTATCTGGGTTCATACATAATAGGCGTGCAAGAGAAGCGGTAGAACTCTTCAAACAGATGTTACTGGAAGAAATACAACCTAATGATGCAACCTTGAACAGTCTTCTTCCTGCATATGCTATGCTCTCTGACCTCCATCAGGCAATGAACATACATTGTTACCTTATAAGGTCTGGATTTCTTCACAGACTTGAAGTATCAAGTATTCTAGTTGATATATACTCGAAGTGTGGATCTTTGAAATATTCACACCAGGTTTTTGATATAATCCCGCTAAAGGACAAGGATATTGTTATTTGGAGTGCAATAATTGCTGCTTATGGAAAGCACGGACATGGAGAAATGGCCGTATCACTATTCAATCAGATGTTGCAATCTGGAGTAAAACCAAATCAGATTACTTTCACCTGTGTTCTGCACGCTTGCAGCCATGCAGGGATTGTTGATGAGGGTTTGAGCATTTTCAAGTTGATGCTGGAACAACACCATATTACTCCTTGTACTGATCATTATACTTGCATCATTGATCTTCTTGGTCGTGCAGGTCGACTCAATGATGCTTATGATCTTGTTGAAACAATTCCCGAAACTCCTGACCATGCTGTGTGGGGTGCACTTCTTGGTGCTTGTGTGATCCATGAGAACGTTGAGCTGGGAGAGATTGCTGCAAGGCGGCTTTTTGAGCTTGAGCCTGAAAATACTGGAAATTATGTCTTGTTGGCAAAACTTTATGCTGCTGTAGGAAGATGGAGTGACGCAGAGAAAGTTAGACATATGGTAAATGATGAAGGATTAAGAAAAGCACCTGCTTGTAGTTTGATTGAGGTCAGAAACATGTAAACTGGGCATGTTTTTTGTGGATTACACTGTCAGTTTTGCCGCATTCTCAGCTTCACACAAAAATTTAAAGAGTTCCATCCAATACTGAGTAGTTCCAAAAGGCCTCATCAAATATATAACAGGTAATTCCTTTGTAGTCTTACTGTTGCCATTATTATTTGCTTATTGTGACGGTGGAAACTATAGATATGGTCACTTTGGTGATACATTGTTAGTTTCTTAGGATATATGTTTGTTACTAGAATTCACTCTGGCTCTGTCGTGATATCAGTATTTTGTGGGAGCAATCATATATAGTTGAGTGATTAGGATAGGATTATCTATTAATATATAATCTTTAGATGAGAACAGGGTTGAAGGGTGGTCCTGGGTCAGAAGAGGCTCATGAACATGCATCAGGTGGCTAATTATACAAGAGGCTTGTGTAATTGGGGAGGTAACCTGGTAAATACCGAACAGTAATTTCGAATTGTAGTAAGGAAAAAAGAATAAAATTACTCTATAATAGAGGGATAGCAAGTATCTCGCTAATCTCTCTAGAATAGCCCAGGAGAATCTCCAAACTTAAGTAACTTTCTAAAAATATTCGATGCTTTATTGAGTCGGCAAAAGGCCAAATTTATAGAAGTACAGAGAGATAAAAATCTAATTCAAAATTCAAACTAGGAAATCCTAATAATATCTAAAATACTAAAATAATATCTAGATTCCTAATTCAAACTAGGAAATCCAAATAATATCTAAAATATTAAAATAATATCAAAATTCCTACTTGTGGATATTCCACTTATTTAAAATAATATTGCTGAAACTAAAAAGATAATAAAAATTAATAAATATTACTAATTAATTTCTAATCGGTCCTGAGACGCTTATTCTTTCTGGAATAGATCAGCCTATATCGATTTGGGTCTCTATCATTTCTCCCCCCTTGGAAAGCCGACTTGTCCTCAAGTCGAAAGTGAGGAAACTGTTCAGCGACCAAATCGTACTCTTCCCAAGTAGCTTCCTCTAAGGGGCGATCTTCCCAAGCAACTAAGATGTCCAGCCGTCGATCAGGAGTCCAATGGTGTTGCAACACCTTGGAAGGGTTGAGGATAAGTTCCATATCAGCGGAAAGCGGAAGAGGAGGGGGATGAGTAGCTGCGTGCTGACCATATGCAGGGCGGAGTAAGGAGACATGAAAAACTGGGTGGATCTTTGCAGTGGAAGGGAGGTCTAACTCATATGCTACCTTACCAATGCGTCGGGTCACCTTGAAGGGTCCGAAGAAACGAGGTGAAAGTTTCTCAAACCTGGAGTGAGCTAACGATCGTCGGCGATAAGGTTGGATCTTTAACCAGACAGCGTCACCCGGTGCAAATTGAATGTCCCGACGATGTTGATCAGCGTGTATCTTCATACGATGTTGAGCTCTAAGGAGGTTCCCTTTTAAAACCCGTAGCATAGCATCACGTGTTTCAAGTTGTTCTTCCAGCTCAGCGACACGCGTCTCACCTCTCACATATGGAATGAGAGGCGGTGGATCGCGACCATAAACCAATTTAAAAGGAGTAGTATTAGCGGCAACATGATATCCTGTGTTGAAGGAGAATTCCGCCCAGCAAAGGAACTTACTCCATTGTTTGGGTTGGTCGTGTGCAAAACAACGTAAGTAAGTCTCAAGACACCTATTGACTACTTCCGTCTGCCCGTCCGATTGGGGGTGGTAGGCTGTGCTCATGTTCAAACGAGTTTGGCTTAGACGGAATAACTCTTGCCAAAATTGACTGAGAAAAAGAGGATCCCGATCAGACACCAAGGACCTCGGCATGCCATGCAAGCGAACTATTTCTTGGCAGAATGTGGTTGCAACAGTTTTAGCAGTATATGGGTGGGCAAGAGCAATGAAATGGCTATACTTACTCAGACGATCGACCACCACTAGAATCACATCAAACCCTTGAGATTTAGGGAGCCCAGTGATGAAATCAAGGGAAATATCTTCCCAAATACGTTCTGGAATAGGAAGTGGTTGCAGGAGTCCGGCAGGTGCTAACGTCTGATATTTATTCTGTTGACAAGTGATGCAGTGTTGGATATAGTGCTTGACATCAGTTTTCATCCCTCTCCAAAATACTTGGTCACCTAACCTGCGTAAAGTCTTGAGGTAACCACCATGTCCCCCAGTTGGCGTCGCGTGTGCCTCAGCCAGTAATTTCTCTCGGAGGGAAGCTTGATTGGGTATGACCAATCGTGTTTTGTAGAACAAGCGATCATTCACGAAGTGGAAATGAGAGTGATGATCCGGATGTGTTTGCAGTTCTAATATCTTTGCTCGTGTCTCAGGGTCCTCTAGCAAGGCTCGAGGGAGTTGATCTAACTCATGGGCCATGGGAATCACCATTTGGAAAAAATCGACCTGCTGGGGTCGTCGAGAAAGTGAGTCAGCAGCTGCATTTTCTCTTCCTGGTTTGTAGCGAATGGTAAAGTCAAAGGGGAGTAGCTTGACCATAAGACGTTGTTGGGCAGTCGTGACAATTTTTTGATCCAATAAGTGTTTCAAGCTGTGATGGTCGGTTTGGACATAAAAATGGTGTCCCAATAAGTAGTGACGCCATTTTTGTAAAGATAGTACCAATGCAAGGAGTTCGCGATCGTATGCTGATTTATAACGATTAGAAAAGGAGAACCCCTTGCTAAAGTACGCTATCGGATGGCCATTTTGCATGAGTACTGCTCCAATACCGCCCCCAAATGCATCGCATTCTACTGTAAATGGTTGGTGAAAGTCTGGTAGTTGGAGGACCGGAGTGGTGGTGAGAGCTATTTTGAGTTCTTCAAAAGCAGATTGAGCCGTCACTGACCAATGAAAAGCATCCTTCTTTGTCAGTTCAGTCAGGGGTCGAGCGATGATGCCATAATTTTTGACAAACCGTCGATAATACCCTGTGAGTCCTAGGAAACCGCGCAAATCTTTCACAGACTGAGGTGTGGGCCAATGAGCGACGGCCTTAATCTTTTCAGGAACGACCTCTACTCCACCGTGAGTAACAATGTGTCCCAAGTAGTCAATCCTAGTCTGCCTTAGAAAGCATTTTTTCGCATTGGTAAAAAAGGATTTCTGTTGCAAGATTTGGAAGATAATTCTGATATGCCTGAAATGATCTTGGGCAGAAGTACTGTAAATCAGAATATCATCGAAAAAGACGAGCACAAATTTCCTCAGGAATGGGCGGAAAAGGTTATTCATGATTGCTTGGAAAGTTGCTGGGGCATTAGAGAGGCCAAAGGGCATGACCACAAATTCATAATGTCCTGAGTGTGTGCGGAAAGAAGTTTTGGGAATATCCGAAGGCAGTACTCGAATTTGATGGTATCCAGACCGTAGATCAATCTTTGAAAAGTATTTAGCCCCATGTAGTTCATCTAATAGTTCATCAATGTTAGGGATAGGATACTTATCTGGAATTGTAATTTTGTTAAGACGACGATAATCCACACACAAACGCCATGTCCCATCTTTCTTGCTAACCAACAGAGCAGGACTTGCAAATGGACTGGAGCTAGGGCGAATGAAACCACGCTCTAATAAGGTTGTAACCTGAAACTCGATCTCGTCCTTTTGAGAGTGCGGGTACCTGTAAGGTCGCAAATTTGGCGGTGATGCTCCTGGTATTAAGGAGATCATGTGGTAGTGCCCACGTGGAGGTGGTAGGGACTTGGGTTCATCAAAAACAACAGAAAAATCATGAAAGATCTGAGACACATCTAAGGCCATACGTTTTGCAGTTTCAGTTTGGTGAAATTCCAAACTTTGGAGACAAACCTGAGATGCAGCCTTTGGAGTTTCGCCTTGTAGCTTGTATTTCTTTCCATCAACCCAAAAAATCATGAACATGTCGTTCCAGTTAGCCTGTACTGTGTTAAGAGAAGATAACCATTTAATTCCTAACACTAAATCTAATCCTGCCAGAGAGAAAGGATAGAAGTCCTGTTTAATGATTAATCCCGATATGTGCACTTCTAAATCTTTGCAAATCTGATGACAACGAATAATACTGCTGTCCCCAATTTGAACACCAAAAGAAGGGACTGTACTTGTGGCAATCCCAAGTTCGTGGATCAATGCAGTAGAGATAAAATTGTGGGTTGACCCACTATCCACTAGCAGTAATACCTGTTTAGAATGTAGAAGACCTCTTAGTTTCATGGTGGACGCTGAAGGTGTACCAAGGATGGCATTAAAAGCCACCTCTGTTGCTGTCGCCTCTTCATGATCAGTGTCACCTAGATTTTCGAGAGGCTCAGAGATTGGATTGCCTTCATCATCAATCTCCATTAGGGAGAATGGGGCACTGCAACGATGTCCTGGTCAGAAAGGTTCAGCACACCTATAACATAGTCCCTTATCGCGCCGTCGCTGACGTTCTGAGTCCATTGAAGACACACGGCCAGAGTTGGAAAATGCGGACGAAGAAGAAGTCAGTGCCGGGTACTTACTATTATTCTGAGGTGAGAATGTGGGGCTCCGTTGCAGGGCGTACGAGTCACAAGCTTGTTGGCCTCGGTACTGAGATGAAGCGTTGGATTTGGGCCCACGTGTGAAGGCTGATTGCTTCTCGAATTCAAGGGCCAAGCTAGCAGCTCTATACACACTCCTTGGTTTGTGAAGGCGTACGTCTGTTCGTAATTCTTCCTTGAGCCCATTCATGAAAACACCGAGAAGACAGTGCTCCGGCCAATTAGATACAAGAGCAACACGCCGTGCCCACTCCCTCCGGTATTCTTGCACCGAACCGGTTTGCCGAATGTTGCATAGATTCTTGTCAGGATTAAGATATTCTGGCGGCCCGTAGTGCTCCTGAAATGCCGTAACTAGATCATCCCAGAAGAGTTCGGTGTGCTGTGATTGAAGCCAAGAAAAGAGGTCCAATGCACCACCTTCTAAATAGATGGCAGCCACGTCGACTTTATCATCCTCCGGTGTATCGTAATACCGAAAGAATTTTTCTGCTTTTAGAATCCATCCGCGCGGGTCGCCGCCATCGAACTTAGGAAAATCAACTTTGGTATATGGCGTACGAATGTGGCGCCGAGAAGCATCAGAATCGCCATCACTGTCGTCTGCTGAGAAGTGCGATCGCCTACTGTTTCTGTTGTGCAGTGATCTCCCTCGGTTTCGATTCGGTCGAGTTGCTGAAATCTCCAACGCAGTGACTTTTGCTTTCAACTCGTCGAGCGCCTCCAACCGTGCAGCGATGGTGGCGAGATGATCTGCAGGCGTCGCGGGTGGATCCTTTTCCGGTGATGGAGTCGCACGCTGGGGTGGTTCGACGTCGGAAGTTTGCGCTGCGTGAGATGATCGTGTTCTGGCCATGGTGGATCGCGAAGTTCTCTGATGCCAATTTGGTAAATACCGAACAGTAATTTCGAATTGTAGTAAGGAAAAAAGAATAAAATTACTCTATAATAGAGGGATAGCAAGTATCTCACTAATCTCTCTAGAATAGCCCAGGAGAATCTCCAAACTTAAGTAACTTTCTAAAAATATTCGATGCTTTATTGAGTCGGCAAAAGGCCAAATTTATAGAAGTACAGAGAGATAAAAATCTAATTCAAAATTCAAACTAGGAAATCCTAATAATATCTAAAATACTAAAATAATATCTAGATTCCTAATTCAAACTAGGAAATCCAAATAATATCTAAAATACTAAAATAATATCAAAATTCCTACTTGTGGATATTCCACTTATTTAAAATAATATTGCTGAAACTAAAAAGATAATAAAAATTAATAAATATTACTAATTAATTTCTAATCGGTCCTGAGACGCTTATTCTTTCTGGAATAGATCAGCCTATATCAAAATTTTGGATATTTTGCTCTGCAGTGCAAGAACTATGCAACAGAGGATCCAAATTCCCTTGGTTATTTTCTTTTTGTGTTTTTGTGTTTTTGTTTTGTGATTTTGTTTTTATTTGCTCGAGTCTTGGTAGATCTTTCAATTCAAAGGTCATATAGATAAGAAACTATGGACTCAAAGAAACATTAAAGCTATTTCCAAGTTATACTTTAATCCAAAGAAATCAAGCATGTAATGATGCAAAGCAGCTTCACTTTTGTTTTAATATAGCCTCGTGTATAAATTTGTCAAGAGCTAAGAAAGTGTTTTACTTGGCTTCTCTGTGCACTTAACTTTTCATCCCTTATCTACGATATCTGCGAAGGAGATGATGGAAGAGTATGTGGGAGAAGAGAATGATTCTTCTTTATGAAGTCGAAGAGAAGAAGCTGGGGTTGGCAAAAAAAAGTAAAAACGTAGCCAATAAAAAAAAAGTAGCGATGAGATGGCGATCAGGTAGCAGCATATTGAGTGTTGTGTCAGCAAGGATGGTTCAAAAAAGATTTAACACTTAGAATTAACAATTACTAACTAGGCAACATTATACCATTTTTAAACCTTTTAAAATAATATTATTCTTTTTTTAAAAACTTACAAAGCAAAAATGGACATTAACTCTATTAATGGCCCTATACTCACTACTAATTTTCTTTTATTTAATTATTTATTACTCATATTCTCTCACATATATTTTTACTCTTTCTCTCATGTACTCTTTTAAAAAAATATGGGCATATTTAGAAAAGATATTATAATTTTGACACACTTATTGTTGCTTATGAAAAAGACATTAGAGGAGTATTAAATTTTTATTATAATTCAAATCATTTAAATTTATCCAACTGAAGATAAAATATAATTTATATCTTACTTAGAGTTTAAATTCAAATCATATTTTTACCTTGAGGATTTCGTTAATTAAAAGATTTCAAAGTGTTTCGAAAAATGTTTTAAGTTTTGAAATGTAGACTACAATGTTTTTTTTTCAAAAATTATTTGAACTTGTTTAGAAAATTAGATGAAATGTGAGATATTGTGAGCACAAGTTTAAAGAAACCTAAAAAAAAAAAAATGGTCGCCCCTTTACCTGTTGACTAACGTTCCGGTTAATTGAAAAAGATTGACTAAAGAATGTAAAGTTGACGACCCACGTGGCACCGAAGTAGGACTGATTGGATGCGGAGTTGCGGAGGATAAAGACCTAAATGACTAGATTACCCTTAAGATAATGACTCTCTTTTTCGAGCCATTCCCCTGGCCCCACTTCGACCTTAGCCCCTTCTTGGAGTATGGAGATAATGGGAGTGACAGTTTTTCCGGCCGGAGTTCCATTACGCCACCATCAAGCTATTAATCGGATATTAAACTGCTTCTCCTTGCTCTGTTTTTCTCCAATTGCAAGATCGCGCCTAGGCAAGAGACGACGCCGACGCCACGACCGTGAATGGAGGACGATAACGAGAGGACGAGAAGCCGAGACGGTGAGGACGTCGCACACCAGGGCGATTCACGAATAAAGATTCAGATGGCCGATGATTTTTCTTCGTCCGCCAAGGTTGGTTTTACTTATACCTTATGGAAACTCTAAATTTTTTCTCTGGTGATTGCTATCTTCTTTTTTCCCTCCCTTTTTCATGGTCGGCATTTTAAATTGTCCGATTCAGTTGTTTGAATATCTCAACGAATGTTTGCAATTTGAATTTCCGTTGGCATGCTATTGGCTAGAAGCTTCTTGATATACGATGACAGAATCTTACTTGATTCGCAGTTTGAAGACCTGACTTGAATACTGTAACCAGAACAAGATACAGAGACTACAGAGAATTGTTACAATGGCAGGAATTGGTTTATACTCCAGTCTTTCTTCCACCTGATAATTTATGTTTATCTTTAGCTTAATCTTGGGAATTACTTAGCAGCTGGATTCTTTTAATTACTTCCCTAATTTTCTGAAATGGGGAAGATTCTTGACAAGACAAAATCAATAGATTATTGTAGTACATGCGATTCCATCTAGCTGTTTTTACAGATTCTCGCCGTTTATCCTGAAATCTGTTAAGAGTCAGCTTTCCCCTGAAACTAAAATCTTGGTTGTATGCCAGGAGGGATTGAGGTTAGTTTACGCCATCATGCTTGCTATGCATGTTCAGTTTTATTGTTCTCGCTAACATTTAAGGGTCTTGTTTCCTCTTTGGTGTGAGGATCTGCTGTGACAGCAAATAAATTAGAGCAGTCTGGTTTCTCAAATATAGCATGCATTAGGTCAGGTCTTCAAACTGTCAAGCCAGGTTTAGTTCAGCATAGTCTTCCTTGTATTTGATTCCAGGCCATCAACCTTGGTTAATTGATTAGTTTCCAGAACCTGTTTGTTATGCGGAGCATTTTCACTTGTGTGTGCATACATATATATATATATATATAGATTTCCTCACGCTCCTGACTTTTTATTGAGAATCTCAAAATGCATATATGATGGTGAGGTAGAGCTATGAACCAAATGGTGGCTGGATATCTTCCTTTCAAAGGCTTCAAAGAATTCTAGATTGGTAAGGAAGATGGCCGTATTGGTCTTTGCAGTGGCTTCAGAGAGTTCCACTAAGATTGGAATTTTTGATAAAGACATGCCCAGAACCCAACATTGAACCTTGGGAAATGCCTTACGTGCATTACCCAAAACCCAGAACTTTCTGCAGGTAATTTAGAATTTTGTTTAAATCTTAGTGACATATCTTCCTTTTTGCCCCATCTTAGGGATGAATGTGCTTGCAATCATGTGAGATATTTTGCCCTCTTGTCAATGCAGAGATGTGGGAGTGGATGGATTTAGACGTTGTTAAATAATCATACTAACATGAGCTCAAATGGGGAAATTTTCTCTGTTAAAGTGAGTCCTCTTTCTTATTTTCTTTTTAGAATTTCATCCTTTTCCTTAGATTAAAAAATGAATGATTTAGATTTAATATTTTATAAAATTATTACTATAAACATAAATTTATAAATTTAAACTCTTAAAATAATAAATAAATAAATAAATATTAATTTATAAAATATTAAATCTGAACCATCCATTTCACAATCTAACAAAGGAGATGGGATTTTAAAAAGAAAATAATTATAATCTAGACTAATAAAGTAGCCCCTCAAAAAATGAATGCACGGTTGCAGTTGATGGCTTAAAGCAACACTTCTAGTAAAAAAAGAAAAAAAAAAAAACTTGAAGCAGACGCTTAGTGTGTATTTGGAGTAGCGATGGGAAAAATGACTTTTTCCTATTTGACTTTTTATAATCTTACTTTTGGTAAAAACTAGACTGTGTAATGTGATTTATGTTTGGATTGGCGATTGTATAAATGAATTTTGCAAAAGTAAAATTTGTTTAGATTGACTTAAGTATAAGTGACTTTTGTGATAATGGTAAGAGAGAAATTAAATATGAAACTATAAAAAATTTATAATAGTTAAAGTTGGAAAATTTGGGAATTAAAATTAACACAATTTGATGAAATAATATTATATAACTAATTGGATCATATGTCCCGTATAATTTGATCTCTAATTGAGTTATGCAAATGATTATTTGGGAGGAAGAATTCCATCAACTTCACAGTTTCACTATTATCATTCTTTTTCCTTCCTTCTATTACTATCACTATCAGTGTCTTCATTTCCATCGGTTTTGGACCTTTAAAACACTGTTCACGACCTTCATTTCACCACCTTCGCTTTCCTCTTCATCATCTTCAGCTCTAGCAACACTACCAATGTCGGACTTCCCATTTCCGACCCCAACTCTGATCAGCTTGTTGCAGTTTTTGGCGGCACTTCATCTTCACTTCATAATCATCTTCACAAGGCATCATCGACCACCTTCATCCTCACCACAACGTTGGACTTTGCCCTCTTCTACCTTTATCGGAAACAAACTGTCACCGTCCTTCATTGACGGTGAAACAAAGAGCTCCGACCCCCAACTTCCGATGACCTCTAGTTTGGACACTTATTCTTCGCCACCACCATTCATCTACTTCCTTCATCGTTGGTAGCATACGGAGAGAAGAGATACCACCACCGATGACAACTCCGACCCCTACTTCCGGCGAGTTTCAATTCCGGCGACTTCCTTACCCTTGATCATCATTTCCGGTGAGAATGCAAAACGCCAAACACATGCAGATGGTCAAAGATTGTGGAGGAGTTGTGTTATTGGCCGAGAAGGGAAGGGAGTAATCACGAGGAGAGAGATAAGCTCCAATTTGTAGCTTATCGCAATCGTGTGAATAACCTCAGCTTAACTTAAAGGTAATTGTCCATCCAAAAATTCAAATTTTGCCAAAAGCATTGGACACATGATTGGGCTGTTGGATCGTGTGATTGGGTTGCTGGAGCGTGCCTCCAAACACTGACTTAATCAGGCAATGTCTCATTCTGGTTTATTTAGCAATATATTTTTCTTTTGAAATAAATCAATTAAATTGGTCATACGAAAATTCTTTTGATTGGTTAGAATGATTAATCTTACAAGATTTAATTCTAATCTTATTCTGAATTTGAGATCCTTTTATGATGATTGTTTACTAATATTTACATAATTAGATAAAGTTGTTACAAAAGACTCTTATGATTTAATTAACATGACTTAAATATCTTGTGTTTTAGCTAGTTTAACTACTTGGATGGTTTAAAAATATAGTATAATATAATATAAATCAATTAAATTCTTACAAGATTTAATTCAAATCTTGTCCTGCATTTGAGATCTTTTTATGATAATTGTTTATTACTAAAATTTAAACTACTTGATAAAATTGTTCCAAAAGGTTGTTTTTTTGGACAAAGCACAAAAGGTTGTTATGAATATGTAATTTTAATGGGTTAAATTTATTTATACGTATTTTTGTATTTGATATTATAATAATATTATTATAAAATATTAAATCCCAACAGTTGGAAGTTGATTTAATGGTGGGAAAGTAAAGGGAGAGAAAGCTCAATAGAGAGACTCCTACCCCACTTAGTGCTCGTTTGGAAGAGCTTATTTTTGGGTAATAAGTGCTTATAATTCGTGATTCACGGTATACGAGGTAAGTATGTGAGAGGAGTTTTTTCTCGGCTTGCGTAAATTGGGCTTATTTTCTCAAAATAAGCTCTCCCAAACATGCCCACGTCAAGAAATGAAGGATAAGGGCATTTCTCGTAATTAAGAGGACAATATGAGCAATTTATAGGGCATTTCCCGTCAAGATAAGGGTGTTTGCCATCAAGAAATGAATGCTTCTTGATCAGGTAATGTCTCACCCTTGTTTATTTAGTAAAATCTTTTTCTTTTGAAGTAAATCAATTAAATTGGTCCCACGAAAATTCTTTGAATTGGTCAGAATGATTATATCTTACAAGATTTAATTCAAATCTTATCCTGAATTTGATTTTTTTTATGATAATTATTTATTAATATTTAATTTATTTGATAAAATTGTTAAAAAGGTTTTTATAAATTTAATTAAGATGAGTTAAATATCTTTTACTTTTATCTCGTTTTGATTACTTGGATGATTTAAAAATATAATATAATATAATATAAATCAATCAAATTCTTTATACAAAAATTCTTTTAATTGGCCGGTAAGAATGATTGTATCTTAGGCCAAGTTAGTGTAAACCAGGCTCTATAAATACGCTAATAATCCATTTCTGCATGATAACACAAGAAAAGTAGCTTAGAGATTAGAGTAGTTCTGAGCCTTCCACCTTTTGTGACACTACCCTTAGTACGACAACATGAGCCCTAGCGCCTTTATCCGCCCCCTTCCCCCAATGCAAAGGATTGATCTGTATGCTAAGATGTTCAGCGATGCGTATGCTATGCTGCTTAACCTTCAAACTAATGCCCATGACGATCGTTGCCCTCTCCCTATGAATGAGGTATGAAAGTTGTTCTCATTCTTAGAATTTTAGATACAAATATATATATGTGTTAAGGTTGTTTTGCTAAGAAAATAATTTAAGCACATATTGAGCGTCGAGAGAGAGATATCTATACCCTTATAAGACTTCTTTCGTTATCTCAAAATTGTCCATGTTGAGGTTTTATTACCTCATAGTTTTAAAATGTGTTGAGAGGAGAGGTGTTCATACTCTTATAAGGCGTTAGTAATAACTTTCATAAGAGGAGAGTTGTATAAAGCGTCAATAATAACTATATTAAAGTTGTTCTCATGGTTAGAATTTTAGGTACAAGCGATTGTGTTAAGGATGTCTATTTTTACATATAAAATTCTGGACTTGCTTTGTCTTATGTAGATATTTATAAGACGCCCTTCGTTCTTTTAAAATTGTCCGTTTTAGGGTTTCAATATCTCATGGTTTTAAAATTTAATGCAGATCTTTATAAGAGGTCTTTTGATCTCTCAAAATTGTTCACTTTAGGCTCTCATTATCCTACATAATTTTAAAACGTAGCACCTCACGGTATTTCATTTTCTCAAAATTGTCTATTTTGGGGCCTCATTACACCTCATGGTTTTAAGAAGTAGAGTCTTATAAGGGGTATTTTGTTCTTTCAAAATTGTCCACCTTGGGGTCTCATTACTTTTATAGTTTTAAAATGCATCGAGATGAGAGGTGTTTATACTCTTGTAAAGCGTCTTTCGTTCCCCTTTTCAACTAATGTGAGCCTTCATACAAGACTTCTTTAATTCTCATACTCTTCTCATACATTCTAAAAATTGTCCGCTTTGAGTTCCCATTAACCTTGTTATAGAGGGGATGAGAGGGATTTTTCTTTTATATTATTAGATACATATATTTAATTATAGCATTTATAATTTTTATACAGTCTTTGGATGAGACT
Organism: Inga leiocalycina; assembly: GCA_963242795.1. Classification (NCBI taxonomy): domain Eukaryota; kingdom Viridiplantae; phylum Streptophyta; class Magnoliopsida; order Fabales; family Fabaceae; genus Inga; species Inga leiocalycina. Next base: position 16,180,021 of record OY725321.1, read on the forward strand.
TATTATTCTATACATATATCATAATTATAACATTTATAATTTTATTATAAGGGGTCTTTCTATGAAAGTGGTTCTCATGGTTAGAATTTTAGATATATGTCATTAGCTTGTCATTCTGCCAAAATGACTCAAATTGTTAATTGTTTAATATTGAAAGTCATTTTTACAATATACACCTTTAATCTCTTGTTTAATTAATTAACATGGGACTTTTCTAATGCTCATGTTTTTATATTATAGGGTATCGATGAAAGCCAACCTTCATCTTCTTTAGAGGGACAAGTTACTGATAATGCAGAAACAGACACTAGTGTGTCAACCTACCAGAATCATAAGGATTCATACGCATATGCTGAAACTCTTGAGGAAGAATCTTTATATGATTATGATTCCACAGAGTCTAACAATCCCTCATTAAAACACAACACACAAGAGACTAGGATTGATTTGTATGCTAAGATGTTCAGCGATGCGTATGCTATGCTGCTTAACCTTCATACCGATGCCCGTGATGATCCTTGCCCTCTCCCTATGAATGAGGTATGAAAGTTGTTCTCATTGTCACAATTTTAGATGCAAATATATGTGTTAAGGTTGTTTTGCTAAGAAAATAATTTAAGCATGTATTGAGCACCGAGAGAGAGGTATCTAGACCTTTATAAGACGTCTTTCGTTCTCTTAAAATTGTCCATTTTGAAGTCTTATTACCTCTCATGGTTATAAAACGCGTCGAGAGGAGAGTTGTTTATACTCGTACAAGGTGTCAGTAATAACTTTCACACGAGGAGAGGTATATAAGGCCTCAATAAAAACTTTATATTAAAGTTGTTCTCATTGTTAGAATTTTAGGTACGAGTATTTGTGTTAAGGATGCCTATTTTTGTATATAAAATCCCAAACCTGCTTTGAGTTATCTAGATACTTATAAGACGTTTTTCGTTCTCTTAAAATTGTCCATTTTGGGGTCTCATTACCTCTCACATGGTTTTAAAACTGTCTTGTTACCTTTACTGTTTTAAAATGCGTCTAGATGAGAGATGTCCATACTCTTATAAAATGTCTTTTATTCCCCTTTCCAACTAATATGAGACTTTTCATAGGACTTTAATTCTTATGCATTATGAAAATTATCCACTTTGAGTTCCCATTAACCTCGTAATAGAGGCGAGCGATGAGAGGGATGTTGCTTTTCTATTATTACATAGATATATTTAATTTTAACATTTATAATTATTATACGGTGTCTTTGGATGAGATTTATTGTTCTATACATATATCATAATTATAACCTTTATAATTTTATTATAAGGGGTCTTTGTATGAAAGTGGTTCTCATTGTTAGAATTTTAGATATAAGTATACATGTCTTGAGCTTGTCATTCTGTCAAAATAACTCAAGTTGTTTAATATTGAAATTCATCTTTACATGATATATCTTTAATCTCTTGCTTAATTAATCTAATACTCATATTTTTATATTACAGGTTATCGATGAAAGCCAATCTCCGTCTTCTTCAGAGGGACAAATTACTGATAATGTAGAAACAGACATTGGTGTGTCGATCAACCAGAATCATAAGGATTCATACGCATATGCTGAAACTCTTGAGGAAGAATCTATTTATGATGATGATTCCACAGAGTCTAACAATCCCTCGTTAAAACCCAACACACAAGAGACTAGTGTTGAATCTGGACCATGCGTCTACCTTTGGGGCCCTCAAGATTGGCTCATGCACCCAAGTTTGTATTGCAAATACATGGACAGATACTTGTACATGCCACTTGAAGTTGATTCTGCAACTAGTCTCTCATCACCGGGGCCATCTTATGGAGGTACGTACTTGCGTACATGTGCCTTGGTGTGTAATTTGAATTTTCTTGTATCCATCAAATACGTAGTTTTGCATGATATTTAATTATATACTAATTCTAACTCTGCTATATATATATATATATATATATTCAATTTCGTATTATCCAGTGGTGAATGATGTAGCTCCAGATCTAGCTAGGATTGTAGAACATATTGAGTACTATTTCAGGTAATGCCTTCAATTTTGGCATGGGCCCTGTCTTGTGTTGTTCTTTCTTCCTTTTTATCTTATTTTAACGGTTTTAAATTATGCGATTTGTCACTTGTAGCTTTGATAATTTGATTCAAGATGCAAACTTCCGAGAACACATGGATAATGAAGGATGGGTTCCCCTTCCATTTGTAGCCAGCCTTCCTGAGGTAAGTTGCTTGTGATCTTTCTATATATATATATATATACACATTAATATTTTTAAGCGACTAATTATATAATATTTTATTTATACAGGTGAGAGAATTGACACTTAATGTTAAAGTGATAAAGGAAGCTCTTAAAACTTCATTTGCGATAGAAATTAAGGTAATTTAATTCTCTATACCTAGCCTGCTTCGGTGTTATATAAGTAAAAGCTTGTAGAGTTATATTATATGGTAGAATCTTGTATTGAACAATACAATCTTTTATATATCGCTCGCATAAATTAAATTATTTATTATATTGAATTGACAGGATGGTACTAAATTAATAAGGCACCGTCATAGTTGGCAGAGATGGATTTCACCCAAACCATATCCAGCGATGAACTGATGATCACCACTTCAAAATCTGCAACAAATTACACGTGGAGATGTGCTGTGCTTTAGTTAATTATATTGTTTTTGTATCATATGATTCTATCTACCGTAGTATGGAGTTTGTAATATTGATTAAATTTGTATTTTTATGACATTTCGTACCTATATGGAAGAAATAAAAGAGATGCATTGACTTGAGTTTGTTTTGAATAAATTTGTTTTTCTTACATGATATATTCCAGACCCTTGACAGATTCTTTTTTGAAAAATATGATCATGTATTAATATATTTGTATTTATAATATATATATATATATATATATATATATATATATATATATAACATATGAAAATTTTAACAAAATAGTAACGTATAAATAATACCACTTATTTTTTATATTTCATACAACACAAGACCCATTCACAATAATTTAAATAATAAAAATAAAATACATAGCATAATTCTAAAATTTTCTACTTGAGAAGTTTTTTATAATATGATGAATTGATTCTGCTTCATCGTCTTCACAAATCAGGCATCAATCATTTTATTTTATATTTTACTATGTTATATATATAAATATATAAATATATATATATATATATATATATATATATATTTGTGAAAAGTGGGGCTACACGCCACAAACAACTCAAGTAGCGCATGTAGTTTTATTCTTCTCAAGGTAATTAAATATGGGTCGGTCATTGAACCGGCCGGAATACTGAGTTAAGGATCAGTGGGTCAGATCAAAATTAAATCAGAGCTAACTCAGGGCCAACCCGATGAGAAATTGAAGATTTATTAATATGAAATTTTAAGAAAATTTTTTTAAAAAAATCGATTTTTGTTTTTTTGTTTTAAAAAGTACAAACTGGGTTAGTGATCACTAGTTTATGGCTAGACAGGCCAGGTTTCAGTACTTTGATTCTTCCTCAAATTAAATGTGAAATCCTAAAATTTTTTATTATATTTAAGTGATTTTTTCCTTGATTGAAATATGAACATGATGTGATCCACCGATAATTTATAAGTATATCATCATTGATATAAATACATGATCACCTTTTTTTTTTTTTTCAAAAAACAAAATCTTTCAAACGTACGTACTCAAAAGTTAAAATTGATTATATTGAAGAATTAATAACTAATTTAAGTTAGATTAGGCCTAATTTAGAAATCCCCTTTTTCCTTTTTAACTATATTCAATTTTCCTTTTAAACAATAGAAGGACATCATGATGTTTTAATAATAACATTCAGAAATTCCTAATTAGGCCTCTTGACTTTATTAAGAATTTGTTAAATGTGTAGACCCAATTTTAGTTTTGATCATTTCAGTTGGATTTAATTGAGATTTTCTTATAAAAATTTACGTCAGAAATATTATTAGATTTTTAAAGAATTTAAGTTGTTTTGTGGTCCTATATAAGAGAGGTTTTTTTTTTTTTTTGGGTTAATATAACTTTTGGTCCCTGAAGTTTGATCCAATTTTGGTTTTGCTCCGTCAAGTTTGAAATCGGTGGTTTAGGTTCCTGAAATTTCACCCAATTTTGGTCTTAGTCCCTCAAGTTTGAAATAAGTGGTTTTGGTCCCTGAAGTTTCACCCGATTTTGGTTTTGGTCCCTCAAGTTTGAAAAGGACTTGGCGACCCCTTTTTGAAACCTGACCCGACCTGGAAAAAAAACCAAGTCCTTTTCAAACTTTAGGGACCAAAACTAAAATCGGGTGAAACTTCAGGGACCAAAATCACTGATTTCAAACTTGAGGGACTAAAACCACCGATTTCAAACTTGAGGGACCAAAAAAAAAATTGGATCAAACTTCAGGGACCAAAAGTTATATTAACCCCTTTTTTTTTGTTATTCTTCCTTGAATAACTTAGAGAAGATTCTAGCTTTACATGGGCGGCTTATTATGAAATAGTCAAATATTTATCTTTTCATTTGTATTTTTTCATTTTTACTTAAAGATTGTTTTTTATCTAAAAAAAGTGTTTTTGTTTGGATGGATTATTTTAAAATTTGAAAATCAAATTAAATAAATAAAACTAAAACGAACAAGCATGTTAAGGGAATAACAGTTCAAGACAAATTTTTATATGTATCAAGAAATCAACGAGACAACCAACAAGTGTCGGGTGCAGTGGTAAGGCATCTGACACTCCCCCAGGCGAACGAGAGTTTGAACCTGGGAGAAGCACTTGTTAGGAGGGGGAACCCACCCTTGGTGCAAAGCACCTTATAGGGGTGTGCCTAAAAATATCTTTTGTTCCGGATTAGTCGATTGCCCCAGGTTACCTGGTCCGGTGTTAGAAGGCTAGGGACTTAGGAAAATGCGCCGGATACGGGGGGATTCCAAGTTAAGGGGGCCAAAGGCCCTGTCTGCCTATTGTTTACCAAAAAAAGAAAAGAAAAGAAATCAACAGACAAAGGGAGCCTACAAACTAGGGAGCATCTAAAGTCATAGTGTGTTTTGTTGATTCACAATTGAATGTGCTTATCAACGGGGTTGGGTCCAGTAGTATGGGAGAGTTGCTCACATTCAGTGTTTGGCAATGCTTCAAACATGTTTCCCGTGTAGTAAAGACTAATTTTAGGCTCCTTTATATGCCTGCAATGGTAATCATGATTGCATTATCAAAAGAAGAGTGTTTGGTTGTTCTTTAGCATGGTAATAGGGTTTACAATAGTAATAATGATTACAAAAAAATTGGTAATCCTCATTCATACTTCTCCCTCTATGAATCCTTATTACCATCCCATTACATGGTTAAAAAAATCCAATTTACCATTTACTTTTCCTTGTCTTTATTGCACTTATCTCATTTAACTTGCCACATCACGGCACAACTGCCACCGCCACAACCTCCTCCTCATCCGCCGTCACTACTACCTCTTCTACCGCCATCACCTCCACCTGCTACCGCCACCACCACCACCACCACCTCCTTCATCACCGTTGCTGCAGCTGCAGCCACCCGCCCACCACCACCTCCTCCTCCTCCGCCGCCGCTGGCCCACCGTCCACCACCACCACCACAACCTCCTCTTCTATCTCCACCCCCATCATTGTCGCTACCATTACCTCATCCTCCTCCATCCCCGCCGTCATTGACTTTTAACTATTTTTTAATAAAGATTATATTAAGGGTAAAATAGTTTTTGTGTAATATATTAATTTTAAATAATTGTTAAACTATTAACTCATTGTATGTTACTTAAAAATCAAACCAAATACTACCCTTGTAATTAATATTACATTGCATTACCATTGCACTGCACTATAATGTGTAATGGGATCAAACTAAATGGCCTTAAATCCAAGCAAAAGCAAAAAAAAAAAAAAAAGGGGAAGCAGTATATCCCACCATTCAACCTACTCAATAAAACCAATAAATCCTATAACCTATAACCTATAACCTATAACCTATAACCTATAACCTATAACCGTCCATTCGAAAAACCTGTTATCGACCAACATTAGAGAGGATAATAAATAATAAGATAAACAAGCTAGACAAAAAAAAAAAAAATCAACACGTTAAGTTTCTTTCCTTGACCTAAAAGGGAGATGTTACTAAGACAAAATTCCTAAAATTTTAAGTAAGTTGAAAATTACTCTAATATTTTAAAGTTTAAATTTCCCCTATCTATAATCTTTTTATCATAAACCTCCCTGTCCTTCAACTTAGCATTATATTTTACCAGAATTTATTTTGCTAAATCTTTTAACAGAAATTGTCATAATAGATTAATAGAAGACATGTGGCATCCTACATGTCATCTTATGTAAGTTATTAATTTTATAAAACTCTCATTAACTTTGGCCAGTTGCAAGTAACCCCTCATTTCAAAATTTTATATTTGACCAGTCAAAATTTTAATTTTTAATATAGACACCTTCAATTAATTTTACCATCTTAATAAATTCACTAATATGTCATTTGTAACACTTAGTAAAGTTTATATGTCTATTAATAAGGGTTTAAGTAGCAAATTTACCCTGGAAGTATGTGTTCAGGAGCAATTTTGCCCTGAAAGTTTTTTGGGAGTAATTTCGCCCTGAAAATTTCAAAATGTAGCAATGTTGCCATTTTCCGTTGAAAAACAAATATTGATTGTTAAAAATTTGACGTTGACTGTTAATTTTTTAATAGAAGAGGGCAACATTGCTACATTTTGAAACTTCCAGGGTGAAATTGCTCTCCAAAAAACTTTCAGGGCAAAATTGCTCCTGGACGCATACTTCTGGGGCAAATTTGCTACTTAACCCCTATTAATAATTGCATTGGGTCAGTAGTAGTAGTAGTAGTAGGGTAAAATTGCTCCTGAACGTATACTTCTGGGGCAAATTTACTACTTAACCCTTATTAATAATTGCATTGGGTCAGCAGCAGCAGCAGTAGTAGTAATTGCATTGGGTCAATAGTAGTAGTAGTAGTAGTAGGGCAAAATTGCTCCTGGACGCATACTTCCGGGATAAATTTGCTACTTAACCCCTATTAATAATTGCATTGGGTCAGCAGCAGTAGTAATCATCATCATCATCATCTCCGATTAGACAAAAATAATAATATAATCAACATGTTGCTTTTTCCTTAACCCCTATTAATAATTGCATTGGGTCAGCATTGGGTTAGCAGCAGCAGCAGTAGCAGTAATCATCATCATCATCTCCGATTAGACAAAAATAATAATATAATCAACACGTTGCTTTTTCCTTAACCCCTATTAATAATTGCATTGGGTCAGCAGCAGCAGCAACAGTAGTAATCATCATCATCATCGCTGATTAGACAAAAATAATAATATAATCAACACGTTGCTTTTTCCTTAACCCCTATTAATAATTGCATTGGGTAAGCATTGGGTCAGCAGTAGCAGCAGCAGCAGCAGCAGCAGCAGTGGTAGTAGTAGTAGTAGTGGTGGTGGTGGTGGTGGTTAATAATTGCATTGGGTAAGAACTGGGTCAGCAGTAGCAGTAGTAGCAGCAGCAGCAATAGTGGTAGTAGTAGAAGTCGTAGTAGTAGTGGTAGTGGTGGTCGTAGTAGTAGTAGTTGGTGGTGGTGGTGGTGGTGGTGGTGGTGGTAGTCGTAGTGGTGGTAGTGATAGTGGTGGTGGTGGTGGTGGTCGTAATCGTCTACGTAGTAGTGGTGGTGGTGGTGGTGATCATCATCATCTTCGATTAGACAAAAATAATAATATAATCAACACGTTGCTGTAGTAGTCGTAGTAGTAGTCATCATCATCATCATCATCCTCTTCGATTAGACAAAAGTAATAATATAATCAACACGTTGCTTTTTCCTTCCCACCTTGACCTGAAAAGTAGTAGTTGCTTTTTCCTTCCCACCTTGACCTGAAAAGTAGTAGTAGTAGTAGTAGTAGTAGTAGTAGTAGTAGTAGTAGTTGCTTTTTCCTTCCCACCTTGACCTGAAAAGTAGTAGTAGTAGTAGTAGTAGTAGTAGTCGTCGTCATCATCATCATCATCTTTGATTAGACAAAAATAATAATATAATCAACACGTTGCTTTTTCCTTCCCACCTTGACCTGAAAGGGAGATGCTACTAAGACAAAATCAAGAGAAAATTCCAAAAAACTACATTGAAAATATAAAAAGGACAAATCAGTACATTGAAAATGGGAAAAGACGGATCAGGCGGGTGTCAGAGATGTGAGGAATCTGTCCTTTTAAAATCTCGGCCAAATGATAAAAATGCCCTTCAGCCCTCAGTCACAATAACAACATAGGAGTTGTTAATGGTGAATCCGGAGTTGTTAATGGTGAGATAGATGTTGTTATTGGCCCTGAAACTTGTTAATTGTGAAAAAAGAAATTGGAGTTGTTAATTTCTAATCTAGAGTTGTTAATTAAGAGATAAGTGTTGTTATTGGCCCTGAAACTTGTTAAGTGTGAAAGAAGAAATTGGAGTTGTTAATATCGAATCCGAAGTTGTTAATGTCGAATCCGGAGTTGTTAATTAAGAGATAGTTGTTGTTATTGGTCGTGAAATTCGTTAATTGTGAAAGAAGAAATTGGAGTTGTTAATGTCGAATCAGGAGTTGTTAATTAAGAGATAGGTGTTGTTATTGGCCCTGAAACTTGTTAATTGTCAAAGAAGAATTGAAGTTGTTAATGTCGAATCCGGAGTTGTTAATTACGAGGATCATGTTGTTATTCTGAAGTGGGGGATGAAGTGTGAAAGAAGATATTGGAGTTGTTAATATCGAATCCAGAGTTGTTAATTAAGATATATGTGTTGTTATTGAGCCTAAAACTTGTTAATTGTAAAAGAAGAATTGAAGTTGTTAATATCGAATCCGGAGTTGTTAATTACGAGGATCATGTTGTTATTCTGAAGTGGGGATGAAGTGCTGAAGGGCATTTTCGTCATTTAGCCAAAATTTCAAAAGGACAGATTCCTCACATCTTTGACATCCACCTGATCTGTCTTTTCCTATTTTCAATGTACTTATTTGTCCTTTTGATATTTCCAATGTAGTTTTTTGGAATTTTTCCCAAAATCAAAGGGAGACAAAATATTTTAAACTAAAAATCTTAATGTGAAAAAATGTATTCTTTTATAAAGGTATAAAATAAAAATAACAAAAGTAGCTGGAAAAAAAATTACTACCAAAATATTCCCTTGTTTGGGTTAAACTTGCACAAATGTTTTCTCCACTTCTTTTACTTTTATTTTTTTTGGATACAAAGAGAGAATTAATCTAGGACTATCCCCGATCTAATAGCATGATCCGTTACAACTCCTGAGGGGCCTGGGAGACCAGATAATCTGTCGCTGAATTGCACCATCTACTAACCCGGCCAGTCTCGGTTCTTCATACATGTCAATTCTTCTATGAGCTCATAATTTTTAATATTAAACACCCCATAGTTCAGCAGTCAAACTGAAATTCACTTGAGCCTCCTTCAAACTCACAGCAATGGCTCGGGCACTGGTAATAACCATATTCTTGGAGACTTTCGAAGATGAAGAGGTTTCGTGGTCGCCACAACCCCCAACAAATATCTCAATTCCGTACCATTCCTTAAAATCCAAACTTATGAATTTTCTCCACTAGCTCCTTCCAAATCCGCTGTGATAGATTGAACACAGTCTCGAAAAACATGAGCAGCATCCTCAACAGCAGAATAGTATCATTGCTAAGCAAGAAGCCAGAAAAATGTTCTGATCTGTAGCGTTTTGGGATTGTTACTACAGATCTGGGCATAAGCAGATTTAACACTGAACTCACCATTAGGCCTAAGCAAGGAGCCCGCAACCCGATAAGCCCCCGTACCTATAATAAATTTACCTATTTTGGACCTGCCCAAAACAGGCCCATAACGGGCGGGCAAATTACCTGCCCATTTAGGCATTAAACAGGTGGGCTATGGGTACCCCTTCGGGCTGCCCATACCCGCCTGTTTATTTTTTTCATTTTCTGGTTTTAAATTAAATTAATATCACTCATTTACTAATTCACTCATCTCATTCTTAGTTTCTCACGCCAATCACGTACGTAATCACGTATTCACGTTCTCGCTTCTCACGCGGTCACGCCTCAGAATCAGATCATAAATGGATAAAAACCCTCGATCTCGTCCTCAGTCCTCACCCTGTCAATACTCACCAGTCACCCCTAACGTCTAACCCTAGCTAGCCGCATGCAAACCTCGTACTCAGTCCCCTGTGCGCACGCAAACGGACTGAACATTTTCCAGTCCTCAAATCAATTGCTATTGCAAGTCTGAACTCCGCTCTTGATCTCCATCGAAGCAGCGACGTGAGTTATTATATTTTCCCTGTTTATGTAACTACAACATGGTGCTCTGTTTTGAGAACATGAGATATTATATTTTCCCTGTTTATGTAACTGCAACATGGTGCTCTGTTTTGAGAACATGAGATAGTATATTTTCCCTGTTTATGTAATTGCAACATGGTGCTCTGTTTTCTTTCGGTCTTTCCTTTGTTTATTTCATATACATGCGAGAGAGAGAGGGGGGAGAGATACAAAGAGAGAGAAGATGAAGATTCAATGAAGGTTGGGTATATGTTTATGAGAGTAGAAAAACAGGGACCACCGGACCAGGGAGATATTTTAGAGAAGATAACAAATTACATCTATACATATAAGTATACACACACACACACGAAGATATATGCATGTATGCATCTTTTTTTTTTTATAAACGAAGGTCGACGCTTGCATTACAATCTAAAAACGAACTTGAACCAACCAGTTCTTATCCTTAGCTAAATAGCAGTCCAACTCTGCAAAACTACCAGAGAAAGAGTGAAGCCCCGGCATATGTGTCAACGCCTATCTCGCCAAAAAGTCAGCTGCTTCATTCACTGCCCTAGCCACCTGCTGCACAACCCTCCTTACTCCATGATCCTAGGTGAGTTTCAGACCAACCAGACAAGCCCAGAGTTCCGCTGTTATGTATCTTTGTGTGTGTATGTGAAGATAAAGTTTTCATTGACCAAGAGAAGAGTGAATAGTCTATGTATATTAGTATATATATCCAAGTAACCAAGAATCTGACGTGCTACGTGTACGGTGTACAATAGATATGTGTATTATGTATATATTGTTTGTCTCTTTTTTTTTTTGGTAAACTGTGTATATATTGTTTGTGAATCCTTATATATATATATATATATATATATATTTTGCATGAAAGGGAAATTTCATTACTCAGAAAATATGTATAGAAGCAAAGTAACTATGATTTACATCAAGAAAGAATAGAAAAACTCCTAACTGTGTGAGCTTTTGTGAATCCTTATATTATTTCAAAGTACTGAGTACTGACTGTATTTCATAACCACTTTTGAGCTGTCTTAGAACTTAGAATATATACCTGCTACTACTTGCTAGAACTAGTAACTATAGGTCTAAGATTTGATACATATGTTAATATTATTTTTAATTTTCAATTGTGTGGTTATGTGTAGTTTATTGGAAAAGAAAATGAGAAACCCAAACATTACAACTACTGTGAATGCTATAGATATAACTAAGGTTAATCAAATTGCCACAAATCAAGTAGGTGAGTCACCATGCTTTTCCAAGCTCTCTACCACTCCTTACTTCAACTTTACCCCAAGAGGTTTTAAATGTTAGATCCCGACCTAGTCTTGTTAATTGTCGGAAGTATGTCATTGCCATACGTATATTTATCTCTAATACCCTTCACCCACAAGTCATCTTTGCGTTTGACCACTTCTTTTACTTTTTGGGCCAAGAACGTTTTCTCATCTACTTTAAACTGTACGTACATAATATCTAAGTAATTTTAATAGCACTTGAAAATACATTTAAATAATCTGTAATGAAAAGTTTTCATATGTTTTCAAAATAAACAATATAATTTCAAAAACAATTAGTGAAAAACTGCTAAGGGTGCATAATAAATTAATAATTTTGTATGTAAAGGGGGCAAAAAAGAAGAAAGAATCCTATTTAAATCCATTTGAAGTACCTAAATTCAGATTCAAGCTTGCACTTTTAATAAATCCCTAACCAAGTCAAGAGGCCTTATTAGGGATTTTTGAATATTGTTAAAAGATCATAATGCCGTCCTTCTAACTAAAATGATGAGCATCGAATCATCGAGCAAAAAAAAAAAAAAGGAAACATGTAAGGTGAACTACGGCTTTTTGAGTGACAAAATCAGAGAACCAAAGAAGAGAAGAAATAGAGTGACAACAGCCAACAAATAAAATCAAGGGGATAATCTCTGCTAATTTAGAAAAATCTCTTTTCAAAGCCAAATAAATGTCATTCATGGTGATTGGCTTTTGATTGGAGTTTGAAATATATAAAAACATATTTTATCTCCTTAATGTTGGTTCGCATCCGGATTGGGAAATATGTGTGGGAGTCATTAATGAGAAAAAAATAAAAAAGAAAAAAAATATATTTCCCATTTATGATGATTAGCACTCAAGTTATGAATCATTATGAAGAAGAAAAAATAGAAATTAAAAATTAAATAAATATCTCTCATTTATGTTGAGAGGTTTAAATTGAGAAATATTAATAAGAAAAAATATAAAAAATTAAAAAAGAAAACTTAAAAAATCTCTTCATGGATAGTGATTAGGATTCAAGTTAGGAAATTTCATTAAAAAAATGTAAAAAAATTAAAAACAAAAAAAATGTGTATTAATGAGCCAAACCCCTATATAAAAGAGAAGAGTTGAAGAGACACGAGACAAGAGAGTTTTGGGAGAGAAAGGCAGCAAGTTGTAAAAGTGTGATGATATTTGCACCATCTTACTTTTGTCACCTCCTTCCTCTTTAAGCATCTCCTTCCTCTTTAAGCATCGAAGGTAAGTGTGTCTCTACCGTGGCTTTTGTTTCTGCATATTTCTATGATGACGTTATTGATATATAATTTTGCTTCTTGTCACTCTAATTGATTCCATTTTAATTATCTCACTATTTTGAATTTTTGACTAAGTATAATATGTTGACGATGCAATTGCTATGCTGCCCTTATTCGTTTTCTGATTGAATGAAATTTCCATATCTTTCTTTTGAGCTATAGAATTTTCAGTCCCAAAATCTATTATCTAAAAGCTACTCTAAACAGGCTATAAACACGTCCCTTCTGTTACTCTTTCAGTCCTAAATTTTTGTTCATTTCAACTAATTCATGGAATAAAAAAAAGGCAAGTTTGTAATTTGATGCATAGGGATATAAATCCCCAAGAAATAAGGATCTTATTATAGGAAAGAAAAATTTACCATACTGGACGAGGAAATTATGACCTCCTAAATGGACTTTATATTTAACCAGTAGAATGGAGTATTACTTTTTCATTACCTAGCTAATGAATTTTTTTTGAAGAAATTTTAGGTTTATTTACTTGTATTCCATTAGATCCAATTTTCTAATTAAATCTTATGGCATGAATTTTTTAAAAAACCATATGGATAAAATTTCAAAATTCTATTAAATCATATGTGCTAATATTTGATTGGAGAACTGGATGTAATAGTTATAAGCAAATGAATATGAGTTTTGTTAGCAGCTAATTTCGATAAATATTGCTAATGAAAAACAAAATGGTGCTAATCAATTAATGAATACTTTAAATTTAAATATTATTATTATTATTAAAAAATTAATACAATACCTTGTCAATTTTTTTTTACCAATAACAATACCATGCTAATTGATTTTTTTATTTGCCAAGTATTGATTGATTGATTGCCAAAATCGTTGACCAATATTGTTGACAAAAGTAAGTATTTGTAATTTGTAATAACTCATTAATTGTGATTCTCATCAATTAGGGAAAATCAAATCATCAATTAATTAATACACATTATGTGTAATATGATATAGGCAGATCTAGAAAGAGACGCAATTTCCTATATTATATTTCCTAAATTGACAATTAACATTCAAATACTAAATCTGTCTCAATTAATAACGGTAATAAGTTAGCATCTTGGACTCACTTATCACAAAGACACAGCCCGTATTTAATTTTCTCTCTTATTGCCAAATTTTCTTACAAACATTTACATATTTCCAAATTCATTCACAGTTAGTTGCAGAGGAAAAAAAAATTAAGAATGGGGAGAGGAAGATTGGCAATGAAATTGATAGAGAAAGAGAAATCGAGAAAGGCAACGTTTCAGAAGAGAAAGAATGGGATTATGAAGAAAGCTCATGAGCTTTCTACACTCTGTGGAGTTGAGTGTTGCTTGATTGTTTACAGCCCTAACTCCATTAACGACCTTCCTGAGATTTGGCCTCGAGATCGCATACAGGTAAATATTTTTTTTTTAATATTATCATTTGGTACCTAGTTTTGTTACATGTAAATACACTCACTCCACTACTCTATGTAATAATTCTTAGTTTCTCTATGAAAAACTTAATTAGTTCGTATTTGTAATATTATGAGAGTTTTAACATTAACTCAGATCACATACTTTAATTTGTTCTTCCGGTATTGTCACTTGAACCAAGTCCTTCCGAATGTCAATATCACGCCCAGGGACAATAAAATAGTTTAAAACTTTGTTTGAAAATCTCGTTTGGAATATATTGATTCCTTGTCTGTTTCTCAAACTTTATATGTATTTGAATGGTTTGAATGGTTTCCGGTTTATACTTAGATTGATAATATTTGGCTGTGTAGTTTTAAAAATAGAAAAAAGACGACAACTTTAGCAATATTATTCAATCAAGGTTAAGTAACTTATTGTTTTCATTAGTGAGGTTCAACTTTTTTTTTTTTGACCTTGAGGTTCAACTTTTTTTAGAAGTTATGGTTTTTTAATACACTTTTTGAGAAGTTATGTTAGCTTATATGTTTTTAAACACCAAAAGTAATGGGACTATGCAGGATTTCATATATAAAAAGTACCATACTCGAATTTAAATCCTTGTTGTCAATAAAATTTTTAAGAGAAAATTGGTTGTTTGAAAAATTTATGACGAGGAGGACTTGAATTAGAGTGCCGCTGTTTTTTGTGTATGAAATCGTATATTCAAATTAAAAATTTCTGAAGAGGGACTTTCAATGGTTCCCCCAATTTTATAAGTTTTATGGCTAAATCTGCTAATTAATTAATAAATGACTTCGATTTTTTGTTATATTTTGGTTTGAGAAGGTGCGTAGAATCATTGAGAAGTACAAGGGAAAGATAACTGAGAAAAGTCCCAAGAAGTACAATGTGACTGAGTTCTTCAAGGACAGGAAGAATAAGGTGGAAGCCGAAGCGTGCAAACTCCGGCAAGAGAGGCTCCGGAAACTCTATCCAACATGGGACTTCACTTTCGACAAACTCGGCGAAGAACAGCTGAGGATGTTTGTCACCCTCTTGGATTCCAAAATCAAAGATTGCAAAGAGAGGATCAACATGTTGAAGAAGAAACGTTACATAGAGGAAAAACAACAACAACAAATAGCTGAATCATCCTCAGACAAATCATCAGCTTCAGCTTCAAACAGAAGCCACCTCAGTTTCATTCACAACAACAACAATAGTACTGCTACGTTGTCAGCTCAGCATCCTCAAACCCTAGATTTCCCTCTCAAGTCTGAGGATAATCATCTTCATCATTGTCTGATGCTTCAACCCTTTCATCCAAATCTGATGCCATTGACGATGATCACACCGAATGATTCTGCAGAGACAACACAGAATGATGCTGCCTTTGGTCATTATGATCTGATGATGAGAGAATCTTACTGTCCATCTTCTTCATGGTGTTACAGTAATAATAATAACAACAATAATTACTATCCTAATTATCTGCAGAATAGTAATAATAATATTCCGCAGATTCATCCTCACGGAGCAAATTTGCAGGTGAATGATAATATTCCAGCAGCTCCTCTAATGATGCAAGAATTTCAGGGCTATCATCACTCTGGGTATAATCAACATGATCTGCTTCAAGTTCATCATCAGAAGTTCAACTAATGGACCAAAAGAAGTAATTAGAGAGTTTGATGTTGCAGCTGATCAAACAAATTGAAGATTTAGCTCATGGATTTGTTATTTGGGGGTTTTTATTGCACTTGCTGATTATTGCTCATATGGATTTGAATAAAATGTTGTTGTTTGTGACTGTACTGATACTTATGATATTGTCTCGAGTTTTATATTAATGGTCTTTTTTTCTTTTTCTTTTTCCTGTTGGGGTGAAATGTTTATGATATGTTTAATTTAAATAGCACTATTTCCACAATATCCACATGCTATTTTCTTTACCTGTAAAATATCTAGATACTTTGGACTTCGTTAATTAATTTCTAAATCTTTATCTGTCATGAGATTGATCCTATGATTTGAAAAAAAAAAAACATGGGAACAGTAACAATACCCATTAGATAGGATGCCTTTCGAACTTTACTTTTTATTTTTCATATGTATTCGTTCACAAATATAGAAGAAAGTGTCCAAATTTAACAAAATAGGCTTGTTTTATAATTGGGTTACCCTAAAGTATTTTTTTCACGTGAATCTAATGCCTTAAAGTATTTTGTGGTTTATTTAGTACTTCAAAGTATTTTTTTCTAATACGTACATCTAGCACCCTAAAGTATTCTTTAAATGGGTTAAGTATCATAAACTATTTTGTGGTGCATCCAACACCCTGAAGTAATTTTTTATGTTTATCCAGCACGCTAAATTATCTAAATTGTTAAGTGCATATGTGCACAAAAAAATACTTTAAGGCGATGAACACACCTAATAAAATACTTCAGGGTATTGGTTGCTTTAGGCAACATATGCATTTGGAAAAATAGTTCAGTTGCTTATAAAGTTTATAT
Organism: Inga leiocalycina; assembly: GCA_963242795.1. Taxonomy (NCBI): domain Eukaryota; kingdom Viridiplantae; phylum Streptophyta; class Magnoliopsida; order Fabales; family Fabaceae; genus Inga; species Inga leiocalycina. Next base: position 16,196,952 of record OY725321.1, read on the forward strand.
GTATATTAATAATCGTATTGTGTCAATAATAATAATGATGATGATAATATAAACTAGTTAGAGAAAATATTTTAAACTAAAAATCTTAAAATATTTTTATTGACGCTTGAGCTTCCACACTTAAAAATTAAAATCCATTCATAATATTCTCAGGCATCAGAAGAACTTAAGAAAATAAAAGATCATGTTATTAAAGAAATTGATTAGACTTTTTAAAACAGACCTCTGCAAGTACTCTTTAATTATATTCAACTTGTTCAGAATCCCATCAGTCAATTTCTTGAAAACCCTGCTCACAATTGATGGGCCTTCCTTTCTGTTACTATTTTCATCTTCCTCATCAATATGAATCTCATTTCCTCCATTATTAGCAGCAACCAAGCTCTCTGCATAATTCAATAAAACATAACAACAATCATCTGCAACTTGAGCTGAAGGAAGAAGAGCTTTCAAGTTATCACTTCTTATACCCTGAATTACATTACCCGATGCAATGAAAACCTCATCTTTCCACATACCCACTGGACGATCCATGTTTGAAAACAATCCAATAGTTTCTATCTTAATCCAACTATCAAAACCATGTTCATTATCATAATAAACCCACAACTCTAAACAACAATCCATTGTTGCAGCAGACTCTGAGAAAAATAGCACACCAAGATCAGATTCTCCATATTGGGTAAGCTTCTTGGAAACTTCAAAGTTATCAAAATTTGGCAAACTAATCCTTCTGAGCACACTGTTTTCTGCATCAAAAGAAACAATAAAGTCTTGACTGAATCTTTGGTTTGTCGTCATTGCCACCCAAAACATCTTTCTTTTCACTGTAACAGAATTCTCAACCCAGACAAAAGGTCCATTCACAGTGGCACCATAATGATTGGAATACACAACTTCATTCCAAAATCCAGAATTCAGGGAGTACCTTTCAATTTCTATAGCATGAGAATGGTAAATTCTTACAACCTCATAGTCATTGACCCTGGCATTATAACAAAAACCTAGGAGGCAATATGGCGGGGCCTTATGAGGTAGAAGAGCGTTATTAGAATTTTCATGAATTCGTCTGATTTGACTCGTTGCTGGATTCCAAAGAAAAAGGCAAGAAGATGGGTCACGAGAATAATGACAAACACATATCAAACCATTGCAAGAACCAACTATCTTGAAACCCATATCAGAATCTGTAACTCGAGGGACATGGAATTCTTGAATCTTTTTACTTCGAATTTCAAATAAAAACAATTCCAAACCACTTCTTTGCTGGTCCCAGTAAAAGCGTTGAATGATGAGAAGAGGGTTCTTGTTGGAATGGTAATTGAGGTGTTCTAAGATGAAACTTGAACTTCTCAAAAGATCAGACCACATACACACTACTGATCTGAGAGGGATTAAGATTCTCAAGGGAAGCCTTATCAAGAGGTCTCTGACTGTTTCGTTCACCGCCATTGTTGCCTTGAAAGTTGTAAGATCATTGAGCTATATTTATATATATATCCTGAAAGTAGAGGCATCGATGTTGATATTTATGTGAAGTTCTACCGTACGGACGGATTTACGAGGAGGCCAATTCAAGAATACCAGTGCAGCTTGGAGTATGCTGGGTGAAATGCATCTTAGAAGAGAACATTTCATTTCAATAAGTGTTATTAAATATATTTATTATTGAATAAAATATAATATCCCGTCAATTTTATTATGATTAATTAGATAAACTCTTCTGGTCTTATTTATAAGACAAATTTTTAATCCTACTTATAGGTTAGTAAGAAAAAATTTTCTAGGCACAAAAAAAAAAGTAAGAAAATTTTTTCATATAAATGTATAATGTTACTCTTTAATTATTATTGATTTTATTTTATTTTCAAAGGTATAATGTATATTAAACAGAAATAAAGTTATTGATTTTAATTTTTAAAGAAGAATTAATGAAGTTTAAAGTTTTTCTTGATCTTTGACTTATAAATAAAACTGGATGAGCATTTTTCTTTTATTTACAAAACCTTTAATTATAATAGGGTTAGAACTATACTACTATAGCATAAGGATTCTAAAATGATTTTTAATTTAATTTTTATATTAAAAATTTTAAAATTATTATTAGAAAAAATTAATCTTTTAATTCTTGGAATTTTTGAGGTTTAAAAAAATCATTGTATTTTTGACTTGCATATAAGTCAAGTATGACTCATTAGTACAACTTAGTTTTTATACTTTTGACTCGTCACTTATAATCAAGGAATAAAAAATTAGACCGGATATTGAACCAGTCAAGGAGGTAGTTTAAGGGTTAGTGGGTTCGACCGGAGTCAATTCAGGGATAGACCGATCATATTTAAAATAATATAATTTAATTAAAATACTTATATTAGACTACAAATATTTATATATGTACTTAAAAAAGTTTTTGAGAGAGATGGAGTTCGTGCATTGAGGAGATGCAAAGGAGCAACAATGAAAAGACATAACCCAACAAAAAAAGGCCTTTCCGTTTTGAAAGAGAAGTTTATCAAAGTCTGTTAAATACGGTGGGTCCCATTGAAGCACTTTGAATAGAGATTTTTCTTTTAATTTATTTTATTTACACATGGGAAAACAAATGACCCCTATTAGACCCACTTTCACATTCACTTTCTGAAAAACCTGATTTGGATCTACTTGTGCAGTTGTGCGGCCTCATATCACAAATTCACAGGTCCTCCTCCTCCGTCCATCATCACTCTCACCAACACCAACTTAAGTGTAAAATACAGATTTCCAACTATCATTCTCTCTGTCTCTCTGTTTCTTGCTTATATTTAGATTTGCCAAAATGCCAAATTACCAGCGAATCTCTATGCGACTACTGCAGAAATTCAGACAAGCTTTGGCAAAATGAAGACGATTCAGAGCAAAACAAAGAGCAAGTCTCTGGCAACAGTGTCTCGACTTTGTTTCCCTAGTTCAAGTCTCTAGGGATTTTCTTTTTTGCTTTCATCTTCTTCTTCTTTTTCAAAATAACCTGGCTAATCCGTTTACCCACTGGTTTACCCCGGTTATTACCGGTTTACACCGGTTCATACTGGTTTGTTCCAATTTGCTTTGATGCCAGTTCTAGATCTAAACCAGACCGGACATATGACAGGTTTACCGGTTATAACTCAATCCATAATCTTTTCAAAATCTATAAGCCAACACTAAGTCATTATTAATATCATTAAAGCTCCAAATTCTAATTCCTTTCATAAACCCTCGTGCTTAATGAATACACTCCTGGCGACTTTCTTTTTATTCTTCTTTTTAATCTTTTGACTTTCTTGTTAATAAGATTTCACTATCTTCTAATCATGCTAATGTACTCAAATCCAAATCCAAATTTGCATGAGCCCAAATAATATCCTTCAATCAATAAATCTCTCAATTAATTATCTAAAAAACAACTCTCTCTCTCTCTCTCTCTCTCTATATATATATATATACGCACACACATAAAACACAACAAAACCAACATTATATTCTCAAAAACGGGCATTCTCTCAGTCGTGTCTTTTGGAATATTGTGTGGACGTCATGTTCTTATTATATTTTTATAGTTAAAAAATTGTACTTATCATAATAAATTGATAAATATTAGAAGAATTGAACAGTAAGTATTTGTTGTAATACATAAAACAGTTTTACAAAAATAAGTTCATTCTTTTAGTTTAATTGAAATTCCTAAAATACACTAATAGTAGAAACACAATGAGTAAAATTCCATTAAATCTTTATCTTACTTTCCATAGTAATGTCAATTCCATTAACTGCGTTCATTATCCATTCCAGGGAATAAAAATAATCTCCTTCATCGAATGCACTCTAAATAACTTGATACTATGCATGTATAGCTCAAAAAAAGCCAAAGAAATCTAAGGTTGATCATATACATCTAAATTATCATTATAGATAACATCGTTAATGTACTTCAATAACTTAAGACCTATTCATAAAAGGCTTTCCACATAATTGAAATTTTTATTTTAATAGTCATATATATAGAGCTATTTTGCTTCCATAATCTACTGTCTTCATATTTACGTTTAGATTATTCATATTTAATAACTTATCCATCATGTTCACCTTGAAATCACCACACAAGAGAAATAGGGAAACCAAAAAAAACTCAATGGCTGGGGCAAGAAGTAATTAACTAAAGAAACTAATTAGAAAGGTGCCAGAACTCCTTAATTGCCTTCAAAGAAAATTAATTGTTGATTAATTTCCTAATATGAGGTTGCTTGTATCTCAATTCTCTTTCTGCAATTAATGATGATCTATCTCTCTCTTCACTTAATTAAGAAGCTTTTTTTTAATGAAATTGTTTGGTCCATCAAGGGGTAGATGTAGACCTAAACTCCAACTTTCATAAAACAATTTTATTTTTCCATGGCAAAAAAAAAAATGTTAGAATTAATAAGATGCTCCAGAGCATTGCAAAGGATTTAAAGATTCCCATCACCACATTCCGTTGTCACCGAAAAATAAAAAAAAATAAATAACCCCACAATCGGAGCAAAAAGGTCTATTATATATATGGGTTAGGGAGTAAATTTACCAACAAAGTTTTAAGAAAGGAGTGTCTAACACAATTATATTTTAAAGGGGGCAAAAATACACAAGGAATTAAAAGTGGAGCATCTAGTGCAAAACTGTTAAATTTGACCTAACGGCGTTAAATTATAATTGAAAGAAAACCCCTAACGGCGTTATGTCAAATTTAACGGTTTTGTGCTGGATGCTCCACTTTTAATTTCTTATGTATATTTTTGCTCCCTTTAAAATATAATTGTGCCAGACGCTTCTTCCTTAAAACTTTGTTGGTAAATTTGCTCTTTAACCCTATATATATATATATATATGGTGAATGAGCACATAGCTTCTTGTAAGGCAGATATGCTTCCACAGAGCAGATGTTATATATCCATCATAACCAAAAAAGAAAACGATAATCTTCCTAGACAGGTCAAATAAAGAAAAATAAAATTTTAAATTGATGTAAAAAAAAAACGATATATTATACCTAAGATTCAGATCATGTTTTTGATTCCTTGTTACCAATGGATACAATGCTTTCCGCATAATTGAAAGCACCCATAGGATAGCCATATTCTCGAGCAATACGAAACACCATGACTTTACAAGTAGTAAGATTCAAAAGATATATAAAAATTTCCCGTTTAGTCCCTGGCATCAGACTACGTATGTTTTAAGGAAAACAGCTTCATCGCTCCAAATAGTCATAGGATATAACTCCAGTGAACAAGTGCTGCTAGTAAACTGTTTGTCCCATCTCTGCCCAGATCCACGTGACGTAGCCTCCTCCTCCTCCATTACCCACAACTCGTTGTGAGAAAGCAAAGCAAGTTTGTTCTCATACGTGATCAACTATATGTCCTCAAGAAAATTTAGAGAAGGCACCGCAATCAACGTAAACACTTCTTTTGCCATGTCAAATGAAACTATGAATCACCTGTTAAATTGATCTCCAGAGAAGTACATAGCTCGATCAGTAACAGTAAATATTTGTTTAAAACAAATGAAACCTATGCATTCGAAGTTGCCAAATTCCACTACTTCCTTCCACGACCCCATAGACAATGAGTAAATCTCTAGACGATTCTCTCGTGAAGATTCAGGCACATAAATTTTCACTATTTTGTAATCATTAACAACTGTGCTAAACCCAAAACCTATATAGCAAATATTTCCATAGGTATTGGTAGAGTCAGGCACGCAATGGACCTCTCTAGTGGCTGGATTCCACAAGTAAAGGGAACGATCATATAATTACTTTTGAGTTGAAGACAAAGGATGCCATAGCTGGAACCAATGACGTAAGCCTTACAAAAAAGGTGACGATAGATTGAATGTGCAATCAGAGGCACAAGGGTTTTCTTGTCGGAATCCAAGAGACTACATTGATTATTAACTGTGTTGAAGGTTAAACAATAAGATTGGAGGAGAAGAGAAGGGCCATGATGAGTTGAGTGGTGGGAGTGTTGTTTGATGAAGATCAATGAGGTATTGAAGAGATCATCCCAATCTTTGCATACACATCGAAATCGGAGTAGAGATTTCACTGGAAGCCTTTTGAGAATGTTAACTATGATGTCGCCGGGGACGAAGAATAATTTCATATTCTTCCTTTAACAATTGCTTCACTGCTGTGCTAGCCATTATTAGAAACTTAGAGAAAGAATTTGAGAAGAGAGCTTTTAGGGTTAGAGATGTTGTCCAAGGAGACCATGAATAGATAGAGAGAGAAAATGTATTATTTCCTATGCGATTAACTAGGAATAATTAATGGCCACGTGAACCCAACAATACGGATATTAAGGGATCAAGATCATTTAAGCCTAAAATTTATCTTAAAATGAAATCGAAGAATATTCATATAAAGTTTCAGTATATCTTAACGATATTTTATAACTATTGAGGGTAAATCAAAATAGAATCTTTGATTTTATAGTTAAGTCTAAAACTTACCTATCAAATGAAAGAATATTATATATATATATATATAAAGTAAATCAAAACAGAATATATATACTTATTATTGTCTCTTGAGTTTTATATTAATGGTATTTCTTTCAATTGTTCAATAGCTTCTTAATCTTCTATTTGACCATTCACCGTAATCTAACTTGATGTCTTCTTCTTCTTTTTTCTTAACTAATATGATGGCAAATCCTTCTGCTTGACCATTCATCGTAATCCAACTTGATATTTTCTTTCTTTTCTTGACTAATCTATCATATATTTCACATTAAACATAGTAGTTAGTCAAACTATAAGATAAATACATAATGCAAACTTTTTGCTCTTAACATTTGATATCATCAAAACTAATCACATCTAACAAATATTGGTTACTGTAAATTTATACCTAAAAGAAGAGGCAAGAAATTCCGAAAGATTTTAATTAGAAGAGGTGAATTTCAGAATTGGTAAAATAACACAATTTTTTTTGTAGATATTACTTGTTAAATTGTATTATGATATAATATTATGCATTTGATTTATTTTTTTCAAGGTCTTGGAACAAGAAAAAGAAATCATGCTTCAGATTTGATGATACGATGATTTTCCTGTATTGGCCATACTTTGATTTGATCTAAATTGTTGTAATTGAACTAGTTATGTTGTTGTGTTTTGGATTGATTTATTAAATTTTGGCCTATTTGGGGCTTGTTTATAGCTTGAGCCCCTTTTTTCTTAAAAACCTATGGATTGTTAGTCTGTTTATAAAATGTTTTAAAATCCAGGTTTCCTTAATATGCATTAGGCCAGGCCTGGGCCAAAAAAAGGCCTATAACAAGCCATGACCAAGCTCAGGCCACCTTATTACAAAACGAGCCTAACTTATTTATTTGTTCTTATTCTTCTTTTCACGCAAGTTTCCCTATCTTGCAATCATGCTACTTATGCCAAATCAATACTATAATTAATGGCCAGGATCCAACAATCCGGATACTAAGGCCAAGATAAATTCATTTAAGCCTAAAATTTATCTTAACGTCAAAATCAAAAAATTTATCAACATGATATATTCTGTTATCATAAAAAAAAAAAGATTCTGTTATATCTACAATATATATATATATTGTAGATATATAAGAAGGTTAGTATAATTCATTTAATATCAAATCAAAGAATATACTTCATCTCTTCGTCGGAAATATAAAAGACTCAGTTGTCTTTTTTTTTTTCCAGAAATTAAGGAAGATAAATAAATTCCTTAATTATATCATATATTGCGAATTATTAGATTATATATAATTTTATAAGTTCAGTAAAATAGTTTGGAAAAAAATGGTAAATATAAATATTTTAAAATATTTTAATTATCTTTTTAATATATCTAAAAAAATCAACTAGATTTTATATTTAAGACTAAAAATAGTATATATAAAGTTTCAATATATCTTAGGGGAACAATGATGAAGACATAGCAAGAATCAACTCTCTTGAAACCCATATCAAAATCTATAACTCGAGGGAAATGGAATTCTTGAATATTTTTGCTTTGAATTTCAAATAATAACAATTCCAAACCGCTTCTTTGCTGGTCCCAGTAAAAGCCCCTTCAATTTTATTATGACTAGTTAGATATACTCTTCTGATCTGTTAGGGCAAGTTTTTTATCCTATTTATAGGGTAGTAAGAAAATTTTTTTCTTATATGAATGTGCAATGTTACTCTTGTTGTAAAAATACTAGATACTATGGATGTTCATAAACTCCCAACTCTTGGCCTTTCATATCCTACTCTATAACCTCTTTAATGAATAGTCTTTAGGAGTTTTTATTCCCATAATTCAAATGTTACATATTGTACACTTATGAGAATTTATTTTGTATTCATTCTATGTAACTCTTAATTGAGGTTGGAGGCCTATAAATAGAGGCTTTGTGATACATAGTGGAAGCATCCAAATGAATAAGATATTGCTCATTCTTTTTCTCCAATTCTCTGTTGTCTTTCTTTATCTCTTCCATCTCAATCTATTATATTTCATAACAACTCTTTCATTTATATATATTGTATTGACTTTGTTTTCATCGGTATATTGCATATTAAATAAGGTAAAGTTAAAAAGTTGTTAAACAGAGGTTCTCGAAGGATATATATAAAGAGAGAAAAAATGCATTATTTCCTATCCGATTAGTCAATACTGTAATTAATGGCCACGTGATCCAACAATCCGGATATTAAGGTTAAGATAATTCATTCAAGCCTAAAATTTATCTTAATGTCAAAATCAAAATATTTATAACTATGATATATTCTGTTATCATATAAAAAAAAAAGTTCTGTTATATATATGTATAAATATTGTAGATATATAAGAAGGTTAGTATAATTCATTTAACATCAAATCAAAGAATGTACTCCCTCTTTCCATAGGAAATATAAGAGATTCAATTGACTTTTTTTTTTTGAAAAATTAAGGAAGATAAATAAGTTACTTAACTATATCATATATTATGAATTATTAGATTATATATTGGTTTATAAGTTAAACAAAATAGTATGGAGAAAAAATTATAAATGTAAATAATTTAAAATAATTTAATTAGCTTTTTAATATATCTAAAAAAACAAACTGGGCCTTAAATTTAGGACTAAAAATATTATATATAAAGTTTCAATATATCTTAAGAGAACAATGACGAAGACATAGTAAGAACCAACTCTCTTGAAACCCATATCAGAATCTGTAACTCGAGGGACATGGAATTCTTGAATCTTTTTACTTTGAATTTGAAATAAATAAAAACAAGTCCAAACCACTTCTTTGCTGGTCCCAGCAAAAGCATTGAATCATGAGAAGAGGGTTCTTGACTTCGTGTTAGAATGATAAAAGCGTTGAACGAGGAGGCCAATTCAAGAATACTAGTGAAGCTTTGGGAGTCTGGGTGAAATGCATCTTAGAAGAGAACGTTTCATGCCAACAAATGTTATTAAATATTTATTGAATAAAATACCATATCCCCTTCAATTTTATCATGACTAATTAGATATACTCTTCTGATCCTGTTAGGACAAGTTTTTTATCCTATTTATAGGGTAGTAAGAAATTAAAAATAGTCCTTTTTATTAGTATTTGTTTATATTATATGATCTAGCTTATTATTTTGTGTGTTTTAAAAGTTAGGAAATCAACAAAATTAGTACCAATTTTTCACCAAGCGTATCTCTACTACTGGCTAAAATTTTTGACATGATGGTTAATACTTCATTCTTAATATTTGGTATCAGGGCTAACACTCATTTAAATCTCACCTTTCTCTTTTTTAAGTTAGAAAATTAACAAAGCCAGTATCAACCTATGCTACTAGTTTAAACTTTTGACATAATGGTTGACATTACCTTTTAAAAGTTTGGTATTAGAGCTAGCACTAATTCTAGTCTTATCTTGACTGTTTTTTTTTTTGGTACTTTAAAGGTCAGAAGATTAACAAAGTCATTTTTATAGGTAGGCCTTTGTGAGACTAGCTTAATTTTTTGGCTTGAATCCTTCTTAAGGTTTGGTGTCAGAATCAGCACATGTTCAAATTACACCTTATTAAGTTAAAAAATTAGCAAAGTCAGTACCAAATTTTCACAATTGTGCATATGCTACAAGCATAAACTTTTGACATGATAGTTAATGCTACTTTCTTCAGGTTTAGTATCAAAACCAACACAATTTTGAATCTCGTCTTGGCTATTTTTTTTGTTTTAAAAGATAAAATAATTAACAAAGTAAAGACCAACTATTAACAGGTACTCCTCTGCTAGTGGGTTAATTTTTTGGCCTTATGGTTAGTGCACCCTTGTTAAGGTTTGGTACAAAGTTAATACAGGTTTGAATCCTAACTTTTTTGTATTTAAAAGTTAGAAAATTAGCAAAACTACAAAATTTTCACATATGTGATTCTACTACTAGCTTAAACTTTTAAGATGATGCTTACACTAACTTCTTATGGCTTGATAGCTAGCACGTGTTTGGTATCAGAGCAAGCATGGGTGCGAATCCCACCTAGTCAACCACAACCAGACTCTCTGAATAATTCCATGATTCTTAACTACAATCATCACCAACTAATAGAGAAAGAATAACTCTTAAGTCCTTATTTCTTACCCCTGAATTTCATTACCTTATGCAATAAACACCTCTTCTTCCACACTCCCACCGGATGATCCATGTTGGTGCCTATTCAAATCTTTTCTATCCTATTCCAACCATAAAAAACATAATTGTTAACATAAAGCCACACCCTTAAAAACTGGCCATCTATATTTATAGCAAAAAATAGTTAGGCTAGATGCTCTCCATATTACTTAAAATACTTGAAAACTTTTAACAAATCCAACATTTGCAGAGGTATCATTCATACCACAATTCTATTTGCTTCAAAACAAATAATGAAGTAGTTTTAGTCTTGTCCTTGGCATTCGTCTTGCTTTGTTATCGTTGCCAACTAGTACATGTTTGTTTCATGGCAACAAAATTCACCATCAACACAAAAGGCACCTCTACCACATGTTCATGATTATTGAAAGAATACTTTACCTCATCCCATAATCTAGAATTCAAAGGGTATTTCTCAACAGATATCGGTATCAGAGCCAAAGATCCTATTCTAGAATTTTACAATTGGTATCAGAGCTAAGTCCTAATACTAATATTTTATACAATTATACGATCTTAGGGCAAGATTTTACAATTCTATCTACTTCAAAACAAATAATGAAACAGTATTGGTCTTGCCCTTGGTCTTGTTGTTGCCAACCAACACAAGCTCTGATACCAATTCCTAGAGAAATGTCTTTGGCTCTAATACCAATTGGTGTCAATTGTAACATTCTAACTAATAAAATTTTCAAACATATACTTTCAATGAATTTTCCCAATTTTCTAAGTTGTATATCTAATTCTGCTAGTTATTTAATAAAGTATTCTTTGTTTGAGTAGGTATGTAGAATCATTAAGAAGTATAAGGCAAAGATAACCACAACAATGGCTTTGGCACTAGTAATAACCATATTGTTGGAGACATTTTTCTGTTTGAAGATAAACTATGGATTTTGAGCGACAAAATCAAAGAACCAAAGAAGAGAAGAAATAGAGTGAACTTAGCCAACAAATAACATCAAGGGGATAATCTCTATTAATTTGGAAAAATCTCCTTTCAAAGCCAAATAAATGTCATTTTTGGTGATTGGCTTTTGATTGGAGTTTGAAATATAAATTGTGATTAGTCTGAGAAAAGGCTCCACCCTAAATGGCCATAAGAACATATTTTATCTCCTTAATGTTGATTCGCATCCTAATTGGGAAATGTGTGGGAGTTATTAACAAGAAAAAAGTAAAAAGGAAAAATAAAAAAAAAATATTCAACATTTAAGCTAATTAGCACTCAAGTTATGAATCATTATGGGGAAGAAAAAATAGAAATTAAAAAATAAATAAATATCTCTCATTTATGTTGAGAGATTTAAATTAGGAAATATCATTAAGAAAAAATACAAAAAATTTAAAAATGAAACTAAAATAATCTCTCCATGGATAGTGATTAGGTTTCAACTTAGGAAGTTTCATTAAAAAAACATAAAAAATTAAAAACAAAAAAATTGAGAAAGGCGACATTTCAGAAGAGAAAGAATGGAATTATAAAGCAAGCTTATGAGTTTTGTACACTCTATAGAGTTAACTGTTGCTTATCGTTTATAGCCCTAACTCCATTAACGACCTTCTTAAGAATTATAATGCATCACGGATGTAGTGATAGAGTAGGATCTTTGATTTCAATTGAAAGATTTCAACATAGCTCTGATACTGATCTTTGCTACTAATACTGATACCAATTGTAAAGTTTCAACCTCACTCCCTTAACTTGACCTTGATACCAATCCTAGCTTTCTATGGTAACAAAATTCCCCACTAACACAGAAGGCGCCTCTATAACATGTTCAAGATTATTGGAAATATTTCACCTCAGCTCATAATCCATAATTCAGAGAATATTTCTCAACTTGTACACCATTGCTGCCTTTCAAATAAGAGTGGAAACTCTTACCACCTTATAGTCCTCCACACTTGCATTGTAGTCAAGGCTTAGGAGGCCAAATGGTAGGCATTTGTGACAAAGTTGAGCATTTGAATTTTCAAGAATTACTTATCCCATTACGGGATTACATAGCAAAAATGTAAATGATGAGTCATGAGTGTAGTGACAGGTACATACATGCCCATTGCAGCGTCCAACTATCTGAAAACCCTAAGCAGCATCTGTCTAGAGAGTTTAATTTTTTTAATCTTTTTACCCTGAATCTCAAACAGATTCAACTCCAACCTACTCCTTGGACCTTCACAGTCAAAATGTTGGAGTATTAGTAGATTATTCTTATTGCAGTGATATTTGTGGTACTCTATGATGAAATCTGAATTGCTCAATAAATCAGACCAAGCCTTTATCACTTATTGGAAGAGGATTAGGGACTTCACTGGAATCCTCATCAAGAGGTTGCTCACACTAATTTTGCCATCCATCACATACAAGAAAGTTGAGATATACATAAACTTGAACTTCAGCTATACTAAGAAGAGGAGGCCTCTACTAAGAAGTCAGGGTGAAATGAAATGCATCGACGTGTGAATAAAATATATTATCCTCCCATTGCAGCATCTAACTATCTGAAAACCCAAAGTAGAATCTGTTACTCAACCTAGCTTTGATATCAACTATAACATTCCAAAGTAGGATCTTTGCTACTAATCCTAGTACTTCATCTAGCTTTGATACCAATTATAACATCCCAACCTAGCCCTTGTACCACTTCTGGCTCCAATACCAATTATAACATCCTAGAGAAGGATCTCTGATACCAATCGTAATATCCCAAAGTTGGAGCTCTGATTCCAGAGTAGGATCTCTGATACCAATTGTAAATTTTTTCGCCAAATTTTTTAACAAAAATTGTCACAACAGATTGATAGAAGATATGTGGCATCCTACATGTCATCTTATGTAAGTTATTAATTTTATAAAACTCTCATGAACTTCGGCTAGTTGCAAGTAACCCCTCTCATTTCAAAATTTTATATTTGACCCAGCAAATTTTAATTTTTAATATAAACACTTTCAATTACTTATACCATCTTAATAAGTTCAGTAATATGCCATTTGTAACAATTAGTAAAGATTATTTGTCTTTAATAATTGCATTGTGTCAACAACAACAAAAACAATAACAATATCCAATTAGACAAAAATAATTATTTAATCAACACGTGGCTTTTTCCTTCCTTGACCTGAAAGGGAGATGCTACTAAGACAAAATAAAAGGGAGACAAAATATTTTAAACTAAAAATCTTAATGTGAAAAAAATATTTTTTTATAAAGGCATATAATAAAAATAACAAAAATAGCTGGAAAAAAATTACTACCAAAATATTCCCTTGTTTGGGTTAAACTTGCACAAATGTTTTCTTCACTTGTTTTACATTTTTTTGGATACAAAGAGAGAATTAATGAGGGACTATCTCCCATCTAGTAGTATGATCCGTTACAACTCCTGAGGGGCCTGGGAGACCAGATAATCTGCCGCTGAATTGCACCATCTACTAACCCAGTCTCGGTTCTTCATTCACATGAGCTCATAATTTTTAATATTAAACACAGCAGTCAAACTGAAATTTCACTTGAGCCTCCTTCAAACTCACAGCAATGACTTGGGTACCGGTAATAACCACATTCTTGGAGACATTTTTCTGTTCGAAGATGAAGAGGTTGCTTGGCCGCCACAACCACCAACAGATATTTCAATCTGTCTCATTGAAATATTCCGTCTAAACCATTCTTTAAAATCCAAACTTATGAATTTTCTCCACCAGCTCCTTCCAAATCAACTGTGATAGATCGAATACAGTCTCGAAAAACATGTGCAGTATCCTCAGCTGCAGAATGGCATCATTGCTAACCAACAAGCCAGAGAAATGTTCTGATCTGTACCGTTCTGGGATCTTCAACTTCCATATTAAACCCCATAGTGGATCACTCGGAGCATTGTTACTACAGATCTGGGCATAATCAGATTTAACACTGAACTCACCTCGCTTTCCCACCTCTCTACCACTCCTTACATCAACTTTACCCAAGAGGTTTTAAATGTTAGATCCCGGCCTAGTCTTGTTAATTGTCGGAAGTAGGTCATTGCCATACGGATATTTATCTCTAATAACCTTCACCCACAAGTCATCCTTACGTTTGACCACTTCTTTTACTTTTTGGGCCAAGAACGTTTTCTCTACTTTAAACTGTACGTAATAGCACTTGAAAATACATTTAAATAATCTATAATGAAAATTTTTCATATATTTTCAAAATAAACAATATAATTTCAATAAAAATTAGTGAAAAACTGCTAAGGGTGCATAATAAATTAATAATTTTGTACGTAAAGGGGGCAAAAAAGAAGGAAGAATCCTATTTAAATCCATTTGAAATACCTAAACCCAGATTCAAGCTTGCACTTTTAATAAATCCCTAACCAAGTCAAAAGGCCTTATTAGGGATTTTTGAATATTGTTAAAAGATCATAATGCCTTCCCTCTAACTGAAATGATGAGCATCCAATCATCGGGAAAAAATAAAAAGGGAAACATGTAAGGTGAACTATGATTTTTGAGTGACAAAATCAGAGAACCAAAGAAGAGAAGAAATAGAGTGATATCAGCCAACAAATAAAATCAAGGGGATAATCTCTGTTGATTTGAAAAAATCTCCTTTCAAAGCCAAGTAAATGTCATTCATGGTGATTGGCTTTTGATTGGAGTTTGAAGTATAAATTATAATTGGTTTGGTAAAAGGCTCCACCCTAAATGGCCATAAAAACATATTTTATCTCCTTAATGTTGGTTCGCATTCAGATTGGAAAATATGTGTGGGAGTCATTAATGACAAAAAAGTAAAAAAGAAAAATAAAACAAAATATTTCCCATTTATGATTATTAGCACTCAAGTTATGAATCATTATGGATAAAAAAAATAGAAATTAAAAATTAAATAAATATCTCTCATTTATGTTAAGAGGTTTAAATTGAGAAATATCAATAAGAAAAAATATAAAAAATTAAAAAAATATGTGTATTAATGAGCCAAACCTCAATGATGCCTATATAAAAGAGAGGAGTTGAATAGAAACGAGACAAGAGAGTTCTGGGAGAGAAAGGCAGCAAGTTGTAAAAGTGTGATGATATTTGCACCATCTTACTTTCGTCACCTCCTCCCTCTTTAAGCATCGAAGGTACGTGTGTCTCTACCGTGGCTTTTTTTTCTGCATATTTCTATGATGACGTTATTGATATATAATTTTACTTCTTGTCACTGTTCTAATTGATTTCATTTTAATTATCTCACTATTTTGGATTTTTGACTAAGTATAATATGCTGACGATGCAATTGCTATGCTGCCCTTATTCGTTTTCTGATTGAATGAAATTTCCATATCTTTCATTTGAGCTATAAACTTGGTGAACGAGAGGTGTATAGAATTTTCAGTCCCAAAATCTATTATCTAAAAGCTACTCTAAATAGACTATAAACACTTCGCTTCTGTTTCTCTTTCAGTCCTAAATTTTTGTTCATTCAACTAATTCATGGGGTAAAAAAAGGCAAGTTTGTAATTTAATGCATAGGGATATAAATCCCCAAGAAATAAGGATCTTATTATAGGAAAGAAAAATTTACCATACAAGACGAGGAAATTATGACGTCTAAATGGACTTTATATTTAACACGTAGAATGGAGTATTACTTTTTCATTACCTAGCTAATGAATTTTTTGGAAGAAATTTTAGTTTTATTTACTTGCATCCCATTAGATCCAATTTTCTAATTAAATCTTATGGCATGAATTTTTTAAAAAATCATATGGATAAAATTTCGAAATTCTATTAAATCATATGTGCTAATATTTGATTGGAGAACTGGATGTAATACTTATAAGCAAATGAATATGAGTTTTGTTAGCCGCTAATTTCTATAAATATTGCTAATGAAAAACAAAATGGTGCTAATCAATTAATGAATACTTTAAATTTAAATATTATTATCATTAAAAAATTAGTACAATACCTTGTCAATTTTTTTGACCAACAACAATACCATGCTAATTGATTTTTTATTTTATTTTCCAAGTATTAATTGATTGACTGATTGCCAAAATCATTGACCAATATTGTTGACAAAAGTAAGTATTTGTAATTTGTAATAACTCATTAATTGTGATTCTCATCAATTAGGAAAAATCAATTCATCAATTAATTAAAGCACACTATGTGTAATATTAATATAGGCAGATCTAGAAAGAGACGCAATTTCCTATATTATATACCCCAAGTGCCAACATTATTTTCCTAAATTGACAATTAACATTCTAATTCAAATACTAAATCTGTCTCAATTAATAACGGTAACAATTTAGCATCTTGGACTCATTCATCACAAAGACACAGCCCGTATTTAATTTTCTCTCTTATTGCCAAATTTTCTTACAAACATTTACATATTCCCAAATTCATTCACAGTTAGTTGCAGAGGGAAAAAAAATTAAGAATGGGGAGACGAAGATTGGCGATGAAATTTATAGAGAAAGAGAAATCGAGAAAGGCAACGTTTCAAAAAAGAAAGAATGGGATTATGAAGAAAGCTCATGAGCTTTCTACACTCTGTGGAGTTGAGTGTTGCTTGATCATTTACAGCCCTAACTCTATTAACGACCTTCCTGAGATTTGGCCTCGAGATCGCATACAGGTAAATATTTTCTTTTTAATATTATCATTTGGCACTCAGTTTTGATACATGAAAATACTCTCACTCCACTAGTCTATGTAATAATTCTTAGTTTCTCTATGAAAAACTTAATTAGTTCATATTTGTAATATTATGAGAATTTTAACATTAACCCATATCACATACTTTAATTTGTTCTACCGTTATTGTCACTTGTTTGTCGATAAAAAACTTAATTAGTTCGTATTTGTTATATTATGAGAGTTTTAACATTAACTCAGATCACATAATTTAAATTGTTCTACCGTTATTGTCACTTGAACCAAGTCCTTCCGAATGTCAATATCACGCACAGGGACAATAAAATAGTTTAAAACATTGTTTGAAAATCTCGCTTGGAATATATTGATTCCTTGTCTGTTTCTCCAACTTTATATGTATTATATCTGTGTGTGTTTGAATGGTTTCAGGTTTATACTTAGATTGATAATATTTGGCTGTGTAGTTTTTAAAAATAAAAAAAAGACGACAACTTTAGCAATATTATTCAATCAAGGTTATGTGACTTATTGTTTTCATGAGTGAGGTTCAACTTTTTTTAGAAGTTATGTTTTTTTAATACACTTTTTGAGAAGTTATGTTAGCTTACATGTTTTTAAACACCCAAAGTAATGGGACTATGCAGGATTTCATATATAAAAAGTACCGTACTCGAATTTAGATCCTTTTTGTCAATAAAATTTTTAAGAGAAAATTTGTTGTTTGAAAATATTATGACGAGGAGGAATTGAATTAGAGTGCCGGTGTTTTTTGTGTATGAAATCGTATATTCAAATTAAAAATTTCTGAACAGGTACTTGCAATGGTTTCCCCCAATTTTATAAGTTGTATGGTAAATCTGCAAGTTAATTAATAAATGTCTTCGATTATGTGGTTTGAGAAGGTGCGCAGAATCATTGAGAAGTACAAGACAAAGATAGGTGAGAAAAGTCCCAAGAAGTACAATGTGACTGAGTTCTTCAAGGACAGGAAGAACAAGGTGGAAGCCGAAGCATGCAAGCTCCGGCAAGAGAGGCTCCGGAAACTTTATCCAACATGGGACTTCACTTTTGACAAACTTGGCGAAGAACAGCTGAGGATGTTTGTCACCCTTTTGGATTCCAAAATCAAAAATTGCAAAGAGAGGATCAACATGTTGAAGAAGAAACGTTACATAGAGGAAAAACAACAACAACAAATAGTTGAGTCATCCTCAGACAAATCATCAGCTTCAGCTTCAAACAGAAGCCACCTCAATTTCATTCACAACAACAACAATAGTACTGCTACGTTGTCAGCTCAGCATCCTCAAACCCTAGATTTCCCTCTCAAGTCTGAGTATAATCATCTTCATCATCGTCTGATGCTTCAACCCTTTCATCCAAATCTGATGCCATTGACGATGATCACACCGAATGATTCTGCAGAGACAACACAGAATGATGTTGCCTTTGGTCATTATGATCTGATGATGAGAGAATCTTACTGTCCATCTTCTGCATGGTGTTACAGTAATAATAACAACAACAATAATTACTATCCTAATTATCTGCAGAATAGTAATAATAATATTCCGCAGATTCATCCTCACGGAGCAAATTTGCAGGTGAATGATAATATTCCAGCAGCTCCGCTAATGATGCAAGAATTTCAGAGCTATCATCACTCTGGGTATAATCAACATGATCTGCTTCAAGTTCATCATCAGAAGTTCAACTAATGGACCAAAAGAAGAAATTAGAGAGTTTGATGTTGCAGCTGATCAAACAAATTGAAGATTTAGTTCATGGATTTGTTATTTGAGGGTTTTTATTGCACTTGCTGATTATTGCTCATATGGATTTAAATAAAATGTTGTTGTTTGTGACTATACTGATACTTATTATATTGTCTCTTGAGCTTTATATTAATGGTATTTTGTTCTTTTTTATTTTCCTGTTGGGGTGAAATGTTTATGATATGTTTAATTTAAATAGCACTATTTCCACAATATCCACATACTATTTTCTTTACCTGTAAAATATCTAGATATTTTGGACTTGTTTAATTAATTTCTAAATCTTTATCTATCATGAGATTGATCCTATGATTTGAAAAAAAAAAACAAAAACCATGGAGACAATAACTATACCCATTAGATAGGATGTCCTTCGAACTTTACTTTTTAATTTTCATATGTATTCGTTCACAAATATGTATTCTTGCCAACTCTATTTTAAAGGGCGTTCCCCAGCCGCAAGCGTTACTCGATTCCACCGTCATTGTCCATCGATTCCACAAATCTGGTACCCCTGTTCCTTGTATTTTTCGGTTCTTGTTTTTTTTATCAGTACTCGTCTTCTTCTCCTTCTCTTTGAGCTGTGATCCTTTTCTGAGCTCTAATGGCAACTGAAAACCTTTTGCCTCAGGTGCCACCCTTCACATGGTAGGAGACCTGAGCCTCTTAAATAATTATAAGACATATAATGGTCCAATTAAATCCATAAAAATTCCTGATGGTAGATGTGTAGTAGTAACTCATATAGGGAATGTGAACATTGTAAATGAACTCTGGTTGAATGAAGTTTTATATGCCCCAGACCTAAAATTCAATTTAATTTCAATTTCTAGATTCACACTAGAAAATAAATGCATGGCTGTTTTCTTCCCTAATCTTTGCCTAATGCAGGACCTTTAGGGTCAGAAGATGAGGCTAACTGGTAAGCTGATTGGTGGTCTATACAGTTTAAGAGCATCAAAATATTCTCATCTTGTTAATGTCAATGTAACCCAAAATAGTACTCAAAAATTAAGTCCTAGTGATATGGTTTTATGGCATAAGAGGCTAGGGCATGCGTCATTTTCCATTGTGCGATACTTGGATTTTGTAATTGATGATTCAGATTCAATCAATAAAGTTTGTGAGATATATATTCAGTCAAAACAAACTAAGTTTCCCTTTTGACCTGGTTGCATTAAAACTCATAAATGTTTTGAATAATTCACCTCGATGTATGGGGACCATATATGACTCCAACTCATCAAGGTTTTCAATATTTTCTCACTATAGTGGATGACTTCTCACGAGCTACATGGATTTTTCTCATGCGCAATAAAAATGAGGCTATAACATATATTAAGAATTTTGTCGCCTATGTTTTAACTCAATTTCACACACAAATTACACATATTTGTAGTGACAATAGATCTGAATTTTTGAATCATGAACAAAAGTTGTATTTACAAAGTAAAGGCATGATCCATAAAACATCATGCCCCTATACTCCAGAACAAAACGGAGTTATGAAACGTAAACATAGAACAATTATGCAAATTACTAGAGGATTGCTACTACAATAAGGAGTTTCAATTATATATTGGGGAGAGTGTGTGTGTGTGTATGGCTGCCCATTTAGTTAATAGGATACCACCTAAAGTTCTGGGATTTCAAACTCCCTATGAAAGAGTATATGGTTCCAAAACTAATATCTCAAATCTTAAGGTTTTTGGATCTTTAGTGTATGCTACAAATTTAAAAACTGTTGACAAACTTGATTCTAGGGCAATTCCATGTGTATTTCTAGGCTATCCAGATAATACAAAAGGTTATTTGCTTCTTGATTTGCACCATAAAACAATTTTTGTTAGTCGACACGTTAACTTTGTGGAATATCACTTCCCTTTCATAGACATGCTGAGCAATGTTCCAAGAGGTGTAAACCAATGCTTGAAATAAATGTTCTGGTTTGAACCAGAATAGGTGTAGGCAAATAATAGGCTATTTACTATATCTGAACATGATGCTACTAATTCTGTTCCTCATAGACCATGCAGCAGCAATGCACCAGCCGAATGTGAGGAACATGAGCAAGAACACTCAGATGAACCACAAGCATCCACTCACTCACGGCCAGCAAGGGAAAGGACACTACTACAAAAAATGCTTTTAACGTCCCTTTTTTGGGCCTTTTAACGTCTGAAAACAGAGGGACGTCTATCTGAGCGTCGTAGAAAAAACTGTCAATAACGTCCCTAAAATAGGGGACGTCTTTTGGTCAGACTTTAGACGTCCCCAGTCGTTATTGGGGACATCTAAAGTCTGGACTTTAGAAGTCCCCAGTGCAAACTGGGGACGTCTAAAGTAATTCAGAAACACTTTAGAAGTCCCCAGTTTGCATTGGGGACATCTAAAGTTTTTTTTATGGTCTTTTATATATACATCATTGTCCGGCAAATTTAAACTACAGAAATTGGATAGAAGAAATATTGCATAAACCATAATGGAAACAACAGCAGTTCAGCACTATCTAATAAACATGTTATCCAACAATCTAATAGTATGTACAACAACACAACTCTAATTCGCACCTTGGAAATTCATCCCAAAATTTCCCTTAAAAGTGAGACATCCTAAAATCAAAATAACAAACCGTCTCAACTTAATTTAAACTAAACTAATTAAGGCAATTCATATTCAAGACAATGTATCATTCTGATTTTTTTTACCAAGCAACCCATGCCAAGTTCAAAGCTTCCAACTAAACAATTTTCAAGCCTCCACAATTTTTAGATAAGTATTATTCATCCCATCACAAGAAATGAGCTCTCTTAGAAATGCTCTCCTAGAAAAAAAAAGTGTCATACCTATTTTATGGCATAATTGATGTTGTATTATATTGTACCTCATCAATATTCCAGAACCATACACGCATTTGAGGCAAAACTCTGACATATTTTTATAATTTAGTTGACTTTTGAATAATGTTAAACTAGACTAACCTAAGCCAAACCAAATTCATTCCTAAGTATCATTGTCATTTTTTTAACTCATGTCTATATATATACATCACCGTGTTGAAGTCTACTGACGAAAAAAACAAGTATGCAATAATGACAGTCCATTTCCATATCAAGCAAATTAGAAGCAGATTAAAAGTATGCATATACAAGTTACTCTATTTTTCCAGTTTCATAATCTAATTTAAATTAACAGTTACAAGCATTTGTTCAATCATTTGTATCCAAAGTTGTGGGAGTGAGAGACAAACCTATGGACGACAGAAATGGAGATGACTCACGGTGCCACCAGCTAGGAAGACGATAGTTGTGAAAGGGAGACACAAACGATGGTGCTCTCATCAAAGAAGAGAGAGGGAAAAATAGAAATATGATTATGAGAAAGAGGAAGGCAGATAGGGAAGGAAGCACGGGAAAGGGAGTTGCAGCAACGAACTGAGAAAGAGGAAGGAAGACGGGAAAGGAAGCAAGGGAAAGGGGAAAGAGGAAGACAGCTTGGAACGAAGCTCACGAGGGAAGACGGAATGAAGCTTGGGGAAGGAAAATAAAGCTGCTAGCCTGCTGCTGATGGGATAGGTGTCTGACAGGCTTTTCCGTGTCCCCAATCAAAATGGGGACATCTAAAGCTCACTTTAGACTCCCCAATCAAACTGGGGACGTCTAAAGTGAAGTTTAGACGTCCCCAGTCTAACTGGGGACTTCTAAAGTGGCAGTGAAATTGGGGACGTCTAAACCTTACTTTAGACGTCCCCAGTTTGATTGGGGACGTCTAAAGTGGTACAATTTTTTTTTTTTTTTAAATTCAACCAGCGCCAATATTTCCCGCTAAATATTATGGGTGTCTGACATGCTTTTCCGCGTCCCCAGTCAAAATGGGGACGTCTAAAGCTCATTTTAGAAGTCCCCAGTCTGACTGGGGACGTCTAAACCTTACTTTAGACGTCCCCAGTTTGACAGGGGACGTCTAAAGTGGTTCAAATTTTTTTTTAAATTCAACCAGCGCCAATATTTCCCGCTAAATATTGAACTTTGGGCGTCCCTAATTTAAAAAGGGACGTCCTTTAGGGTCGTTAAATGTTTAATTTGTAGTAGTGGGAGGCCTCCAATTTGGTCCAATGACTACGTATGCTCCCTTACATCCCCTAAAATACTCCAAGAACGGCGAGGTAAGTGTACCTATCCCATACAAGATTATATTGCTTACAATGATGTCTCATCCGATTATTTAAGTTTTCTTTATGCTATTGATTTTGTGACTGAACCAAATAACTATGAAGAGGCTATTAAGAATGATAAGTGGATTAAAGCAATGAAAATAGAAATGCAAGCTCTTGAAAACAATAAAACATGATATTTAGTTTTTTCACCTAAAGGAAAGAAAGCTATAGGATGTAAGTGGGTCTATAAAATTAAGTATAACTTTGATTGTAGCATAGATAAATATAAAGCTAGGTTAGTTGCAAAAGGGTACAACCAAAGGGAAGGAATTGATTACCATGACACCTTCTCTGCGGTTGTTAAAATGCTTACTGTCCGAATTGTATTGAAACTTGCTGCATTATATAAATAGAATCGTTATCACATGGATGTACATAATACCTTTCTGCAGGGAGACCTACATGACAAGGTTTATATGAAAATCACACAGGGATTTGATAGTAAGGGAGAGCACTTAGTGTGAAAATTAAAAAATTCATTATATGGCTTGAAGCAGGCCTCTAGACAATGGAACAAGAAATTGTCATCAACTTTGCTTCAAGGAGGCTTCAAATGGAGCCTAAATGACTATTTCCTATTTATTAAAGAATGTAAAGATGGTTTGGTGCTGATTTTAGTATATGTAGATGACTTATTAGTCACTAGAAGTTCCGAAAAAGGAATTGAATAGACTAAACAGTTTCTGCATAATAATTTTAAAATAAAAGACCTAGGAACAATGAAATGTTCTCTAGGATTTGAAGTGGCCAAGTCTGAAAAGGGAATAATCTTGTCTCAAAGGAAATATACCCTTGATTTGCTTTTTGATACAGGAGTAAGTGGATGCAAGCCCCGTGCTTTTCCTATGGCTTCAAATTTAAAATTGTTACCATTTGACCAAAACAGGAACAAAGAAATAGAACTGTTGTGAAACCAAAAAAGATACAAAAAATTGATTGGTAAGTTAATTTATTTAACTATGACTAGGCCTAAGATCTCATTTTTTGTACAAACTCTCAGCCAATTCATGCAAACTCCAACCAAATCGCATATGGCAGGAGCTATAGGAGTTGTTAGATACCTCAAGGGAACTCCAGGAAAAGGGATCTTCATTAGTTCACAAGGGAGTTTGCAACTGGAATGTTTGCTGACTGGGCTTCATGTGGCATAACAAGAAGATCAGTGACTGATTATTTGCTTAAACTTGGCGGTTCCTTAGTAATGTGGAAAACAGAAAAAAAAAAAAAAGCACAGCCCCAAAATCTTCAGTTGAGGCAGAATATAGGGCCCAACATGGTAGTTTCAAAAAGAGTCTGGACATTGGGATTATGAAAGATTTGCGTGTTGTTCATACTAATCTATTGGATGTTTATTGTGATAACAAATCTGCAATGTATATAGCAATCAACTCAGTTTTTCATGAGAAAACAAAAAACATAGAAATAAATTGTCACTTCATTAGGGAGAAGTGGCAGTTGAAGCAAATTGATTTAAAGCATGTGAAGTTAGCTGATCAGGAGGCAGATCTATTGACAAAGGCTGTTGGAGGTTTTACATAAAGAAAACTTCTCAGCAAATTAGACATTGTTGATTTATATTGTCCGATTTGAGGGGGAGTGTGAGAAATACTCCCTCCGGTCCTAATTATAGGACAATATTTAGAAGTTGATTTTGGTCCTAATTATAGGACAAAATTTTAATTTTTATCAATTTGTTCCCAAAATACCCCCATTGCTTTAGATAATGGTTGGATTGCCTCATGGTAGACTCATGTAATATTCCTAAATCAACCCTATTAAATAAGGGCATTTTTGAAAAATAAATAAAATTAACTAATTTAACTACTATCCTTAATTTCTCCAAAGTTAGGTAAATATGTCTTATAATTAGGACCGGAGGGAGTAGGTTAGTTAATATTGTAAAGAATAAAAGAATATTCTCATTTTAATTGTAAATAGTTAATTGTTGGAATTTGTTATCTAGGGTATTACGGCATTATTCCATGTAGTTACTTAGAGATAGGGTCCTTATAAATAGTCTGTCCTATTGGCTTTGTAAGTGATTTTTTCCTATTGTAATATTTTCCCAGTTTATCAATAATGGAAATATTTTCTTGTCGGAATCCAAGAGACTACATTGATTATTAATTGTGTTGAAGGTTAAACAATAAGATTGGAGGAGGAGAGAAGGGGTATCATGATGAGTTGAGTGGTGGAAGTGTTATTTGATGAAGAATGAGGTCTTCAAGAGATCCTTCCAATCTTTGCATACACATTGAAATGAGAGTAGAGATTTCACTGGAAGCCTTTTGAGAATGTTAACTATGATGTTGTCGGGAACGAAGAACAATAATTCGTCTTCTTCCTTTAACAATTGCTGCTCGCCATTATTATAAACTTAGAGAAAGAATTTGAGAATAGAGCTTTTAAGGTCTGTTTGGTGTGAGGGATTTGGAGGGGAAGGGAGAAGGAAGGAAAAATTTTTGAGTTGAATTTTAAAATATTGAAGAAGTGGGATAATAAAATTTTAATAAAGAGAATATATAAGATAAAAGAGTAATAAAAATTAATTAAAAACTTTTAACTTCACTTCTCTAATTTTTTTTAAATTTAACTCAATTTTTTTCTTCTGCCCATTTTCCCTCCTATCCCCTCAGACCAAACAAGCGCTTAGGGTTAGAGAGTTTGTCCATAGGGACCATGAATATACAGAAAGAATAAATGTATTCTTTGATTTCTTTCCCATGCGCACGTGAACCCAACATTCCCTATATTAAAGTCAAGATAATTCATTTAAGCCTAAGATTTATCTCAAAATCAAATCAAAGAATAAATATATCTCTATATATATATAGATATATATTTGTATAAAGTTTCAACATATCTTAAATAGATTTTATAGTTATTGAGGGTAAATCAAAACTGAATCTTTGATTTAAGTCTGAAACTTATCTTAATTCTTAACATCAAATGAAATAATATATATAGATATATTTATATAAAGTGAATCAGATCAGAATCTTTGATTTTTTTTTTGGGAAAATTCCAAAAAACTACATTGGAAATATTAAAAGGATAAATCAGTACATTAAAAATGGGAAAAAACGAATCAGGTGGGTGTCAGAGATGTAGGAATCTGTCATTTTGAAATTTTGGCCAAATGACGAAAATGCTCTTCAGCACTTCATCCCCACTTCAGAATAACAACATGATCCTCGTAATTAACAACTCCAAATTCGATATTAACAACTTCAATTCTTCTTTTACAATTAACAAGTTTCAGGGTCAATAACAACACATATATCTTAATTAACAACTCTAGATTTGATATTAACAACTTCAATATCTTCTTTCACACTTCATCCCCCACTTTAGAATAACAACATGATCCTC
Source organism: Inga leiocalycina (assembly GCA_963242795.1). Classification (NCBI taxonomy): domain Eukaryota; kingdom Viridiplantae; phylum Streptophyta; class Magnoliopsida; order Fabales; family Fabaceae; genus Inga; species Inga leiocalycina. Next base: position 16,223,660 of record OY725321.1, read on the forward strand.
GTAATTAACAACTCCGGATTCGACATTAACAACTTCAATTCTTCTTTGACAATTAACAAGTTTCAGGGCCAATAACATAACCTATATCTTAATTAACAACTCCTGATTCGACATTAACAACTCCAATTTCTTCTTTTACAATTAACAAATTTCACGACCAATAACAACATCTATCCTTAATTAACAACTTCGGACCCGGCATTAACAACTTTGGATTTGATATTAATAACTCCAATTTCTTCTTTCACACTTAACAAGTTTCAGGACTAATAACAACACTTATATCTTAATTAACAACTCTGGATTAGAAATTAACAACTCCAATTTTTTTTTCACAATTAACAAGTTTCAGAACCAATAACAACACCTATCTCACCATTAACAACTCCGGATTCGTCATTAACAACTCCTATGTTGTTATTGCGACTGAGGGCTGAAGGGCATTTTTGTCATTTGGCCGAAATTTCAAAATGACAGATTCCTCATATCTCTGACACCCGCCTGATTCGTCTTTTTCCATTTTCAATGTACTGATTTGTCCTTTTTATATTTCCAATGTAATTTTTTGGAATTTTCCCCTTTTTTTTTGTTTTACTTGTAAATTAGTAAACAAATTTATTTTAATATAAAAATTTATTTCTTAAAAAGTTATAAACGGTTACAAAATGGAGGGGTTCATCTCATTAATGAGAAATGTTTCATCAATTCAACAGACTTGAACCACACACATCATACTCGAGTTTACTCCCAGTGAGTGAGAGTAGGTGCTAGGGACCCTTCTCGACGGAGGTGCGAGCGACGCTTCTTCTGTCATGGTGGTGATGATGAACGGGGGTGAGGGAGTCTCTCTATCCCCATTGGATAGGGAGATCTAGGGTGGAAGTTAGGGATTTCGGTTGTTTTGGGAAGTTTGTGCTGTGTCAAGTTCTAATTTGGGAATTGATAGATGATGAAATTGGGCGATCTTGAGTGGGCTAATCCAGAGATTGAGAATCATGCTCTGATCGTAAGCATCATAGGTAAGAAGGCGATTCACAAGCCTACCTTCTGGTTGTTACCGCCGAAGATCTGGAACGTGGTAGGGAAGGTTAAGATCGAGGATACTGAGGCAAACACATTTTTATGCAAGTTTGACAATAAAGAAGATGCTGAGAGGGTGGTTAGGGACGGGCCTTGGAGTATAATGGGACACCATGTTGTGGGGCGTGTGTGGCCGCCTTCCTTGGCTTTCTCAGAAGTGAATTTGAAGGTATGTGATTTTTGGATTCAATTTCATGGTATTCCTCCTGGTGGTATGGTTATGAGTAATGTGTTTAAGTTTGGGGCAAGGGTTGGCAGAGTTATTGCTGATGAAAATCCAAGAGCAAATGGTGTTATAATGCAACGTTTTGTTAAAGCTAGGGTGGAGGTTGATTTAACTGAACCCCTAATCATTGGTTTTCAAGTAGCTAGACAAGATGGATCAAATACTTGGGTGGATGTTAAATATGAGAAACTGTACCATTACTGTTATTCTTGTTGTAGGATTGCCCATGAATCTAAGTCATGCACTGAGATTGTTGACTTCCCGTATGGGGGAGGGTGGGGTGTGCCCATGGATAGAATGTCAACTGAAATTGTTGGAGTTGATGATTTTCTCCGATTGCAGAAAGAGAATGGGCAGACTGTGAGGGTTGTTAATGACGTGCAAATGGAGGAATCAGCACAAAGTAAGGCAGGTGGTAATAAAGACAGGGGAAAGGGACTGGCAGAGCCTGAGGAAGATATTGTGGATGTTGCGGCCCTTGGTAAGGGTGAGGAAGAGGGTGCAATTGTACAAAAGAGTAATTCATTGAGGGGCCTTGAGATAGAGCTTGTAATCAGGAAGGATGTGGGAGTGAAGATAAGGAATTTCGTTGTAATTAGGAAGAAAGTCCTTGTTTGGAAGACTATCTCCCCACTGAGAAGAGTGGATTCTGAGGGTATTAGCTCCTCTAACGTCAAATATATCATAGAGCTTCCACAGAAGAAACGGAGGACAAGTTAAAGGCTGGGCCAGGTAACACGGTAGTTCCATGGAATCCTATGGAGGGTGAGGATGACCTAGCAAGGAAACTCAAGGGTGTATCCTTAAAGAGAGGAGCAGATGATAAGTGGGAATCTTTGAAAGGGACAAGGGTTAAAGTTAAATTGCAGACGAAAGAGGATGTAAATATGCTGCAATGCTTAGAAGATGGGACTTTTCATTCAGGAAAATCGCCTCCAAAGTCAGCAAAAACAAAGAGGAAAAAGTATGTTATAATAAAGAAGTTGGAGTTTGAAAATCTTGTTGAGGTCCCTATAAATGTTGCAAATGCTAAAGGAAGCTTGGTGGGGCCTATTGATTGGATTGGTGTATCTTTTAGTGTTGAAAAGGAAGGGTTGAGTGGCTGGCCAGAATCAGCCACCAAGGGATTATGAGTGTCATGCCTTGGAATTGTCAAGGTTTGGGTGCTACTTTGACTATTCGTCATCTAAAGCACCTACTGAATAAATTGTTCCCTTATGTTGTTTTTCTTTCAGAAACAAGAATGAAAACTGAAGCAAATGTAAGATGGAGAGTGGTTTATATGTGGAGCCGGTTTTTTTTTGGTGGTTTAGCTCTATGGTTTGCGGGTCCAGTTTCCATTGCTTTTATGAGTAGTTTACACAATTTTATGCATGTTCGATTTAATGGATCAGCTGCTGGTTGTTCTGGGTATGTTACCTTTATGTATGATCCTGCCAAAAAGAAGGATAGGAAGGACTGGTGGGGAGACTTACTTCTTTAAATCCTGGTGCTTATGTTCCATGGGTTGTGATGGGACATTTTAATGACTTGTTGTATAGTAAGGATAAGGATGGTGGGAGAGTGTATGACTTGAGAGACCTAAGGAATTTTCAGGAGTTTATGTTCAATCTTGATATGGTAGATGTGGAACTTTTTATTAGAGAAAAGTTTGATAGAATAATCTGTAATTTGAGCTGGCATGGTTTATTTGAGAAGGCACAAGGGTTTATTCTGGAGGCTGTTGGGTCTGATCACTGTCCGATTTTGTGTGTTTTGAGTATATTGAGGCAAAGACTCCTTGGAGATGTAGGTTTGAAAGTTTCTGGGTGGATGATCCAGAGTTTGAGCAGTTGGTTCGAGCAAACTAGGGTGGTGGGAGAGGTAATGATGATTTATGGGTGAACTTGTGAAAAATTTGGAAAGAATAAAAGAGTGCTTGCTAGTTGGGGTGAAAAGAAGTTCTCTGGTTCAAAGAAGATAGTGGAAGAATTGCTGGCTCAGTTTAAGCGGTGCTATGTGAATGGTTGGGGGTTAGAGGAGGCTGCCAATGCAAGAGGTATAGTGGAGAAGCTTAAGAAGTTGTGGGAAATGGAAGAAAAATGCTGGATGCAGCGCTCAAGGATAAATTGGTTAAAATGGGGTGACCAAAACACTCATTTTTTTCATCAATCAACTCTGCAAAGAAGAAGAAACAAAATATTGAGAGTAAGAAATGACAGTGGGGTCTGGATGGAATCTCAAGATGAAATTGGTGGTGCATTTGCTGAGTACTTTAAAAAATCCGTTTGCTTCTTCTGGGCAGCGGGATTTTAGCCTAAGTCATCAGTTTGTTGTGCCAGTGGTGACTGATGAAATGAATGAGAAATTGAAGATGAGGTTGTCTTATGAAGAAATCAAGAGTGCAGCATTTTTGTTGAAGGCTTTAAAGGCTCTAGGTTCTGATGGTGTCTCAGGCATTTTTTATCAGAAATCTTGGGAGGTGGTAGGAGAACAGGTATGCTTCTTAGTTCAGCAATTCTTTGATCATGGTTTCTCTTTGGAGAGACTAAACATTACTGATCTGGTATTGATACTTAAGGTGGAAAATGCAGAATTGCTAAGTCAGTTTAGACCAATTGGCTTATGTAATTTCTCTTATAAGATATTTTCTTAGGTAATCATAAATAGGATGAAGGATATGATGGGTACCATAATCATCCCTAGTCAGAGAGCTTTTTGTGCCTGGCCGGCTTATTTTTGATAATATCTTGATCACTTATAAAGCTTTTCATTATCTAACTGTTAAAAGTGGAAATAAGGCTGAAATGGCACTAAAGTTAGATATGAACAAGGCTTATAATAGAGTGGAATGGGACTTCCTCAAAGAAGTATTATTGTGTATGGGGTTCTATTCTGTTTGGGTAAATCGGATTTGTGTTTGTTTGTGTTCTGTGAAATTTAATCCATTGTTATTTGGCAGAATAGTGGCTACTGTGCAGCCGGAGCATGGATTGAGGCAGGGTGACCCACTGTCCCCGTATCTATTTATTATAGTCTCAGATGTATTGTCTAGATTGTTGACGTTCTGTGCAGAAAACAGAATTATAAAAGGGATTAAACTTGGTAGGTGCACGCCTATAATCACCCATTGTTTCTTTGCAGATGATTTTGTTTTGTTTCTCAAAGCACAAAAGGAAAACATAGAAATGGTGAAGAGGTTACTAGAATGCTATTGCGAGGGGTCTGGCCAGATAATTAATTATCAGAAATCTTGTGCCTTCTTTTCAAAAAATACATCTGAGGAGGTGAGAGGTCTGATTGTGCATATTTTGGGGGTAGTGAAGGCTGAGGAACCTGGGAGATCTCTTGGTCTTCCGGTATTGTGGAAGCACGGTTTAAAACTAAAGTTGCATGCTTCGTTAAAGCTAAGACAAGGTTAGGAAAAAAGATCAGAGTTGGAAGCAGAGTTTGTTATCTACAGTTTGGAAAGAGGTAATGATCAAAGCTATTGCTAGTGTTGTTCCAGTTTTTCCTATCTCTTGTTTCATTTTTCCACTTGCTACATGTAAAGATCTTGATAGTATACTAGCCAAGTTTTGGTGGGGACAGAAGGAAATGGACAATAGAATTCATTGGATAAGATGGAATAAGTTAACTGAGTCTAGGCAGCAGGGGGGCTTGGTTTTAGGGACTTTCATTGGTTCAATCTGGCCTTGCTAGCCAAACAGGGATGGAGGTTGCTGAATGAACCCAATGAACTATGGGTGAAAGTTATTAAAGGATGCGAAGAAAGGGGGGAGGGCTTCTTGGGCTTGGGCAAGCTTGTTGGCAGGTAGAAGCTTGTTTGCTGATTCTGTATGTTATGTTGTGAGAAATGGATCAAATATTCAAATCTGGGGTGACCCTTGGATTCCTACTCTTGATTCTTTTAGACTGGAATCGGCTGCTCCAAATCAAGAAGCAGAAAAGTGGGTGGTAGCTAAGCTGATAGATCAATCTGAATGGAACCTAAGCTGCATCAGGGATTATATTTTGAATGAGTAAGCATGCGCAATTTTAAAGCTAATTCTGCCAAGTAGTCCTAGAGATGATAGAGTTAGATGGACAGCAAGGAAGAATGGGGAATACTCAATCAAAGGTGGGTACAAGTGGGCAAAAAGTAGCCATACTATTCCTAATAAAAGGCCTAGAAGATATGAAACGACTGACAAAAGGCTATGGACTGCTATTTGGAAGCTAAAAGTGCCGGTGAAGGTTAAGTTTTTATTGTGGAAGGTGGTGGAAAATGCAATTCCTGTGCAGGAAGCTCTATGGAGGAAGAGCTGTGTTATTTCCCCTACTTGTTTACTCTGCAATTCTGAGCCAGAAACTGTAGAGCATGTTCTATTATTATGTGATAGAGCTCAGGTTGTGTGGTTTGGGAATTCTCTTAGACTAAAATTTAATGCTCATAATATTACAAGATTTGACACCTGGTTATTAAGTTTGTTATATGATGTGGATTGTCTTGAGAAAGCTAAGGTTGTCTTGAGAAAGCTAAGGCACTGATAGCTTGTTTGCTATGGCAAATCTGGAAAGCTAGATATAGTTTTACTTTTGAAAACAAACAGTATGATGCTATGATCATCATTCAGATTGCTTCTGATTTGATTGAATCTTATTGGCATGCAAATGGTTGGGGTAATGGTAATGAGGTTGATGATAAGGAAGAGGAGGCTTTCTTGGTTAAATCGAATAAAAAACTTTCTACAATTTTTGACATTAGGCTGAATTGTGATGGGGCATTTGACAGTAGGGGTGGGAGTGTTGGTATTGGTATTATTGGGAGAAGATGGGATGGTGAGATTCTTTGTTTAAATGGTGAATGGGTTGAAGCAGGGTCTCCCTTTATGGTTGAAGTGATGGCTATGCTTCATGGTCTTAAATGGTGTGTTGCCAATGGGTTTGAATTAGTTCAGATAGTGTCTGATTGTCTTTCACTAGTTCAAGCAGTAAAGAACGTGAATCAGTGTCTTGAATAGAACTGCTTGACTATGGTGGAGGAAATAGTCGATCTTGGTAAAGCTATAAGAGATTGTCTCTTTACATGGATTCCAAGACGGTGCAATCTGGCAGCTAATTGATGTGCTCGGACTGCGATGCTGGAGAAGAGCTCGAAAGATTGGGTGCTGCAAGCCCCTTCTCCTTTGACAAAGATCCTAGCGGATGAATTAAATACTGGCTAGGAAGTTCTTGTTGATGCTTTTTTTTCGTGTTATTGCTTTTTTAGTTGTAGTTTTGAGTTGTTCCAGTTCTTTTTCAGTTGCTTTCTAATGGTTTATTCCAGGTTTCTGTTTCTGTACTGATGTTTGATTGTTAATGATAATGATAGATGTTTTGATGCCAAAAAAAAAAAAAACCAGACATCATCAGGAGAAATACTTAGGTACTCCAAGAATAGAGTACCATCTCATCCTTACCTCATCAGGGAAAAAAAAAGTTTTATGTTTGGTATGATGGAATTAGGGGTGATGGAAATGGAATTGAGGATCAATTCCATCATGATGTTTGTTTGGTATGATGGAATTGGAAAATTTTCCAATTCCATGTGGAAGCTAAATAACCTCAATTCCACCCAATCAATTCCATCAAAATACTTAAGATTTACAATTCCATGTGATCATTTTCATCTATTACTCTCTACTACCTTCAAAAAAAAATAAAAAATAAAAAATTGAAGGACATTTTAGTAGTTTTATACAAAAATTAGATTTCATTTCTATAACATACCAAACATACTTTTAGTCCCCATTTCCATTTCCATATCTATATCTATATCAATTTCCATCAAAATCAATTCCAGCGTACCAAACGGGCCATTAGGTACTTCCCAGGTCCCTTTTTAACGTATATATCTACCACAGTCATCAGCACTCGAGAACAAAATGTGAGAGAAATTGAGGAAGTACTTCATGAGTCTCTGTCAATGAACGAAGAAGAGAGCGTCTCAGGCCGAACGGAGAGAGAAGAGAGAGAGTCTAGGTGTGTTTGGTTTGCCGGGGATGAGAGGATGGGTAAATTATCTTTTTGGGTTGAAAGAATTTAAATTTTGGGTTGGAATACAGAATTTAAAAAGAATGAGAAAGTAAATTTTGGGCGGGAATACAAAATTTAAAAGAATGAGAAAGTAAATTTTGGGTTTCTTTTATCTAAAATTGTAATTTTTCAACCTTCCCTCTCTCAAACCAAACACAGCCTAAAGGAGGGGGAAGAGAGGGGCAGCTGGCCAAGTTAGGTATCCTTAATTTTTAAAACAATAAAATAATTGAAGATGGTTAGCTGACACGTGGGATTAAAATTATCTTAGGTGGAGCGTTTTAATTGAATAGAGTATGGATGATCTATTACTCTAAGAATACCTAATTATTTCTCCATCATCAAAGCGGGAAATACTTACATATTTTAGGAGGGCCACTCTAGAAGGGCTACCTCATTTGTACTCTGACTAACTAACATACAACAACTCATCTTATTTTAATCCTACATGATAGATGAGTCATCTGAAGAAATTCAAATTTTATGATTTTAAAAAATAACTCATGAGAGGGAATTATATCTTTTGTTTTTCTAAATTATGAAGTTTATGTTTTTTAAAATCATAAATTTTGGATTTTCTCATATGACTTATCTGTCATGCAGAATTAAAATAAGATAAGTTGTTATATTTTAATTAGTTAGAATACATATAAAGTGACACTCTTAGGCTTTGTTTGTTTCAACAAAGGTTAGGTTAAATGATGTTTACTTAAGTTAGGTTAGAAAAGGTTATGATGTTGTTTGGTTCAATGAAGATTAGGTTAAGTGATGTTTATTTAAGTTAAGTTAGGTTAGAGGAGGTTAAAATGCCCTTCTACATATTTTCCTTCTTCTTTTATAATGTATTTATTAATAATAATTATTTATATAAAATTATTATTTATAAAATAATTATTCGTGTAAGCATATAAATAATTATTTATAAAATTATTATTATTTGGAAAGTTCGTTGAATCAGGAGGTCAAGTTTTAAAGAGGAGGGCAGTGTTGGAATTTTAAAAAATTGTCATAGGTAATTTAGTCACAATTGAAGATAAATATTCTCTCATCTAGGAAAAACCCCAATTTTGGAGGGTTCACAACCTAGATTACCACTAGAAGACAAAAAAACATCCAACACCTAACCTAACCTCCTTCCAACCAAACACCACTTTTTTACCCCCAACCTAACTTAACCTCCAACCAAACAAAACCAACCCCATCTCAACCCAACCTAACTTAACCTCCAACCAAACAAAACCTTAGAGTATATAAATATTTCTCTCGTGAGAGAATCCATAAGTTTCATAAAAACTCTCACTTGGGTAAGTCGCTTACACAGACTTCAACACACTTCAAAGGATATATGCTCAACCCAATTACAATACGTAACCAACCTGATCAGGAACTACCTCAACCAATATAATGAAAAGCTATCCCAAAATCCTTGGAATATGGAGAGATCCGGATTAAAAAGAAAAATCGAAGCGAAAATTTGATTTGAAAGTAGTGCAATCTGATAGCTTCATAGCTTTTTAGTAATGTTTGGAATATTCTCCCAATTGCTTGGCAAAAAAAAAAGAATATTCTCCCAATTGTTAGGAGGGTAAGAAACTTTTGCTCTCTAAATCTTGAGAGAGACCCTGATCAAATCAATCAATATATATATATATATATATATATATATATATATATATATATCCGTCAATTTCATCTAATATATGTGTTGGTAATATCCATATAATATATTTCTGATTTTAACTTCTTTTATTTATACCTCATTGTTTGGATATTCTTTCAATTTCATATCTTAACGTCCCAAGAATGTTTCCCACTCGTGATTTGCGTCTAACAAACTATAATTCTGACCTTAAATTAAAAACTGCCAAGTAATTTGATTGCAATAAGTTATAGATCCTTTTAATTTCAATAAAAATATAAATAAGAAATACTAATTGAGCCTTTAAATTAATAACTGCTAAGTAATTATCCTTGAACGATTCGTGGTATCAAGTGATTTCATCTTTTTAAAAAAGTTTTCTACTTATTCATTGAGGTACTGAAAAAAGTAAGTGATAATTCAGCATTAAATATATTGATTATATAAAAGGAGGGATGTTGAGAGTCCCTCCTCTTGCCGTCAGACATGCTCTCCATAAATACGTAACAGTTAAAATAAACATACAAAATAAAATATTCTCAAAAAATAAAGAGAGATATCAAGATATAGTTATAAATTACAAGAAATTTTGAAATATTAAATATAAAATAAAATATTTTACTTTGACAGTCCCTCCTAGCATGCCCTCCTCCTGCCATGAATACCGTAACACTTAAAATAATTATAAAATATAAAACATGCTCAAAAAATAATGAGAGATATCCCGATGATAATTACAAATTGCAAAATATTTTGAAATATTAAACTATAATATAAAATATTTTAAAAATAGAGAGATAATGAGAAGATAGTTTCAAAATATTTTGAAATCTTATTAGGTTGCACCCTCTTGATCCCACTACTAATGCTTTTTAGAAATTAAAAATTATTTTATAGTTCATAAAATATTTTTTGAGCGGATACCTCACACCCTACTCTTAACCTCTGATGTTCTCCGCCTCGAGGCCATTAGCTTCCCCATGTCCTCTATCATGGAGTTGGTAACCAACTCAAATTTCCTTAAAAAACTTTTCTTTTGTTGCATTCATTCGACTAACATAATTTTACGATGTTTGAATATGAGGTTACTCATGATGGTGCCTCAATGGAAATGATCCTCCACGATACAAAGGTCTGTTTCAAACATATTTTTGTTTACCTTGTTATTTTGCATGATCTCATGCTAGTTGTGTTGTTAACATATTAGCTTCTCTTACACACATATATCCTACACATTTGGTTCATCGTGTGATAAAAGGCGTAACGCTAACGCAAACATTTGATGATTTTTAATTTCAATATCAATTGGATGCAAAGTAGAGTTGGTAATACATGTTTTAATTGTGAGCCGAACTCACCCAACCCGAAAAAATGGACAAGTTAGGCTCTAAAAAAGTGGGATTGTTTTGATATGGTTCTTTTTTGCCGGACCTTTTTTTTAAAAATCTGTAAAAGGCAACCAGGCTAAGTAAAGTAAGTGACCCATGGTAGGCTGGGGGATTGTATTGAATGTTAATGATGGATTTTGAATTTATGTGTTAGTTTGTAATCTGTGGACTTGTGATGCATGCTTAATTTATAATGTTTGAAGCTTTAAATTTGATGTTTTATTATCACTTAATGATTTTGTAATATATTTTTAATTTTTTGATGGTTTAGGTTTGTAGGAAAAACATTTTCAGTATATTATTCAAAAAAGTTTGAAAAAATACAATATAATTTTTTTAAAAAAAAGGAAAATACAAAGGGTTGGGCAGGCTAACCCACCAACCCAGAAATTATGGGTTGGATTGGTTAAATATCAACTCATATTGATGTGGTTTTTTTTGGATTGAACCTATATGGTCCCAACCCGTGGATTGAAATTGAATGGTGAAGGTGATAATGGGTGGATGACTAGAGCCGGGGAAATGGGCCGAGCCCGTCGGACCGGCCCTTTTAAGCCCTAAATTTATAAGGGCCGGACTTTAGATTTTTGTCTCAAAAATGAAAGCGGACTTAAAAGGGCCGGCCCTGTATGTTTTTTTTTTAAATTATATATATGATAATATTATTATTGATTTTTTATATCTTGTTAATGATGTTGCAAATATGTAGTTGATATTAACTTTTTTAGAATTAAGTTTCATAAGAATATCTTGTATTAATAATCTTAAAATTTAAAAACTTATAAAAAATATTTCTTATTTCATAAGTATTCTTACCAATTTTGTATTTTTTGACGTATTTTCTTGTGATTATTTTATTTATATCTTGTGTTGTTTATTTTATTGACTACTTACATTTTTCAAGACATATTTGGAAGAAGTATTTTTAATTTTGTTAAGTCTTTTTTGTGACATATAGACAATAGTTTACCTTTGATTATGACTCAATGACCGTGTTTGTTTGTTGCATGATGCATACCGTTTACACTCTAATTTTGACAATATTTATGTGTTAAATTAGGAATTCCATTATTGTAATTTTTTAAAAAAACGGAAAAAAATAAAATTTGTTCAATCTTGTGAAAATATCTCAAGCCCTGCTGGCTGGCCCTGGCCCTTATGCTTTCAGGCTGGGCTTTGAAAAATAACAATTTTTCTTACCTTGACCCTTCAAAGGCCGGCCCTGATTCCCAACTCTATAGATGACAAAGGCTGTCAATGGTGATGGAAGGGACGGTGGAGTCGAGAGAGCGGTGAAGGCCGAGATGATGATGGTATTCAATGGTGAGTCCCCTCTTTTGATGGACTCAAGTGTATATGGAGAAGAGAGGAAATCTGATTCTGCCTTATTCTTTCAAAACATTGTAGTTTTGCTAGGTCCTTAATTGACATTTCTGAAATTGAAGTCGTTAATTGTCATTTTGCAAATACAACGACCGGCATTTGCAAAGCATGCTGCCTCAAATCAAACATAGAACACGAGATTTGAACAAAAAAACAAAAAAATTCCTCAGTTTGACACAAGATCAATAGCACAACAATTCAAATTCAAGTTCACGTAAAATTTCACACATCCCAAATCAGAAAACTAACCAGACATACAGCAATAAAAAACTGCTAATCAATGCATCATTAGAAATTGCAAGGCATAAGCTGCAAAAAATGACACGGTACAGATTCTTACATAATAAGATGAATTTGCACAACAGACACTATTGCATGTTTGTGTGTGTATAAGGATAACAGGTGCAACAGACAGATAAGAAGCAAAGAGAGCCCCATAGAAACAAACGTAAAGCAAATTAAACTCATACTCCTAGAGGAAGCAAACACAAGGAAAATAAAAGATGCATGATTAGCTATTTCCCAGAGTTCTGATTAAGAAAATGAAGATGCAAATATATGGAAAGGTGAGAAAAGCTTGTTTCATCTTGCATATGCTCGGAAGAATAATCTATTGTCAAATACATATGTCACAGGAATATTCAATATACTTCACAATACACCAGTAGAGAGATCCTAGGTTCCAATGGCCTTAAAAAAGATCCTAAGTTTCATAAAAGATAATACAAAATAGCTAGGACAATTCGAATCTCCTATCCACAGAGGGATCATCTAAAGAGAAGCATGTCATCAATTCCTTTGGTAGTAACTCCAGCTTTCAGTAGTTTTTCAATTCGTTCCTTATTCATAACAGCCTCTCTGTAATGAAATCAAGCAATCACTTGTTGGACATATCACAACAATAATATATTATGTAATGTTTCAAAATGGAAGAAGGAAGAATTGTCTTACTAAACATTTGACATTCTGACTGTCTGTAAATGTCAGAGTGTCTCTTACAAGACCCAATATCATGTTCTTACCTAATTGAAAACGCTACTTTTATATTTGTGTAATAATTTAAAACAATTCATCCTGGGTAGGTGCGTATATAGAGCATAACCATTCATCATATGGCTGTCTCTAGCACTTTTTCCATGAGCTTTCAATATACTGATTCCCTGGAAATTTAAGGAAAAAACATATGTAAATCAAGTTGAGGCCTGAGATCAGGAATTCAAAATGTAAGCAAGATTGAACTATATATTAGCATTAAAAAAAAATACTCAAGCCTACAATTGATGACCAGATAGCATATTACCAAATTTGGCATTTTTTGCATGGAAAAAAATTCTCAGGATAATATTATCAAGTCCATTATATTACCAACCTTGATTGGGTATTTACTTTCACCCCTGGCATTGTTTGTCTTTCCTGCTTGTACCGCATCTACAGCTTGAGTATTGTACAAAAAGTTCAAACTGATTATTAAATAGGAAATGAGCTGCGAAACAACATTTAGCATACAAATTAAAAACTAAAGAACAACTACGCTAAATGAATTGATGATGCTTCCGACAAAAGACAAATTTAAAGCAAGTCCTAACACTGAATGCAGAAGACAGATGTCACAACATTCTTCAGAGTTTTCAAATACAATGAGGTTACTGAAATTCTAAATTTCAGTGAAGCCTACAGTATGTAAACCAGTTTCAATATTGTCCTGTCTCCTACCTCTTCTTTTTTTCCTTAAATAGATTAATTGTATTGTCCTACCATTGACATATTCTAGATATAATTATAGAAAATTCTATGTAATCAAAAACAGAGTTCTCATTAGTCATTCCAGAAGCATAGACACAGAACAAATACTGGAAATTATGTTTATGGTCGAGGGTTATTATGTCACCTCAAGGTTATTATAATCATAAAGTACTTGAATGTAGAGTCCGCAAAATTACATAAGGTTGAGAAACATAGTGTAAGTGAACTATCAAAACATAATACAGAAAATTAGCATTGCTTAAAAAGTATCAAGTCAAAGATAGTCTCAGTGGCGATGCCCATCACAGAAAGCATAAAGCATTGGCTCTTCCGGCTGCTAATCCAAGTAAACACAGAAATTTAAACAATAACAACAACAACAAAGCCTTAATCTAAATATACCAAATTCGCAAAGAAATCACTATCACCAGCTATCAACTTTGAGGACATGCTGGTCTTGGCACAGTTAATCAGTGAATCCTTTCCAAGCTTCTCCACCTACAATGACAAAAGAACAATCAGACTAATCAAGATATAAGATACACAACAGCCAACAAATGCATCAATCTTCACACAATTATGGCAAATGGATCTTCGTGAAAGAAATCAGTAGGCAAATTGAAATTTAATTTCAACAGCAGCAACAAAAATCTTCGTGAAAGATATGACACAAACAAAATCTTCATTTCATTTCATTGGCTTAATACCAAAGGAGCAGCAACAGAATCTGAACAGCCCTCCTAAATCCTAATATTCCTAATATTTTGATCTCAAGATAGATGGATGGATCGATCCTAATATTCCTAATCATACCGAATTAGTCAAAACAGACCTCTTATATTCAACTTCTTCATTAAGTCCTCGAGAACCCATCCTTCCTCCCTGCTTTCATCCTCATCCTTCATCCTATCTCCGTTTCCTCCTTCATCAAGCGCAACCAGACTCTCGGGGTAAGTCCAAGATTCAAAGGCACAATCGTCACCAGCTGTTTTGGGAAGAAGATGTAAAATCCCGAATTTTGAATTTAGGGTTTAGAAGTTTGGAGTAAGCCTAAATCAAGTAGGCTACTAAATCCAGTTTAGCAAGAGTCCTTCACGAGTTCGAGTCTAAACGAGCCGGCTAGTTTATGCCCGCTTCCTAAAAAATCTCCAATTTTTAAAATTGGCTTCACGGGCTTGGGCTTAAACGGACTTGAGCTCATTTTAATTAAAATTTTTTTTTTCAAATTTTACAATTTATTTATTATTTTACCTTAAATTGAGATACATCATTTTTAAAACTCTTAAATTTTTAGTTAAAATAATCATCTAAAGTTCAAATTAACCTCTTTTTTAAAGTTTAAATGAATAAATCATTGAAGAAAATAAAATAAATCAAACCATTTAATAAGTGTTTACCTGTTATTAATACTTTATTAGGTACTTATGTGTTTCTCATATTTATAATTTGATATAATAATATTATATATATTAATTTATTTTTAAAAATATTAAACGGGCCTAAAAGGGCCGGCCCTTTTAGGCCCGCTTCTTTTTTTAGCCTCTAAATCATAAGCCCGACCTTTGAAGGGCTCAGGCCTAAACGGGCCAGCCTGACGGGCTTGGTCCGAATTCCTGGCTCTACCCTTAGGATAGAGGAGAATTCCCTAGATTATATCCCGGCTCTACCATTAGGATAGAGGAGAATTCCCTAAATCGGTGTATGAGGACACTTAAAGAGACACACATACAGCGCCATTTTAATGGCACTGGGATATGCACTGCGCCTGATTGAACCATATTTTTATATGGTTTTTATAACTAAATTGGGATTTTTAATACATTTTCTGGGACATTATTGCATGATTAAGCATTAATTTTAGTTATGGACAATTGTATTGAATTAATTGTAATTAGG
Source organism: Inga leiocalycina (assembly GCA_963242795.1). Lineage (NCBI taxonomy): Eukaryota > Viridiplantae > Streptophyta > Magnoliopsida > Fabales > Fabaceae > Inga > Inga leiocalycina. Next base: position 16,239,051 of record OY725321.1, read on the forward strand.
GGCAAAATGGTCATATATTTATTAATTATTTTGTGTAATATCCCCAAATTGAGTAAAAGGCCAATGTTTTGGGGAAACAAATTCAAGGAACAATAATAAGATAATAAATCAAATTATGAAACATACGGAATTTAAGGAATTTTAAATTAGACAAAAGAAAAAAAATTAGGGTCTAGGGTGTGTAATTAATAGGATAAAAATATATCATATATATATATATATATATATATAAACACACACCCTGACACCAATACACACACCACACTTGGCATTTTACAAGAGCACATCCGTAGCCCACATTGAATATAAGTTGCTGCCATCATTAGAGAACTGATGCTCCATTCACAACACCTCACGTAGAAAGAAAAAACGGAATACCTATTCTTCTCTCATTTGGCCACATAATCCCACACTTCATGTACTCTTTATTTAACCAAAAACCCAGCACCTTCAGCTCTTCATTTCGACTAAGTAGCTGGAGAAGAGAGAGCAAAAGAAACAGAAACACATAGAGAGAAAATAGAATAGAGAAAAGAGAGACGTTGGATAAGAGGAAGAAGGAAGCTCCAAATCACACATACAACCCCATATTCTGGTGTAGGTGAGTCTCTTACATATTTATCTTTGTTTTCACGTTGGATTTGAGTGGTTTTCTGTGGTGGTTTTGGCTGGAGTTAAGAGAAAAGTTTCCGGGAAAATTCTATCAACCAAAAAGTTTTAAGCCAGTGATTGTATGATGATTTTGGGGCGAATTTGGGGTTCTTAGGTTCTGAAATTTGATCATTAACCTCAGGTCATATGTGTAGGAGAGTATAGAGTTAAAATTCGTGAGGTTTAGAATATAAATTCATGGTTGCATGATAGTTTTCTTCACCCTATTTTGCTTGCCGAAAAATAGAGTATCTATCGGAAAGTTTCAAAAGCTTAAACAGAAGCTATAGATGGAGTTTTTGACTGGGTCTTTTTGTATAGAAATTTTAGGATATGTAGTTGATGATAAAATCAAGAATAGTGCAATTTGGGGTGAAAATGAATGAATTCTTGATTTTTAAACTCAAACTGTCAAAACTGACGTTTTTGAAAGATAGTCAGCTTTGTGTTGAGTTTTGACCATACAGACCTTATTCAGTATTTATGAAGTTTTACAAGAATATAGTAGACATTCGTATCTTTAAAATGAGTCTAAGAATGTATCATTTAAATATCTACAGAGAGAGTTATGATTTTTGAAATTAAGTTAGAAACAGGGGAAATTTTGGATGTCCAAGTTATGGCAGTTTGGTTGTGTTATGTTTCTTAATAATATAATCTTGCTCAATGGCCATGAAACTTTCTAGAACAAAAGTATATATGATAAGCTTTAATTTGATATATAATATATGTTATTTGGATCAGTATATTAAGAGATGTGAATTTTTGAAATTTAGTTGCTGTCAAATTATGTTTCTGGAAGTCATATTGGTTGCGATAAAATTTTGGAAAACTAAACCTTGACAAAAAATCATGAAACTTTCCAGATTTAAAGTAGACATTTAGAGCTTTAATTTGATGGGTAGAGCATAATTTTTGGACTAGTAGATTAAAATATATGGATTTTTGAAGTTGAGCTCTGTTTCTGGAATGCAATCTGGAACAGTGGAAGGTTGGCGAATTTCTATGACCAATGTAGTTAAACTGGGTAGACTTAAGTATTTTTCTATAAGAATAAACTTAAAGAGCTTCGCTTAGGCTTTGGAACCAGTCAATTTGGAATTTTTTAGAATTAGTTATGATTTTTCAAAGTTGACTAAAAATCTGTCAGTTTCTGAAAAATTGTGAAACCACACTGTGCAGAATTGTATTGTGCAAAAATTGCTGGAACTGTGATGGATTACTAACAGAATTTGATTTAAAGGCAGTAATAGTACAAGTAATAATTAGTTACTTGTAACTTTAATTTTTATAGGAATTGAAAATAGCCTGAGCCGAAACAAGTGTAGAGGACCGATATTAGAACTGAAAAAGGATTCAGGTGGTAACTCTATCTTTCATACATTATATGAATATTTATATGCTTTGTTTATGCTATCTTATGTGATACATATGTTGAACATTGTTTTGCTGAGTAGGGCAATTGTACGAGGAGACACATTTACTCTATTGTGAGCAATAACCCAACCGAGGTTTATGGATAATGGGGAAGTAGCCCCAACTCATGTGCACATGCCGTATAGTTTGTGTTATTATAATATTACATTATATGGTGTATAGCATATTTATCTGTCGTATTTGATATGACTGATTGCATATTACAATTGAGATTTGTTCGAATGTTACCCTTTTTCAACATTTAAAAATATTCCATTAGAAAGTAGCAACTCTAAGGGCAAAATCGTAATGACCTGCAAGTGAGGGCCTGGTTCAAGCGGGAGTGCAGTTGATTATCCTTAGTTGTAATTTTATTTCTTTTAGACTCTGTATATATTTTTCAAACTCTATAAGGATTCTCTGTAATGTAAACCAGCACTAATTATCAGTATATTTCTGCTATTTTTGTATGCCCTCTAGACTATGCATTTATTACTTTGTGAAAAATCAAAATGTTAAGGGGTTTGACATTTTGTGCAATTGTTTCTTGGACTTTTAATGCTACATTGTGCTTAATCTTGCATTGCAAGTGTTTTGGAAGAAAATTTGAAATTTTGGAGGTTCAGAATTAACATTTTGCAGGAATGGGACAATTATAGAATAGATCCCTAGAATTTATGAAAAATTCAAATGAATGAAGAAAAGGTACAAAGATAAATTACAGAAAATGACCCAAGTTTTTAGAAATTGTGGTGGTACCTTGTAGAAGTTTCAAATCTTTATGCTTTAGTCCTTCCTCAAAAAGTTTTAAACTTTTCAAAGTAGTCCTTGGTCAAAAAGCAGAGAACATTCTTTTCTTCTTTTGGTTGGCAATGATGAAAAGAGAAACCAGGGAACATTTGGCATATTTCTTTTTGCTGGCAATAAGTAAGGGAGGACCCAATTGAGCTACACCTAACACGACAACTAGCAGTGGTTTTTGTTGGTGGAAGGGAGCGTACATGGAAAGAGTGTGGTGAACTTAACTATATATATATATATATATATCCTAGCATCATCATCACCTTCATCTACTTCCTCCTTCCTTCTTTCCTTGTCATCGGCGGCCCTCTCTTCCTCACTATAGCCGTTGGCGACCCTCTTACATTGTCTACCAAGTAAGTGCTTGAGAGAGACGGAGAGGAACAAAGAAGAAATAGAGGGAGAACGAATACACAAAGGTGCCAAACTTTACATTTAGGCTTCAATTCAATTCAATTAATTCAAAACACCAAACAAGGCACCATGTCCATGACAACAACATATTATACTCCCCAAAACCCTAAATCACGAAAATTAGGACTAAAATTCTAGAAATTCAAGGCCTAACCAATGGCCACAAAACTTATATGAAAATGGAGCTTTCACTCACCTCAACAACTTTCCCAAAGAAGTTCCTTGGTTCTCCAACTTCTAAATTTCCTTGTGGCAACAAAACACCACCAATGGCAAATCTAAAACCATGAAAGTAAAGCTCTCAACCCAATGAACAACTTTATAGAAGGGAGTTTTTCCATTAGAGGCCATTAAGAAGGTAAAAAACTCACCTTTTTCACAAAACACTTCCTCCCTTCATGGCTGTCATGGCTGAACGAAAGAGAGAGAAGGAAGAGAGTGATGAGAGTGTGAAATGATGAAGAAGAGCATAGGAATTTCTGCCCCCTATGCCTACCATGCGTACAAAGAGAGAGGGAGGGAGAGAAATGATAAAAATATTGTACTTTGACTTTTCCAATGTCCTCTTTCTTGTCTCCTCTTGCCAAGTGTCACAATATCATTTGCTCTCATAAAGTAAGTAACCAAATTAGTTACTTTAATCCCTCCATTAGCCATTCTAATTACATATCTCATTTCTCTCATAGTTAGTAATTAATTTTCTCATTAATCACCAACTACTTGCCCAATAATTCCATTCTTCCAATATCTCAATAATGATGACGTATTAATTAAAATAGCCATAAAACACATAGTAATTCCCATTTAAATTCATAAATATCCACATTAATCCTCATTAGCCCTTAATTAAAAATTGAGGCATTACATACAGCATTGATCTACACCATCATCACAGTTACAACCAGTTGGAACTTAGGGATGACAAACTAGAGAAAGAGCTCAGAAGCGAGAGCCTTTGTTTTTCCCTGAGTTTCCAGTTTCAGCGAGTTGTTCCCAGTTTCCAGTGATCTTCTTTCACTCTAACACTACCATTCCGCCTCCGTCATCTCTGTTCTCCATCAACCACAACATTGATGGACTCCTCTCAACCACAGCGTTGGCTCTGTCCCCTCTCCAAGCACCATAACCTTTTTCTTCATTCTCCTTACTACCATTCATCAACTCCGTCGTCATCACCTTTACTTCTAGTGACCTCCATCCCTTGTTTCTCATACTCCTGTCATTGTTCTCATCCACCAAGCACCATCAACTCAATCTTGTTCGCCACTTTTGTGTTATTCCAGCAAGCTTGTAACTTTCTGGCAAGGTTCTGCAACTTCCAGTGAAGAGCTTGAGTTTTTCCGCCAGCCTTTGAATTTGCTAGTGAGAATTTCCATATTCCGGCAAGGGCTTTAAGTTTCCGGTGAGTGCTCAGATTCTAAGTTGTGATTATTGTGAAGCTTTAATGAGTGCCTAAGCTTTCAACTTTTGAGGATTGGGGGTTTGTCTTAATTTCAAAGAGCTTCAAAGGGGAGTTTTTTTTAGTTCCTTTATGAATTTCCTATTGTTATTGTAATTCCTATGTTCTAAGGTAGTTGTAGTAGGATTTTGTTGTGAGCTCTTTAGACTCCATATTGTTGAACTAATATTGATTATATTGTGTTTGGATTGGAATTATTGTGATTGGACGGTATTTATTTAATTATTTCCTATTAATTCAATGAGATTATACTTGCTATGTGATTACTAGTTTGTGTAATTGATTTGAGTTAATTTGAGTAGCACGTTAGTGCATTCATATTAGAGAAAACAATTGCATTAATTTATTCCATTTCACACATCAAGTGGTTTTCAATAATTTATCCAAGAGATGACTATAAATGCAATCGTATGATTAGTCATTAATTAGATAAATTAGACTTAACATGTTTGCTTGAGGTTTTTAATTAAGACTTGATGGATTTCAAACTCTCCTATTATTTAGTGAACTAGGATAGCCATTGAACCAATTTCTCAAGAGAATTTACTTTATTCATATTTTATTAACCACCCCATTTTTATAAAAATACCAAAAATAATAGTTTAGCATTTAATTAAATTGTATTTTCCTTTAACTATTAATTTGAAAAACCAAAAATAAATTTCCCCTTGTTTTATTGCATTTGCATGGCAGTTAGGTTACTTAGGATTCAATAAAAGACTCCTCAAGAAGAGAGAATGATTCTAGGTTTGTCTATACGCAATCTTTGGTTAATTTTTGATTATGGAGCCGAAGGCTAACACACACAAATTATCATAATCAGCACCATTTGTGATGTATATGCAAATATCCAATGTTTGTTCAAGACATACCGACACACACACTCGGCAATTCCCTGAATCATAAGCCATGTAGTGCCCTTTGTCCGAGGAATACAGGCATGCATGATGCCATCTTATGCCATATGGAAACACTTGGCATTTTCTTGAGGAACATAGCTTTGGGAGTCATTTTTAGGGGTATACCGATATACAAGGATACACCGGTATACATATGGCATAATACCAAGGCACAAGGACAGATGTGGCACCATCTAATGCCCTGTAAATACATGTGGCGCAATTCTAAGGTATAAGTATACATGTGGTGGCATCTGAAGCCTACACCGGTAAAGTAACTTTATTAAAGTAGTTTTATTAAAGTATCTTTTGAGTTGGAATTGTGAGATGCTGACACCTCAGCCCCTTCATCTTTTTGCTTTTGGGTGGATGCAATGAAGGTATCACCTAGCCCTCGGTGTCATATGTCCAAAAGGTCGGGATAACTCGCAGGTCACCGGTCCAGTCACATGTCCAACTTTCCTAAACATTGAACATGAAAGTCGGAGGAAATCTTCAAGACATAAGAGAGAGGGAGGAGGCCAGATTTTAAAAAGAGCAACTAGCACCCTGGGTTTCAAGAAGAGCATTGGGCACCCGGGGAAAAGAAGAGTGTCTAGCACCCTGGGAAATTAAATACTCCCAACACCTCCTCACACTCTTAAATTTCATCCAATAGGGGAAAAAGAAGAGGAAATATGGTGAGAACAAGAAAGAAGAGAGAATATGGTGTGTTCTTGAAGAAACAAAGTGATCTTGAGTGATTTTCACCCCTGAAATCACGTTTCTGGTCGATCGAGCCTTCACGAAGCTTGTTCTACTCATCAAAGGATATGTTTCTACAATTTCAAATTCTTGAGTAGAGGATTTTCATGCTGCCTCTATGTAGTAGGTGCTGCCAGAATCAAGAATGGGTTATAGCATCTGATAGAAGTAAGCATAAGCTTCGATTTGACTATAAGTATCTTCAGTTTTGGTTAAGTTTTTATGAAGATATTATGCTACCCTAATCTCATTTGAGAGGTAAAAGTTAGGGTTTGATGATCATATGTTCATGAATATGATGTTAAATGAGCTTTAAGTATCATATGAATGAGATTTGAGAAGTTGTATGGTTAAAGTTTGCAAAATCACTTTGCGGTAGCTTATGTTGAATTTTGACTGGACTTGAATCTTAGAGAATGAATGTGATTTTGATTATTTTTATGCTTCCAATAAGTTCAGAATGAAAAATTGTGTACGATAAGGGTGAGAAAATGATTTCGGAAGCATCGGAATTGAAAACGAGATTTTGGCCTAAAAGACCCTAAGTTTTGGCCAAGTATGGTTTATAGGGAAAGAATTGGTTTTTTTTTTAAATTTGAGATTAGAAATGAATTCTACAAGCAAAATTGTGTAGGAATAGCTTGTTGGAATAATTTTAAAAATATTGGACTGAAATTCCGATCATCGGTGGAATTAAAGATTTTGTAAGGGAACAAGTCATGTGAAGTGGCTTGCTTTCATGACCCTAATGAATTAAACACATGATGTGGTTGTGTATCTAGGGCCATGAGATATCAAGGAAGAGGAAATGGAAGGCTTTTCAAGCAATTTCAATGATTAGAAGAAAAAGGAACCAGAGGAGGACATAAGTACAAAAGGTAGTGAACTTACCTAACTTGCATGTAATTGATATGTATGCTTGTGTACTGATGTGTATATTTTCTTTGCTTGTTTATGTGGAGCAATATGAATGATTGAAGCTCTATTTCTATTTATGTTATGGCACAAGTATATTATATGAAACATTAAGCATATAAATATGTCATTATGTAAGGATGAATTTGGATAAGGCAATCATGTCATATGCCAAGTATTTATCTTGCTAGCCTTTTGGTAATGTTTGCTACTGAGATTCTCTTGAATCTCACCCTCCCTCACCAACCATATAGGTATGTTGAGCACAAAAGAAGAATGCATGAAGATATGCAAGAGGGAAACGTAATGGTGAAATGTAGAATGAATTGTAATAATTTGTTATATGCAAATTATTGTGATGATTATGGTGATGTGAATAATTGTATAAACATGCCAAGTGTAATACCCAAAAATTTGGGATTGGAGGCTTTGGAATAAGACTAAATTAAGTGGACTGCTAAGCCCTGGTTTAGTAGATGTCTCAAATCTATTATCTAATATCTCTTATATCTTTGAGGCATTAAAGAAAATAAAATGGTGAATTTTGAAGAAAGTAATTATGTCTTTCGTGAAATCGCCTATGAGGTAGTAGGCTTGTTATGTGATTTTGAATAATACAATGATGACTAAAAATTATGAAATTTTATAGAATGAAAGTAGACATCCTAAGCTTTAATTTGATAGGTCATATGACTCAATTAGAGCTATATACAAAAAGATATGAATTTTTGAAGTCAGCATAGAAAAATTGTGAAGTTTCTGCAACAGCATACAAAGATTTAAATTCTGGGAATTTTGTGATTCCATCTAGCAAAAATCTATATTTTTCCTTGAAACTAGACTCAATAAGGGTTCTATAGGCTTTAGAATCACTCCAATTCGATTTTTCTAGAATTAGTTATGATTTTCAAAGTTTTGGCAGATTTGAATTGGTATCAGTGGTATCAATACATGTAGTATTGGTATCAGTGCATATGATGATGGTATCAGTACGCAAATGATGGTATCAGTACGTAAATGATGGTATCAGTGGTATCAGTACGTACAACAGTATTATCAGTATCGATAAGGGCCTATTAGTTGATAAACAACATTTGAGCCTAAAAACAGAGAAACAACTCTGATACTAAGTATAAATGAGATTAAGAACTGATGAGTCGCATTTGAGAATGAACCATCAAGTAATTGTTTATTAAGTTTAAAATGTTTAGAAAAGCTCAATTAATTAAAGATATAGTTGCTTCTGTATTAAAACCTAGCTTAGTGATCCAAATGCATTACGTAATGACTCATCAGATCATGTTAAAAGTAAGGGGGTTTATAGAATGGCTATCAAGCCACTTCTTAACTCCAATCTACAAAACTTCTCTTCTCCTAAGTCAACCACTATTAAGTCCCTGTTGGTGACTCCCTCAATTTCATTATCTAATGCGATGAAAATCTCCTCGTCTGACAAACCATTGAGACGATCCACCTTTACGACCATTTGAATCTTTCTTTGCCTGTACCAATCGTCATTGCCATGGTAATCCCAAATCTATAGAGAGTGGCCATCCCCATCTTCAGCTTGGTATAGTAGTGCTAGCTTTCCTTTAAGTAATGTAAGAGCCTTGCAAACTTCCTTTTTATCCAGCAACCCCCTCAAGAATATCTTTCTCAACTTATTTGTTTGTACATCAAAAGAAATAATGAAGTCATTCTTATCTTTGTTTTCATTCTCATGTTGGTGTTTGTCTATATTTGTAGTGGATGCCAGCCAGAAAAGTTTTCGCTCTACGGCAACAAAGTTGTTGATCAACAAAAAGGGCGAAATCGCAGCATGAATAGGATCGCTAGACTAAAGAAAAAATCGACATTATTCCATAATGAGGAATTGAGAGAGTACTTTTCAACCTGAACTTTGCCGCCGCCTTTAGAATCGAAGAAAAACCTGAATACCTCAGAATCCTCTAAACTGGGATCGTAGTCAAATCCCAGAAGACGGAAAGACAAGCATCTATAACAAACTTGAGCATCTAAGTTTTTTAAAACTGGTCTCACTTGCCCCATGACTAGATTACATATCAGAATTGAAGACAACGTGTCAAGGTGATAAACGCACACCAAGCCGTTGGATGTTCCAACAATCAGAGCACCCATTGCAACTCCAGGGAGATTGAATTTCTCAATCTTTTTAGTCTGGATTTTGAACAGAAACAGCCTCGGTCTTGGAGTGGGCCAGTCAATACACTTCATGATTAGTAGAGGATTCTTTATGCAATGATAATTGAGGTGCACAAATATGCATACCGACTTACTCAACATATTGGAGCCAAACCTCTTTGAAGACGACTAGCGACTTGGTCAGAATCCTGAGGATGAACTTTGGAATCTTGAGGACGAGGTCTCTATTTTCCATCACCGGTGAACCTAAAGTTTGAGCAAGAAAAATCGAGGGGGCCAAACCTAACACATATGGGGAAATTAAATACTCCCTTCGAAACCTGTCATTTTATTTTAATACGTTTATAAATTGAGAAAATTCCAAATAAATATCATATGAATTTATAAAACCCAAAAAATTTGTTAACACATAGAAATGACATAAAGGTGACAGGTATCAAATTGAGATTTTAAAGTGTTGATGCTTTTACCATTTTGTCTCTCATTTTTTTAAAAACAAAAAACAAAGAAAATGTGCCCTTGCTGGAGCACCACCACCGGCCGGCCTGAACCCACCAGCAGCCTGAACTTCGACTCCTGGGGTTGTTTTTTTTGGGAGGGAGAGTGTGATTTTTTTTTCCAAAAAAAAATGGATGCAAGGGGTGGGATCAAACCCGTCCCACCACTTTGCCAAAGGGGCTTGGTGGCCTGGGCCACCAAGAGCCTCTTTGATATATATATATATATATATGCGTTAGTATATATATGTATAATATAAATAAAGGCATAATAGCTTTGACAAAATATGTCATGGAAATGATAAATGAATAAGATATTGCTCTCTCTTTCTCCAATTCTAGTTTTTTATCCTATTAATAGGGTAGTAAGAAAATATTTTCATTTATTAAAGAATAGTCTTTAGGTTTGGTACTAGAGTTAGCACTAATTCTAGTCTTATCTTGTACTTTTTTTTTTGTGTTTTAAAGGTCAGAAATTAACGAAGTCATTTTGATAGGTAGGTCTTTGTGAGACTAGCTTAATTTTTTGGCTGCATCCTTCTTAAGATTTGGTGTCATAATCAACACTTGTTCGAATGCCACCTTATTAAGTTAGAATTAGCAAAGTCAATACCAAATTTTCACAAGTGTGCCTATGCTAATGCATAAACTTTTGACATGATTAGTTAATGCTACTTTCTTCAGGTTTGGTATCAGAACCAACACAATTTCGAATCTCGTCTTGGGTTTTTTTGTATTTTAGAAGTTAAAAAATTAACAAATTCAGTACCAAATGTTAACAGGTACTCCTTTGCTACTGGTTTAATTTTTTGACACTATGGTTAGAGTACCCTTTTAAGGTTTGGTATCAGAGCTAGCACGGGTTTGAATCCCACCTTTTTTTGTATTTAAAAATTAGAAAATTAGCAAAACTAATACCAAATTTTCACATGTGTGACTCTAATACTAGATTAAACTTTTAAGATGGTGGTTACATTACCTTCTTACAGTTTGGTGTCAGATCCAACACGGGTGCAAATCCTACTTGGTCAACCACAACCAAACTCTCTAAATAATTCCATGATTCTTAACTACAATCATCACTAGCTAATAGAGGAAGAACAGTTGTCAAGTCCTTATTTCTTAACCTTGAATTTTATTACCCTACACAATAAACACCTCTTCTTCCCACACACCCACAAGACGATCCACATTGGTAGCTATTCAAATCTTTTCTACCCTATTCCAACTGTCAAAAACATAGTTGTTAACATAAACCCACACCCTTAAAAAATGGCCATAAATATTTATAGCAAAATATTGTCAAGCCAAACGTTCTTCATATAGTGTAAAATACTTGGAAACTTTTAATGAATCCAACAATCGCAGTGCTATCCTTCTTAGCACAGTTCTATCTGCTTCAAAACAAATAATGAAGAAGTAGTCTTGGTCTTGCCCTTGGTATTTGTCTTGCTTTGTTGTCATTGCCAGCCAGCACATGTTTCGTTTCTTGGCAACAAAATTCCCCACCAACACTAATGGCGTCTCTACCGTATGTTCATGATTATTGAAAGAATACTTCACCTCATCCCATAATCTAGAATCCAAAGGGTATTTCTCAAAGGATATCGGTGTCAGAGCCAAAGATTCTGTCTAGGATTTTACAATTGGTATTAGATCCAGGTTTTAATAACAATATTTGATACAATTGTTTGATCCTAGAGCAAGATTTTACAATTTTATCTACTTCAAAAACAAATAATAAAGTAGTCTTTATCTTGCCCTTGGTCTTCGTCTTAGTTTGTTGTCATTGCCAACCAGTACAATCTTTGATACCAATTCCTTAAGAAATTAATGTCTTTGACTCTGATACCAATTGCTATCAATTGTAATATTCTAACTAATAAAATTTCCAAACATATACTTTCAATGGATTTTGCCAATTTTATAAGTTTATGTCTAAATCTGCTAGTTATTTAATAAAGTTTTTTTTTTTTGGGTAGGTAAATAGAGTCATTGAGAAGTACAAGGCAAAGATAGCTGAAAAAAGTCATAAGAAATACAATATGATGGATCAGGTTCTTCAAGGACAGGAAGAGCAAGGTGGAAGCTAAAGCATGCAAGCTCCAGCAATAGAGACTCCGGAAACTCTATCCAACGTGGGACTTCACATTCAACAAACTCAGTGAAGAACAACCAAAGATGTTTGTTGCCATCTTGGATTCCAAAATCGAAGGTTGCAAAGAGAGGATCAACATGTTGAAGAAGAAATGTTACATAGAGGAAAAACAACAGCAACAAATAGCTTAATCATCCTCAGACAAATCATCAGCTTTGGCTTCTAACCGAAGCCACTTTAGTTTCATTCACAACAACAACAACAGTATTTCACCTCATAAGCATCAAACCCTAGATTTCCATCACAAGTCTAAGGATAATCATCTTCATCATCGTCTACTGCTTCAACCCTTTCATCCAAATATGATGCCATAGACGATGATCACACCGAATGATTCTGTAGAGACAACATAGAATGATGCTGCTTCTGGTCATTATGATCTGATGATGAGAGAACCTTACTATCCATCTTCTTCATGGTGTTACACAAATAATAATAATAATAATAATAATAATAATAATAATAATAATAATAATAATAATAATAGTAACAGCAATAATTACTATCCTTATCTGCAGAATAGTATTATTACTATTCTGCAGATTCATCCTCATGAAGCAAATTTGCAGGTGAATAATAATATTCCAGCAGCTCCTCTAATGATGCAAGAATTTCAGACCCATCATCACTATGGGTATAATCAACATGATCTGCTTCAAGTTCATCATCAGAAGTTCAACTATATGGACCAAAAGAAGTACTTAGAGAGAGTTTGATGTTGCAGCTGATCAAACAAATTGAAGATTTAGTTCATAGATTTGTTATTTGCGGGTTTTTATTGCACTTGCTGATTATTGCTCATATGGATTTGAATAAAATGTTGTTGGCGACTGTACTGATACTTATTATTGTCTCTTGAGTTTTATATTAATGGTTTTTTTAGGTGAAATGTTTCTGGTAGGTTTAATTTAAATAGCACCATTTCCCTATTATCTAGATACTACTGACTTGGTTAAATACTTTCTAAATCTTTATCTATTATAAGATTGATCCAATGATATAAATTCTAATGTTGTCAATATAAATACAAATGTTGTTATTGGCCCCTGAAACTTGCACCTTCAATTCAGGGCATTTTGGTTATTTGGTTAGAATTAGAAAATCCTGTATTCCTACTTCAATTCTGACTTAGGATTTGATAAATTCGCAGTACCAATTTGTCTTTTCCCATTTTTAATTGTATTTTTCTTGAATTTTTCCATAACTATACTCATTATAGAGGATGTCTTTTTTTTTATATTGTTATCCAGTATGCGGTTTTGAGTTCGTGGCTACCCCTCCTAACACAGGTGTCTCCTCAGAGACTCGAACTCGAGACTCAGAGGGATCTACGAGGCTTACACCGCTAAATAAACTCTATGTTGATAGGTGTCTTCTTTTTTTTTTTGTAAACAGCCAATTTTATTAACCACAAAATCAATAGTTACACACACTAAGCCCAAGCAAAAACAAAAACAACATATCATACAACCTATACAAAGCAAAGGAAAGCAGTAAATCCTACCATACAACCTACTCAATAAAACCAATAAATCCTATAACCTATAACCAACCATTCGACAAACCTGTTATCGACCAACATTAGAGAGGATAATAAATAATAAGATAAACAAGTTAGACAAAAAAAATATAATCAACAAGTTAATTTTCTTTCCTTGACCTAAAATGGAGATGCCACTAAGATAAAAGGATAAATTATATAAAACCTCCTTAAATGTTAAGTAAGTTGCAAATTACTTTAACATTTTAAAGTTTAAATTTTCCTAATCTTTGATCTTTTTATCATAAACTCCCTTTCTTTAATTTAGCGTGATTTTTTAACAGAATTTTTTTTTTTCACTAGATCTTTTAACAGAAATTGTCACAACAAATTAATAGAAGACATGTGGCATCCTACATATCATCTTATGCAAGTTATTAATTTTATAAAACTCTCATGAACTTTGACCCATTGCAGATAATCCCTCTCATTTCAAAATTTTATATTTGACCTGTTAAAATTTAATTTTTAATATTAAACACCTTCAATTACTTTTACCATATTAATGAATTCAGTAATATGCCATTTTGTAACACTTAGTATAGTTTATATGTATATTAATAATTGCATTGTGTCAATAATAATAATAATAATAATAATAATAATAATAATAATAATATCTGGTTAGACGAAAAAAATAATACAATAAACACGTTGCTTTTTCCTTCCTTGACCTGAAAGGAGATGCTACTAAGACATAATAAAAGGGAGACAAAATATTTTAAACTAAAAATCTTAATGTGGCAATATACATATTTTTTAAGGCATATAGTAAAAATAACAAAAGTAGCTGGAAAAAAATTACTACCAAAATATTCCTTTTTTTTTTTGTTAAACTTGCACACATGTTTTCTCCACTTCTTTTACTCTTTTTTTTTGGATACAAAGAGAGAATTAATCAGGGACTATCCCCGATCTAATAGCATGATCTGTTGCAACCCCTGAGGAGATAATCTGCCGCTGAATTGCACCATCTACTAACCCCATCTCAATTCAACATCCCAGTCTCGGTTCTTCATACGCGTCAGTTCTTCTATGAGCTCATAATTTTTAATATTAAATACCCCAATATTTCAGCAGGTAAACTGAAATTTCACTTGCGCATCCTTCAAACTCATTGGCAATAAATCTGGTACTGGTAATAACCATATTGTTGGAGACATTTTTCTGTTTGAAGATGAACTATGACTTTTTGAGTGACAAGATCAGAGAACTAAAGAAGAGAAGAAATAGAGTGACCTCAGCCAACAAATAAAATCAAGGGGACAATCTCTGTTAATTTGGAAAAAACTCCTTTCAAAGGCAAGTAAATGTCATTTATGGTGATTGGCTTTTGATTGGAGTTTGAACTATAAACTGTGATTGGTTTGGGAAAAGGCTCCACCCTAAATGGCCATAAAAACAAATTTTACAATAATTCATCTCCTTAATGTTGATTCGCATCCAGATTGGGAAATATGTGTGGAGTCATTAATGAGAAAAAAGTAAAAAAGAAAAAAAAATCTTTCCCATTTATGATGATTAGCACTCAAGTTATGAATCATTATATATGCGGCATAAAAAATAGAAATTAAAAATTAAATAAATATCTCTCATTTATGTTGAGAGGTTTAAGTTGGGAAATATCACTAAGAAAAATATCAAAAATTAAAAAAGGAAATTAATAAAAATCTCTTCATGGATAGTGATTAGGTTTCAAGTTAGAAAGTTTCATTAAAAAAATGTAAAAAATTTAAAAAAAAAAAGTGTATTAATGAGCCATACCTAGGTGATGCCTATATAAAAGAGAGGAGTTGAAGAGAAAAGATACAAGTTGTAGAAGTGTAAGACGAAAACACATACATGAGCAAGGAAGAGGAGGAGACCGCACATGTCATGGTCTTCTTTGTTTTCTAATGATCATATTTGCACCATCTTACTTTAGTCACCTCCTCCCTCTTCAAGCATCAAAGGTACGCGTGTCTCTACCGTGGCTTTTGTTTCTGCATATTTCTATAATGACGTTATTGTTATATAACTAGCTTGTACTCCACCGAGCATTGCACGTACGGTAAGCTTGTACTTCATTATTGCAATTAAAATTGATGTCAATATAAACCATCTTATTATGTATCCAAAAATATATATATATAAACCATCTTAATGTTATGAACTATCAATTTAACCTAAAACAATATTGCTTAGATTAATTATCAACTATAATTTAATTATATACTTTTGTGAAAGACTAAACACAGAAAAGAAAAGTTACATGTGATTTTTTTACTGGCATGTGCTCCCCGCGTGTTGCTCCGGGGAGCTTATAAACAAAATCATCATCGATTATAACATATTCTGCTATTCTATTAAGTCGTAACGATGCACTTCTTTCATTAATTAAATTTTACTAATAAAGAAAATGAAATATTGGGTTAAACCCATTTATACTAATAAAGCAACTGAAAAGCTGGAAACTATTAACACCTTGTCTTAATGCTTCCACATAAATAAGCATCACACTCAATAAGTTGTTTCAAAGTATAGCCTTCCCATTGTTGCTTTATTGAGTTTATCCCACATACCATCAATTCTTCAACCTAAAAAGTACCCTGAGCATGAACATCAAATATTTATTATAGCACCCACAATTAACATACATCAACATCACAAGAAATATTGTTCAAAATATACTAAAAAATATTCCCCACAAATTATCAATATAATAAGCACACTAATTCCATTTACAGTTCGATAATACATTTGTCTGTAGTGGCTTTCAACATAAGATTCTTCTTGATAGCATTCGTATGAACTGAAAAATAAATTCTTGGGATGATTTTTACACATGGCCTTTCAATATGACATGAGCCTTATCACAAAAGGTTTGATTTCTCTGTGTATTGTAACCTCTTTCAGCTTTAATTCAGAATTTCCAGGACAAAACAGTGTTGACTTTATCCAAAAACTTAGTTCACATGGCAATACATCAATATACAATATGCTTATAATAAATAGCAAGCAGCAAGTCCCATTCAAAAATAAAATAAAATCAAGCAACGAGTAAAGCCTTTTATATTTACATGTTGCAACATCTCTCTTCTCAACAGGTGGTGGGACTTTATTAAGGTGCAGACTTCCTTTTCCAAATTTGGTACTTTATGTTTAAGGATCAAAAAGACCATGCAATAGTTTTTTGCTTCATTATAGGACAAAAATGTTTTAATAGCTTAAACTTTGTTTTACAAAATTAGCATTGTCACATATACCAATAAAGTAATAAAAAAAGAAGCCACCTTTCTTACATGAACGATGAGATGACAGGAAAAATAGACATTAAGAATGGCTTCCAATTTTGTTTCAGAACTTTGGATGTTAGCAAATTGTTTTAATTAATTAATCAAGCTTTAATCAGTATGGTAAATTGCAAAAGATGAAAAGAGAAATTATTAATTAAAAAAATGTCCAATAACACCAAAACAAATATTCTAGGAAATCACATATACGGAGAGCATCATGGAAGCAGACACTCTTAATTAGCAATGACCAAACATGTTCAGTGAAATGAAAGGGATTGAATGAAGGTTACTTGTATATAATTTGGATAAGGACATCCAAAAATAATGAAACCAGCAACATTTTAAAATATATTCTTTCCATTTGCATGAAAAATCTGACATTACATCATTATCTATATTTTAATAAACTACTTGGAACGTTAATCATTACTATTTGCAGATAATCAAAGTAGGTTTCATATGTCACTACTTTTGCATTCACAAGGCATATCGTCTTTTAATTATAAGAGTTGGCATACCTTAATATAGCTCATCAACAAATATGAGTGATTCATCATGGAAGGATAGACAAATAAGTCACAGATGACAGTGCAATTGATGTAATTATGCAGAATTGAACCAATGGGACATGTGAGATCAGCATCACACCTAATGGCAGTCATGGATATGAGCAGATTATCAAATGTAAGTGTAACAAACTTGTAAGATTTGAAAGGCAGAATGGAAAGCACAAATTGGAATAGAATTTGAAAGAGATTGGTCAGCAACAAATGTAAGTGTAGGTAGGCGTCTGCAATAGACATGGTTCTGCATTTGATGATGTGTGAAGAAACACTATTATTAGTATTATTATTCAGAGAAAATGAAAAGATATCTAATGCATCAGCTTTTTGTCAACAATCATGGATATGAGCAGATTACATATGAAGCAGGGCAACTATTTTCAAAAAAGATAGGGCCTAAAGGCATGATGCTGTAAAAGAAAAGCAATCCTTACACTTGATGGATCATGCTTTACTATGCATAATGCTTTCTGGGTCACACAACCCAGAAAGAATCGCATAATGAAGTCACATATATGGGCCACATCATGGAAGTAGGCACTCTTAATATGTAATGACCAGACTTTTTCAGTGAAACGAAAGGGATTGAATGAAGGTCACTTGTATATATTTTGGATGAGGATAGTCATAATTAATGAAACCTGCAACATTTTAATATATGTTGATCCCATTTGCATGAAAAATTTGACATTACGTCAGTAGAAATATTTTAATGAACTACTTGGGACTATTAATTGGTATATTTGCGGATAGTCACAGTAGTCTTAATGACAAGAGTTGGCAAACCTTAATATAGTTCATCAACAAAGATGAGTGATTCAGCAAGGAAGGATAGACATATATAAGTTACAGATGACAGGGCAATTGATGTAAATTGCACTTGTTTTAGGTTGAATGAGTTGTTGGAATTTTGGCCATATAAGAAGCACTATAAAATTTTCACACAAGAATTAAGATATCACCATATCATTGAGGAAGAAAATAATTTAGAATTATAGATTTTATATTTGTAACAGCAGATTTATACTTACTTTGAAATACAACCAACAAAAAACATCAAGATCTCAAGCATGGAAAGATTTCTCATAACATGACAGCAAATGTTAAAATTGAAGGAAGAAAAAATGTCAAACAGTATATAAGAATACATGACAGACAAGAAATGCCGGGAATCAGTATTATTTTGGAATAACTCAATACTTACAACGATGATTTTTGTTTCATTCAGTTCTCTCTGGATTTTTAACAACTTATCAACCTCTGCAGGGTCCTGAGGTTTGATAGAAGTAGTAATAAGAGGGTTTTAGTCAAAACTGAAACATTGATAGATCACCACATCCTCTTCTTGTTTATTCTCAAAAGAGACGTTTGGATTAGGCAGAATGGTTGCGGTTGCGGTTGCGAAGTTATGTTTTATGTGTTTTATCTTTTAGGATAAGAAGTTAGTTATTTAAGAAGTATAGGAAGTTATTGTCAGTTTATCTTGTAACTTATGTTAACAGTTATGTGCTTTTCTATTTATACTTCCTTGTAAGACAGAACATGTTATGCAGAAATATATGAATATTGTATTGTTATTTGGTCAAGAGCTTCAGATTCTGGTTCTTGAATTGTTGACTAAATCCTGGATCCTAGGATTTATCAAACATGCTATAGAGAAAGAAAGTCTTCACTATTTGTATACTTAACACAATCCAAAAAGACTCCCTCCGGCTGAAGCTGATACAGTGAAGTGTATATAGATACCTGGAATTTTGTTAGGGCTTCGTTTAAATATGACCATGGTTGAGTACTATCTGCTTGAGCACTTCTCCGTTACTCACCCAAACTTTTAGTATATTCATCCAGCACCTGCAAGAGCAGCAACACATCATGATTTATTATCATATATTGTACCAGTTCAAATATGGCCATGGTTGAGTACTGTCTGCTTGAGCACTTCTCCGTGACTCTCCCAAACTTTTAGTATATTCATCCAGCACCTGCAAGAGCAGCAACACAATCATAGTGTCCGAAAAGAATTTATTGAAGGACCCTGAACAAATAATTACAAAACTGAAAAGGCTTCATCCTATATAAATCATATCTATAATTTATAAATACGTAGATGGTAAAATAAGGAGTTGTGATATGGAAATTGGTGTGTCATTCAAATATGTGGGTTTTCCTGTTTCTCAGTTGCAAGAAATTCATAAACATTTAAACCATTAAAGCCAAGACCAGATATTTGAATAATGAAAATAAAGAATGGGAAAAGGTGGATAGAGAGACCGACAGAGAAATGAAAAGACTGAGATCCTGAGGAGGAAATAATGAGAATGAGTGTTGGTAGGGAAAGATTACCTTAAAGAACAACTGAAGAAGAATGAATTAGAAGCTCCCAAACGTGCACCTCTGCTGATGCAGTCTCCTTTTACCCTTCAATTGTTCGCTAGTCAAGCTGCACTCAAGGAAGACGACGATGAACAGTGATGCACGCCTCCTCGCTCCATAAATGGATCTTCAAGCTCCCCACCATCACCAATGCGACCTCATCTCTGACTCCCCATCGTCACGCCATTCTTACTGTCTCTCTTCGACTAGTGTCATCACCTGATCTGCCAACCATCTTAGGACTGAAATAAGAAAAAAGAGATGGAAGGCATCGAGAGAGGGAGACAAGACAAAGTAAAAAGTGAAGAGAGAGTACCGGATAGATGTAGAACAATATAAAATGGAGGGCGCAATGATATAAATGAAAAGAGAGAATGGCTGATGAAGGTGAATTTTGAAATTTGAGAGCCTTCACATTTGAATTTGAAATCCACTCAAGAAATATTTTTTTTTAACAGAACCGGTCAAACAAAACCTAAATAGTCACTTTTTTCTTGTGAACAGTAACATTAGTATTATACTTATGTAAATTTCCTTGAGCCCGTGAGTTTGCTCAGAGGAACATGTCACAAGGGATAATAACGATGACAGAGGATGGAATTTGAACAACCCGTGAAGAACAAATTGAAATAAGGTATTGAGCAATGAGCAGACAGCTTGTTTGGGGTCTGGCTGCGGTCCACTGCCGATCCTTTTCTCCCAAATTATACTATTTTGGTGTTGTATGGGGGGTAAATGAGGAGCTGAGTTTTTTTTTTAAATATTTTTTTAGATTTATTTAGTGTCTTAAAAAAATATTTTAAAGTGATTTTTGGAACTAAAAAAATACATTAAGGGTTAAATTGCAATCAGTCTGCTAACACACTGGGTACAAATGAAAAAATATTTTAAAGGGTTAAAGTACTAAAAATTATTTTAGGATACTACATGTTACTTAAAAAATATTTTAAGATACTAGATACATCCAAAAAATTATTTTAAAATACTATATACTATTTTTAAAAAAAAAAACTCAACCCCTCATTTACCCCCCCAACTACACCAAAACGGTGTAGTTTGGGAGAAAACGACTGGCAACGGACTGCAGCCAGATCCGCTTGTTTGCACCCCGAGGACACAATTTTCGATTCGGTAAAAACGAATGACCGACTTGTGAACAATAAAATGAGTCTTGAGCCATGAATAAGCCGTTGAATGGATCAGCTCAGGGATCATATTTTTATAATATATTGATGATATTGACATTGATTGATGATGATTTTGCTTCTTGTCACTTTTCCAATTGATTCCATTTTAATTATCTTACTAATTTGGATTTTTGACTAAGTATAATATGTTGATGATGCAATTGCTATGCTGCTCTTATTCGTTTGCTGATTGAATGAAATTGTCTTATCTTTCTTTTGAGCTATAAACTTGGTGAACGAGAGGTGTATAGAATTTTCAGTCCCAAAATCTGTTAGCTAAAAGCTACCTCTAAACAGCCTATAACACGTCGCTTCCGTTACTCTTTCAGTCCTAAATTTTTGTTCATTTCAACAAATTCGTGAAGTAAAAAAAAGGCAAGTTTGTAATTTAATGCATAGGGATATAAAATCCCCAAGATATAAGGATCTTATTATAGGAAAGAAAAATTTAACATACAAGAGGAAATTAAGACCTCTTAAATGGACTTTATATTTAACACGTAGAATGGAGTATTGCTTTTTCATTACCTAGCTAATGCCTTTTATTTTGGGAAGAAATTTTAGGTTTATTTACTTGTATTCCATTAGATCCAATTTTCTAATTAAATCTTATGGCATGAATTTTTTTAAAAAATCATATGGATAAAATTTCAAAATTCTATTAAGTCATATGTGCTAATATTTGATTGGAGAACTGGAGAGAATAGTTATAAGCAAATGAATATGAGTTTTGTTAGCAGCTAATTTCTATAAATATTGTTAATGGCAAACGAAATGGTGCTAATCAATTAATGAATACTTTAAATTTAAATACTCTATTATTATTATTATTATTATTATTATTATTATTATTATTATTAAATAGTTAGTACAATACATAGTCAATTTTTTTTTACCAGTAACAATATCATGCTAATTGATTGTTTTTATTTTCCAAGTATTAATTGATTGACTGATTGCCAAAATCATTGACCAATATTGTTGATAAAAGTAAGTATTTGTAATTTGTAATAACTCATTAATTGTGATTCTCATCAATCAGTGAAAATCAATTCATCAATTAATTCACACTATGTATAATATGATATATGCAGATCTAGAAGGAAACGCAATTTCCTATATTATATACTCCAAGTGCCAACATTATTTTCCTAGATTGACAATTAACATTTAAATACTAAATCTGTTTCAATTAATAACGGTAATAATTTTGTATCTTGGACTCACATTACAAAGACACAGCACAAATTTAATTTTCTCCCTTATTGCCAAATTTTCTTACAACCATTTACATATTCCCAAACTCATTCACAGTTCGTTGCAAAGAAAAAAAATTAAGAATGGGGAGAGGAAGATTGGCAATGAAATTGATAGAGAAAGAGAAATCAAGAAAGGCAACGTTTCAGAAGAGAAAGAATGGAATTATGAAGAAAGCTCATGAGCTTTCTACACTTTGTGGAGTTGATTGTTGCTTGATCGTTTTTAGCCCTAACTCCATTAACGACCTTCCTGAGATTTGGCCTCAAGATCGCATGCAGGTAAATACTCTTTTTTTAACATTATCATTCAGTACCCAGTTATAGTACATGTAAATACTCTCACTCCACTACTCTGTATAATAATTCTTAGTTTCTCTATGAAAAACTTAAATAGTTCGTGTTTGTTATATTATGAGAGTTTTAACATTAACTCAGATCACATAATTTAAATTGTTCTACCGTTATTGTCACTTGAACCAAGTCCTTCCGAATGTCAATATCACGCACAGGGACGATAAAATAGTTTAAAACTTTGTTTGAAAATCTCGTTAGGAATACATAGATTCCTTGTCTGTTTCTCCAACTTTATATGTATTATATCTGTGTGTGTTTGAATGGTTTCCAGTTTATACTTAGATTGATAATATTTATCTGCGTAATTTTTAAAAATAGAAAAAAGGTGACAACTTTAGCAATATTATTCAATCAACGTTTGTAATTTATTGTTTTCATCAGTGGAGGTTCAACTTTTTTTAGAAGTTATGTTTTTTTAATACACTTTTTGAGAAGTTATGTTAGCTTGTATGTTTTTAAACACCAAAAGTAATGGGACTATGCAGGATTTCATATATAAAAAGTATTGTACTCGAATTTAGGTCCTTGTTGTCAATAAAATTTCTAAGAGAAATTGGTTGTTTAAAAATTTTATGATGAGGAGGACTTGAATTAGAGTGCCAGTGTTTTTTGTGTATGAAATTGTATATTCTGACTAAAAATTTCTGAATAGGGACTTTCAACGGATTGTCCCGATTTTATAAGTTGTATGGCTAAATCTGTTAGTTAATTAATAAATGTCTTTGATTTTTTGGTTTGACAAGGTACGTAGAATCATTGAGAAGTACAAGGTAAAGATTGCTGAGAAAAGTCCCAAGAAGTACAATGTGACTGAGTTCTTCAAGGACAGGAAGAACAAGGTGGAAGCCGAAGCGTGCAAGCTCCAGCAAGAGAGGCTCCAGAAACTCTATCCAACATGGGACTTCACTTTCGACAAATTCAGCGAAGAACAACTGAGGATGTTTGTCGCCCTCTTGGATTCCAAAATCAAAGATTGCAAAGAGAGGATCAACATGTTGGAGAAGAAATGTTACGTAGAGGAAAAACAAGAACAACAAATAGTTGAATCATCCTCAGACAAATCATCAGCTTCAGCTTCAAACCAAAGCCACCTCAGTTTCATTCACAACAACAACAACAGTTTTACTACTACGTTGTCAGCTCAGCATCATCAAACCCTGGATTTCCCTCTCAAGTCTGAGGGTAATCATCTTCATCATCGTCTGCTGCTTCAACCCTTTCATCCAAATCTAATGCCATTGACGATGATCACACCAAATGATTCTGCAGAGACAACACAGAATGATGCTGCATTTGGTCATTATGATCTGATGATTAGAGAATCTTACTATCCATCTTCTTCATGGTGTTACAGTAGTAGTAATAATAGCAATAACAATAATTACTATCCTAATTATCTGCAGAATAGTAATAATAATATTCTACAGATTCATCCTCACGAAGCAAATTTGCAGGTGCATGATAACATTCCAGCAGCTCCTCTAATGATGCAAGAATTTCAGAGCTACCATCACTATGGGTATAATCAACAAGATCTGCTTCAAGTTCATCATCAGAAGTTCAACTACATGGACCAAAAGAAGTAATTAGAGAGTTTGATGTTGCAGCCGATAAAACAAATTGAAGAATTAGTTCATAGAATTGTTATTTGAGGGTTTTTATTGCACTTGCTGATTATTGCTCATATGGATTTGAATAAAATGTTGTTGTTGTTAGTGACTGTACTGATACTTATTGTCTCTTGAGTCTTATATTAATGGTATTTTTCTCTCCTTTTTTTTGGTGAAATTTTTATGGTATGTTTAATTTAAATAGCACTATTTCCACAATATCCACATACTATTTTCTTCGCCTGTACAATATCTAGATACTTTGAACTTGGTTAATTACTTTCTAAATATTTATCTATCATAAGATTGCTCCTATGATTTGGAAAAAAAAAATCATGGATATAATAACTATACCCATTAGATAGGATGTCTTTTGAACTTTACTTTTTATTTTTCATATGTATTCGTTCACAAATATAGAAGAAAGTAATAAAGGGTCAAAATTTAACAAAATAGCCTTGTTTTAGAATTGGGTTACCTTGAAGTGCATCTAGTGCCCTAAAGTGTTTTGTGGTGCATCCAGTACTCCAAAGTATTTTTTTTTTCTAGTAGGTACATTTAGCATCTTAAAGTATTTTTTCAATAGGTCAAGTATCATAAACTATTTTTCAAAGCATTCAACACCCTAAAGTAATTTTTTATGTATATCCAGTAGCCCAAATTATCTAAATTGTTAAATACAAATGTGTTCAAAAAAGTACTTTAAGGTGATGGACGCACCTAAAAATAATACTTCAGGGTATTGAGTGCTTTGGTACCAGATGCATTTGGAAAAATAGTTCAAGTGCTCGTTGCACTTTAACCCTATATAATTTAGTGGGAAAAATTTAAGAGTGAAAGGCATTTGGGAGCAATAATATATCCTTTTTGTAACACTTAGTAAAGTTTATAGGTATATTAACAATTGTATAGTGTCAATAATAATAATGATGATGATGATAAAATCTAGTTAGACAAATATAATATTAGTAAAAGTCAACATGTTGCTGCCTTTTTCTTCCTTTTGACCTGATAGGTTGATGTTGCTAAGACAAAATAAAACGGAGAGAAGATATTTTAAACTAAAAATCTTAAAATATTTTTATTGGCGCTTGAGCTTCCACACTTAAAAATTAAAATGCATTCATAATATCCTCAGGCATCTGAAGAACTCAAGAAAATAAAAGATCATGTTACTAAAGAAATTAAATAGACTTTTCAAAACAGACCTCTCCAAGTACTCCTTAATTATATTCAACTTGTTCAGAATCCCATCAGTCAATTTCTTGAAAACCCTGCTCACAATTGATGGGCCTTCCTTTCTGTTATTATTTTCATCTTCCTCATCAATATGAATCTCATTTCCTCCATTATTAGCAGCAACCAAGCTCTCTGCATAATTCAATAAAACATAACAACAATCATCTGCAACTTGAGCTGAAGGAAGAAGAGCTTTCAAGTTATCACTTCTTATACCCTGAATTACATTACCCGTTGCAATGAAAACCTCATCTTTCCACATACCCACTGGACGATCCATGTTTGAAAACAATCCAATAGTTTTTATCTTAATCCAACTATCAAAACCATGTTCATTATCATAATAAACCCACAACTCTAAACAACAATCCATTGTTGCAGCAGACTCTGAGGAAAATAGCACACCAAGATCAGATTCTCCATATTGGGTAAGCTTCTTGGAAACTTCAAAGTTATCAAAATTTGGCAAACTAATCCTTCTGAGCACACTGTTTTCTGCATCAAAAGAAACAATAAAGTCTTGACTGAATCTTTGGTTTGTCGTCATTGCCACCCAAAACATCTTTCTTTTCACTGTAACAGAATTCTCAACCCAGACAAAAGGTCCATTCACAGTGGCACCATAATGATTGGAATACACAACTTCATTCCAAAATCCAGAATTCAGGGAGTACCTTTCAATTTCTATAGCATGAGAATGGTAAATTCTTACAACCTCATAGTCATTGACCCTGGCATTATAACAAAAACCTAGGAGGCAATATGGCGGGGCCTTATGAGGTAGAAGAGCGTTATTAGAATTTTCATGAATTCGTCTGATTTGACTCGTTGCTGGATTCCAAAGAAAAAGGCAAGAAGATGGGTCACGAGAATAATGACAAACACATATCAAACCATTGCAAGAACCAACTATCTTGAAACCCATATCAGAATCTGTAACTCGAGGGACATGGAATTCTTGAATCTTTTTACTTCGAATTTCAAATAAAAACAATTCCAAACCACTTCTTTGCTGGTCCCAGTAAAAGCGTTGAATGATGAGAAGAGGGTTCTTGTTGGAATGGTAATTGAGGTGTTCTAAGATGAAAGTTGAACTTCTCAAAAAACCAGACCACATACACACTGATCCGAGAGGGATTAAGATTCTCAAGGGAAGCTTTATCAAGAGGTCTCTGACATTTTCGTTCATCGCCATTGTTGCCTTGAAAGTTGTAAGATCATTGAGCTATATATATATCCTGAAAGAAGAGGCATCGATGTTGATATATATGTGAAGTTCGACCGTACGGACGGATTTACGAGGAGGCCAATTCAAGAATACCGGTGCAGCCTTGGAGTATGCTGGGTGAAATGTATCTTAGAAGACAACGTTTCATTTCAATAAGTGTTATTAAATACATTTATTATTGAATAAAATATAATATCCCGTCAATTTTATTATGATTAATTAGATATACTCTTCTGGTCCTATTTAATTTATAGGACAAATTTTTTATCCTACTTATAGGGTAGTAAGAAAAATTTTTCATATGGATGTATAGTGTTACTCTTTAATTATTAATGATTTGATTTTGTTTTCATAGGTATAATATATATTAAATAGGAATAAAGTTATATGATTTTAATTTTTAAAGAAGAATTAATGAAGTTTAAACTTTTTTTGGTCTTTGACTTATAAATAAGACTAGATGAGTCTTTTTCTTTTATTTACAAAACCTTTAATTATAATAGGGTTAGAACTATATACTATACCATAAGGATTCTAAAATGATTTTTAATTGACTTTTTATATTAAAAATTTTAAAATTATTATTAGAAAAAATTAATCTTTTAATTCTTGTATTTTTTTAGGTTAAAAAAAGGGAAAATCCCTATAAAATGCGCTCGAAATTGCTAAATCCCGTTTCAGTACAACGAATTCCAAAAATCTGAATCAGTTGTGTGTCAGTACCGAATGAATAGTGCAGGGATGCCAAAAGACGATTTTGTCCTTCAGCCCTCATTCTCGCCACTCTCAGAATAACAACACGAGCCTCTTAATTAACAACTTTGTCTTCTTGATTAACAACTCCAATTTCATCTTTTTACTTTCACAATAACAATACCGGTCTTGTTATTAACAACACCATATTCTACATTAACAACTCTCATTTCTTATTTCACAACTTCGTAATTTAAGTTCAGGGCTAATAACAACACCTCTTTCTTTATTAACAACACCATATTTTACATTAACAACATTATATTTTGAAGATGCGAATGTGTGAAAGAATAAAGCAAAGTTGTTAATCAAGAACCCGAAGTTGTTAATTAAGAGACTTGTGGTGTTATTCTGAAAGTGGCGAGAATGAGGGCTGAAGGGCAAAATCGTTTTTTGGCACCCCTGCACTGTTCATTCCGTACTGACACACAACTGATTCGGGTTTTTAGAATTCACTGTACTAAAATAGGATTTAACAATTTCAAACGCATTTTATAGGGATTTTCCCTAAAAAAAATCATTGTATTTTTGACTTACATATAACTCAGGTATGACTCAATGCAACTCAGTTTCTATACTTTTGATTCATCACTTATAACTCAATCCATAATCTTTTCAAAATCTATAAGCCAACACTAAGTCATTATTAATATCATCAAATCTCCAAATTCTAATTCCTTCCATAAACCCTTCTGCTTAATGAATACACTCCTGCTCCATGATGACTGAGTAGGGCGACTCTCTTTTATTCTTCGTTTTAATCTTTTGACTTTCTTTTTATAAAATTTCACTATCTTCTAATCATGCTAATGTACTCAAATCCAAATCCAAATTTGCATGAGCCCAAATAATATCCTTCAATCAATAAGTCTCTCAATTAATTATCCAAAAAACAACTCACCCACCCACTCACTCTCTCTCTCTCTCTCTCTCTCTCTCTCTCTCTCTCTATACACACACACACACACAACAAAACCAACATTATATTCTCAAGAACGGGCATTCTCTTAGTTGTGTCTTTTGGAATATTGTGTGTGGACGTCATGTTCTTATTATATTTTTATAGTTAAAAATTTGTACTTATCATAATAAACTGATAAATATAAGAAGAACTGAACAGTAAGTATTTGTTGTAATACATAAAACAGTTTTACAAAAATAAGTTCATTCTTTTAGTTTAATTGAAATTCCTAAAATACACTAATAGTAGAAACACAATAAGTAAAATTCCATTAAATCTTTATTCATAGAAGGATTTCCACATAGTTGAAAATTTTATTTTAATAGCCATATATATAGAGCTATTTTGCTTCTATCATCTACTGTCTCCATATTTACTAACTTATGCATCAGATCATATTCACCTTCAAATCACCACGAGAGAAATGGGGAGACCAAAAAACCTCAATGGCTGGTGCGAGAGATAACTAAAGAAACAAATTAGAAAGGTGCCATTGCTCCTTGATTGCCCTCAAAGAAAATTAATTGCTGATTAATCTCCCAATATGAGGTTGCTTTTATCTCAATTCTCTTTCTGCAATTAATGATGATTTATCTATCTCTTCACTTACTTAAGAAGCTTTTTTTATTTTTTAATGAAATAGTTTGGTCCATCAAGGGGTAGATTTAGACCTAAACTCATAAAACAATTTTCTTTTTCCATGGCAGAAAAAAATAAATGTCAGAATTAATAAGATGCTCCAGAACAATGCAAAGGATTTAAAGATTCCCATCACCACATTCCGTTGTCACCGAAAAAAATAAAATAAATAAATAAATAGTCATAGGATATAACTCGAGTAAGTGCTGCAAGTAAACTGTTTCTCCCATCTCTGCCCAGGTCCACGTGATGTAGTCTCCCCCTCCATTACCCACAACTCGTTGTGAGAAAGCAAAGCAAGTTTGTTCTCATACGTGATCAACTGTATGTCCTCAAGAAAATTTAGAGAAGGCACCGCAATCAACGTAAACACTTCTTTTGCCATGTCAAATGAAACTATGAATCACCTGTTAAATTGATCTCCAGAGAAGTACATAACTCGATCAGTAACAGTAAATATTTGTTTAAAACAAATGAAACCTATGCTTTCGAAGTTGGCAAATTCCACTACTTCCTTCTACGACCCCATAGACAATGAGTAAATCTCTACACGATTCTCTCGTGAAGATTCAAGCACATGAATTTTCACTATTTTGTAATCATTAACAACTGTGCTAAACCCAAAACCTATATAGCAAATATTTCCATAGGTATTGGTAGAGTCGGGCACGCAATGGACCTCCCTAGTGGCTGGATTCCACAAGTAAAGGGAACGATCATAATTACTTTTGAGTTGAAGACAAAGGATGCCATAGCTGGAACCAATGACGAAAGCCTTACAAAAAAGGTGACGATAGATTGAATGTGCAATCAGAGGCACAAGGGTTTTCTTGTCGGAATCCAAGAGACTACATTGATTATTAACTGTGTTGAAGGTTAAACAATAAGATTGGAGGAGAAGAGAAGGGCCATGATGAGTTGAGTGGTGGGAGTGTTGTTTGATGAAGATCAATGAGGTATTGAAGAGATCATTCCAATCTTTGCTTACACATCGAAATCGGAGTAGAGATTTCACTGGAAGCCTTTTGAGAATGTTAACTATGAAGTCGTCGGGGACGAAGAATAATTTCGTCTGCTTCCTTTAACAATTGCTTCACTACTGTGCTAGCCATTGTTAGAAACTTAGAGAAAGAATTTGAGAAGAGAGCTTTTAGGGTTAGAGATGTTGTCCAAGGAGACCATGAATAGATAGAGAGAGAAAATGTATTATTTCCTATGCGATTAACTAGGAATAATTAATGGCCACGTGAACCCAACAATCCGGATATTAAGGGATCAAGATCATTTAAGCCTAAAATTTATCTTAAAATCAAATCGAAGAATATATATATATATATATAAAGTTTCGGTATATCTTAAAGAGATTTTATAACTATTGAGGGTAAATCAAAACAGAACCTTTGATTTTATAGTTAAGTCTAATGAAAGAATATTAAATCAAAACAGAATACACATTGTCTCTTGAGTTTTATATTAATGGTATTTTTTTCTGCTGTTCGATAGCTTCTTAGTCTTCTTAATCTTCTGTTTGGCCATTTACCATAATCTAACTTGATATCTTCTTTTTTTTCTTAACTAATATGATGGCAAATCCTTCTGCTTGACCATTCACCGTAATCCAACTTGATATCTTCTTTCCTTTCTTGACTAATCTACAATATATTTCACAATAAGCATAGTAGTTAGTCAAAGTATAAGATAAATACATGATGTAAACTTTTTGCTCTTAACATTTGACATCATCAAAACTAATCACATCTAACATATATTGGTTATTGTAAATTTATACCCAAAAGAAGAGGCAAGGAATTCCGAAAGATTTTAATTAGAAGAGGTGGATTTCAGAATTGGTAAAATAACACAATTTTTTGTAGATATTACTTGTTAAATTGTATTACGATCTAATATTATACATTTGATTTATTTTTTTCAAGGTCTTGAAACAAGAAGAAGAAATCATGCTTCAGATTTGATGATATGATGATTTGCCTGTATTGGCCATACTTTGGTTTGATCTAAATTGTTATAATTGAACTTGTTATGTTGTTGTGTTTTGGATTGATTTATCTAATTTTGGCCTATTTGTGACTTGTTTTTAGCCTGAGCCCCTTTTTCTTGAAAACCTGTGGCCTGTTAGTCTGTTTATAAAATGTTTTAAAATTTAGGCCTTCTTAACATACCTCAAACTAGGCATGGGCCAAAAAAAGGCCTGTAACAAGCTATAGCCAAGTTCAGGCCACCTTGTTACAAACATAGGCCTAGCTTGATAAGGGTGAAGTCATGTTACATGTGTACGTCATGTTATTGTTATATTTCTTTAGTTGAAAATTTGTACTGATCATAATAAATTGATAAATATTAGAAGAATGGAACATTATTTGTTGAAATACATGGATAACTTGATATTAAGCATGGATAGCTCAAATCAAGCCAAAAACATATGCTGTTGAATATATACATCTAAATCTTCATTCTAGTTCTAGATAACATCGTTAATGTCAACAACTTTAATGCCTATTCATACAAGGCTTTTCACGTAATCGAAAATGTTATTTTCGTAGCTATATCTAAGCATAACTCACAATGTGGGATTGAATATATCTATATAGAGCTATTTCGTTACCATCATCCACTTCTTCATATTTACTACGTGCTTATGCATCATATTCACCTTCAAATCACCACACAAGGGAAATAGAAAAAGAAGAGAGAGCTAGAACACGCTTGAGCACAACGTAACTAAAGAAAATTATTAGGAATGTGTGATCACACCTTGATTGCCCTCTAAAAAAATTAATTGCCGATTAGTAGTCTACTAATATGAGGTTGCTTGTACCTCAATTCTCTTTTAGCAATTAATACTGATTCATCACTCTTCATGTAGTTAAGAAGCTTTCTTAGTTTTTAATCAAATAGTCTGAGCCATCAAAGGCAGATATATACCTAGACTCCAACATTCATAAAACAATTTTTTCCATGGCAAAAAAAATGTTAGAATTAATAAGATGCTCCATCACCACATTCCGTTGTCACCAAAAAATTAAAAAAAAAAATAACGACACAATCCGAGCAAAAAGGTCTATCATTTGCATGCATATATAATTTTCCGCAACATCTTTTCAGTTTTCACGGATTTTAAGTATATGGTAAATGAGCACATAGCTTCTTGTAATATCCATCATAACTAAAAAAAAAAAAAACAATGATCCGCCTAGACAGGTCAAATAAAGCAAAATGATATCTTTAAATTGATTCAAAATAGGAGAGTTTGAACAAAAAAAAAATTTGCAACATATTATATTTAAGATTCAGGATCATGATCCTGAATCATGTTCTTGAAGCTGTTACCAATAGATACAACGCTTTGAGCATAATTAAAAGCACAACAAACATTGCCAGCTTCTGGAGAAACAAGAACCTCCTTGACTTTACGAGTAGTGAGATTCAAAAGATATAGAGAATATTTCAGATTAGCCCATGGTTTTTGAGAAATATCTCTAAGAAAAACAACTTCATCCCTCCAAATGGTCACAGGATGTAACTCGGGTGAACAAGCGCTGCTAATAAACTCTTTGTTCCATCTCTGCCCAGATCCATCTGATGTAGCCTCCTCATCCATTACCCACAATTCATTGTAAGAAAGCAAAGCAAGTTTGTTCTCATACGTGATCAACTTATTCTCAAGAAAATTTGGAGAAGGCACCGGAATCAATGTAAACACTTCTTTTACCATGTCAAATGAAACTATGAATGTACCATCCTTCTTGCAGGCAAAGAAGAACATAGCTTGATCAGTAACAGCAAATTTCTGTGTGAAACAAATGAAACCCATGCTCTCTAAGTTGCCAAGTTCCACAACTTCCTTCCACAATCCCGTAGATAATGAATAAATATCTACACGAATCTCTCGTGGACATACAAGATTATAAATTTTTACTATTTTGTAATCATTAACAACTGTGCTAAACCCAAAACCTATAGAGCAAATATTTCCAAAGTCATTCGTAGAGTCGGGCACGCGTTGGACCTCCCCAGTGGCTGGATTCCATAAGAAAAGTGGACGATCAAGAAAATTTTTGTATTGAAGACAGAGGAGGCCATAGCTGGAACCAATGACATAAGCCTTACAAAAAAGGTCACGATAGATTGAATGTGCAATCAGAGGCACAAGGGTTTTCTTGTCGTAATCCAAGAGACACAATTTCTTAATAACGGGGGAGAAGGTGAAACAATAGGATTGGAGGAGAAGAGAAGGGCCATGATGACTTGAGTGGTGGAAGTGTTGTTTGATGAAGAATGAGGTCTTGAAGAGATCATTCCAATCTTTGCATACACATCTAAATCGGAGTAGAGATTTCACTGGAAGCCTTTTGAGAATGTTAATTATGATGTTTTCGGGAACGAAGAATAATAATTCGTCTTTTTCTTCCAATAACAACTGCTTCACTACTGTGCTAGACATTATTAGAAACTTAGAGTAAGAGTTTGAGAAGAGAGCGTTTAGGAGTTACAGAGGTTATCGAAGGATATATATAAAGAGAGAAAAAATGTATTATTTCCTATCCGATTAATCAATACTATAATTAATGGCCACGCTCCAACAATCCGGATATTAAGGCCAAGATAATTCATTTAAGCCTAAAATTTATCTTAACGTCAAAATTAAAAAATTTATAAACATGATATGTTCCGTTATCATACAAAAAAAAAAAAAAAGATTCTGTTATATATATATATATATATATATTGTAGATATATAAGAAGGTTAGTATAATTCATTTAACATCAAACCAAAGAATATAGTCCATCTCTTCGTCGGAAATATAAAAGACTTAGTTGACTGTTTTTTTTTTTTTTTGAAAGATTAAAGAATATAAATAAGTTCCTTATTCATATCATATATTGCGAATTATTAGATTATATATCAGCTTACAAGTTAGACAAAATAATTCAGAGAAAAAATGATAAATATAAATACTTTAAAATAATTTAATTAGCTTTTTAATATATCTAAAAAAAATCAAATGGATCTTATTATTAAGACTATAGATAGTATATATAAAGTTTCAATATATCTTATTAGGAGAACAATGATGAAGACATAGCAAGAATCAACTCTCTTGAGACCCATATCAGAATCTGTAACAAGAGGGAAATGGAATTCCTGAATCTTTTTGTTTTGAATTTCAAATAAAAACAATTCCAAACCACTTCTTTGCCGGTCCCGGTAAAAGCGTTGAATGCTGAGAAGAGGGTTCTTGACTTCTTGATGGAATGGCAAAAGCGTTGAACGAGGAGGCCAATTCAAGAATACCAGTGAAGCTTTGGGAGTCAAGGTGAAATGCATCTTAGGAGAGAACGTTTCATTTCAATAAATGTTAGTAAATATTTATTGAATAAAATATCATATCCCCTTCAATTTTATTATGACTAATTAGATATACTCTTCTAATCCAGCTAGGGCAAGTTTTTTATCCGATTTATAGGGTAATAAGAAAAATTTTTCATTTATCAAAATGCAAACTTTTTTCTTATGAATGTGCCATGTTACTAATAACGTGGATGTTCATAAACTTCCAACTCTTAGCCTTTCAAATCTTACCCCATAACCTCTTTAATGAATAGTCTTTAGGAGTTTTTATTTCTATAATTCAAAGGTTATATATTGTACACTTATGAGAATTTATTTTGTATTCATTCTATGTAACTCTTAATTGAGGTTGGAGGCCTATAAAATAGAGGCTTTGTGATACACATTGGAGAGATCCAAATGAATAAGATATTGCTCATTCTTTTTCTCCAGTTCCCTATTGTCTTTCTTCACCTCTCTCATCTCAATCTATTATATTTTCAACATTAGATAATGATTTTAATTAGAAATTTATGAGTTTTAATAGGCTAATTTCAACATTGGATAGGCTAATTTGAACTTTTAAAAATAGGCTATTTTCAACATTAGATAATGATTTTAATTAGAAATTTATGAGTTTTAATAGAAATGTAATTCAAATTAAAACAATATAATAACTAGACTGCAAAACTTGAAAGTGAATTTATTTAAATTAAAATAAAAATTTCAATTTGCTAAAGCTCATATGCGTACATAATATAAATACAAGTCTTAGAAATTTAGTATGTGTTTAGAATAGTGATTGTCAATTGGGCTTGTTTCAATTTGAATTTTTGTAATATTAGTTTTGATAAAAATCAGATTCTGTATTGTGATTGATGTTTAGATTGACGGTTGTATAAATGACTTTTACAAAAGTGAAACTTGTTTGGATTGGCCTAAGCATAAGTGATTTTTGTGATAATAGTAAGAGAGAGTGGGTGGAAAAATATTTAAAAAATCAAGTAAATATTTAAAAATTACTTTAAAATATTAGGTGCTACTAGAAAAATATTTTAGAGTGGGTGAAAATCAATAAATCAGTATTCTAAGTTTTGGGTGCTTTTTACTACTAAAAAAACCTACATCAAAGGTAAAATTGTAGTCAATCTTGTAACCCCCTACCTTAATAGCCAAATTTATAGTTCGAGAATGCGTCATTAAATTGAAATAGAGACCAGTGGTTAATTTAAAACTTTTCCAAAACTTGTTTAGTGCGGTCTCACGTTCACATTTCGAATATAATTGGTATGTCTAGTTCGGTTTCATTCATACATATCAGAGTGCAACCAAAAATTCCCGACAACGCTCAAGTTTCGTTACTTAATAAAGGGTTTACAACGCTTAGTTTCTCATACAGGGGATTACACAATACTATTCAATATATACAACATGTGCAACTAATCCCCAACAAAATATGACAACCAACTACCAAAATTAAAACTCCTAGCTCGGAGCTCTAACAGCCCTTCGTCACTTGCTTTTCCTTTAAACCGCTTGCCCTTGTTGTAAGTTAATTATTGGAAAGAATGAAATTCAAAAGAATCTCAGTAGTAACAATTCACTTATAACATGTACAATCACAAAGCATGTAAGCAAATCACAACAACAACAATACAACGGCATTTCTGCAACAGCTTTCGCTGCATTCACAACAGCATGTTTCACAACAGCACAACAACGGCATTTCTCAACGGCAATGTTACATCACGGCATATTCAATGAAATGACATATATGCAAGGCATCATACACAGAATAAGAGAAAGAGTCACTACCTTGTTCTTTTCGCTCATGCACTGGCACTGGTTTATCACGTGCAGGGCAAATGTCAAATCCTATAATTAGAATTACGGGTGACAGGTTATTACTTAATCCAATTCTTTAATTCAAATACTCAAGTTGGTTATCATTAGGGACATTTAATTAAATCAACTAAGGAGTTAAAGTGGTCAATTAACCTAAAAGACCAATTCCTAACCTCAAAGTTCAACAATACTATATTATGCCATTACATCTTCAATTTTCGCATAAGAGACCAAATCTGCCAGAATTTTCTCCAGACTTTGAAAAATCATAACTAATTCTACAAAAATTGAAATGAGGCAATCTCAATTTCTATGGAAAGCTATTGAAGTCCTCTTCATATGAAAAATATGAATCATTACTGGAAATCACCACACAATTCCAGAATTACACAAAATCCCACACTGCTCCAGAATTAAGTCCAGTTTCAACATCAAACTTTGGGCAACCAGAACTCACAGCTCAAAAAACGAAATAACACAAATTATATGTCCATGTTGAAGCTTGGAATGTGAACTTTAAGACTGGAAATTTTCATAATTTTTAGAGATCATTTGGTTATCCAAAAACACCACACAAGTAGAGTACCTCGTTGGAATCCTGTTCAGGCTGAAAACCCAAATTTACACTTTGAGTTTCAATGACCCAAAATTCACAACCCAGGGCTATTCCCACATAATATTTCATGTAGAACACAATGGTAACATCAAAATTAACAAATTCTCACTTGTTCTCCATGTCCTGTTTTGGCAGAAAATTCAAAATAAATCCCAACAATTACCAACTTCCAATTTCAGCATCAAACTTATGTCAAATGGTTTCCAATCATCATAAACCACCAATAACACAACCAAACCATCATGAATTACCCAAACCCTTGTTTGGCCAAAATCAAGGCAGATTTACACATGCCAAAATACTCATTCAACCAACACAACCAATAGCTCAAACTGATGCTAATACTCACCTCTTGCTTCTCCTTAAGTTCTTTCTTTGATTCTTCAGCTTTTGATCTTGCAAGGTGGCTGAAAACTCCTCTTCTTCAAAAACAAAAATCATAGAAATGAAGCTAAGGAAGA
Source organism: Inga leiocalycina (assembly GCA_963242795.1). Lineage (NCBI taxonomy): Eukaryota > Viridiplantae > Streptophyta > Magnoliopsida > Fabales > Fabaceae > Inga > Inga leiocalycina. The sequence goes on from OY725321.1 coordinate 16,276,421, forward strand.
AGGGAACAAGTTTCATGAAGGTCACTTGAGCCATAGATGAGGTTAAGAAGGTGAAAAATCAAGATTAAGCTCACCTTGAAACCTTGCTTTTCTTCCTCTACGTTTTTGCTGCTGTAAACTGACTTTGAGACAAATGAGAGGGAGTGAAAGCATTCAGAAATTCTCTTTCCTTGGCCCTTAATATCTGACCGAAAGTGGGCCAAAAGAAATAAAGAATATGTGTGGTGAATAATTATTCCTTCTTGGTAAAAGTTGATGATAAATATAAGATGACTTCAATTTTAATTCTCTCACCTCTCTTGCCTTTAGAATTCTTGGACGAAAAGTTTGAGAAAGATGAGGAAATATATGGATAATACTTTCTCTCTTTTTCTCTTATATCCCTAGCCACTTTTATTGACTTTTCATATGGAAAAGATGAAGTGTATGATATTAATTCTCTTTCCCTTATGTCATGCGAATATAGCCCTTGGAATAGCCAAAAGGGCTTCTTGAACTAATCATAATTTCAACTCTTCAAATGTTACTTCTTTTGTTGAAATTGTTGACTTAGTCATCATCTTTTACAACTTGGTCAAATTGCCTTCACATGTAATATGTAATAGCCTATATTGTTTCCTCTTGTCATACATAAGTCATGGCCCTTTGAAGAAGAAGATGATCTTGTAAAATCTCATCTTGCAATATAATATTTAATTGCCTATTTTGCATGTGAAACTTGACTAAAGTCATAACAAAATTTCCAGAAGTAATTTTGTCATTAATCTCACCATCTATTCTGTACATTTAGCCCTTGAGTATATTTTGGGATATTACAAATCTCCTAAGAGTGGGTATAACTAAAAAAATATTTTAAAGGGTTAAAAGCATCAAAAAATATTTTAAAGTAATTTTTGGAGCTGAAAAAGTATATTAAAGGTAAAATTGCAATTAGTCTGATAACACACTAGGTACAATTGGAACATTATTTTAAGGGGTTAAAAGCACAAAAAAATATTTTAAATTAATTTTTGTAGCTGAAAAAGTACATTAAGGGTAAAATTGCAATCAGTCTGATAATATACTGGGCAAAATTGGAAAAATATTTTAAGGGGTTAAAAGCATCAAAAAATATTTTAAATTAATTTTTGTAGGTGAAAAAGTGCATTAAGGGTAAAATTGCAATCAATCTGATAACATACGAGGCACAACTGGAAAAATATTTTAAGGGGTTAAAAGCACCAAAAAAATATTTTAAATTAATTTTTGTAGCTAAAAAAGTACATTAAGGGTAAAATTGCAATCAGTCTAAGAATACACTAGGCACAACTGAAAAAATATTTTAATTATTCACCCTTATACCAAAAGCTCAATTGCATAAGCTAGCTTTTTGAGCTTATGGGCAAAAGCTCTTTTTATGTGATAAACCCAATTGAAAAAAGTTGCTCCCAAATATAAGAAAAAGTCAAAAAAATTTATAAGCGCAATTGGAACCCCTAAAAAGTTGGGAAATTAAAAATACACCCCGAATACATAAGTCGATGAAGGATATTTTTTTCAATGACGTTTGACTCAATGAAGGATATTTCACGAACGGAAAAAAAAAAGGATCAAATTTAGTCAACCAACTACTGAATAATTGTTGGGTGAATAAATGCACGATCCGCGTAGCATAATTGTGGAAAAATTACGAATCAAGAAATTCCCAACCTGAGTTTTTTTTTTAAATTGATTCAATTGGTCCATGTTTCGACGACGCGTGGGAAAAAGCTTCATGTTATGCATTAAATTTTTCATTTAGAATTTAACGATAGCCTTATTATTAGTATTTATATTATAGAACCCCACATTGTTTGTTTGTGTATTAAAGTGGTCAAAGCTTGGTATATAGCTACAAATTCAAATCCTCTTTATTAAACATGAGAAGCATGCAACATGGGAGAGTAGGTGTCTCCGTTGATTTCTCTCTCCATTTATTTTCTATTAAGTACATTTATTATTAGATCGACTTTCAATAATTGAGATTTAATAATATATAAAAAATATCATTATAATAAAAATCTATCACAGTAAATTTTAACTATTGAAAATTGATTTAATGGTAGATGCAATCAATGAATGATAAATAGAGAGGAAAATCAATGAAGACATCCCTCTCCCGCAACTAGCCATGAATAAGTTGAACTCTTAGGGCTTGTTTGGTCTGAGGGGAGGGGAGGAAAAGTAGGCGGAAGGAAAATTTTTTTGAGTTGAATTTAAAAAAATTAGAGAAGTGGAGTTAAAAATTTTTAATTAATTTTTCTTACTCTTTTATCTTATATATTCATTTTATTAAAATTTTATTACCCCAATTCTTCAATCTTTTAAAATTCAACTCATAAAAATTTTCCCTCCCCCTTCCCCTCCAAATCCCTCACACCAAACAGACCCTTGGTAATATAATGAACACTACTACAATGGGGCAAGAAAGGTGAACTGATCAGAAACTACCTCAACTAATATAATGAAAAAATATCACAAAATCCTTAGAATATGGAGAGATCCAGATTTTTTTAAAAAAATGGAGAAGTAAACCAACGTCACTTGAAACAAATTAACACATTTTCCCTTACAAATACAGGTAAGGCACTATAACTTAGAATAGAGATAACCTTCAAAATCACACCATTGCTCCCCGCCCTTTTTTCTTCTTTCTTCTTAAAAAACGGGAAAAGGCCAAAAAGGTCTTCAGATGTCCAGGTACACACTACTCTTCATTTTGACTTTCATCCTTCATGAATTTGATCATATCGTCAATTCGGAGAATTGTAACGGCTGCCTCAGTTGCGAACTGGAGAAAAAGGAAGGTTTTCCTCAGATGACCGTAAAGGGAGCTATTCTGCCAAATCAAAAGGCCATCCAAAAATAATCTGTAACTAAAACATAGCAAAATTAATGTCAAGTATAGGGGTGACTCAGTCACCAACACGACATTTTAAGAATCGCTCCACTTCCTCGCTTCTTGTTCAATCATCCTTTCCTTTTCTATAAACTGCTTATTGAAAATGGTAAATGGTTAAATCTTAGTCCAAACCTCAAATGCACTGGGAGAAAATATTGATCACAATGACAAAGCTATACAGACAAACAAAGCTTAACCTTGTCAAATACCTGGATAAATGTTTCTTATCTGCTTTAGTCTGTGCTGTATGGTGGTAAGCACTTAGTTTTGCAATAAACTCAGTGGCATCCTAAGCTGCATTGACAGCGAGAACATGCAAAGTATTATTCACAAATGTATCTTTAGAGTTCCTAAAATGGCAGGTAAAAGAAAATATGACTTTTCACCAAATAAAAAAAAAGGTAGATAGATACCTAGCAGAAAAGAATAGCGATCTTGTGCAGATTTTACCCAAAAAAAAAAACTTTCTGAAGTTAAATCATAAGGCTAATGATGAAGACTATAAAATTTGGTGAACTTGTCCAAAAATATTAAGACTAGCAAGCAAATGCCCCCTACAGTGGGTTTTATCATCTTAGCTTGTACCAACCTTGGGAATGATTAACAATGATTCAGAAAACTCTGCAATAGCCAACTGCTCACGAGATCCCAAAGTTGTAGCAAGATACTCCAGATATACTGATAATGCAGCTTCAACAGCATCTCCACCAGCTACAACCTAGATCATGAGTTGTGGTAAATTCACTGCAGAAAATTAAAAAACAACTGCAAAATACATGAGTCTAGAAAACATTCCTTACAAGTTTAGCAGCCCTAGAGTTCAAATTCTTCAAGGACTATTCACTTGAGTCATTTTAGGAACAAGAAAGTGATGGGGAATGTGGTGCTTACTATAAGTGGTTAGAATAAATATGTATTAGGGAATATATTCTTATATGTTCTTGGTATTCTTTGTTGTAGGTGTTCTTGGATATGGGTCTATATAAGCAGGGCCTATTGCCTTAGTGTTTTTGACTTTGTTCATTTCATTAATAAGAAGTCCAGTTTATTTCTTCTCAAAGCACTATTAGTTTGACATGGTACCAGAGCCCGTAAGATAGCCTGGGCTTCAATCCTCCTAATCGGGTCCCACCTTCTGGATCCTAATATCCAATTCATCCATTGCTTTTTCATCTCAAACTAGCTTCTCGATTGTTCTGTCACTAGCTTCCAAAGTAAAAAAAAGGAAAAAAGAAAAATCAATCAAATCAGCATCTTGACTATTATGTCACAAGATTCACACACCAATTTTCTTGCGCCTACAGTTTCCATCATCCTCGTAACTCCAAGTACCATCCTTCTCCGTTTATTCCTGTGCTTTTAGCGTCTTCATCAATATGGGACTGCTCTGCTTCTCGATTGTTCTGTTTCCTCGTGATGGCTTTCTTGGCTGATTCTTGAGTCTTCTTCATCGGCGCACCACGATAGGAGATCACAGAACGTGCTGCCTCAGATTTTTTCGACAATTACTCACTATCGGGTCGTTCTTGAAGAAGCACCTGCTGTTGGTGCTGGTTTTTTTTTTTTTTTTTTTCCTTCCTGATTGTCCGTAAGTTCTCTTATAATTTGAATGATTTTCATATGAATGTATAGTGTTGCTATTTAATTAGTATTGATTTGATTTTGTTTTCATAAGTATAATGTATATTAAATAGTAATAAAGTTATATGGTGTTTAATTTTTGAAGAAGACTTAATGAAGTGTAATGTTTTTCTTGGTCCTTAACTTATAAATAGTACTAGATGAGTATTTTTTCTTCTATTTACAAAACCTTTAATTATAATAGGATTAGAACTATACTGCTATATGGATTCTAAAATGCTTTTTAATTGAATTTTTATATTAAAAATTTTAAAATTATTATTAGAAAAAATTAATCTTTTAATCCTTGTATTTTTTCAGGTTAAAACAATCATTGTATTTTTTACTTACATGTAACTCAGGTATGACTCGGCGCAAATCAATTTCTATGCTTTTGACTCATCACTTATAACTCAATCTATAATCTTTTCAAAATCTATAAGCCAACACTAAGTCATTATTAATATCATTAAAGCTCCAAATTCTAATTCCTTCCATAAACCCTCGTGCTTAATGAATACACTCCTGCTCCAAGATGCCTGAGTAGGGCGACTTTTTTTTTATTCTTCTTTTTAATCTTTTGACTTTCTTGTTTATAAAACAAGCACCAACTCCCCCGCGCGATGCGCGGGATGAATTAGCTTATGTATAATCAATATTCTCAATATATTCAATCACACATAAATTAGTTCTCATACAAGGATTTCTCATACATGTACAATTCAAAACACGTATTGTTCCATTAGAAGCCAACTAAATGAAAAAATAAAAAAGAAAACATCCATTCACCTCCTTTATTCATTGTCAAGTCTTTTGTGTCCCTGAATCTGCAACAGGCACTAGAAAAACTGAAACTAACTAATTTAAAAGATTAACGTAAAGGACAGAGCATTGTATGGAAACATAACCTGCAAGAGTAAAAAAGCACAAAAGATTATAATCTAGGTTTCATTTAGTAGGAAAAGAGAAGATTAAAAAAAAACAAAAGAGTGTGTTGGCACACACTAATTCCTCTAGAATCTAAGAGTGAACAATAGATATCTGAAAAATCCATTTATATTTTTAAAAAACAATTCTGATCTAAAATTTAATATTCCACTTGACGCTGATGTAAAACAACCCTAAACCGTGCAAACTTTACTCTCGTTATGAGCTCATCCAACTATTAAATGCAAAATATTAGTTTGAGCATTCTAAAATTTGATTGTTGGCACATATCCTACAAGCACGTAGACCTGCTGCTAAGATAAAGTTGTTGATTTGATATGTTAATGACTATATGTCAATGTCAATTGCAAAAGTTACTCAGACTGATTATTCTTCAACAGAAACATAACTTTATAATTTCAGGAACTAACCAATACAAGACCTACTCAAAGTTATAAATCCTTGACCATCACCAAACTTAGTCAGAACTATGAAATATATTATAAAGTGTAAAGTAAAGTTAACATATTTTTGTGCATGTAGTTTGTGGCAATTAAAATATCATGGTTCTTATTTTGATTGGATGTTCCTACACTTCAGTCACGGTCAGTCACCATAATATTGAACTATATCTAATTGGCATGTTTGATTTCAAAACTCCCCATATTTTAAAGTCTTAGTTCATAAGTTTTAAACTCCCAATAATTTATACTTTCAAGTGATATGTAATAGCATTGTTAGGGGATAAAGTTGTGTCCCATTTGAAAATTATTTAATACTTGACAGTTATCTGCATTTTTTTATGACAAGTGATCGTTTGGAGAAGATAAATTTCTTCACCAACAACTCATTAAGTTCACACATCTTACCTTATGCCAGCTGTTAAAAAACACATTGGTACAACAACTTATAGATTACTTAACATCTACACTTCAGATTAGCCTTCAAGGATCATAAAATCCTAATCTTCAGAACAAAAGATATCGAACCCCCTTCATTCTCATGCTTTTCTCACGTCTGGCATTTTCCCACAATAGCACAAAAAACAAAAACCTTATCAACAAAACAACTACCTAATGGAAAAAAATCTTTACAAACAGATCTCAACACCACATCACATTAGGTCAATACGAATCTCAATTCTTCACACAATATATGTTTAGTTCCCCTAGGTTTATAAACAGATATTAGCCAATGGCATGTCAACAATTACAGAATGATAGTGCACTTGTCTTGAGGTAGCCAAACACTTTGATTCACAAAATAGACTTGCCTAAATCAACCAAAGTATCTAACTTTATGAGGTGATGCACAATACATGCAATCACACCATAATCTACATTACATTAGTGCCAGTTGATCTTCTGAGGAATATAAAGATCTTCATTTCACATCTCATTAATTTTGCTTGATCCAGAGATACTAAAAATTGGGTAACAATTTACAAGAATAAAAAAAATACAAAATATCAGAATCTGTCTTTTAAAAAAATAAAAAAATATATATGGTGATCCCCTTCTTGATAGGTAGTCAAATCTAATAGATTTAAACATAAATAGGAAAGAGTTGTTAGTTCATGTGAAAACAAATATCCAATGAACAAAAGAAAAGGAAACATACTACGTACAACACGCCACAAAATACATATTATATCTTATAAGTCATTGTATACAAAAAGCTGCAAAGTCTGCCAACCTAGTAAAAGTTAAAATGCCACAAAGACTGACTTAAAGCCGCTAGAGGTATGACTAACGTAATCTTTCGACACAGCTAACATCCCATAAATGGCAATCTATGAAATAGATTACAACATCCCACATAGCTAACATCCCTTAAATGGCAAAAAAAAGTAACTTTGTAAAGTTGATACTTTACTGATCCCCTATTGGAAATGATGGACAACTATCATCAAGAACTTAAATCCAAACAAAACTAACATACCTGGTTGCTAGTAGAAACATATTGCAACACACTTAGGTTTAAACTTGACAACAACACTAGGTTGCCCCTATTACACTTAACTTTTAAACTTCATGCTTAATCACTTAATCCTATCTGTTTATGTGTCCTCTAATAACATCATAAATAGTCATAAATGTCAATTTAACACTGAGTAGTTCTTCAAATAATGCCAAACCCATATTAGTCTGGTTTTTTTCGTGAGTTTTAATCATACCGTACACTCATAAATTATGTATGTTATGTCTTTAGGGCCATTGCATATCAATGAAGATGAATTGGAGGTTTGGTCAAGTAACCTCAATTATTGAAAGAATGTGTCCAAAGGAAAGTGCGCACAAGAGAGGGAAGAAATTGAAGCAAAAAAGGAATGTGTCTTCATAATCTCATGGTCACCAATTTTGCAAGGTCAGAACATACTATCTTATGTTGGAATAGCTTTGAAAAAAGGATATTGTCAGTTGGTGCTTAACTTCCAAATCTGATGTCATTATGTACCACTTTGTTTGTTTTGAAATTGCCATACTAAAACTTTAATAGGTCAGTTTCCACAAGGGTAGATACTTTCTAAACAATCATATAAACATATTTGTTTAATATGCGTAACAAATACCTTATATGAAAGGTATCTTAAATTTAGTATCTACAACTATGTATCTAGTTTGTATAGTACTTGGCATATTACTAAACCCCACATCTTAAAACCACTGACTTTAACACGTTCCACCTTATATTAATCATTCTTTCACCAAAAAATTACACAATACAATAGACAATTCAAACCATAAAAGATGACCCCATTACAAATCCAGAACGTTCACTAAACTAAACAACGAACACCATCCACACCAAGTACTATTTTTTTAAGACAACAAACCTTAAAAGCACCATCAAATCCTACATTCATTGCTTATATTAACCTAACATAATAAGTTACTATACTTCAAACCCTCCCAGCTCTTGCCAACAATTCCCTCCTAATAGGCACAATGTCATTAAATGTTGGATTCCAAAATACCCTTGTTGCATAATTGAAGCTTCCAATTGTGAACTCATTTGTCCAAAAAAAAAAAGCATAAACTGTATAATGATTTGAAAAAATAGACCTTATTAAAAGAACGTTAGTCATACCTCCTTCCTTCCTAACCAATCCAAACTGGACAATCAACAATAAGTTGACCATATTCCTAAAACAACCATGTTGCAGCCATGCATGGTCTGCAGCGTCCCCAATCAGATGAATCGTAAACCTGTTCATGCTGAGGGAAGGAAAGAAAAACTTCAACTAAATGTGCAGTTGTAACATGTTCAACAATATGGAGTATAAATAAGAAAACACAAGATAATATACTAACTCAACTGTCTATCATGGAGCTTGAAAGTCAGCACATGGTTTATGAGCCCCTGTGCTCCCTTCCAAGCAAAATTAACAGGGGAAGAAACAAATAAAGAGTTACAGCTCATCTATAGAACAAACACAACTTCTCATTGTTTTTAACTAACGCAAGGCAATAAAAAAACCTATGACACACGAGGGAGGCTGGCAACCCCTTCGAACATCAATCACGTCCAACATCTTGAACCCATGATCAAGAGCATCGATGATAAAATCCTGAATGTTTGTGTCTGGAAGTACCACAACATGGTACTTTTCATGAACGTTTTGACCACCCTATGCCACAATAAAGTTCCTCATATAGAACCCCCCCTCCTGGGCTCAAAACAGTACCAAAATGATAATTCAGCTCATCACTGCCAAGCCGTATAAGCATACGAGAACCCTGGGTTTGGAAATATTCAAGAAATATTAAATGCAAAATATTAGTTTGAGCATTCTAGGACACACTAATCACTAGATGTTGCTTGTAACAGTCTGATTTTTTTTTAAAGAAATGAATCGAGAAGAGATTATCTGAGATTACCTTCATTGATTTCAAACTCCTCAAACTCACCATCTTCTTCAAAGAGATCAATCTTGACATCTTCAGCAGGTTGCTTTGTTTCAGTCGCCATAACTAAAGCAGAGTCTACAATAAAGGGCAATGACGAAATCGTAGCAAACATCGAGGACTCTTAGGCTTCGTCACGGGAGTGTCAGGCGGAGACGACATCGTTTCGGGAGAGAAATTGCAAGCTGGACCTAGTTTAATAACCACAACTTTTTGATCGGTGAAGAAATCTTGGGCAGAATCGGAGAGATAGAAGCCATCAGAGTCTTCACCAGCGGCGCCGGCGCGGCGAAGGTTTTGATCTTGAAAGCGAGGGAAAATTTTTGGAACATCTCGGAGATTTGAGGCAATTTGGTGGAAGAAACATCCATTTCTTATATTTGGTGGAGGCTCTCCACCGCCGTTACCGTTAAAGTCCGTGTGGGATCTTAACACGGCAAGCAAGACACCATGAGTTTGACGTCGGAGAGATATCATCAAGCCTTCTGTGGGATCTATCATCAAGCCATGAGTTCGACTACATCATACACCGGCAAGGATGGAGGTGTGATTTCCAACAGCAATGCGAAAGAAGCAAACTTCAATGAGCTTAGAGTTGCAGAAGAGGCATGTTGCGATTAAGGAAGAAGCCTTTTTATGGAGGATAAAGAGATGAAAGGGTTGGGATTTTGGGAAAGAAAAATAAAAAGGAGAGAGAATGAACCATTATAGCAGCTAAGAGAGAGGAAGAGAAGCAATGGCTTCAGGAAGGAGAAGACGAAAAATGAATAAGAGGGAAGGGATTGTAAAATAGGAGGGAGCTTCAAATTTCAAAACTACAAGATGTAAAAACATCTGCTGGTGGTCTATGCACGGAGCCCAGAGTAATAGTTTGAGCCGGTACTGTTCATGTGAACAATAAAATGAGAGAGCAGCCGAAAAATAGCTTGGCTGGGCTAGCTTATTAGTCATAGAGATTTATTATATTAAAGGGATTTCACTATCTTCTAATCATGCTAATGTACTCAAATCCAAATCCAAATCCAAATTTGCATGAGCCCAAATAATATCCTTCAATCAATAAATCTCTCAATTAATTATCCAAAAAACAACTCACCCACTCACTCTCTCTCTCTCTCTCTCTCTCTCTATATATATATATACATACATACACAACAAAGCCAACATTATATTCTCGAGAACGGGCAGTCTCTCAGTCGTGTCTTTTGGAATATTGTGTGTGGACGTCATGTTCTTATTATATTTTTATAGTTAAAAATTTGTACTTATCATAATAAACTGATAAATATAACAGCCATATAAACTGATAAATTATTTTAAGGGGTTAAAAGCACCAAAAAATATTTTAAATTAATTTTTGTAGGTAAAAAAGTACATTAAGGGTAAAATTGCAATCAGTCTGATAATATACTGGGCATAACTGGAAAAATGTTTTAAGGGGTTAAAAGCATCAAAAAATATTTTAAATTAATTTTTGTAGGTGAAAAAGTACCTTTAAGGGTAAAATTACAATCAATCTGATAACATACGAGACACAATTAGAAAAATATTTTAAGGGGTTAAAAGCACCAAAAAATATTTTGAATTAATTTTTGTAGTTGAAAAAGTATATTTAAGGTAAAATTGTAATCAGTATGATAACACACTGGGCACAACTGAAAAAATATTTTAAGGGGTTAAAAATATTTTAATGGGGAGACCAAAACACCTCAATGGCTGGGGCGAGAGATAACTAAAGAAAACTAATTAGAAAGGTGCCATTACTCCTTGCTTGCCCTCAAAGAAAATTAATTGCTGATTAATCTCCTAATATGAGGTTGCTTTTATCTCAATTCTCTTTCTGCAATTAATGATGATTTATCTATCTCTTCACTTACTTAAGAAGCTTTTTTTATTTTTTAATGAAATAGTTTGGTCCATCAAGGGGTAGATTTAGACCTAAACTCATAAAACAATTTTCTTTTTCCATGGCAGAAAAAAATAAATGTCAGAATTAATAAGATGCTCCAGAACAATGCAAAGGATTTAAAGATTCCCATCACCACATTCCGTTGTCACCGAAAAAAATAAAATAAATAAATAAATAGTCATAGGATATAACTCGAGTAAGTGCTGCAAGTAAACTGTTTCTCCCATCTCTGCCCAGGTCCACGTGATGTAGTCTCCCCCTCCATTACCCACAACTCGTTGTGAGAAAGCAAAGCAAGTTTGTTCTCATACGTGATCAACTGTATGTCCTCAAGAAAATTTAGAGAAGGCACCGCAATCAACGTAAACACTTCTTTTGCCATGTCAAATGAAACTATGAATCACCTGTTAAATTGATCTCCAGAGAAGTACATAACTCGATCAGTAACAGTAAATATTTGTTTAAAACAAATGAAACCTATGCTTTCGAAGTTGGCAAATTCCACTACTTCCTTCTACGACCCCATAGACAATGAGTAAATCTCTACACGATTCTCTCGTGAAGATTCAAGCACATGAATTTTCACTATTTTGTAATCATTAACAACTGTGCTAAACCCAAAACCTATATAGCAAATATTTCCATAGGTATTGGTAGAGTCGGGCACGCAATGGACCTCCCTAGTGGCTGGATTCCACAAGTAAAGGGAACGATCATAATTACTTTTGAGTTGAAGACAAAGGATGCCATAGCTGGAACCAATGACGAAAGCCTTACAAAAAAGGTGACGATAGATTGAATGTGCAATCAGAGGCACAAGGGTTTTCTTGTCGGAATCCAAGAGACTACATTGATTATTAACTGTGTTGAAGGTTAAACAATAAGATTGGAGGAGAAGAGAAGGGCCATGATGAGTTGAGTGGTGGGAGTGTTGTTTGATGAAGATCAATGAGGTATTGAAGAGATCATTCCAATCTTTGCTTACACATCGAAATCGGAGTAGAGATTTCACTGGAAGCCTTTTGAGAATGTTAACTATGAAGTCGTCGGGGACGAAGAATAATTTCGTCTGCTTCCTTTAACAATTGCTTCACTACTGTGCTAGCCATTGTTAGAAACTTAGATAAAGAATTTGAGAAGAGAGCTTTTAGGGTTAGAGATGTTGTCCAAGGAGACCATGAATAGATAGAGAGAGAAAATGTATTATTTCCTATGCGATTAACTAGGAATAATTAATGGCCACGTGAACCCAACAATCCGGATATTAAGGGATCAAGATCATTTAAGCCTAAAATTTATCTTAAAATCAAATCGAAGAATATATATATATATATATATATAAAGTTTCGGTATATCTTAAAGAGATTTTATAACTATTGAGGGTAAATCAAAACAGAACCTTTGATTTTATAGTTAAGTCTAATGAAAGAATATTAAATCAAAACAGAATACACATTGTCTCTTGAGTTTTATATTAATGGTATTTTTTTCTGCTGTTCGATAGCTTCTTAGTCTTCTTAATCTTCTGTTTGGCCATTTACCATAATCTAACTTGATATCTTCTTTTTTTTCTTAACTAATATGATGGCAAATCCTTCTGCTTGACCATTCACCGTAATCCAACTTGATATCTTCTTTCCTTTCTTGACTAATCTACAATATATTTCACAATAAGCATAGTAGTTAGTCAAAGTATAAGATAAATACATGATGTAAACTTTTTGCTCTTAACATTTGACATCATCAAAACTAATCACATCTAACATATATTGGTTATTGTAAATTTATACCCAAAAGAAGAGGCAAGGAATTCCGAAAGATTTTAATTAGAAGAGGTGGATTTCAGAATTGGTAAAATAACACAATTTTTTGTAGATATTACTTGTTAAATTGTATTACGATCTAATATTATACATTTGATTTATTTTTTTCAAGGTCTTGAAACAAGAAGAAGAAATCATGCTTCAGATTTGATGATATGATGATTTGCCTGTATTGGCCATACTTTGGTTTGATCTAAATTGTTATAATTGAACTTGTTATGTTGTTGTGTTTTGGATTGATTTATCTAATTTTGGCCTATTTGTGACTTGTTTTTAGCCTGAGCCCCTTTTTCTTGAAAACCTGTGGCCTGTTAGTCTGTTTATAAAATGTTTTAAAATTTAGGCCTTCTTAACATACCTCAAACTAGGCCTGGGCCAAAAAAAGGCCTGTAACAAGCTATAGCCAAGTTCAGGCCACCTTGTTACAAACATAGGCCTAGCTTGATAAGGGTGAAGTCATGTTACATGTGTACGTCATGTTATTGTTATATTTCTTTAGTTGAAAATTTGTACTGATCATAATAAATTGATAAATATTAGAAGAATGGAACATTATTTGTTGAAATACATGGATAACTTGATATTAAGCATGGATAGCTCAAATCAAGCCAAAAACATATGCTGTTGAATATATACATCTAAATCTTCATTCTAGTTCTAGATAACATCGTTAATGTCAACAACTTTAATGCCTATTCATACAAGGCTTTTCACGTAATCGAAAATGTTATTTTCGTAGCTATATCTAAGCATAACTCACAATGTGGGATTGAATATATCTATATAGAGCTATTTCGTTACCATCATCCACTTCTTCATATTTACTACGTGCTTATGCATCATATTCACCTTCAAATCACCACACAAGGGAAATAGAAAAAGAAGAGAGAGCTAGAACACGCTTGAGCACAACGTAACTAAAGAAAATTATTAGGAATGTGTGATCACACCTTGATTGCCCTCTAAAAAAATTAATTGCCGATTAGTAGTCTACTAATATGAGGTTGCTTGTACCTCAATTCTCTTTTAGCAATTAATACTGATTCATCACTCTTCATGTAGTTAAGAAGCTTTCTTAGTTTTTAATCAAATAGTCTGAGCCATCAAAGGCAGATATATACCTAGACTCCAACATTCATAAAACAATTTTTTCCATGGCAAAAAAAATGTTAGAATTAATAAGATGCTCCATCACCACATTCCGTTGTCACCAAAAAATTAAAAAAAAAAATAACGACACAATCCGAGCAAAAAGGTCTATCATTTGCATGCATATATAATTTTCCGCAACATCTTTTCAGTTTTCACGGATTTTAAGTATATGGTAAATGAGCACATAGCTTCTTGTAATATCCATCATAACTAAAAAAAAAAAAAACAATGATCCGCCTAGACAGGTCAAATAAAGCAAAATGATATCTTTAAATTGATTCAAAATAGGAGAGTTTGAACAAAAAAAAAATTTGCAACATATTATATTTAAGATTCAGGATCATGATCCTGAATCATGTTCTTGAAGCTGTTACCAATAGATACAACGCTTTGAGCATAATTAAAAGCACAACAAACATTGCCAGCTTCTGGAGAAACAAGAACCTCCTTGACTTTACGAGTAGTGAGATTCAAAAGATATAGAGAATATTTCAGATTAGCCCATGGTTTTTGAGAAATATCTCTAAGAAAAACAACTTCATCCCTCCAAATGGTCACAGGATGTAACTCGGGTGAACAAGCGCTGCTAATAAACTCTTTGTTCCATCTCTGCCCAGATCCATCTGATGTAGCCTCCTCATCCATTACCCACAATTCATTGTAAGAAAGCAAAGCAAGTTTGTTCTCATACGTGATCAACTTATTCTCAAGAAAATTTGGAGAAGGCACCGGAATCAATGTAAACACTTCTTTTACCATGTCAAATGAAACTATGAATGTACCATCCTTCTTGCAGGCAAAGAAGAACATAGCTTGATCAGTAACAGCAAATTTCTGTGTGAAACAAATGAAACCCATGCTCTCTAAGTTGCCAAGTTCCACAACTTCCTTCCACAATCCCGTAGATAATGAATAAATATCTACACGAATCTCTCGTGGACATACAAGATTATAAATTTTTACTATTTTGTAATCATTAACAACTGTGCTAAACCCAAAACCTATAGAGCAAATATTTCCAAAGTCATTCGTAGAGTCGGGCACGCGTTGGACCTCCCCAGTGGCTGGATTCCATAAGAAAAGTGGACGATCAAGAAAATTTTTGTATTGAAGACAGAGGAGGCCATAGCTGGAACCAATGACATAAGCCTTACAAAAAAGGTCACGATAGATTGAATGTGCAATCAGAGGCACAAGGGTTTTCTTGTCGTAATCCAAGAGACACAATTTCTTAATAACGGGGGAGAAGGTGAAACAATAGGATTGGAGGAGAAGAGAAGGGCCATGATGACTTGAGTGGTGGAAGTGTTGTTTGATGAAGAATGAGGTCTTGAAGAGATCATTCCAATCTTTGCATACACATCTAAATCGGAGTAGAGATTTCACTGGAAGCCTTTTGAGAATGTTAATTATGATGTTTTCGGGAACGAAGAATAATAATTCGTCTTTTTCTTCCAATAACAACTGCTTCACTACTGTGCTAGACATTATTAGAAACTTAGAGTAAGAGTTTGAGAAGAGAGCGTTTAGGAGTTACAGAGGTTATCGAAGGATATATATAAAGAGAGAAAAAATGTATTATTTCCTATCCGATTAATCAATACTATAATTAATGGCCACGCTCCAACAATCCGGATATTAAGGCCAAGATAATTCATTTAAGCCTAAAATTTATCTTAACGTCAAAATTAAAAAATTTATAAACATGATATGTTCCGTTATCATACAAAAAAAAAAAAAAAGATTCTGTTATATATATATATATATATATATATATTGTAGATATATAAGAAGGTTAGTATAATTCATTTAACATCAAACCAAAGAATATAGTCCATCTCTTCGTCGGAAATATAAAAGACTTAGTTGACTGTTTTTTTTTTTTTTTTGAAAGATTAAAGAATATAAATAAGTTCCTTATTCATATCATATATTGCGAATTATTAGATTATATATCAGCTTACAAGTTAGACAAAATAATTCAGAGAAAAAATGATAAATATAAATACTTTAAAATAATTTAATTAGCTTTTTAATATATCTAAAAAAAATCAAATGGATCTTATTATTAAGACTATAGATAGTATATATAAAGTTTCAATATATCTTATTAGGAGAACAATGATGAAGACATAGCAAGAATCAACTCTCTTGAGACCCATATCAGAATCTGTAACAAGAGGGAAATGGAATTCCTGAATCTTTTTGTTTTGAATTTCAAATAAAAACAATTCCAAACCACTTCTTTGCCGGTCCCGGTAAAAGCGTTGAATGCTGAGAAGAGGGTTCTTGACTTCTTGATGGAATGGCAAAAGCGTTGAACGAGGAGGCCAATTCAAGAATACCAGTGAAGCTTTGGGAGTCAAGGTGAAATGCATCTTAGGAGAGAACGTTTCATTTCAATAAATGTTAGTAAATATTTATTGAATAAAATATCATATCCCCTTCAATTTTATTATGACTAATTAGATATACTCTTCTAATCCAGCTAGGGCAAGTTTTTTATCCGATTTATAGGGTAATAAGAAAAATTTTTCATTTATCAAAATGCAAACTTTTTTCTTATGAATGTGCCATGTTACTAATAACGTGGATGTTCATAAACTTCCAACTCTTAGCCTTTCAAATCTTACCCCATAACCTCTTTAATGAATAGTCTTTAGGAGTTTTTATTTCTATAATTCAAAGGTTATATATTGTACACTTATGAGAATTTATTTTGTATTCATTCTATGTAACTCTTAATTGAGGTTGGAGGCCTATAAAATAGAGGCTTTGTGATACACATTGGAGAGATCCAAATGAATAAGATATTGCTCATTCTTTTTCTCCAGTTCCCTATTGTCTTTCTTCACCTCTCTCATCTCAATCTATTATATTTTCAACATTAGATAATGATTTTAATTAGAAATTTATGAGTTTTAATAGGCTAATTTCAACATTGGATAGGCTAATTTGAACTTTTAAAAATAGGCTATTTTCAACATTAGATAATGATTTTAATTAGAAATTTATGAGTTTTAATAGAAATGTAATTCAAATTAAAACAATATAATAACTAGACTGCAAAACTTGAAAGTGAATTTATTTAAATTAAAATAAAAATTTCAATTTGCTAAAGCTCATATGCGTACATAATATAAATACAAGTCTTAGAAATTTAGTATGTGTTTAGAATAGTGATTGTCAATTGGGCTTGTTTCAATTTGAATTTTTGTAATATTAGTTTTGATAAAAATCAGATTCTGTATTGTGATTGATGTTTAGATTGACGGTTGTATAAATGACTTTTACAAAAGTGAAACTTGTTTGGATTGGCCTAAGCATAAGTGATTTTTGTGATAATAGTAAGAGAGAGTGGGTGGAAAAATATTTAAAAAATCAAGTAAATATTTAAAAATTACTTTAAAATATTAGGTGCTACTAGAAAAATATTTTAGAGTGGGTGAAAATCAATAAATCAGTATTCTAAGTTTTGGGTGCTTTTTACTACTAAAAAAACCTACATCAAAGGTAAAATTGTAGTCAATCTTGTAACCCCCTACCTTAATAGCCAAATTTATAGTTCGAGAATGCGTCATTAAATTGAAATAGAGACCAGTGGTTAATTTAAAACTTTTCCAAAACTTGTTTAGTGCGGTCTCACGTTCACATTTCGAATATAATTGGTATGTCTAGTTCGGTTTCATTCATACATATCAGAGTGCAACCAAAAATTCCCGACAACGCTCAAGTTTCGTTACTTAATAAAGGGTTTACAACGCTTAGTTTCTCATACAGGGGATTACACAATACTATTCAATATATACAACATGTGCAACTAATCCCCAACAAAATATGACAACCAACTACCAAAATTAAAACTCCTAGCTCGGAGCTCTAACAGCCCTTCGTCACTTGCTTTTCCTTTAAACCGCTTGCCCTTGTTGTAAGTTAATTATTGGAAAGAATGAAATTCAAAAGAATCTCAGTAGTAACAATTCACTTATAACATGTACAATCACAAAGCATGTAAGCAAATCACAACAACAACAATACAACGGCATTTCTGCAACAGCTTTCGCTGCATTCACAACAGCATGTTTCACAACAGCACAACAACGGCATTTCTCAACGGCAATGTTACATCACGGCATATTCAATGAAATGACATATATGCAAGGCATCATACACAGAATAAGAGAAAGAGTCACTACCTTGTTCTTTTCGCTCATGCACTGGCACTGGTTTATCACGTGCAGGGCAAATGTCAAATCCTATAATTAGAATTACGGGTGACAGGTTATTACTTAATCCAATTCTTTAATTCAAATACTCAAGTTGGTTATCATTAGGGACATTTAATTAAATCAACTAAGGAGTTAAAGTGGTCAATTAACCTAAAAGACCAATTCCTAACCTCAAAGTTCAACAATACTATATTATGCCATTACATCTTCAATTTTCGCATAAGAGACCAAATCTGCCAGAATTTTCTCCAGACTTTGAAAAATCATAACTAATTCTACAAAAATTGAAATGAGGCAATCTCAATTTCTATGGAAAGCTATTGAAGTCCTCTTCATATGAAAAATATGAATCATTACTGGAAATCACCACACAATTCCAGAATTACACAAAATCCCACACTGCTCCAGAATTAAGTCCAGTTTCAACATCAAACTTTGGGCAACCAGAACTCACAGCTCAAAAAACGAAATAACACAAATTATATGTCCATGTTGAAGCTTGGAATGTGAACTTTAAGACTGGAAATTTTCATAATTTTTAGAGATCATTTGGTTATCCAAAAACACCACACAAGTAGAGTACCTCGTTGGAATCCTGTTCAGGCTGAAAACCCAAATTTACACTTTGAGTTTCAATGACCCAAAATTCACAACCCAGGGCTATTCCCACATAATATTTCATGTAGAACACAATGGTAACATCAAAATTAACAAATTCTCACTTGTTCTCCATGTCCTGTTTTGGCAGAAAATTCAAAATAAATCCCAACAATTACCAACTTCCAATTTCAGCATCAAACTTATGTCAAATGGTTTCCAATCATCATAAACCACCAATAACACAACCAAACCATCATGAATTACCCAAACCCTTGTTTGGCCAAAATCAAGGCAGATTTACACATGCCAAAATACTCATTCAACCAACACAACCAATAGCTCAAACTGATGCTAATACTCACCTCTTGCTTCTCCTTAAGTTCTTTCTTTGATTCTTCAGCTTTTGATCTTGCAAGGTGGCTGAAAACTCCTCTTCTTCAAAAACAAAAATCATAGAAATGAAGCTAAGGAAGAAGGGAACAAGTTTCATGAAGGTCACTTGAGCCATAGATGAGGTTAAGAAGGTGAAAAATCAAGATTAAGCTCACCTTGAAACCTTGCTTTTCTTCCTCTACGTTTTTGCTGCTGTAAACTGACTTTGAGACAAATGAGAGGGAGTGAAAGCATTCAGAAATTCTCTTTCCTTGGCCCTTAATATCTGACCGAAAGTGGGCCAAAAGAAATAAAGAATATGTGTGGTGAATAATTATTCCTTCTTGGTAAAAGTTGATGATAAATATAAGATGACTTCAATTTTAATTCTCTCACCTCTCTTGCCTTTAGAATTCTTGGACGAAAAGTTTGAGAAAGATGAGGAAATATATGGATAATACTTTCTCTCTTTTTCTCTTATATCCCTAGCCACTTTTATTGACTTTTCATATGGAAAAGATGAAGTGTATGATATTAATTCTCTTTCCCTTATGTCATGCGAATATAGCCCTTGGAATAGCCAAAAGGGCTTCTTGAACTAATCATAATTTCAACTCTTCAAATGTTACTTCTTTTGTTGAAATTGTTGACTTAGTCATCATCTTTTACAACTTGGTCAAATTGCCTTCACATGTAATATGTAATAGCCTATATTGTTTCCTCTTGTCATACATAAGTCATGGCCCTTTGAAGAAGAAGATGATCTTGTAAAATCTCATCTTGCAATATAATATTTAATTGCCTATTTTGCATGTGAAACTTGACTAAAGTCATAACAAAATTTCCAGAAGTAATTTTGTCATTAATCTCACCATCTATTCTGTACATTTAGCCCTTGAGTATATTTTGGGATATTACAAATCTCCTAAGAGTGGGTATAACTAAAAAAATATTTTAAAGGGTTAAAAGCATCAAAAAATATTTTAAAGTAATTTTTGGAGCTGAAAAAGTATATTAAAGGTAAAATTGCAATTAGTCTGATAACACACTAGGTACAATTGGAACATTATTTTAAGGGGTTAAAAGCACAAAAAAATATTTTAAATTAATTTTTGTAGCTGAAAAAGTACATTAAGGGTAAAATTGCAATCAGTCTGATAATATACTGGGCAAAATTGGAAAAATATTTTAAGGGGTTAAAAGCATCAAAAAATATTTTAAATTAATTTTTGTAGGTGAAAAAGTGCATTAAGGGTAAAATTGCAATCAATCTGATAACATACGAGGCACAACTGGAAAAATATTTTAAGAGGTTAAAAGCACCAAAAAAATATTTTAAATTAATTTTTGTAGCTAAAAAAGTACATTAAGGGTAAAATTGCAATCAGTCTAAGAATACACTAGGCACAACTGAAAAAATATTTTAATTATTCACCCTTATACCAAAAGCTCAATTGCATAAGCTAGCTTTTTGAGCTTATGGGCAAAAGCTCTTTTTATGTGATAAACCCAATTGAAAAAAGTTGCTCCCAAATATAAGAAAAAGTCAAAAAAATTTATAAGCGCAATTGGAACCCCTAAAAAGTTGGGAAATTAAAAATACACCCCGAATACATAAGTCGATGAAGGATATTTTTTTCAATGACGTTTGACTCAATGAAGGATATTTCACGAACGGAAAAAAAAAAGGATCAAATTTAGTCAACCAACTACTGAATAATTGTTGGGTGAATAAATGCACGATCCGCGTAGCATAATTGTGGAAAAATTACGAATCAAGAAATTCCCAACCTGAGTTTTTTTTTTAAATTGATTCAATTGGTCCATGTTTCGACGACGCGTGGGAAAAAGCTTCATGTTATGCATTAAATTTTTCATTTAGAATTTAACGATAGCCTTATTATTAGTATTTATATTATAGAACCCCACATTGTTTGTTTGTGTATTAAAGTGGTCAAAGCTTGGTATATAGCTACAAATTCAAATCCTCTTTATTAAACATGAGAAGCATGCAACATGGGAGAGTAGGTGTCTCCGTTGATTTCTCTCTCCATTTATTTTCTATTAAGTACATTTATTATTAGATCGACTTTCAATAATTGAGATTTAATAATATATAAAAAATATCATTATAATAAAAATCTATCACAGTAAATTTTAACTATTGAAAATTGATTTAATGGTAGATGCAATCAATGAATGATAAATAGAGAGGAAAATCAATGAAGACATCCCTCTCCCGCAACTAGCCATGAATAAGTTGAACTCTTAGGGCTTGTTTGGTCTGAGGGGAGGGGAGGAAAAGTAGGCGGAAGGAAAATTTTTTTGAGTTGAATTTAAAAAAATTAGAGAAGTGGAGTTAAAAATTTTTAATTAATTTTTCTTACTCTTTTATCTTATATATTCATTTTATTAAAATTTTATTACCCCAATTCTTCAATCTTTTAAAATTCAACTCATAAAAATTTTCCCTCCCCCTTCCCCTCCAAATCCCTCACACCAAACAGACCCTTGGTAATATAATGAACACTACTACAATGGGGCAAGAAAGGTGAACTGATCAGAAACTACCTCAACTAATATAATGAAAAAATATCACAAAATCCTTAGAATATGGAGAGATCCAGATTTTTTTAAAAAAATGGAGAAGTAAACCAACGTCACTTGAAACAAATTAACACATTTTCCCTTACAAATACAGGTAAGGCACTATAACTTAGAATAGAGATAACCTTCAAAATCACACCATTGCTCCCCGCCCTTTTTTCTTCTTTCTTCTTAAAAAACGGGAAAAGGCCAAAAAGGTCTTCAGATGTCCAGGTACACACTACTCTTCATTTTGACTTTCATCCTTCATGAATTTGATCATATCGTCAATTCGGAGAATTGTAACGGCTGCCTCAGTTGCGAACTGGAGAAAAAGGAAGGTTTTCCTCAGATGACCGTAAAGGGAGCTATTCTGCCAAATCAAAAGGCCATCCAAAAATAATCTGTAACTAAAACATAGCAAAATTAATGTCAAGTATAGGGGTGACTCAGTCACCAACACGACATTTTAAGAATCGCTCCACTTCCTCGCTTCTTGTTCAATCATCCTTTCCTTTTCTATAAACTGCTTATTGAAAATGGTAAATGGTTAAATCTTAGTCCAAACCTCAAATGCACTGGGAGAAAATATTGATCACAATGACAAAGCTATACAGACAAACAAAGCTTAACCTTGTCAAATACCTGGATAAATGTTTCTTATCTGCTTTAGTCTGTGCTGTATGGTGGTAAGCACTTAGTTTTGCAATAAACTCAGTGGCATCCTAAGCTGCATTGACAGCGAGAACATGCAAAGTATTATTCACAAATGTATCTTTAGAGTTCCTAAAATGGCAGGTAAAAGAAAATATGACTTTTCACCAAATAAAAAAAAAGGTAGATAGATACCTAGCAGAAAAGAATAGCGATCTTGTGCAGATTTTACCCAAAAAAAAAAACTTTCTGAAGTTAAATCATAAGGCTAATGATGAAGACTATAAAATTTGGTGAACTTGTCCAAAAATATTAAGACTAGCAAGCAAATGCCCCCTACAGTGGGTTTTATCATCTTAGCTTGTACCAACCTTGGGAATGATTAACAATGATTCAGAAAACTCTGCAATAGCCAACTGCTCACGAGATCCCAAAGTTGTAGCAAGATACTCCAGATATACTGATAATGCAGCTTCAACAGCATCTCCACCAGCTACAACCTAGATCATGAGTTGTGGTAAATTCACTGCAGAAAATTAAAAAACAACTGCAAAATACATGAGTCTAGAAAACATTCCTTACAAGTTTAGCAGCCCTAGAGTTCAAATTCTTCAAGGACTATTCACTTGAGTCATTTTAGGAACAAGAAAGTGATGGGGAATGTGGTGCTTACTATAAGTGGTTAGAATAAATATGTATTAGGGAATATATTCTTATAAGTGATTTTATAGTTAAGTCTAAAACTTACCTTAACATCAAATGAAAGAATATTAAATCAAAACAGAATACACACACACACACACTTATTATTGTCTCTTGAGTTTTCTATTAATGGTATTTTTTTCTGCTGTTCAATAGCTTCTTAGTCTTCTTAATCTTCTGTTTGGTCATTCACCATAATTTAACTTGATATCTTTTTTTTTCTTAACTAATATGATGGCAAATCCTTCTGCTTGACCATTCACTGTAATCCAACTTGATATATATCTTCTTTCTTTTCTTGACTAATCTACAATATATTTCACAATAAGCATAATAGTTAGTCAAAGTATAAGATAAATACATGATGTAAACTTTTTGCTCTTAACATTTGACATCATCAAAACTAATCACATCTAACATATATTGGTTATTGTAAATTTATACCTAAAAGAAGAGGCAAGGAATTCCGAAAGATTTTAATTAGAAGAGGTGAATTTCAGAATTGGTAAAATAACACAATTTTTTGTAGATATTACTTGTTAAATTGTATTATGATCTAATATTATACATTTGATTTATTTTTTTCAAGGTCTTGGAACAAGAAGAAGAAATCATGCTTCAGATTTGATGATATGATAATTTGCCTGTATTGGCCATACTTTGGTTTGATCTAAATTGTTGTAGTTGAACTTGTTATGTTGTTGTGTTTTGGATTGATTTATGATGTATTTTGGATTGATTTATGTAATTTTGGCCTATTTGCGACTTGTTTTTAGCCTGAGCTCCTTTTTCTTGAAAACATGTGGCATATTAGTCTGTTTATAAAATGTTTTAAAATTTAGGCCTCCTTAACATGCCTCAAATTAGGCCTGGGCCAAAAAAAGGCCTATAACAAGCCATAGCCAAGTTCAGGCCACCTTGTTACAAACATAGGCCTAGTTTGATAAGGGTGAAGTCATGTTATATGTGTACGTCATGTTATTGTTATATTTTTCTAGTTGAAAATTTGTACTGATCATAATAAATTGATAAATATTAGAAGAATGGAACATTATTTGTTGAAATACATAAAACAGTTTTACAAAAATAAGTTCATTCGTAATTCTTTTAGCATAAAATACACTAATTGTAGAAACACAATATGTAAAATTCCATTAACTCTTTAATTACTTACTCTGCATAGTAATATTGCAGTTCCATTGTCTACTTTCATTATCCATTCCAGGGAATAAAAATAATCTCCTGCATCGAATGCACTTTAAATAACTTGATATTAAGCATGGATAGCTCAAATCAAGCCTAAAACATATGCTGTTGAATGTATACATCTAAATCTTCATTCTAGTTCTAGATAACATCGTTAATGTCAACAACTTTAAAGCCTATTCATACAAGGCTTTTCACGTAATTGAAAATGTTATTTTCGTAGCTATATCTAAGCATAACTCACAATGTGGGATTGAATATATCTATATAGAGCTATTTTGTTACCATCATCCACTTCTTCATATTCTCTTTCAGATTATTCATATTTACTACGTACTTATGCAACATATTCACCTTCAAATCACCACACAAGAGAAATATATAGAAATAGAAGAGAGAGCTAGAACACGCTTGAGCGCAATGTAACTAAAGAAAATTATTAGGAATGTGTGATCACTCCTTGATTGCCCTCTAAAAAAATTAATTGCGATTAGTCCACTAATATGAGGTTGCTTGTACGGTTGTACCTCAATTCTCTTTTAGCAGTTAATACTGATTCATCTCTCTTCATTTAATTAAGAACCTTTCTTAGTTTTTAATCAAATAGTTTAACCCATCAAGTGCGGATATAGACCTAGACTCCAACATTCATAAAACCATTTTTTCCATGGAAAATAAAATAAAATAAATGTTAGAATTAATAAGATGCTCCATCACCACATTCCGTTGTCACCAAAAAAAAATAATAATAATAACGACACCATCCGAGCAAAAAGGTCTATCATTTGCATGCATATATTTATTTCCGCAATATCTTCTTTTCAGTTTTGACGGATTTTAAGTATATGGTGAATGAGCACATAGCTTCTTGTAATCTCCATCATAACAAAAAAAAAACGATAATCTGCGTAGACAGGTCAAACAAAGCAAAATGATATCTTTAAATTGGTTCAAAAAAGGAGAGTTTAAACAAAACAAAAATTGCAACATATTACATTTAAGGTTCAGGATCATGGTCCTGAATCATGTGCTTGAATCTGTTACCTATTGACATAAGGCTTTCGGCATAATTAAAAGCACCAAAAACATGGCCAATTTCTGGAGAAATAAGAACCTCCTTGACTTTATGAGTAGTGAGATTCAAAAGATATAGAGAAAATTCCGAATCAGCCCCTGGTATTTTAGATATTTGTCTAATAAAAACAACTTCATCCCTCCAAATGGTCACAGGATATAACTCGGTCGAACAAGAGCTGCTAATAGACTCTTTGTTCCATCTCTGTTCAGATCCACGTGATGTGGCCTCCTCATCCATTACCCACAATTCATCGTGAGAAAGCAAAGCAAGTTTGTTCTCATACGTGGTCAACTCTTTATTCTCAAGAAAATTTGGAGAAGGCACCGGAATCAATGTAAATACTTCTTTTACCATGTCAAATGAAACTATGAATCTACCATCCTTCTTGCAGGCAAAGAAGTACATAGCTTCATCAGTAACAGCAAATGGCTGTTTGAAACAAATGAAACCCATGCTCTCTAAGTTGCCAAATTCCACTACTTCCTTCCACAACCCCGTAGATAATGAATAAATCTCTACACGAATCTCTCGTGGACATACAAGATTATAAATTTTTACTATTTTGTAATCATTAACAACTGCGCTAAACCCAAAACCTACGGAGTAAATATCTCCAAAGTCATTCGTAGAGTCGGGCACGCGTTGGACCTCCCCAGTGGCTGGATTCCACAAGAAAAGCGAACGATCAGGATAAAAATTGAGTTGAAGACAGAGAAGGCCATAGCTGGAACCAATGACGTAAGCCTTACCAAAAAGGTGACGATAGATTGAATGTGCAATCAGAGGCACAAGGGTTTTCTTCTCGGAATCCAAGAGACTCAATTTCCTAAACATGGGGCGGAAGTTGAAACAATGGGATTGGAGGAGAAGAAAAGGGCCATGATAATGACTTGAGTGGTGTAAGTGTTGTTTGATGAAGAATGAGGTCTTGAAGAGATCATTCCAATCTTTGCATACACATCGAAATCGGAGTAGAGATTTCACTGGAAGCCTTTTGAGAATGTTAACTATGATGTTTTCGGGAACGAAGAATGATAATTCGTCTTCTTCTTCCAATAACAACTGCTTCACTACTGTGCTAGTCATTATTAGAAACTTAGAGTAAGAGTTTGAGAAGAGAGCGTTTAGGAGTTACAGAGGTTATCGAAGGATATATATAAAGAGAGAAAGAATATATTATTTCCTATCCGATTAATCAATACTATAATTAATGGCCACGCTCCAACAATCCGGATATTAAGGCCAAGATAATTCATTTAAGCCTAAAATTTATCTTAACGTCAAAATTAAAAAATTTATAAACATGATATATTAAGTTATCATACAAAAAAAAAAAAAAAGATTCTTATATATATATATATTGTAGATATATAAGAAGGTTAGTATAATTCATTTAACATCAAACCAAAGAATATACTCCATCTCTTCGTCGGAAATATAAAAAAGATTCTTTTAGTTGACTGTTTTTTTTTTTTTTGAAAGATTAAAGAATATAAATAAGTTCCCTAATCATATCATATATTGCGAATTATTATATTATATATTAGCTTACAAGTTAGACAAAATAATTCAGAGAAAAAAATGATAAATATAAATACTTTAAAATAATTTAATTAGCTATTTAATATATCTAAAAAAATCAAATGGATCTTATCCCCTTCAATTTTATTATGACTAAAATTTGTTGAATAAAAATATCATATCCCCTTCAATTTTATTATGACTAATTAGATATACTCTTCTAATCCAGTTAGGGCAAGTTTTTTATCCGATTTATAGGGTAATAAGAAAAATTTTTCATTTATCAAAATGCAAATTTTTTTTCTTATGAATGTGCCATGTTACTCTTGTTGTGAAAATACTAAATAACGTGATGTTCATAAACTTCCAACTCTTAACCTTTCAAATCTTACCCCATAACCTCTTTAATGAATAGTCTTTAGGAGTTTTTATTTCTATAATTCAAATGTTACATATTGTACACTTATGAGAATTTATTTTGTATTCATTCTATGTAACTCTTAATTGAGGTTGGAGGCCTATAAAATAGAGGCTTTGTGATATATATTGGAGACATCCAAATGAATAAGAAATTACTCGTTCTTTTTCTCCAGTTCCCTATTGTCTTTCTTCATCTCTCTCATCTCAATCTATTATATTTTCAACATTAGATAATGATTTTAATTATAAATTTATGAGTTTTAATAGGCTAATTTCAACATTGGATAGGCTAATTTGAACTTTTAAAAATAGGCAATTTTCAACATTAGATAATGATTTTAATTAGAAATTTATGAGTTTTAATAGAAATGTAATTCAAATTAAAAAAATATAATAACTAGACTACAAAACTTGAAAGTGAATTTTATTTAAATTAAAATAAAAATTTCAATTTGCTAAAGCTCATATGCGTACGTAATATAAATACAAGTCTTAGAAATTTAGTATGTGTTTAGAACAGTGATTATCAATTGAGCTTGTTTCAATTTAAATTTTTGTAATATTACTTTTGATGAAAGTCGGATTGTATTGTGATTTATGTTTGGATTGACGGTTGTATAAATGACTTTTACAAAAGTGAAACTTGTTTGGATTGGCTTAAGCACAAGTGATTTTTGTGATAATAGTAAGAGAAAGTGGGTGGAAAAATATTTAAAAAATCAAGTAAATATTTAAAAATTACTTAAAAATATTAGGTGCTACTAGAAAAATATTTTAGAGTGGGTGAAAATCAATAAATCAGTATTCTAAGTTTTGGGTGCTCTTTACTACTAAAAAAACCTACATCAAAGGTAAAATTATAGTCAATATCCTAAGACTGGGTATAACTGAAAAAATATTTTAAAGGGTTAAAAGCACCAAAAAATATTTTAAAGTAATTTTTGGAGCTGAAAAAGTATATTAAGGGTAAAATTGCAATCAGTCTGATAACACACTAGGTACAGTTGGAAAATTATTTTAAGGGGTTAAAAGCACAAAAAAATATTTTAAATTAATTTTTGTAGTTGAAAAAGTACATTAAGGGTAAAATTGCAATCAGTCTGATAATATATTGGGCAAAACTGGAAAAATATTTTAAGGGGTTAAAAGCATCAAAAAATATTTTAAATTAATTTTTGTAGGTGAAAAAGTGCATTAAGGGTAAAATTGCAATCAGTCTGATAACATACGAGGCACAACTGGAAAAATATTTTAAGGGGTTAAAAGCACTAAAAAAATATTTTAAATTAATTTTTGTAGCTAAAAAAGTACATTAAGGGTAAAATTGCAATCAGTCTAAGAATACACTAGGCACAACTGAAAAAATATTTTAATTATTCACCCTTATACCAAAAGCTCAATTGCATAAGCTAGCTTTTTGAGCTTATGGGCAAAAGCTCTTTTTATGTGATAAACCCAATTGAAAAAAGTTGCTCCCAAATATAAGAAAAAGTCAAAAAATTTATAAGCGCAATTGGAACCCCTAAAAAGTTGGGAAATTAAATTGGTCCGTGTTCCCAACCTGAGTTTTTTTTTAAATTGATTCAATTGGTCCATGTTTCGACGACGCGTGGGAAAAAGCTTCATGTTATGCATTAAATTTTTCATTTAGAATTTAACGATAGCCTTATTATTAGTATTTATATTATAGAACCCCACATTGTTTGTTTGTGTATTAAAGTGGTCAAGCTTGGTATATAGCTACAAATTCAAATCCTCTTTATTAAACATGAGAATTGAGAAGCATGCAACATGGGAGAGTAGGTGTCTCCGTTGATTTCTCTCTCCATTTATTTTCTATTAAGTACATTTATTATTAGATCGAATTTCAATAATTGAGATTTAATAATATATAAAAAATATCATTATAATAAAAATCTATCATGGTAAATTTTAACTATTGAAAATTGATTTAATAGTAGATGCAATCAATAAATGATAAATAGAGAGGAAAATCAATGAAGACATCCCTCTCCCGCAACTAGCCATGAATAAGTTGAACTCTTAGGGCTTGTTTGGTCTGAGGGGAGGGGAGGAAAAGTAGGCGGAGGGAAAATTTTTTTGAGTTGAATTTAAAAAAATCAGAAAAGTGGAGTTAAAAATTTTTAATTAATTTTTATTACTCTTTTATCTTATATATTTATTTTATTAAAATTTTATTACCCCAATTCTTCAATCTTTTAAAATTCAACTCATAAAAATTTTCCCTCCCCCTTCCCCTCCAAATCCCTCACACCAAACAGACCCTTAGTAATATAATGAACACTACTACAATGGAGAAAGAAAGGTGAACTGATCAGAAACTACCTCAACTAATATAATGAAAAAATATCACAAAATCCTTAGAACATGGAGAGATCCAGATTTTTTAAAAAAAATGGAGAAGTAAACCAACGTCACTTGAAACAAATTAACACATTTTCCCTTACAAATACAGGTAAGGCACTATAACTTAGAATAGAGATAACCTTCAAAATCACACCATTGCTCCCCGCCCTTTTTTCTTCTTTCTTCTTAAAAAACGGGAAAAGGCCAAAAAGGTCTTCAGATGTCCAGGTACACACTACTCTTCATTTTGACTTTCATCCTTCATGAATTTGATCATATCGTCAATTCGGAGAATTGTAACGGCTGCCTCAGTTGCGAACTGGAGAAAAAGGAAGGTTTTCCTCAGATGACCGTAAAGGGAGCTATTCTGCCAAATCAAAAGGCCATCCAAAAATAATGTGTAACTAAAACATAGCAAAATTAATGTCAAGTATAGGGGTGACTCAGTCACCAACACGACATTTTAAGAATCGCTCCACTTCCTCGCTTCTTGTTCAATCATCCTTTCCTTTTCTATAAACTGCTTATTGAAAATGGTAAATGGTTAAATCTTAGTCCAAACCTCAAATGCACTGGGAGAAAATATTGATCACAATGACAAAGCTATACAGACAAACAAAGCTTAACCTTGTCAAATACCTGGATAAATGTTTCTTATCTGCTTTAGTCTGTGCTGTATGGTGGTAAGCACTTAGTTTTGCAATAAACTCAGTGGCATCCTAAGCTGCATTGACAGCGAGAACATGCAAAGTATTATTCACAAATGTATCTTTAGAGTTCCTAAAATGGCAGGTAAAAGAAAATATGACTTTTCACCAAATAAAAAAAAGGTAGATAGATACTTAGCAGAAAAGAATAGCGATCTTGTGCAGATTTTACCCAAAAAAAAAAAACTTTCTGAAGTTAAATCATAAGGCTAATGATGAAGACTATAAAATTTGGTGAACTTGTCCAAAAATATTAAGACTGGCAAGCAAATGCCCCCTACAGTGGGTTTTATCATCTTAGCTTGTACCAACCTTGGGAATGATTAACAACGATTCAGAAAACTCTGCAATAGCCAACTGCTCACGAGATCCCAAAGTTGTAGCAAGATACTCCAGATATACTGATAATGCAGCTTCAACAGCATCTCCACCCGCTACAACCTAGATCATGAGTTGTGGTAAATTCACTGCAGAAAATTAAAAAACAACTGCAAAATACATGAGTCTAGAAAACATTCCTTACAAGTTTAGCAGCCCTAGAGTTCAAATTCTTCAAGGACTATTCACTTGAGTCATTTTAGGAACAAGAAAGTGATGGGGAATGTGGTGCTTAC
Source organism: Inga leiocalycina (assembly GCA_963242795.1). NCBI lineage: Eukaryota > Viridiplantae > Streptophyta > Magnoliopsida > Fabales > Fabaceae > Inga > Inga leiocalycina. Next base: position 16,307,736 of record OY725321.1, read on the forward strand.
TATAAGTGGTTAGAATAAATATGTATTAGGGAATATATTCTTATATGTTCTTGGTATTCTTTGTTGTAGGTGTTCTTGGATATGGGTCTATATAAGCAGGGCCTATTGCCTTAGTGTTTTTGACTTTGTTCATTTCATTAATAAGAAGTCCAGTTTATTTCTTCCCAAAGCACTATTAGTTTGACATGGTACCAGAGCCCGTAAGATAGCCTGGGCTTCAATCCTCCTAATCGGGTCCCACCTTCTGGATCCTAATATCCAATTCATCCATTGCTTTTTCATCTCAAACTAGCTTCTCGATTGTTCTGTCACTAGCTTCCAAAGTAAAAAAAAGGAAAAAAGAAAAATCAATCAAATCAGCATCTTGACTATTATGTCACAAGATTCACACACCAATTTTCTTGCGCCTACAGTTTCCATCGTCCTCGTAACTCCGGGTACCATCCTTCTCCGTTTATTCCTGTGCTTTTAGCGTCTTCATCAATATGGGACTGCTCTGCTTCTCGATTGTTCTGTTTCCTCGTGATGGCTTTCTTGGCTGATTCTTGAGTCTTCTTCATCGGCGCACCACGATAGGAGATCACAGAACGTGCTGCCTCAGATTTTTTCGGCAATTACTCACTATCGAGTCGTTCTTGAAGAAGCACCTGCTGTTGGTGCTGGTTTTTTTTTTTTTTTATTCCTGATTGTCCGTAAGTTCTCTTATAATTTGAATGATTTTCATATGAATGGATAGTGTTGCTATTTAATTAGTATTGATTTGATTTTGTTTTCATAAGTATAATGTATATTAAATAGTAATAAAGTTATATGGTGTTTAATTTTTGAAGAAGACTTAATGAAGTGTAATGTTTTTCTTGGTGCTTAACTTATAAATAGTACTGGATGAGTATTTTTTCTTCTATTTACAAAACCTTTAATTATAATAGGATTAGAACTATACTGCTATATGGATTCTAAAATGCTTTTTAATTGAATTTTTATACTAAAAATTTTAAAATTATTATTAGAAAAAAATTAATCTTTTAATCCTTGTATTTTTTCAGATTAAAAAAATCATTGTATTTTTTACTTACATGTAACTCAGGTATGACTCGGCGCAAATCAATTTCTATGCTTTTGACTCATCACTTATAATTCAATCTACAATCTTTTCAAAATCTATAAGCCAACACTAAGTCATTATTAATATCATTAAAGCTCCAAATTCTAATTCCTTCCATAAACCCTCGTGCTTAATGAATACACTCCTGCTCCAAGATGCCTGAGTAGGGCGACTTTCTTTTTATTCTTCTTTTTAATCTTTTGACTTTCTTGTTTATAAAATTTCACTATCTTCTAATCATGCTAATGTACTCAAATCCAAATCCAAACTTGCATGAGCCCAAATAATATCCTTCAATCAATAAATCTCTCAATTAATTATCCAAAAAACAACTCACCCTCTCTCTCTCTCTCTCTCTCTCTCTCTCTCTCTCTCTCTATCTATCTATATATATATATACATACACAACAAAGCCAACATTATATTCTCGAGAACGGGCAGTCTCTCAGTCGTGTCTTTTGGAATATTGTGTGTGGACGTCATGTTCTTATTATATTTTTATAGTTAAAAATTTGTACTTATCATAATAAACTGATAAATATAATAGCCATATAAACTGATAAATTATTTTAAGGGGTTAAAAGCACCAAAAAATATTTTAAATTAATTTTTGTAGCTGAAAAAGTACATTAAGGGTAAAATTGCAATCAGTCTGATAATATACTGGGCATAACTGGAAAAATGTTTTAAGGGGTTAAAAGCATCAAAAAATATTTTAAATTAATTTTTGTAGGTGAAAAAGTACCTTAAGGGTAAAATTACAATCAGTTTGATAACATACGAGACACAATTGGAAAAATATTTTAAGGGGTTAAAAGCACCAAAAATATATTTTGAATTAATTTTTGTAGTTGAAAAAGTATATTTAAGGTAAAATTGCAATCAGTATGATAACACACTGGGCATAACTAAAAAAATATTTTAAGGGGTTAAAAATATTTTAATGGGGAGACCAAAAAACCTCAATGGCTGGGGCGAGAGATAACTAAAGAAAACTAATTAGAAAGGTGCCATTACTCCTTGCTTGCCCTCAAAGAAAATTAATTGAGGATTAATCTCCTAATATGAGGTTGCTTTTATCTCAATTCTCTTTCAGCAATTAATGATGATTTATCTCTCTCTTCACTTACTTAAGAAGCTTTTTTTATTTTTTAATGAAATAGTTTGGTCCATCAAGGGGTAGATTTAGACCTAAACTTCAAGGCAAAAAAAAAAGATTTAGACCTAAACTCCAACTTTCATAAAACAATTTTCTCTTTCCATGGCAGAAAAAAATAAATGTCAGAATTAATAAGATGCTCCAGAACATTGCAAAGGATTTAAAGATTCCCATCACCACATTCCGTTGTCACCGAAAAAAATAAAATAAATAAATAAATAGTCATAGGATATAACTCGAGTAAATGCTGCTAGTAAACTGTTTCTGTCATCTCTGCCCAGGTCCACGTGATGTAGTCTCCCCCTCCATTACCCACAACTCGTTGTGAGAAAGCAAAGCAAGTTTGTTCTCATACGTGATCAACTGTATGTCCTCAAGAAAATTTAGAGAAGGCACCGCAATCAACGTAAACACTTCTTTTGCCATGTCAAATGAAACTATGAATCACCTGTTAAATTGATCTCCAGAGAAGTACATAGCTCGATCAGTAACAGTAAATATTTGTTTAAAACAAATGAAACCTATGCTTTCGAAGTTGCCAAATTCCAGTACACGATTCTCTCGTGAAGATTAAAGCCCATAAATTTTCACTATTTTGTAATCATTAACAACTATTGCTAAACCCAAAACCTATATAGCAAATATTTCCATAGGTATTGGTAGAGTCGGGCACGCAATGGACCTCCCTAGTGGCTGGATTCCACAAGTAAATAAAGGGAACGATCATAATTACCTTTGAGTTGAAGACAGAGGAGGTTAAAGGTTAAACAATGGGATTGGAGGAGAAGAGAAGGGCCATGATGATGAGTTGAGTGGTGGGAGTGTTGTTTGATGAAGAATGAGGTCTTGAAGAGATCATTCCTATCTTTGCATACACATCGAAATCGGAGTAGAGATTTCACTGGAAGCCTTTTGAGAATGTTAACTATGAAGTCGTCGGGGACGAAGAATAATTTCGTCTGCTTCCTTTAACAATTGCTTCACTACTGTGCTAGCCATTGTTAGAAACTTAGAGAAAGAATTTGAGAAGAGAGCTTTTAGGGTTAGAGATGTTGTCCAAGGAGACCATGAATATATAGAGAGAGAAAACGTATTATTTCCTATGCGATTAACTAGGAATAATTAATGGCCACGTGAACCCAACAATCCGGATATTAAGGGATCAAGATCATTTAAGCCTAAAATTTATCTTAAAATCAAATCGAAGAATATATATATATATAAAGTTTCGGTATATCTTAAAGAGATTTTATAACTATTGAGGGTAAATCAAAACAGAACCTTTGATTTTATAGTTAAGTCTAAAACTTACCTTAACATCAAATGAAAGAATATTAAATCAAAACAGAATACACACACACACACGCTTATTATTGTCTCTTGAGTTTTATATTAATGGTATTTTTTTCTGCTGTTCAATAGCTTCTTAATCTTCTGTTTGACCATTCACCATAATCTAACTTGATATCTTTTTTTTTTTTTTCTTAACTAATATGATGGCAAATTCTTCTGCTTGATCATTCACCATAATCCAACTTGATATCTTCTTTCTTTTCTTAACTAATCTACAATATATTTCACAATAAGCATAGTAGTTAGTCAAAGTATAAGATAAATACATGATGTAAACTTTTTGCTCTTAACATTTGACATCATCAAAACTAATCACATCTAACATATATTGGTTACTATAAATTTATACCTAAAAGAAGAGGCAAGGAATTCCGAAAGATTTTAATTAGAACAGGTGAATTTCAGAATTGGTAAAATAACACAATTTTTTGTAGATATTACTTGTTAAATTGTATTATGATCTAATATTATACATTTGATTTATTTTTTTCAAGGTCTTGGAACAAGAAGAAGAAATCATGCTTCAGATTTGATGATATGATGATTTGCCTGTATTGGCCATACTTTGATTTGATCTAAATTGTTGTAATTGAACTTGTTATGTTGTTGTGTTTTGGATTGATTTATGATGTATTTTGGATTGATTTATATAATTTTGGCCTATTTGCGACTTGTTTTTAGCCTGACCCCTTTTTCTTGAAAACCTGTGGCCTGTTAGTCTATTTATAAAATGTTTTAAAATTTAGGCCTCCTTAACAAACCTCAAGCTAAGCCTCGGCCAAAAAAAGGCCTGTAACAAGCCATAGCCAACTTCAGGCCACCTTTTTACAAACATAGGCCTAGCCTGATAAGGGTGAAGTCATGTTGTATGTGTATGTCATGTTATTGTTATATTTTTCTAATTGAAAATTTGTACTTATCATAATAAATTGATAAATATTAGAAGAATGGAACATTATTTGTTGAAATACATAAAACAGTTTTACAAAAATAAGTTCATTCGTAATTCTTTTAGCATAAAATACACTAATTGTAGAAACACAGTATGTAAAATTCCATTAACTCTTTTATTACTTACTCTGCATAGTAATATTGCAGTTCCATTGACTGCTTTCATTATCCATTCCAGGGAATAAAAATAATCTCCTTCATCGAATGCACTTTAAATACCTTGATATTAAGCATGGATAGCTCAAATCAAGCCAAAAACATATGCTGTTGAATATATATATCTAAATCTTCATTCTAGTTCTAGATAACATCGTTAATGTCAACAACTTTAAAGCCTATTCATACAAGGCTTTTCACGTAATTGAAAATGTTATTTTCGTAGCTATATCTAAGCATAACTCTCAATGTGGGATTGAATATATCTATATAGAGCTATTTTGTTACCATCATCCACTTCTTCATATTCACTTTCAGATTATTCATATTTACTACGTACTTATGCAACATATTCACCTTCAAATCACCACACAAGAGAAATAGAAATAGAAGAGAGAGCCTGAACACGCTTGAGCGCAATGTAACTAAAGAAAATTATTAGGAATGTGTGATCACTCCTTGATTAATTGCGATTAGTCCACTAATATGAGGTTGCTTGTAAGGTTGTCAAACTCGCGAGTTTAAGCAAACTCGTGATAGTGATATAAATTCGTATCGTGAACTCGAATCATAAACTCGTACGAGTTTAGTTTTACCATTAAGTAGATATTATTAGTATATAATTAAATAATTAAAATATAAAAAGTTGGTAACAATTTGATTTAAATATATTTTAAATCTAAATAATTGAAATTAAATCTATCAACATTTATAATTTATCATATTTAACAAAGAAATTTCTATAAAATTCATATATAAAGCCATTAAGTATAATCAAATTGACAAAGTTAACACTTTTAATGCTGTGTTAACACAGTTTTGTAAGCTAAAAGCGTAAAAACGGTAAACTCGGTGTATAAACTCGTAAATTTAACTGAGTTTACAAAGGTCACGAGTTTACCAATGACTCGACTCGATTTTATAAGTTATAAACGTAAAAACTATAAACTCGGAGAGTCAACTCGCGTGTTTGACAACAATGCTTGTACCTCAATTCTCTTTTAGCAGTTAATACTGATTCATCTCTCTTCATTTAATTAAGAATCTCTCTTAGTTTTTAATCAAATAGTCCGGCCCATCAAGTGCGGATATAGACCTAGACTCCAACATTCATAAAACCATTTTTTCCATGGAAAATAAAATAAAATAAATGTTAGAATTAATAAGATGCTCCATCACCACATTCCGTTGTCACAAAAAAATAATAATAATAATAACGACACCATCCGAGCAAAAAGGTCTATCATTTGCATGCATATATAATTTTCCGCAATATCTTCTTTTCAGTTTTGACGGATTTTAAGTATATGGTGAATGAGCACATAGCTTCTTGTAATCTCCATCATAACAAAAAAAAAACGATAATCTGCGTAGACAGGTCAAACAAAGCAAAATGATATCTTTAAATTGGTTCAAAAAAGGAGAGTTTAAACAAAACAAAAATTGCAACATATTACATTTAAGGTTCAGGATCATGATCCTGAATCATGTGCTTGAATCTGTTACCTATAGATATAAGGCTTTCGGCATAATTAAAAGCACCAAAAACATGGCCAGTTTCTGGAGAAATAAGAACCTCCTTGACTTTATGAGTAGTGAGATTCAAAAGATATAGAGAAAATTCCGAATCAGCCCCTGGTATTTTAGATATTTGTCTAATAAAAACAACTTCATCCCTCCAAATGGTCAGAGGATATAACTCGGGTGAACAAGAGCTGCTAATAGACTCTTTGTTCCATCTCTGTTCAGATCCACGTGATGTGGCCTCCTCATCCATTACCCACAATTCATCGTGAGAAAGCAAAGCAAGTTTGTTCTCATACGTGGTCAACTCTTTATTCTCGAGAAAATTTGGAGAAGGCACCGGAATCAATGTAAATACTTCTTTTACCATGTCAAATGAAACTATGAATCTACCATCCTTCTTGCAGGCAAAGAAGTACATAGCTTCATCAGTAACAGCAAATGGCTGTTTGAAACAAATGAAACCCATGCTCTCTAAGTTGCCAAATTCCACTACTTCCTTCCACAACCCCGTAGATAATGAATAAATCTCTACACGAATCTCTCGTGGACATACAAGATTATAAATTTTTACTATTTTGTAATCATTAACAACTGCGCTAAACCCAAAACCTACGGAGTAAATATCTCCAAAGTCATTCGTAGAGTCGGGCACGCGTTGGACCTCCCCAGTGGCTGGATTCCACAAGAAAAGCGAACGATCAGGATAAAAATTGAGTTGAAGACAGAGAAGGCCATAGCTGGAACCAATGACGTAAGCCTTACCAAAAAGGTGACGATAGATTGAATGTGCAATCAGAGGCACAAGGGTTTTCTTCTCGGAATCCAAGAGACTCAATTTCCTAAACATGGGGCGGAAGTTGAAACAATGGGATTGGAGGAGAAGAAAAGGGCCATGATAATGACTTGAGTGGTGTAAGTGTTGTTTGATGAAGAATGAGGTCTTGAAGAGATCATTCCAATCTTTGCATACACATCGAAATCGGAGTAGAGATTTCACTGGAAGCCTTTTGAGAATGTTAACTATGATGTTTTCGGGAACGAAGAATGATAATTCGTCTTCTTCTTCCAATAACAACTGCTTCACTACTGTGCTAGTCATTATTAGAAACTTAGAGTAAGAGTTTGAGAAGAGAGCGTTTAGGAGTTACAGAGGTTATCGAAGGATATATATAAAGAGAGAAAGAATATATTATTTCCTATCCGATTAATCAATACTATAATTAATGGCCACGCTCCAACAATCCGGATATTAAGGCCAAGATAATTCATTTAAGCCTAAAATTTATCTTAACGTCAAAATTAAAAAATTTATAAACATGATATATTAAGTTATCATACCAAAAAAAAAAAAAAGATTCTTATATATATATATATTGTAGATATATAAGAAGGTTAGTATAATTCATTTAACATCAAACCAAAGAATATACTCCATCTCTTCGTCGGAAATATAAAAAAGATTCTTTTAGTTGACTGTTTTTTTTTTTTTTGAAAGATTAAAGAATATAAATAAGTTCCCTAATCATATCATATATTGCGAATTATTATATTATATATCAGCTTACAAATTAGACAAAATAATTCAGAGAAAAAAATGATAAATATAAATACTTTAAAATAATTTAATTAGCTTTTTAATATATCTAAAAAAATCAAATGGATCTTATCCCCTTCAATTTTATTATGACTAAAATTTGTTGAATAAAAATATCATATCCCCTTCAATTTTATTATGACTAATTAGATATACTCTTTTAATCCAGTTAGGGCAAGTTTTTTATCCGATTTATAGGGTAATAAGAAAAATTTTTCATTTATCAAAATGCAAATTTTTTTTCTTATGAATGTGCCATGTTACTCTTGTTGTGAAAATACTAAATAACGTGATGTTCATAAACTTCCAACTCTTAGCCTTTCAAATCTTACCCCATAACCTCTTTAATGAATAGTCTTTAGGAGTTTTTATTTCTATAATTCAAATGTTACATATTGTACACTTATGAGAATTTATTTTGTATTCATTCTATGTAACTCTTAATTGAGGTTGGAGGCCTATAAAATAGAGGCTTTGTGATATATATTGGAGACATCCAAATGAATAAGAAATTACTCGTTCTTTTTCTCCAGTTCCCTATTGTCTTTCTTCATCTCTCTCATCTCAATCTATTATATTTTCAACATTAGATAATGATTTTAATTATAAATTTATGAGTTTTAATAGGCTAATTTCAACATTGGATAGGCTAATTTGAACTTTTAAAAATAGGCAATTTTCAACAATAGATAATGATTTTAATTAGAAATTTTTGAGTTTTAATAGAAATGTAATTCAAATTAAAACAATATAATAACTAGACTACAAAACTTGAAAGTGAATTTTATTTAAATTAAAATAAAAATTTCAATTTGCTAAAGCTCATATGCGTACGTAATATAAATACAAGTCTTAGAAATTTAGTATGTGTTTAGAACAGTGATTATCAATTGAGCTTGTTTCAATTTAAATTTTTGTAATATTACTTTTGATAAAAGTCGGATTGTATTGTGATTTATGTTTGGATTGACGGTTGTATAAATGACTTTTACAAAAGTGAAACTTGTTTGGATTGGCTTAAGCACAAGTGATTTTTGTGATAATAGTAAGAGAAAGTGGGTGGAAAAATATTTAAAAAATCAAGTAAATATTTAAAAATTACTTAAAAATATTAGGTGCTACTAGAAAAATATTTTAGAGTGGGTGAAAATCAATAAATCAGTATTCTAAGTTTTGGGTGCTCTTTACTACTAAAAAAACCTACATCAAAGGTAAAATTATAGTCAATCTCCTAAGACTGGGTATAACTGAAAAAATATTTTAAAGAGTTAAAAGCACCAAAAAATATTTTAAAGTAATTTTTGGAGCTGAAAAAGTATATTAAGGGTAAAATTGCAATCAGTCTGATAACACACTAGGTACAGTTGGAAAATTATTTTAAGGGGTTAAAAGCACAAAAAAATATTTTAAATTAATTTTTGTAGCTGAAAAAGTACATTAAGGGTAAAATTGCAATCAGTCTGATAATATACTAGGCATAACTGGAAAAATATTTTAAGGGGTTAAAAGCATCAAAAAATATTTTAAATTAATTTTTGTAGGTGAAAAAGTACATTAAGGGTAAAATTGCAATCAGTCTGATAACATACGAGACACAACTGGAAAAATATTTTAAGGGGTTAAAAGCGCCAAAATATATTTCAAATTAATTTTTGTAGTTGAAAAAGTATATTTAAGGTAAAATTGCAATTAGTCTGATAACACACTAGGCACAACTGAAATAATATTTTTAGGGGTTAAAAGCACCCAAAAAAATATTTTAAATTAAATTTTGTAGTTAAAAAAATACATTAAAGGTAAAATTGTAATCAGTCTAATAATACACTAGGCACAACTAAAAAAATATTTTAATTATTCACCCTTATACCAAAAACTCAATTGCAGAAGCTAGCGTTTTGAGCTTTTGGGCAAAAGCTCTTTTTATGTGATAAACCCAATTGAAAAAAGTTGCACACAAACATAAAAAAAAAAATCAAAAATTTTATAAGCGCAATTGGAACCCCTAAAAGCCCCGTTGGAACCCCTCAAAAGCTCTACCAAACACACTAATCTTTCTAATAGTTTCGTTGCATTGTTAATCGTGAAGTAACAAATGCTTGCTTATTAAAGTAGCTTATATTACTTGGTTATAAGATTTATTGTTTTATTATTTAAGATTTTTATGAGATTTATTATTTTAAAATATATATTATAAAAAAGAGTCAAGTTTCGATTGAATTATTGTGCTGCAGTTTCACTCATCACCTAGTATAAAATCTTGGGTAGATACCTAAAAGGATTTTTTTTCATTAAAAAAAAAAAACAGAAGAGTCTACTTCCGTGTGGCTTTTGTTTTCTTGAGTGAACATGTGCATAAAGTGTTGAAATGTTGAAACTTTCATTCCCAATACGTTGTTATTTTAACTCTTTCTTAGTAATTTAATTCTGATATTTTTTGTCCTAAATTTTTTTTCCCAGAATATTTATCCTAAATTAAAAATTTATTGTTTTCACCTTATTTCTTTTAAAAATATGAAAAAAAAATAATGATTTTTAGTTGAATGGGCTCAAAGCTTATTGGCCTGACCCTAGCCCACGATTGAAGAGTTTGACTTCAAAATTGAGCCACCGACCCCATGATGGGCCAAACCTTATTTCCAACTCTACTTAAAAAAATTCTAATATGCTTTTGAATTGTATTTTTATATTAAAATTTTAAAATTATTATTAAATTACCCTTATAATTTAGTGGTCAACTCTCCTGTCTATTTTAAATAATTTTAAATAATTCAATATAACAATGCTTAAATAATATTCTTTAAAAAATTACTATATTAAAAATAATTAAACTTGATAAAATGTCAAATTTAGAGCTGAAAAGCTGGGAAATTAAAAATACACCCCGAATACATAAGTCGATGAAGGATATTTTTTTCAATGACGTTTGACTCAATGAAGGATATTTCATGAACCAAAAAAAAAAAAAGGATCAAATTTAGTCAACTAACTACAGAATAATTGTTGGGTGAATAAATGCACGATCTGCGTAGCATAACTGTGGAAACATTACGAATCAAGAAATTCCCAACCTGAGTTGTTTTTTGAATTGATTCAATTGGTCCATGTTTCGACGACGCGCGGGAAAAAGCTTCATGTTATGCATTAAATTTTGGGAAAATCACTGTCAGGTCCCATGGAAGCAAAATATTTTTAAAAAAGTCCCAGGAAAAACTGAAATATCTGAAAAGTCCCTAGGGACTTTTCTGATATTATTTTCTAAAGCCAAATTACACACATGCCCTTCTTCTATGTCTCCCTCTCTCACGTTTTCAGCTCAGTCTCTGTAACTGTTTCAGATCGCAAATCTCTTCTTAATATTTGCAGATTCGGTTTTTGCAATGGTGGAGGGTGAAGCTTTGAGGTGGTGAAAGATTTGTGGGATGAAAAGTAAGATAGAAGGAAGAAGAAGATGGAAGGAAGGTGGTGGGATTTTTTTGATCTCAAGCTTCCGCCATTTTTAAAGAAGGAAGGGATGAAGGTGATGATGATGATGAATAGTCCAACCCATTGACAAGTGAAAACGCTGAAATGGGAAAAAATTAAGTTGTTGTTAATTTCCGCAGTAGTAGTTGTTAATATAACTCTAGTAGTTGTTAATACGAAAAATGAGGTTTGGGCGCCATTTTGCTCTGTTGTTGGGAAAGAAAACAGAGGAAGTGGTGTGTTTTAAGTGGTTGGGTGCTATGAAAATGCTGATATGGAAGAAAAATAAGTTGTTGTTAATTCGCACAGTGGAGGTTGTTAATACGGAAAATGACGTTGGACGCCATGGTGCTCTGTTTTTGGGAAAGGAAACAGAGGAAGTGGTGCGTTTGAGGTGGTGGGGTGCTATGAAAATGATGATATGGAAGAAAAATAAGTTGTTGTTAATTCGCACAGTGGAGGTTGTTAATATAACAGTGGAGGTTGTTAATACGGAAAATGACGTTGGACGCCATGGTGCTCTGTTTTTGGGAGAGGAAACAGAGGAAGTGGTGTGTTTGAGGTTGTGGGGTGCTATGAAAATGATGATATGGAAGAAAAATAAGTTGTTGTTAATTCGCACAGTGGAGGTTGTTAATATAACAGTGGAGGTTGTTAATACGGAAAATGACGTTGGACACCATGGTGCTCTGTTTTTGGGAGAGGAAACAGAGGAAGTGGTGTGTTTGAGGTGGTGGGGTGCTATGAAAATGATGATATGGAAGAAAAATAAGTTGTTGTTAATTCGCACAGTGGAGGTTGTTAATATAACAGTGGAGGTTGTTAATACGGAAAATGACGTTGGACGCCATGGTGCTCTGTTTTTGGGAGAGGAAACAGAGGAAGTGGTGTGTTTGAGGTTGTGGGGTGCTATGAAAATGATGATATGGAAGAAAAATAAGTTGTTGTTAATTCGCACAGTGGAGGTTGTTAATATAACAGTGGAGGTTGTTAATACGGAAAATGACGTTGGACGCCATGGTGCTCTGTTTTTGGGAGAAGAAACAGAGGAAGTGGTGTGTTTGAGGTGGTGGGGTGCTATGAAAATGATGATATGGAAGAAAAATAAGTTGTTGTTAATTCGCACAGTGGAGGTTGTTAATATAACAGTGGAGGTTGTTAATACGGAAAATAACGTTGGACGCCATGGTGCTCTGTTTTTGGGAGAGGAAACAGAGGAAGTGGTGTGTTTGAGGTTGTGGGGTGCTATGAAAATGATGATATGGAAGAAAAATAAGTTGTTGTTAATTCGCATAGTGGAGGTTGTTAATATAACAGTAGAGGTTGTTAATACGAAACAACTTGACGGTGTATTTACAACTCATAAAGCGTGTATTAACAACCTTTTGAGTTCGTTTCACAACGTCCCACACATTTCTCGCTGACACTATGTTTCCTCACGTTAAGTATGACAAATTGAGCTATTTACAACTCGTATAGCGTGTAATAACAACCTGTTCGGTTTGTTTCTCAACCTCCAACACCTTTCTATCAGACACTATTGTTCCTCAAATTAAGTATGACAAATTAAGCTATTTACAACTCATAAAGCGTGTATTAACAACCTTTTGAGTTGTTTTCACAACCTCCAATGACTTTCTCTCTGACACTATATTGCCTTACATTAAATATGACCAATTAAGCAATTTACAGAGCACTTCCTCTATTATATTCCCCAAAAACAGAGCACCCACTAACACTCAACGTCATTTTCCGTATTAACAACCTCCACTGTTATATTAACAACCTCCACTGTGCGAATTAACAACAACTTATTTTTCTTCCATATCATCATTTTCATAGCACCCCACAACCTCAAACACACCACTTCCTCTGTTTCCTCTCCCAAAAACAGAGCACCATGGCGTCCAACGTCATTTTCCGTATTAACAACCTCCACTGTTATATTAACAACCTCCACTGTGCGAATTAACAACAACTTATTTTTCTTCCATATCATCATTTTCATAGCACCCCACCACCTCAAACGCACCACTTCCTCTGTTTCCTCTACCAAAAACAGAGCACCATGGCGTCCAACGTCATTTTCCGTATTAACAACCTCCACTGTGCGAATTAACAACCTCCACTGTGCGAATTAACAACAACTTATTTTTCTTCCATATCAGCGTTTTCATAGCACCCAACCACTTAAAACACACCACTTCCTCTGTTTTCTTTCCCAACAACAGAGCAAAATGGCGCCCAAACCTCATTTTTCGTATTAACAACTACTAGAGTTATATTAACAACTACTACTGCGGAAATTAACAACAACTTAATTTTTTCCCATTTCAGCATTTTCACTTGTCAATGAGGTTGGACTATTCATCATCATCATCACCTTCATCCCTTCCTTCTTTAAAAATGGCGGAAGCTTGAGATCAAAAAAATCCCACCACCTTCCTTCCATCTTCTTCTTCCTTCTATCTTATTTTTCATCCCACAAATCTTTCACCACCTCAAAGCTTCACCCTCCACCATTGCAAAAACTGAATCTGCAAATATTAAGAAGAGATTTGCGATCTGAAACGGTTACAGAGACTGAGCTGAAAACGTTAGAGAGGGAGAGATAGAAGAGGGGCATGTGTGTAATTTGGCTTTAGAAAATAATATCAGAAAAGTCCCTAGGGACTTTTCAGATATTTCAGTTTTTCTTGGAACTTTTCTGACAATATTTTGCTTCCTTGGGACCTGACAGTGATTTTCCCTTAAATTTTTCATTTAGAATTTAACGATAGCCCTTTTATTAGTATTTATATTATAGAACCCCACATTGTTTGTTTGTGTCAAGGTAATTAAACCCGACCGGTCGGGGTACTGGGTCAAGGGTCAGTGGGTCAAACCGGAGTCAAACCGGAGCCAAACCGGGATCAAACCGGTGAGAAATAAAATATTTTAGACTTATAGTATAAAATTCTAAAGGAAAAATTTTTTTAAAAAAATATTTAAAAATTAAAAAACTTGACCCGGACCGGGTCACCAAACCGGACCAGTTTAGTGGCCGGGTCGCCAGTTTCCGGTCTAATCCGGGTTACAGAACATGGGTTTGTGTATTAAAGTGGTCAAGCTTGGTATATAGCTACAAATTCAAATCCTCTTTATTAAACATGAGAAGCATGCAACATGGGAGAGGAGGTGTCTCCGTTTATTTCCCTCTCCATTTACTTTATATTAAGTACATCTATTATTATATCGACTTTCAATAATTGAGATTTAATAATATATAAAAAATATCATTACAATAAAAATCTATCATGATAAATTTTAACCATTGAAACTTGATTTAATGGTATATGCAATTAATGGACAGTAAATAGAGAGAAAAATCAATAAAAACACCTATCTCCCGCAACTAGCCATGAATAAGTTGAACTCTCAGTAATATAATGAACACTACTACAATGGGGGAAAAAAGGTGAACTGATAAGAAACTACCTCAACTAATATAATGAAAAAATATCACAAAATCCTTAGAATATGGAGAGATCACAATGATAAATGTTTCTTATCTGCTTTAGTCTGTGCTGTATGGTGGTAAGCACTTAGTTTTGCAATCAACTCAGTGGAATCCTAAGCTGCATTGACAGCGAGAACCTGCAAAGTATTATTCACAAATGTATCTTTGGAGTTCCTAAAATGGCAGGTAAAAGAAAATATGACTTTTCACCAAATAAAAAAAAAGGTAGATAGATACTTAGCAGAAAAGAATAGCGATCTTGTGCAGATTTTACCCAAAAAAAAAAACTTTCTGAAGTTAAAACTTTCTGATGAAGACTATAAAATTTGGTGAACTTGTCCAAAAATATTTAGACTAGCAAGCAAATGCCCCCTACAGTGGGTTTTATCATCTTAGCTTGTACCAACCTTGGGAATGATTAACAATGATTCAGAAAACTCTGCAATAGCCAACTGCTCACGAGATCCCAAAGTTGTAGCAAGATACTCCAGATATACTGATAATGCAGCTTCAACAGCATCTCCACCAGCTACAACCTAGATCATGGGTTGTGGTAAATTCACTGCAGAAAATTAAAAAACAACTGCAAAATACATGAGTCTTAAAAACATTCCTTACAAGTTTAGCAGCCCTAAAGTTCAAATTCTTCAAGGACTATTCACTTGAGTCATCTTAGGAACAAGAAAGTGATGGGGAATGTGGTGCTTACAATGCCTGCAAAGCTTAAGGCACAAGCTAAAACTCTTCTATGACTACTAATCACTTATTTACCCCGTAATTTATCAAAAAACCAAGCTGACTTCCACGACATGCTCAGTAAAATTTACTTCCATCAAAATATTCAATAACTGTAATTTGAATCTGCCACAGAACATTGCAACTCTAATGGCCCTTTTACATGTACAGTTCATAGAAGCCAAACACCATGTTAGGAATATTATAATTAGCTCACTATTTAACGAAGCTCCATGTTTGGAATATTAACCTTCATTTAGTGAGAAAGAGAATTTAATCAAATTGTCACAGAATTAATAGAGTTTATAGCTATAGAAATCCTAGACACCACGCCTGATATCACATCAATTATTGGGCATTATCTAGAAACCCAAGGCAAGAAGCAACACAAGTTACCTAAATTTCAAAGGTGCTAAATGTCTGTGCCACAGCCAACCTTTCTAAATACTACTATTAAACCATCAAAGAATCATTGCCCAAGAAAATAAACCAATGCTGTATTTAAGTTAGCTAATTAAATCCTAATCCCCTTGGCATCCTATGATAGCCGGCTTCCGATGCAGTTTTTTGTTCCACCATTCTGCTCCTTAAGCCACAATCTCGTCGTTGAAGATGATTCAGGTCTCAAGAACAACAGATAAGAATAAGAACATTTCATTTGGCTTCATACATGCATCGTGGTAATTATTCTATTATGTTCATTCATTAAAACAGTGTTGAAAGCATGTCGACACCTCAAACTTGGACCTATATTCGTAAAAAAGGGTCAGCTAGTCAGAGCCCAAAGTCAATATTGAGCACAAAATTTCAACCTCAAGACATTATATGTGACACGATTCAACAGAAAAAAATAAAATAAAATAAAATGAACATAAGGAACTTCAAAGTCAGATAACAAGCTAAAGGTTGCAGAAGGTCACCGTGTTTGATTCAAGAGTTCTCTTGACAATTGATAAAGCATCGTACAGAGCTCTATCCATCTCGTCAAGCATATAGTCATTTGCACCTCTGAGTATCAAAGAGACCTGTAGAATAATAAAGAAACAGAAATAATACAAGTTGTGATGAAATATAAGAATTAGTATATTTTGGGAAAACCTAATATAGAAGGGAAAAAAATTTTACTTTTATGCTTTTTTTCTATTTTACTTTCATGTTTTGTTTCATTTTAAGATTCCTTTAGAGTACAGTAAGGGCTAGTTATGGGCTAGTTGTTATGCACCCTTTACCTCAGTTCTTCTTTATCTTCTTCCTCCTCCTTTCTGCTTATTCCCTCCCCTTCTTGTTTTTCCTCCGCAAACAATGCACTCCAAGTAACGATAAAACAATTATATCATCAATATGATATCTTCCGACTTCATTGGACTAAAATTTTAGGTGACTCAGCAACAGGAAGGCTCAGGTCCCAAAGGAGGCAGGCCTAAACCAATATGCTACCATGATCCCAAATTTTGCTTAATTTGCATGGGTTTTTAAACAAGGGTCAAGCACAAGTATGTATCAAATTTGAGCTTAGACAATCACAGCACTAGTATTCTTGGTCCCTTTTATCATACTTACAGCATCATCAGAAATGTTCTCCTCCACAACCTCATCTGCATATCCAAGAAGTGTTGGCTCAAATGTTTCTCCCCTTCCATATCAGCAAATGTTGAGACCTGCATACAGACATGGCAAGAGTTAAGATTCATCAAGAATTTAGTATGACGAACAATGTTAGCTATTGCAGGACTAAAAGCCAACACCTAACAGGACAGGAAAACAAGATAGCTTTTGCAATTTAACTTAAGAAGAGCGCAAAACCCAAAAGTCCAAATAGTGCACAGAATTTTCTGAAAATAGACTTCTGGTAGGAATGAGTATTTGTGAACGTAAACTAAATGGACAGGAGAAAATGCACTTCCCAGGATGAAATATTGAAAGAAAAAATTGAAGCTTACTGTCAACTTCTACAACACCTCTTGTGCATATATGTAAAGGAAAAGGACTTACCAAAGTAACACCAGTTGCCTTGGCAACATGGCCATATCCTCTGTTCACACTCTTCTTATAGCAATCGCCCCAGCGTCAACAAAGCACTGAAAGAGATTGAATATTAAAATACAATGATAAGAACTTGCAAAGCATCCTGCCTCAAATCAAATATAAAACACGAGATCTAAACAAAAAAGCAACAAATATCCCTCAATATGATATAAGATCAATATTAAAACAATTCAAATTCAAATTTACATAAAATTTCACATTCTAAATCAGAGAAGTAAGCAGACATACAACAAGGTAAACCTACTAATCACTGCATCATTAGACGCTGGAAGCCATAAGCTGCAAACATGTAATGGTACAGATTCCTAAACAATAAGATGAATTTGTAAAACAACAACTATTACATGTTTAGGAACAAACGTAAAGCAAACTCATAATGCTAGAGGAAGCAAACAAAAGGAAAATAAAAGATGCATGATTAGCTATTTCCCAGAATTCTGATTAAGGGAATGCAGATGCAAATCTATGGAAAGATGAGAAAAGCTTGTTTCATCTTGCATATGCTCGGAAGAATAATCTGTTGTCAAATACATTTGTTACAAGAGAACATTCAATATACAACATTACACCTGTATAGAGATCCTAATTTCGAATGGCCTAAAAAAGATCACAAGATTCATAAAAGATAATACAAAAAAGGAAAGGCATTTGTCTTGTTCGAATCTCCTTTCCACAGAGGGATCATCTAAAGAGAAACTCACCTTCAGTGCCATGTCATCAATTCCTTTAGTAGTAAGAACAACATTGGCTCCAGCTTTCAGTAGTTTTTCAATTCGTTCTTTAGTCATATCGGCCTCTCTGTAATGCAATCAAGCAACCACTCATCGAACATATTACAACAATAATATATTATTTAATGTATCAACATGGAAGAAGGAAGAATTGTCTTCTTCAATAGACTGTCTGTAAATATCAGGTGTCTCTTATAAGGTCCAATATCATGTTCATACCTAACTGAAAACGCTACTTTTATATTTGCGTAATAATTTATAACAGTAGTTTATGGTATACCTTTGACGAATTTACTCAAGTTCCCTGGGATCAGAGACTACGACTTGGACACCCAATTGCATTTTTGTCTTCTGAAGATTAAAATCAAGACAAGCGATCTTTGCAGGGGCAGCTCTAAGAGACATTCCTTGGGCAGCACGGCCAGTATTTAGAGCATAACCATTCATTAGATAGCTGTCTCTAGCACTTTTTCCATGTGCTTTCAATATATTAATTCCCAGCAATTTTTTAAAAATAAAAACATGCAAATGAAAATGAAGCCTAAGATCAAGGATTCAAAATTTAAGCTAAGATTGAAATATATATTACCATTAAAAAAAAGCTCAAGCCTACAATTGATGACCAGATAGCATATTACCAAATTTGATATCTTTTAGCATGGAAAAGAAATTCTCTGGAGAATATTATCAAGTCCGTTATATTACCAACCTTGATTGGGTATTTAATTTCACCCCTGGCATTGGTTGTCTTTACTGCTTGTACCGCATCTACAACCTGAGCATTGTACAAAAAGTTCAAATTGATTATTAAAAAGGAAAAAAGCTGCGAAACAACATGTAGCATCTTGCACAGACAAATTTAAAAACTAAAGAACAACAAGTCTAAATGAATTGATTATGCTTCTGACAAAAGACAAATTTAAAGCAAGTCCTAGCGCTGAATGCAGAAGATAGATATCACAGCATTCTTCAGAGTTTTCAAATGCAATGAAGTTACTTAAATTCTAAATTTCAGTGAAGCCTACAGTTTGTAAACCAGTTTCAACCTGTCTCCTATCTCTTCTTTTTTTCCTTAAATTGATTTATTGTATTGTACTACCATTAACATGTTCTAGATTTAATTATAGAAAATTCTATGTAATCAAGAACAGAGTTCTCATATCAGAAGCATAGACACAGCACGAATACTGGAAATTATGTTTACGTTCAAGAATTATTACATCACCGCAGGTTGTGAAAGAACTAAGAATATAACAGCACAACCCATACCACCAATTTTGCAAACAAATCAATAAACCTCAAATGTCCAGCAGAGGCACCCAATGATTTTCAATTTGTTTTACGACGCCCGACCAACAAGTTTGCAAAATTAAACATCATCATAATAATAATAATAATAATCATCATCATCATCATAAAGTACTTCACTGTAGAGTCAGCAAAATTACACATGCAAGCAAGGTTGAGAGCCATAGCGTGAGTGAACAATCAAAACATAATACAGAAAATTAACATTGCTTAAAAAGTATCTAATCACAAATAGTTTCAGCTGCAATGCCCTTCACAGAAGGCATAAAACATTGGCTCTTCAACTGCTAATCCAAGTAGATACAGAAATTTAAACAGAAATGCTTAAAAAAGCTTTATCTAAATATACCAAATTCGCAAAGAAGTCGCTGTCACCAGCTATCAACTTTGAGGACATTTTGGTCTTGGCACAGTTAATCAATGAGTCCTTTCCCGGCTTCTCCACCTACAATGACAAAAGAACAATCAGGCTAATCAAGACTAAAGATGCATAACAGCCAACAAATACATCATTCTTCATACAATCATGGAAAATAGATCAGAACTAGCCATTGGTTCACTGAATATAAGGTAAGGAGACAATGGCCAAGAGGAACAAAGTTTTAATCAATAAAATATTACATCATAAACATTGTTTTTCATTCCAAATACTTTCATTTAATTAAATAATTATAGGAACACTAAACACATCCGACATAAGACAATATTCTTGTGCTATCCTACATAGAATACCCTTACTCCTAGACAGCTGTCATTGTGCGATTGTTTATAGAAGAATTTTCTAAAAAAACATTATTTTTATGTATGCTTGTTGAAAAAATCTGTAAGAGACATTTGAAGAGGGAATTAAAGGAGTAAAGAAAAATAAAATATACTACTGTAATTTATAGCAATACTACATCAGCTCAATAATGCTAACATAGAAGATCTTCCCTTGACATATATAGCTTTTCTTCCACATATTTGCAAGCTTCCCGCATAGCAAGCTATACAAAATCCAGAACAATTAACAAAGAGAGGTGATAAGTTTTGCTACATAACTTCCAATTCCTATCCAACAAGCAATAATTTTGTATATCTGGCTTCAAAGGCAACATATACTGAACTACAAGAAAGCAGGACAATAGGAATAAAGATGCTTACTCGGTATCCACTGATAATTGAGGTTGGATGAATCTTATTTCTCACTAGATCATTGGCTCTTTGCACGAAAAATTAGAAATTGCCTGATGACATCCTATGCCATTATACCCTACGAATTAAAATTCTATGATCCTCTTCACCTTGGCTGCAGGGTGCTCTACTTCCAACATCCTAAGTATAGTAGCACCATCATTAGTAATGGTCACACCACCAACATCATCAACAAGCATCTGAGATAAACAACCAAAAAAGTTTTGTAATATGAATATGAGACCATCATGAATAAGTTTTGTAAAAGTTTTTTTTTTTGTAAACCCTGATTTTGGGAAATTTACTTTTAATAAGTCCTAAATTATATTATGGTCTCCTATTCAACTTAATGATATTTATTGAACGTAAATCTCGGCCAAAGTTGGAAGGGGGTTACAGTTTACATTTTAAAGTGTAAAGGGTTTGCCTCTTTCAATAAGTGAATTTCTCGGGATTCAAATTTATATTATCCTCCTTACAATGAGACTGCTTATCATCTAACCAATAACTTGCTGGTTAACATGCAGGAGTATTTCATAACATTGATTCAATTCCTTTGTTTCACAATGTTTGACTCCTCCTTCAATTTCCTATATAATTTATTCTCTTTTCTAAATCCCAAAAAAAAATGATTCAATCATTAAGGTTATTCTGTTTTTTGTAAAATGGCCATTGGTTATATCCTCACCAGGCTTCAATTTCCTTAATCTACAAGATTTTGTCCATTATTGTCGAGAAAATCCCAGAAAAATACCTTAGACATGACAAAAGGACAAATTAATGTTTCCAATATACCAAATCCCACATCAGTACAACAGGATGGATTTGGGATTATGAAATCTTTGGAAAAGATATCCTTGCCACCATATTGAGAAATTTACATGTATTGATTGTTTGAATGACTAGAATCGAATAGGAGAATTTGGTATATCCACAACTTCTTTTCCTGAAAATTATGCCAGACTTGGTGAAAAGAAGTTCCTCAACTTTAGTATGCCAGCTAATGAGACAAATATAATGTGGCAAACAGCTAGATCAAAAGCCCACCTACTAAGTTTCGACTAATGAGAAAGACTGCCAACAAAAAGTAATTGGCACTTTAATCAAGTCTGGCAAGCTAATTCACAACTTCTTTTCCTGATATAATTTTTAGATCATAAGTTTTGGGGGTTAATAACAACATCAATATATAGATTAACAATATAAGAATTTAAACTAATGACTTCATCATCTTTTTTCAAAACTTCTTCTTTTTCAGGAATAATTTTCAAGTCACAAGTTTCTAAGGTGAATAACAACATCAGTATATAGATTAACAACATGAAAATTTAAATTAACGACTTCATCATCCTTTTTCACACTTCTTCTTTTCTAGGTATAATTTTCAAATCACAAGTTTCAGGAGTCAATAACAATATCAATATATAGATTAACAACATGAGAATTTAAATTAACGACTTCATCATCCTTTTTCACAACTTCATCTTTTCCAGTTATAATTTTCAAGTCACAAGTTTCAGGGGTCAGTAACAATATCAATATATAAATTAATAACATAAGAATTTAAATTAAGGACTTCATCATCCTTTTTCACAACTTTTTCTTTTACAGGTATAATTTTCTGGTCACAAGTTTCAGGGGTGAATATCAACATCAGTATATAGACTAACAACATGAGAATTTAAATTAATGACTTCTTCATCCTTTTCCACAACTTATTCTTTTCCAGGTGTAATTTTCAAGTCACAAATTTTAGGGGTCAGTAACAACTTTAATATATAGATTAACAACATGAGAATTTAAATTAATGACTTCATCATCCTTTTTCACAACAGGAGAAGATGAAGTGAAGAAGGTGACAGGTGATTGAAGCAAATAAAGGGAAAGGGTGTCTTTTCCAAAGATTTCATAATCTCAAATTCATCCGTTGTGCTTATATGGGATTTGGTATATTGCAAACACTGATTTGTCCTTTTGTTATTTCCAAGGCTTTTTTTTGGGATTTTCCCATTGTTTTACATATGTGTGCGGTTTCAAACAATGAATTCCTAATTTTCCAGATGAATAGAGATTTGAAAGCTAGGAAAAAGAATTCCAAAAAAAAAATTCATTGTTTGTCAAATTCATTCGAGGTTTTCATATCTACAGACAATGAAGTTTATAGAAAAATATTAATGATAATAACCACCCTATGATCAACATAGACTAAAGAATATTTTAATCCT
This sequence comes from Inga leiocalycina, assembly GCA_963242795.1. Taxonomy (NCBI): domain Eukaryota; kingdom Viridiplantae; phylum Streptophyta; class Magnoliopsida; order Fabales; family Fabaceae; genus Inga; species Inga leiocalycina. Next base: position 16,330,760 of record OY725321.1, read on the forward strand.
TTAAGTTTACACTAGGAATATTTTTGGTCCCTTAACTTTATAAAGTATACTTTTGGTTCTATATTTCAAATATTGTTAATGTTACTAACGAAAAATGCTGAAGCAGTAAACTAAAGTGATGACTGTGTAAGCTTAAGTGATGACGGTATAATTAAATGATATTAATCTTAAATTTAAACTATGTTAATTTTAAAAATATCTAAAAACCTAATGAAATAATTTTAGCCCCTTAAGGTTGTCCTCATTTTGGTTTTGGTCTTTCAAATTTCAAATCAAAAGTTTTGGTTCCTTGGGAGGTCAAAATGGTCCAGGTTTTCATTTAGTTATAACGATCATGTTTTAAAACGGAATGAAATTTGAGAAACCAAAACCTCTTATTTGAAATTCGATAGACCCAAAACAACGACGAACTTAAAGGATGTAAGATTAAATTAACTATATATTTTATTTAAAATATTAATTTTTTCACCTAGCATCCCTAACTAATGATAAAATTGTATGACCAATTCATCAAACTCCCTTGGCTAATGATTTTCGTTGAGGGTGATTTTGAGATTTTACAAAAAAAAAAAAAATTTAACGAACTTTTCTTAACTTATAATTAAGTAATTGATTGGGATTAATAAAAAGGATCAAAGGGAGTAATGTTTTTTCTCTCATATTTGTCGTTGTCAAGTCTTTTCTTGTACCATTTTAATTTTTCCCCTCTCATCCATTATTTTCTTTCTTCTTTTTCTTTTAATTATTCCCGCCTGCCCATCCATACTTGTTTATGGATATCGAGAATATACTACTATATTGTTATCAAATTGGTGATTCAATTACTAACAGATGTTGGGTTTAGTAGAAGGAGTTAGTTCCTCATAATATGGCAAACCAAGGTTTGAATTCCCGCAGGAAAAGACATCCACATTTAGTGTCCGACAATACCTCCAATAAAAGGATAGCTATGCTTGGGGGGAAAAAATTGGTGATTCAATGGACTTGTCCAAATATGGTAGCTGATGATGGGCCATCTAGTTTGGACTGAACCGGGCCGTTTTTCTAGCCCAAGTTAACTATTTTTGGGCCCCGACCGAGTCAACCCATTTTCCAACTAATATGCATTGCAGCTCAGAGTATACTTGATCAATATCCCAAAAGAATCACATGACATAAGTATCCCAACAACTTCAACCGCACAAGAGTCACAGATGGAGTATGAGAAACCTGAACACTTTTCCTCGTTTGATCACAGTGAGTGTAGATTTAGACAAAAATTCAGGCAAACATTGTAGACAGTAAACACAAATTATAATACTACATTACTATCCCATTATTTAATATAAAATCCACTATATAATTCAATTTTCAACATCAATACTCGATTTGAACTACAAATTAAATCTTATATTAAGAACTAGAGTTAGCAAAATTTTCAATAAACTATTTGGATCAGATATCTTAAACGGCATTTAATAAGGAGAGTTTAGTGCCCACTAGAGACTGGTAAAACCATTAGTAAAATATTACTTAAAATCTCAAGAAAAAGTAACAACTTGAGATCTCTGACTACCATAAACACACCACTACGTGCTCCACATACAGCAGACCACTCCCCCATTTCCCCATTCTTCTTTTCTTAGATGAATCCAATTTCGCTAGGCCCACCTTCGAGATATATCTAGTTGACATATAAATTTTGTAATTAAATTTATAACATATTTAGGTACAAAATCTCACAAATATGAAATATTATGAACACATGCTATTTAGTTTGAGTGTTGGTCTAGCAAGGTGTCTTTTGGGTTCATCTTGAAAAGAAACAACATATCTCAAACTTTAGCCCTATTTCATTGTTTCCTTTTTCTGGCCATCAGCCCTAATTTATTTTGCAAAACATCTGCACAACTTAAAGCCTTGTATACATCACAAAACAGCATGAAAAGTAGAGGCTCCAAAGTGGCAATTGAACAAACACATCACAAAAGACCGGCCAGTAATGCCTAACCAAATCATTGTATGGAAAAACGGATTGAATCGGCCGGTTCAGATTGAAAACCGGTGAACTGGTCACTAGTCCAATCCGGTTGAGGGAAAAAACATTCGGTCTGACCCGGTGAGAATCGAGGAAATTTGGTCTGAATGGGGATGACCCGACCTAGTCATGGTTTAGCTTTTTTTTTTTTTTTTTTTACTTTTTTACACTCCAAATGAAGTCGTTTTGGCTTTTTTTAAAAAAATATTTTCCTAACATTTTTTAATTTATAAAGAGCTTTAAAAGGATTGTGAAATACTTTTGGCATTGGTTGGGGGAAAAACATTATGTGCTTAATGATATTTTTTTAGGTATTAGGTTCAAGAGGTTATATTGAGATTATTAGTTGAAAAATAACGCTGATATAATTTTTTGAATGGTATTTATGAATATTTAAATTATATATTTTTTTAATTGACCCCCGGTCTAACCCCCGGATTGACCCCAATCTGAACCACTGACATTTAACCCAATGTCTCGACCGGTTCAATATCTAGTCCGTTTTTCGGTACCTTGAACCAAACTAAGTCCAAGTTCATTGACTCCGCACTTATTAAAGATCAACAATAAACGTCAACGGCTATCGATCAATCATCCTAGTGGAAGGAAGCTATCATATTTATAACTTCTTATAAAGTGGAGTTTCCACTTGCGAGTGGATGATGTGGCATAAGTTTTCTCTCTCTTTTTTCATGCTCCTTTGTTATATAATATTGATGACTTCCTACATATTTCATGATATGGGAGAGGGGTATCTCTATTTCCCTTACCATCCACTTCCCTCCACTTCTTTATTCTCACCGTCAGATTAACTCTGAATGGTTGAGATTTAATATTCTATAAAAATATTATTATAATATTAAATAACAAAAATGTATATAAATAAATTTAAATCATTAAAATTTGATATAACTGTTCATATTTTTATACTTTTGTTAACGTATTTTATGTATAATTTTTAATTTGTATAGGATATTAAATCTCAACCATTTAGAGTTAATCTAATGGTGAGAATAAAGAAGTGGAGGGAAATGGATGGTAAGGGAAGTGGAGAGGCCCTCTCTCCCCCATGATATACATTTTACTTAAAATACTAATTTTTTCACCTAGCATTCCTAACTGATCACAAAAATTTATGACCAATTAATCAAACTCCCTTGGCTAATGATTTCCGTTGAGGGTGATTTTGAGAGTTTACGACCAAAAAAAAAAATTAACCGACTTTACGATAAATTAAAAGGGATTCTCTTTGCATTGAGAATATATAGGGTTATCAAATTGCTGATTCAATAAACTTGTCCAATAACGGGGCTCATGATGGGCCATCTCGTTTGGACTGAACCAGGCCGTTGTTCTAGCCCAAGTCAACTCATTTTCCAACAAATTTGCATTGCAACTCAATGTACAATTACATCAACACACCATTACCGTGAAATCTATGGAAGAGGCTAGTCATTCCCAACGTAATGAATCAAGATTTGAATCTCCACTGAAAAAAACACCCACATTTAATACCCGATATTCCTCAAATAGAATTGCCTACAATAGGAGGATACCTATACTTGGCTATACTTGGCAAGAAAAAAAAAATTACATCAATATCCAAAAGAATCACATCACATAAGCATCCCAACAACTTCAACCCCACAAAAGTCACAAATGGAGTATGAGAAACCAGAATACTTTTCCTCATTGAATGATCCCAGTGAATGTAGAAAACGACAGGAAATAGTTTTAGACCAAAAAACAGGCAAAATCAGCATTCAGTAACCCAAACAGAAGACTTTTGTATCTAAAAAGGCATTTGATAAGGAGAGTTCGGTGCCAACCATAAAGATTGACATAACAATTTATACGAGGTAATAACATATTACTTGGAATCTCAAGACAGTGTAACAACTTGAGATCTCTGTATAGTCTAAGAAGTTTCATAAACACAAAAAATTCCAAAATATTAGGATCATACTTCATTATCACGCATCCCGACCCTTTTGATGGTAATATAAGTAAACAACATAAACATAATATCAGAATTCGTCAACCCGGTTAAGGTTTCAAGCAGAAAACCAACATGAAAGCTGCTCCTGCAAAAGTAATTTCCGCCCCAAAACGCACCATTTAAGATCCAAAATGTTGGCAGAGTTCTTCGATGAAGTTCTCTCCATAGTCTATCCTCATTCATGCAGATCCATCAAAAGATTACAGGCTCAAATTCCAAGAACCAATCCATCATGCCATGGCGTCCACAACACTGAAATTTCTTTCCATAGCATAATCCAAAAAAGCATACAGAGGAAACACTCGTTCCTGGTACTTTTGATGAAACCCATCTAATTCTGCCTTGGCCTTTGCCTTCAGCTCCTCAGCAAATTCAACTGCTTTGTTAATTCCATAAATCTCCACATAACTCCTCCCTCGGTTTTTTGCCTCACTTTCTTCCTCAGATTTAGTTTTTGCTCTTAAAATATCATTCACAATTGCATACAATACTCCAACAGCTCTCCCATACCTCCTCATTCTCTCAATATCATTGTCTTCAGCACCAGCAATAAGTGCTCCACATACAGCAGAACACTCCCCCATTTCACCATACTTCTTTTCTTGGATGAATCCAATTTCGCTAGGCCCACCTTCCAGGTCGAGGAATTGCCCAGCAGCCATGCCAGTGGAGCCTACAGAACGGGCAATCTCAGCAATCACACGGAGGAGTTGGGGCTCAGACACAAGGTGTGAGGGAGTATTGGAAACAATGTGACGAAATCCAAGCGGAAACAGAGCGTCACCGGCGAGAATGGCCATGTCAACACCATGGACAGTGTGGCTGGACGGTTGGCCTCGACGAGAGGCAGAGTCATCCATGCAGGGTAAGTCATCATGGATCAATGAAGCCGCATGAACCTGCCAGAAATAAACCATTCATTCCAAGGAACCTTTCATGCGTAAGAACTAAGCCACACTGTAGTTACAATAATTTAAGATCTACAGAACAAACTCTAGCTATAAAAAAAATAAGCCAAACTAACTATTCATAACGATAAAAAGATAATATATGTAGTAATAGCCGAAGATTCTGTTGTTCGAGGCCTCTTACAAGTTACAAGTGTCGTTTTATTAGCTGACTAATTCTTTTCTTTTCTTTTCAAAAGCAAAATCGACAAAAAAAAGAAGGAATATGAAACAGGTATTGGAGCAACAATCCAGAGAATAATCAAACAATACGAATGTAATTTTTTGTTTTCTCTTGTGGAGCAACGTAACCCAGAAAAAGAAATTGCAATAACTGTAAGATGAAAAGCGTAAATGAGCGAAGGATTTATAGGTCTGATTAGTAAAGTTAGAATGTGAATAGAAAAAAGTAAAGGAGGGGACCATTTCGAGGGCGCAGGCGGTGGGGAAGGCGGCGCTGCGGTGGCCGCCGAAGAGTTCGCAGGTGGCGATGCACATGACAGGAGCCGAGCGCTTAGCACCTTTAGCGAGGACAGAGTACCTCATGGCTTCGTAGATCTGAGGAGGGAAGTTGACGGGAATAGCTTCGTCAAGCTTGAGATTGATCTGACACATGAGAGAATTCCAGTACGACTTTAAATCGAAGGAAGTTGAAATAACCGGGGAAGAAGAAGAAGAAGAAGAAGAAGCGCGGACTGGAAGGTGAATAAACTTTTGGGGCTTTCTGGGAAGCCATAGGTGGGAAGAAGAAGGAACCATTGCAAAAGAAGGCATCTTGTCGGGAAAATATTGCAGATAGGAATTGGGATTAGAAGAAGAAGAACAAGTAGAGAGAAACAAAAGAATAAAGAACTCAACGGCCTCGCATAGTGAGGGAATATGAAGAGAAAGGAGAGAGCATTTCCATTTGAGGATGAGCCATGAGGATACCGGATGCTATCCGTGCCGTGCCCACTCATTTTACATCGCAGCCGTTGGGGAAAAAATTGTATCTATTAATTTTTTTCTTCATTTTTTTATTAAATATCTTTAAGAAGCCAAATTTAATAGCATTAAATTGTAATCATTAAAATTTAATTTAATAATAAAGACATTTAATAAAAAAAAGAAGAAGAAGAAAATTAAATGAAGACATTCCTGTCAGATTTTTTCCCGCCTTTTTTAAAAGCGACTAACATGAATCATATCAACATTCGACACGTGTATTGCTTTTAAAATTTTTGGTGGGCATTATGGCCACGCTGGACAATTAATTCTCCCAACAACCAATAGTGGAAAACCCCATCCCTTAGTGGCCCATTAGTTACTTAAAAAATTACTCTCAATCCAGATAAGGTTAAATTAATCCTTTTTTTTTTCAGGCTTTCGACATTTTATTTATTTATTTATTTTTGTTCAAAGACATTTTATTTATTTAGTACTAATATTTCACTATTTCTTTACTTTTTGACTTTTTGTTGAAGTTTCGGCATTTCTCCCCCTTCCACTTCCCCGTCACCAAAGTGCTCTAATGACGTTTTATTTATTTCTTTATTTACCAAATTGCCCTCGAAATTATCGCAAACATTTTCACAAGCTGAATAAAATCCCTCGTTTCCTGTTTGATTGAGGGTCTGTTTGGAAAAGTTTTTGGGTACAAAAAAAGCCCATCTGATTACCAAAAGCCCATTTAAGATGTTTGGGAAAACTTTTGAGTTGGTTGGGTTTATGAAAAAAATGGAGCTTTTGGGAGAAGATGATCCAAGTAGCTTCTCATACTCCAAAAGCCCATTCATGTATTTTTTTTAAAAATAATTGCTCCTTTTTTATTTATCAATTTTTTTAAAAAAATTTTCATTTCAATTATCATAATATATACAACTAATATATATATATAGAGTATTCAATAAAATTCATGCTATTTTCAGTCATTTTCTATCTAAACGGGCTTTTCAAAGTTCAAACGCTAATCCAAATAGGTTTCAGGTTAGAAAAAAACTCACTTCTACCACCGTCAATCCAAACACAAATCACATCTACAATTTAACTTTATTTCTATCTAACTTTTCTAAAATCCCATCTATAAAAAAAACTCAGTGTGCGTTTGAAATGGCTTATTTTTGTCCAAAACGTGCTTATAATTCGTGATTCACGGTATACGAGGTAAGTATGTGAGAGGAGTTTTTTCTCGGCTTACGTAATAAGTGCGTTTTTACTGTATAAAACGCTTAAACAAACAAGCCCTCATTCTCCCCGTTAATCCAAACAAGCACTGAATCCCTGGAATTTACTTCGGCAAGCAGGATGGCAAGTGAAAGTGACAAACCCTTTCTGCCTTTTGCGATAATCATCAACATTCTCCAAAGGCTTCCTATCAAATCCATAGTTCGATTTCAATGTGTGTGTAAGGAATGGAAAAATCTCTTCACAACCCAATCTTTCATCGCTGAACAGGTCCTCCACTCTGCTCGCGACAACCCATTTCTTCTCATCCATGAATACGATTACAAATACAAACGTTCGTCCTTATGTTTGCTTAATCAGAAGATGGAAACCGCTGAAGTTCTGAGCACTCACTCGATCGATTCATTCAGGCGTGGTTGGAGAATCAATGGTTCCTGCAATGGCTTGCTTTGCGTGGAAATTGATACTGAGCAAGGAAGGTTTCCTATTTCGCATTTGCTGTGGAACCCAGTGATCAATGAGGTAAGAGAGGTACCCCAAACACTGAATGATTTTAGGGGCCTTTCTAGGGTAGGATTTGGGTACAGTAGCGTCGTTAATGATTTCAAGGTAGTGAGGCTTTATCATCCAGAGTTGCTTAAAAAGAAGGAAGATCAAAGCTCTCATTCCATCAGGCTTAATCGTGCGCAAATGTTTTCATTAAGTACAGGTTCATGGAAGGAATTAGAAATTGGGGATTTGAATGCAGAATTTTCCCATGACCCTGTCAGTGCAAATGGAAATATTTTTTGGTTTGGATGGGGTTTTTTCCCTATGATAGTTTCTTTTCACATAGCAACAGAAGTGTTTACATTTACAACAATTCAAACTTTACCATCTAGTGTGGATGTAGCTGAGCATTGTTTGTGTCCGTATAGGCCTGATGTGCACGGTAACAAACTTGCTATGTGTGATGGGATCCGTTCTGTGATCAGAGACTCTAGAACTTATTCTATTCATATGTGGGTGGTTGAGGAGGGTGATAGTGAACCTGGGAATAGTTTGATTTGTACTGAGAAATATAAGATTGGACCACTTGCAACTACTTTGAAACCCTTGTGTATTTGGAGGAATCAAATTGTCTGCATTTATGTAGAACGTGAGGCTGAGGGTAAGGGTAAGAGTGACCTAAAGGACTTCCTTTATTTGTTCAATCTTACTACCAAGGAATGGACCAAGTTCCACAACTTCTCAGCTTCTTATGATCGATGTGCTATTTTCAATTATGAGAGGAGCCTTGTGTCTGTTTGCAACATCTAAGGTTGATTAATTAGCCTTGCTTTGAATTAGGATCATTTCTGTATTGCAGGTTTCTTTTGTCTCAGTAATTTTGGTGGAACTTGATCCACAAAACCTCTAATCATATTGGTTTGGATGTTTCTATAATCATTGATCCTCCTTTAGATTTGTGTTTTGGAATGAAGAAATTCAGTACTAGTTGTTCCAGACTTCATTTTTGCTTCAATACCATCGCATGTTCACATTTCATGTATAAATATATACTTTAATTGCTGCTGCTATATAACCTTTTATGGGTTTTATTGAACACTTTATATGCTAAGAGGAAATGAATGGATAACATGACAGATTAAAGCTTCTTGCTTTGACATTTTTTAATCTAAATCAAATGGAGTGATAGGTTCAAATACGCTTTGAGGTGTTGCTTTGTGTTCTTACATAAGGGCTTTCTATGTGTGTTAAATCTCACTACTTAAAGAATTGAAGTATTGATCCTTTATATATGGATGTGGTTTATCATTGTATTTTCATATTACACTGGTATAAAAATTCAGAAACAGGTTTAGTGTCGCTGTTAGCGTATAAAAAAGTTTTGTTTTTGAGAAAATCTCACTCACGTCTCAAGAAGAAAAAATATCAAAAAGGTCCTAGTGTAGATTATTCTATCAAAAAAGTCTTAATGTATATTCTTCTATTAAAAAAGTTCCTAGGAACCTCAGTAACATAAATGGACTTATCAATTGCTACTCTATAACTTAATAATATAGTCACATACATTTGTCAACGGGAACTATTTTAATTTACATAGATGAGTTTATCAACGGTCATTCTATGACTTGTCAATATAGTAATATATACTTGTCAACGGGAATTGTTTTAGTTAACATTGATGGGTTTTTCAATGATCACTATATAGTTTGTCAATATAATTATATTAGTTTGTCAGCGGGAGCTGTTTTAGTTAACATATATTAGCTTGTCAATGATCATTCTATGAGTTGTTAATATAGTTACATACAATTGTTAATAATATAAGTTTACATTTAGAATCTATATCATTGAGGCCCCTACGAGCTTTTTTTATAGAAAAATCTACACTGAAACTTTATAATATTTGTTTTTGTCATTGGGATTTAAGCGAGATTTTCCCTTTGTCCCCCCCCCCTAAATGTGAGAACATGAAAATGGTTGTCAATGGAATAGTCTCCTTAATGTCAATGCAATATTTGGAGGCAATGGTTTTATAGTTTATATTTTGAGAGGAATATTAGTGATATTACAAACAGCCTTATTGAAGGTGGTTCCTGATCAAAATCCGTAGACCTAAAATCTAGCCCATTAATCCATACTGGTGACTGATGCATTTTTTTTAAGGAGAATTACAATCAGGTTCTGTCTAAAAGAAAAAATGAAAAATTGATCCCATGGGTTGTTAATTGCACTCCTTGGGTTATTAATTCATGCCCCTGGAATTGTTAACAGAATCATTTTTTCATTTTTTCTCTTAGGCAGGACCTGATTGTAATTCTCCTTTTTTTTTCAAACTCGTTTGAGATATCTTATTTTTGCACAATAAGTACTTATAAATCGTGATTTATAGTATACAAGGTAAATATGTGAAAGGAGTTTTATCTTGACATACATAATAATTACTTATTCTTGAAAAATAAAATAATCCAAACATGCTATTCGTCACTTCTGGAACTGAGAGTTTCCCTACCACAGTATTATTAGCAACTGCAAAATGGACACATCATTTCAATATTTATACTTTAATATTATATAAAAAATAAACGTAGTTTTATGAAAAAATTTTGGGGCGTGAAATATTTAGAAAGTTTTTATGTGTTATAATCAAGGTTCTGAAATCCGGATCGGTCACTGAACTAGTTGGGGTACTGGGTCAAGATCAGTGGATCATATCGGAGCCAAACCGGAGTTAAATTGGGACTGAACCAATGAGAAATTAAATTTTTTAAATTTATTAATATGAAATTCTGAAGAAAAAATTTTTAAAAAATCAATTTTAAAAAAATAAAAAAATGCTGGCTCAGACCGGACCCCCGAGCAGGACGGTTCCCAGGTCGGACCTATTGGTCCGGTTCGGATTTCAAAACTCTGGTTATGATTGAGTGTTAAATTTTTTTTTAAATTTAATTAGATTCCATGACTGCATATAAATTTGATAAAAATGTATATGTCTGAGTGCCATAAATTATGTGATGTAACATAGAAGAAGAACAAGCAGCGAGACATGAGTTGAAGGGTTAAGGTAATTTTATCTGAAAGTTTTTTCCAAAAGACAATTTTGCTTTTTAAGGGGTAAATTTATCCCAAAAGTGTTAAAAATGGAGCAATTTTGCCCTAATCATTATCTTAATTAATTTTTACCATTAGTTTATCAAATATATTTAAGTTAGCATTCTATATGTTGTTCACGTCATTTTTGTTGAGGTGCAAATTTACTCCGAAAGTTTTAAATTTAAGTTGAAAAAGAAATAACGTAGATGATACATGGATTTTAGGGGTAAATTTGCACCTTAACAAAAATGACGTGAAGGATATATGTACCGACAACTCAACATATTTAGTCAACTAACAGTTAAAATTAACTGAGATAATGGTTAGGACAAAATTATTCTCTTTTTGACACTTCTAAGATAAAATTGCCTCTCAAAAAATTTCAAGATAAAATTATCTCTTAAAAAAACTTTCAAAATAAAATTATCCTTTAACCTAAAATCAACTAGTGCATAAACAACATTTGCAATGGGACATGTAAGGGAGGAACCAAAGGGCGTCATTTGGGAAGGGAACATGAAGAGGAAGGTGAGAGCATTTTCTTCCTACACGTGTCCAATCATCTTCCATCAAAACTGTCCAGTTTTTGATTTTGGGGATGGGCTTACATGAATCAGCGGACTTCGACACGTGTCATTTGCATTTTAAAATTTTCTGCGGACTAATTGCGACTCCAATCGGAAAGCCCGCTCAATTATGTGTGTGTTTGGGATTACTTAATTTTAAAGAATAAGTTTTTATTATGTAAGTTGAGATAAAACTCTTCTTATATATTTATTTTATATACCGTAAATCACAATTTATAAATATTTATTATTCAAAAATAAACTATTCCAAACAAACGCTACTACAAATCTACAACACACCCTTCTATTTCCTAACGTTCAAGTTTCTAATGACGTTTTATTTAAGGAAAATTTCAATCAGCATATTGCAATTTTATTTCAATCAATCTTAACAAAATCTGAAATTTTAACACACTTTTTGGATAAAAATTAAATTAAATTTTGTGAGTAAAATGATAATAATACCTGAATTTTAAAAAAATTGCAATCAGTTCCTAAATAAGAGTTTTTTTTGGAAGAATTACCTGAAAATACTTTGAAGGCAAATTATTTGTTAATTGTTACCATGAAAAATCTATTACATATAACGGAAGATATTTTGCACACAACGGAAGATTGTTTGCATATTTATATAGAAGATTTTTACATACACGAAAGATGGTTTGCATAAAACGGAAGATCGTTTGCACACATGGAAGATCACTTCCACGCTTGGTAGCAATTAGAAATTAATTTGCCTCTAAGGTATTTTTGGGCAATTCTCCCCTTTTCTTTTCTTTTTTTTGTTTTTGAAGAGAAATTATTATTACTATGTCCTTAAAAACCTTTAAATTATTCACAATGCCCATGAAACCTGAGGGTAATACCACTCTAATCCTATTTATAAGTCCTTTTTAACTAATTCTTACATATCAAGGAGAGTTAAGTTATGTTTGGGATAGCTTAAAAAGCACTTATAAGTAAAGCCTTATAAGTGTTTTTTTAAGTAAATCGAGATAAAAATCATCTCACATACTTACCTCATATACAGTAAATCACAATTAAAAAGTACTTATAAGCTAAAATTAAATTATCCCAAATAAGCACTTAGTTAACTAATTAGCTATGGGAAAAATTTTCAATTTCGCCATTATCAATGATTGGTTCTAAAAATCAACATAAATAAATTTCTTTTGTTTATTGTAATTAATATAAGTAAAAAAAAGTACGAAATATATTTACTACCCTAAAACTGGATTTATAAATATGATCAAATTTTTTGATGGACTTATAAATAGGAGTATATTCTAATTAGGCAACTACCATTTTGCCCTTATTAATTTGACGGGCAAAATTGTTAAAAAAAAGAAAAAACTGAAAGAAAAGGTCGAGGGTTTGTGGTTGTTTCGTTATTCCCTCTCGCTTGGGTGACTCAGACACATATTCGCTTGCCTTTGTCACCGCCGTCCTCGCCGTTGCTGTGTTCACCGAACGTCGTCGCCGCTCTGGTCGCCGCTCTCGTCGTGGTCCTCTATCATTGGTATTAGATCGTTGGCACTTTCACCAGCTCTGAGATTTGGAAATTCAATATTTTGGTTAGACTGGTTTGCTTCTCAAACCAACATGCTTCCATGCGATTGTGCGTTTCCTGTCGTTCCCCCTCAACTTTTTTTGTGGCCTCATTCTATTTTAGCAACTCATATTGCTTATTGTACTGCTTTCCTTTGTTGATGCAACTTTTTGGTCTTCATTTCATCTTTCAAACTTATCCATCGATTCAGATTGGAATTAAACTAGGAACTTGGTGCTATTAGTAAAGGCAGATTCAACTGAATTGTTATTGGCATATAGGAATCAAATCAAATCTTTAAATTTGAACTATATTTTTGTATGATTTTGTAAAGAACCGTTAAGCTGGTAGACATTTTAAATAATTCATTCTTATGGATACTTCTTTTTGCTTGCATTTGAGAATGAATTGGACTGTTTCCAATATTTACAATATGGACCATGAATTAGCCAGAACCTAGACCAAATATTATTCCAAAAACTGACCAATTAGTGTCACCATCCTATTCATCTTGTTATGGAAATTCTGGTACTATTTTCGATAACTGGGAATTACTTTTTGTATACTGGAAAATATATCATGATTTTTTGGGCTTTATTAGGTCTTTAAATTGGATGCTGTCGACTGTAAATGCTATGCTTCCATAAAATTGAACAAAATGTGTTTGGTGAAAACTATAGATGAAGTTTTGTCTTCATTCCAAGTTGAACGCACAAATAACTTGTTGACTTATTGAGTTTTTTCATAGTGAAACAACATTTAGAAGCTTGCATTTTAATCTTTTACCATTTATTGATGCAATGAACTGCTAGCCCTTAAGTATAAATGAAGTTGATTTGACTGGTGCATGTCAATAACGAGGTAGCTTGAATGACAACTTTTGTAATGTTAATTGTTGTGAGGCGTCATTAACAAGTAACTTAGCATGACTGACAAGTATTGTTAGAGCATAATAATAAATAAACGGAAATTTTTGTAATGTGATGAAAGTGGATGTCTTGACAGGTTAACAAAATGGGGAAGAAGGCAAACAATATATGAAAATATTTAATTTAAACAAGTTTACCACTCTGATTCTATTTATAAGTCCTTTTTACTAAAAAATTTAGTTCTATTTATAAGTCCAATTTCAAGATAGTAAATGCATTCTGTACCTTTTTACCCCTATTAATTGCAATAAACAAAATAAATTTATTCACGTTGATTTTTGGAACCAATCATAGATAAGGGTGAAATTGGGAATTTAGCCTATATTTAATGAGTTAACTAACTCTCATTGATATATGAAAATTAGTTAAAAGAGATTTATAAATAGGATCAGAGGAGTATATGTTGAACATGTTTTGTATAACCATATTTAAGTCATAATAAGAATATAAGGTTAATATCACTTTTGGTCCTTTAAGTTTCACCTAATTATGGTTTTGGTCCCTTAAATTTGAAAGTGATGGTTTTGGTTCTTCAAGTTTATTCCATTTATAACAATTGATCCTTGAAATTTGAAAAAAACTGGAAACTGCATTTGATGGTGTTAATTTACCCTACGTTGCACTAATTTCATTAACTTTGCTTGTGCGGCACGTTGATTGGGAAAGCTGGCCTAGTAATTATGCTATGTGTGTTATATTGTTATGAGCTAGACATTTTATTCAAAATAAAAATAAAAAAAGACCTCAACCTGAAACCCACAAACACCGAATATAGTGGCAACCCACGAGAAATCAAAAAGAAAGGGAGGAAGGGTTAGGTCAAGAGGATCCTCTTGTGGCAGTGAAGTGGTTGTCGTCGTTACGTTTGCTTAATCTCAAGAAGGGAACTGCTGAAGTTCTGAGCATTCACTCCATCGATTCCTTGAGACGTGATTGGAGAATCATCGATTCCTGCAATGGCTTGCTTTGCGTGGAACTTTATACTGATCAAGGAAGGTTTCCTATTTGGAATTTGCTTTGTAACCCAACGATCAATGAGGTAAGAGAGGTACCCCAAACCCTGAATGATTATAGAAGCCTTTCTAGGGTAGGATTTGGGTACAGTAGCGTCGTTAATGATTTCAGGATAGTGAGGCTTTATCATCCAGAGTTGCTTAAAAAGAAGGAAGATCAAGACTTTTATGTTACCCAGGTTCATCGCGCGCAAATGTTTTCATTGAGCCCAGGATCGTGGAAGGAATTAGAATTTTGGGTTTTGGATACGAATTTTTCACGTGAACCTGTCTCTGCAAATGGAACTATTTTTTGGCATGCAATGAAGGATTTCTCCTATGATAGTTTCTTTTAACATAGCAACGGAAGTGTTTACATTTACAGTAATATGCACTCTACCATTTAGCTTAGCATGACACTACTATAAAAATAGAGGTTAGTGGCGCAACTTTTATGGCACTTCTTTAAAGAAGTGCCATAGCTTCTTTCTAAATTTTTTAATTTTTTTTAAAAAAGCACTTAAGGTGACGCTTCCTTAAGGAAATGCCACAGCTGTTTGGTAACATTAGGTGGTGTTTCCTTGAAGAAGTGCCACCTAAGGTGTTTTTTTTTAAAAAAAAAGAAATAGCAGCTGTGGCGCTTGCTTAAAGAAGTGTCACAGCTGCTTTGTATTTTGTGTGGAGCTTGACTTAAGAAACGCTACACAAAGTAATTTTTTTTAAATTATTCTCTCTCCTGCAATCTAGTTGTATCGCATTTATCCTCTTAGTTTCCACTCTCATCTAACACGTGCCATCACTTATCCTCCTAGTCCCCACATTTTCTCCTTCTCTTCTTTTTGCCATTCATCACTGTCTCCACTTCGATCGCTACTTTCTCCTTATTCCTTTGTCACTCATCACCTTTGTGAGAATTTTCCTTTAAAAAATTTGTGGTCTGCCAGATTTTTACATCTATAAATAATAGATCTTTAATCTCTTTCCCTTCCTTAGAGCTTATGAAGATGGTGACACTTCCTTCCTTCACACGCACACACTCTTTCTCTTTTCACTTGTTTCTTCTTCCATTATTTTTATATTAAGCTTCGAATTGTAGATCTATGTCGTCCAACTTAGTATTAGCCACGAAGTAGTAAGTTTATTTGGTCTAATTGCCATTTTAGCTGCATTATATCACATATATAGCGTACCAGTTTATTTTAAATAATAGTTTTTTACTATTATGCTGCATATGTTTCTATAGGAGAAGAAATATAATCTTTGATTTTTTATGATGGAGGGAATGATGTTCATATTGTTTTATCAATTATTGTATTGGTAAAGAATGTTCATATTTACTTTCAAGTTTCCTACTTTTAATTGTTTTTAATTTTCCTTGATGAAGAATGCTTTTGAAATTTCTTTTCTCATTTTATTTCTGAAAATTATTCTCATTTTTATATGCTAAAAAATAAATGAGATAAAATTAAATGTTATTATATATAAGTTGTATTTATTTAGTAGTTATAATTTTTAGTTAATGTAGTAATTATTAACATTGATGATTTACATAAGTAAAATAATTATTTATTTTAACACTTGTATTTTACTTAGTAATGATTTTGTTAATTAGTTATTTGGTATTTTTTTTCATTTTGTTGTGGATATGAAAATGCGTTTAAAGTGTGTTATCAACTATAATTATAGGGTTCTTTTGATCCAAAAAAAAAATAATTATAGGGTTCTAAAAGAAAAATACGAAAATAATGTTTTTTGAAAAGAAAAAATACCTAGGGTGGCGCTTGCCTGAAGAAGTGCCACAGGAAGTCACTTCTTATGGCACTTCTTCACTCAAGCGCCACCCTAGGTTTTTTTTTAAAAAAAATAATTATTGACTTCATGTGACATTTTTTTAAGGAAGCGCCACAAGAAGTGCTTTTTCTTAAATATATATATATATATATATATATATGTTGTGGCGCTTCTAAACGCCACAGCTTTTTTTAGTGGCGTCTTGATATGTGGCACTTACTAAGCATCACAGCTAATTCAAATAGCGCCACAGTTTTTTTTAGTGGCATCTTGATATGTGGCACTTACTAAGCGTCACAGTTAATTCAAATATAAGCGCCACAGCTTTATTTTTTTTATAGTAATGTGAATGTAGTTGAGCATTGTTATTATACATATAAGCCTAAAGTGTATGGGAACAAACTTGCAATGTGTGATGGTATCTTCCCTGTGATTGGAAACTCTAAAATTTATTGTATTCATTTGTGTGTGATCGAGGAGGGTGCTAGTGAATCTGGGAAGAGCTTGATTTGTACTGAGGAATATCGGATTGGACCACTTTCAAGTGTTTTTTAAACCCTTGTGTATTTGTAGAAATGAAATTGACTGCATTTATGAAGGTGGTGAGGCTGAGGTTGAGGGTGACCCAAAGTCCCAAAGACCTTTCTCTATCTGTTCAATCTCAATATGAAGGAATGGAAGAAGTTCCACTACTTCTAGGCTGCGTATGACCGTTGTGTTATTTTCAATTATGAGAGTAGCCTTGTGTCTGTCTACAATACCTAGGTTTATTGATTAGCTGAGGCCTAAAGTTGGATCATTTCTGTCCTTCTTTTTTTTTTTTTTTTGTCTCAATAATTTTGGGTGAACTTAATCCACAAAACCTCAAGTGAGTAAACTATTTGAGTTGTTGCTTTGTGTTCTTACATAAACCGGTAAACCACATCACCATAGGATTTGGCTTTTCGCCTCTACCCTTTCCCCATCTTTGTCTTTTTTTTTATTGTTAGTTTAATATCTCAACGGTCTAGATTTATTATATTATAAAAATATTATTATAATTTTACCTTAATGATACAAAAAAAATTTTGATACTAGATACAAAATAAATTTGAACTGTTAAAATTATTTTTGTATTTTTAAGGTAAAATTATAATAATATTTTTATATTATGATAAATTTGAACCGTTGAGATTTTAATCTAATGATAAAAAAAAGGGAGGGAAAAGGATGAGAAGAGATGGAAGAGAGAAGCCAAATCCGCCACAATAAGGCCCTTCTGTAAGTATTGCAACTTTTTATATGGATGCGATTTATCATTATATTTATACATTTCACAGGTTTAAAAATTCAGGAACGGATGTTTCAAACTTTGGGCTTACTATCCGTGTTAGGGTATAAAAAGTATTATTTTTTTTCCCTTTTTTTCCCTCTAAATGTGAAAACATGAAAATGATTGTAACTGGAATAGTCTACTAGGGTTTATACTTTGATAGGAATATTAGCTATATCATTTCAATTTTAATGTTTTAACATTATGTAAAATTAAAAAAAGAAAAAGAAACGGAACCAAAGAACCTCATTGAAGATGGTTCATTATTCATGATCAAAATTCTCAAGATGACTATTCTAGATTTGTCTATATATAATGGTTTTTTTATTGATATTTTAATGATTTTCCAAGTGTCAAATATTTATATATAACAGTTTTTAATCATTAAATATTAGACATTATATCTTACGGTTTTTCAAACACAACCGTTATATATAGAGGAATATATTTAATGGACGTAAGATAATGATTATTAAGTATAACAATCTATATTTAACAATTTTTTTAGTAACAATCATAATATATTTTTACAATACTTAACGGTTAAATAATGAACAGTAAAATATTTGTCAGCATATGAAAGGGGTTTATTTGATGGTTATATGTAAAATCAGTTATATATTTAAAATATATCATGACCGTTAAATATATGTGACAAAGTTTTTTAAACAAAAATTGGGGGCTCACTTTCGATTAGCCCGTGCAAAATAATCTCAAAAACAATATATGTACACACCAAACACCCAAACAGATCCAGTTCTGACTGGATGCATCAAAGTATATATAAACAAAACAACAAATCATCAAATTCTATCTACACAATAATTATGAATACATCAAAGCTAAGGAAAGGGAATATACATATGATCAATCTTTTTTCCTTTTCCTAGTCTTAGTAATTTTAATACTCTTTTTTTTAGTTACAATTGTTTTCTTTAATTTGTGAAGCAACTTCCCCCTCTTTGATATCCAAATTCTTTCAAAGTGGTCATGCCTAACACACAAAACATCGTCCTCATTAAATTTTGTCACAAGTGACGACCTTTAGAAAGGATCATCCTCATTGAGTTCATCTCCTGCATCCTTGTTTGTTTTGTTCGATAACAAAACAATAGACCATTTTTTTATTAGCAGGGTCAAGAACATAGAACACTTGTTTGGCTTGAGAAGCCAAAATAAAAGGCTCTTCTTTATACTTTTGCTTATTTAAATTCAATTGTATTAACTCTAACTCATCCATTTTCAAAGCATTATTATTGTCAACCCACTTGCACTCGAAAACCAGAACATGAAATCCTATGTAATCCAACTCCTAAATGTGCTTAACGAATCTTTGCATACTCTTTACCAAAATGCCCAAATCAATACTAACAAAAAACAACTCTAGTAACAACAAACACTTAAAATCACTTAAAAAACAATCTTTACATACTTTTTACCCAAATCAATACTAACAAAAAACAACTTTATTAACAATAAACACTTAAAATCACTCAAGAAAACAATCTTTACATACTCTTTACCCAAATCAATATTAACAAATAACAACTCTAATAATAAGAAACACTTAAATTCAGTGGCAAAACCTTATACACATACAAAATCATTTAAAAAACAATCTTTACATACTATTTACCCAATTCAATATCAAAAAAAGAGCTAAAAAGCCATTATAGTAGAGAAACTCAACTGCACTCACTTTTAACAAGAAGAGAAGAACTCAAACACTGAAACCATGAACCCTATAAGAAGAAACCAACCCAGACGCCACTTGTAAGAGCACCCACAAACCTAGAAAAACTCCTTAACCCACCAAACCCACAAACGATGAACAACAAAGGAGAGCTATGGTGGAAGAGAAGGGGGCAAAACCACCAAGGAAGCGACGGGGGAGAGCAAAATAGTGGTGGAGAAGCTGGAATAGAGTCATCGAGGTGTAGAAATAAGTTCTCTGTAACTTTGTAAGTTTCAAGTATTGAACAAAAATGGGTCTGGAAGATATTTTTAAAAAAGTATACTTAACGGTTGTTATTATAGAACCATTAAACATATTATATATGACGGTTCTTTTTGAACAACCATCAAATATGCATCACCTATATTTTACGGTTTTTTCACACACAACCGTCAAATAAAATATACCATTTTTTCCCAAAAAACCAAACTAATATATAAGGATTGGACTATAAAATCGTTAAATATGTTCTAATATACTTAATAGTTGTTTTAAAAAATCTTTATATATGTGATTCTCGAAACTCCACCTCTGCATATTTAACGGTTTCATTAAAACTGTTAGGATGGAGAGTTATGTATAGACAAATTTGTAATAGTTGACCCAAAATCTAGCCCATACCACCACATCCACTTTACCATCTTCCATCACCTAGCCACATGCTTCAAGTTTGGTGAAGCTTATCGAGGTAACACTTGTGGCATCCCTATTGCCATAAGAGCACTTTCAGGGTTTTGGCAAAAAAAGGAGCACTTACAGAGGTCCGAAAAAAAAAGAAGCACTTATAAAGACTATTATTCCTGAGTAGATCCGGTTTTCGCAAGCTCTGAGCAAATTATTGGCAAAAAAAGAAAAAAAATAGGAAGAAGAAGAAGAAGAAGAAGAAAATTTCACTTAAACTTGAAAAATTTAAATAAATGATTTCCTACTAAAATGAGTTATCAATTATTATATAAGTATAGTTAATGCCTATACACATAGCCAACAAAACTGATTTAGGATTTTTAAGTTTAAGCTGTATTTTTTGATTTTTTTCCTAAAAAAGGTCTGAGTAAATTAGATTGAGCACTAACACATTGTTAAACTGAAAGCCCAGAAAATAACATTGAATAACACACATTTTTATTCATTTACCAGAATAATATCAACTAACTCACAGTATTACAATAGTCCACAAATATATAGACCTGGCACTAATGCACATAGGCCTCAGCCCAATAACCCAATATTGAAAACAATATATCTATTTACAACGCCCCCCCTCAAGTTAGGAACTCTATATTCACAAGTTCCTAAACTTGCTCAAAATATAATCATGTTATGGACCACCGAGTCCTTTCGTAAGAATGTCTACAAGTTGTTCTAATGACCTAACATGCTGGAACACCATCATCTTTTGCACAAGTTTTTCCCGAACAAAGTGACAATCTATCTCGATATACTTTGTCCTTTCGTGAAAAACCGGATTTGTAGCAATATGAATAGTAGCTCTGTTATCACAAAATACCTTCACTAGTTCAATATTGTATATATGTATTTCTTTCATAAGACTTACAATCCATGTGAATTCGGAAGTTGCCATACATAAAGCCCTATACTCAGCCTCCGCAAAAGAAATAGAGACAATGTTTTGCTTCTTTGATTTCCAACAAATTAAGGAACCTCCTAATCTGACCAGAAATCTAGTAACTCATCTTCTTGTATCAGCACACCCGCATGATCAGAATCACAATAAGATTCAAGGTTCATTACACTTCTGGACGCTAAGAAGATTCCATGACCCAGACAATTCTTCAGGTATTTCACTAGCCTCAAGGCTGCCTTCATATGAGATTCCTTATGTAGTTGCATATATTGACTTAGTACCTGTACAGTGAACGAGATATCAGGCCTAGTTAGAGTTAAATATAATAACTTACCCACAAGTCTTCTATACGGTCCGGGATCATTAAGGAAATGGTCATTCTTTGTCTCCTCGGCCGTTATTTTAAGATGTTGCTCAAACGGAGTAAAGGCTTCCTCTATGTTAGCCTCATCTAAACCTATCAAGTCAACAAGTTCAGTAGCATATTTTCTTTAATTAAGAAGTATCCCTTGATGGGATCTCAATACCTCAAGTCCCAAGAAGCATTTTAGAGGGCCAAGATCTCTAATTTTAAATTAATTATGCAAATACCTTTTTACCTTATTAATATCTATCATACTACTACTGGTAATAATTAGATCATCAATATATGCAAGAACAAAAACAATATCAGTTGTGTTTGTTTTTTAAATAAGGCATAATCATACTTGCTTTGGAGAAAGCCTCCCTTAATCAAGGATTGAGTTAACTTCTCATTCCATTGCCTTGAGGCTTGATTAAGGCCATATAAAGCCTTCTCCAATTTGCATAACTTGAAACTACCCTCCCTCTTTTGCTCAAGACCTTGGGGAATATACATATAGACCTCTTCATGTCGGTCTCTCTGTAAGAAAGCATTATCTACATCCATTTGATAAATAAACCAATTATGTACAACAGCAAGTGTTAGCATGATTCTAATGGTGACTATCTTTACAACCGGAGAGAAAGTTTCATAAAAGTCAATGCCTCCCTTTGACTATATCCTTTAGCCATAAGGTGAGCTTTAAACTAATCTAAAGATCTATCAGCTTTATATTTAACCTTATAAACCTACTTACAACCAATGGGTTTCTTACCCTTTGGTAGTGCCACAATCCTCCAAGTTTTGTTTGTTTCCAAAGCCTTAATTTTGTTTTGCATAACTTGGACCCACCTAGGATCCCTTGCTGCCTGCTCATATGAGTTTGGCTCTATTTTTTTGTCAATAGAGGTGAGGAAAGTTTGATATTGTGAGGATAAATCATCATAACAAACAGTAGCAAGAGAAGAATTATCATTAACCAAGTCTACCTCATATTCTCCTATATTATGAGCAAAAGAAGAGGGTAAATACTCACATTGGTAATCCTTGAGATGATGGAGGATGCCTTACCCTGGTAGGCCTGGAAATTATTGGGTTATTGTTGGGTGAAGGATTAGGAGAACCATCCATTACCTCTGTTTGGTTTCTGTGCACATCATCTATTCTATCCTCATGAACATAAATGGGTTGGGGTTCATATAAAAGATTAAAAGGGTTTATTGGGACCTTATTTACCTATTGTTGTTCATCTTGTGACATATTATTAAAAGGCAATTTAGTTTCAACAAAAGTAATATGTCTGCTTACAATTAACCTCTTCGTGATCATATTATATAAAATATATCCCTTTTGAGTAGAGGGATAACCCAAAAACACACAAGGATCAGATTTATGTGCAAACTTATCACCAGAATTTAAATTTGCATTGAAAGACAAACAACCAAATACTCTTAGATGGGATAAAACAGGAGGTTCGCCATAGATCAATTCATATGGTATCATATTTCTTAAAATTTTGGATGGAGTCCTATTAATTAAATAGGCAGCCGTACGTACTGCTTCTCCCTGAAATTTAATAGGTGTATGACAGTAGAACATTATGCTTCTGGCAACCTCTAAGAGGTGTCGATGTTTTCTATCAACCCCCCCCCATTTTGTTTCAGTGTGCTAGGACATGAAGTTTGATGTATTATACCCTTAGACCCAACAAAATCATACATAGTATGGTTAACGAATTCAGTTCCATTGTCAGTTCTGATAATTTTAATTTTCACAGAAAATTGGTTTTGAACATGTGCAACAAACAACTTAATAAACTTGACAACTTCAGATTTATATGACATCAAAAATATCCAAGTTCCTCTAGAAAAGTCATCCACAATAGTCAGAAAATACTTGTAGCCATGATGTGTGGGTGTCATATAAGGTCCCCATACATCCATATGCAAGATTTGAAAAGAATATGCACTTTTAGGACAACTAGAAGGAAAAGGCAATTTGGTATGTTTAGCACGAATACAAGAATCACATTTATTGTTGTCCATGCCATTAGCAGAAACACAGTACTTTCTAACAACACTCAAGTTTCTCAAAGTATCAAGAGGGGCATGCACCATTCTATAATACCATAACAAAGTTTTATCAGTATTACATGAATTAAGCATGTTCACATCTTCTCTAGTCTTATTCTCTCTCTTGAGCACATATAAACCTAAAGAGAGTCTAACAATCCTTCTCTTCATTCCATTGGTCATATCCTACAATATACAATAATGAGGGAAAAAGGAAGCCACACAAGAACAATCCATAGTCAATTTAGCAACAGAAATCAAATTATAACATAATTCTTTTGCATACAAAACGTCACGCAATGTAATGTGATTGGTTAATTTTATTTTACCGGTGTGAGTAACTTTAATTCTTTGACCGTTTAGGACTCTTACCCACTTGAATGGTCCTGGATAAGGTTGTGATTTATCTAACTGACTTAAACTACTTATTATATGACAACTAGCACCGGAATCTAAAATCCAATCATGAGTTAAGACATTAGCATGCAAACCAGGTGCCATTGCTTCTACACTAACCATAACCTCTTTAGGATCCAAGTCCCACTTCAATAGGTCCAAAATTTGATTATATTGTTCTTGTGTGAAAAAGGGGGCCTGAGAGGAACTGACATCTATACTAAAGACCTTAAGAGGAATGTGTTCAATGGTCTGAATGTTCTGACTCCCTTTATCATCCTCTAGTTTCTTCTGTCTTTGAGATGTAGAACTATTTGGGAACCCAATTAACTAATAGCAATTATCACGACGGTGACCCCTTCTGTTGCAATAAGAGCAAGTATACACTAACCGTCCTCTTCCCCTCTCTCATCCACGTCCTCTACCACCTCTAACTGAATTAGTGGCCATAATTGAAGAGTCTTGTGAAAATCCATACGGGTTAGTGGTTATTTGATGATGTGTTTCCTCTTGAATTACCATGGAATATGCCTGGTTAGCAAAAGGAAAGGGGTTCATAAGCAGAATTTGGCTTCTTGTGCTTTGGAAGTTATCATTCAAACCCATAAGAAACTGAAACAAGCACTGCTCCTGTACAACCTTAGACTATTCGACAACAGAACTACAGCTACAATTAGGCATTGGGACAAGAGTAGAATATTCATCCCATAATTACTTTAGTTTAGTATAATAGACAGGGACTAAATTATTCCTCTAAACCAATGAACTTATAGCACGATGCATGGAGTAAATTTTCGCACCATCAATTTTATCAAACCTCTCCTTGAGGTCTATCTAGACAAGGTAGCAATTAAGAGAGAAAACTATACCATATGCAATCCCCTTGTCAACAGAATTGATCAGCCAAGATAATACGACCGAATTGCAGTGGTCCCAGAGGTCCTTCGACTTGTCATCTTGCTACTCACGTTTGCAAGTCCCCTAAATGAAACCAAGCTAGTTCTTGGCATGGAGAGCTAGCTTCATAGCCCTGCTCCAGGTTGAGCAGTTTTCATCCCCAGTGAGAAGTTGGTGAACCAACGTGGTGGCTTGTGTATCAACAGGGTGGAGGTAGAGAGGATGATTGAAATTAACCGATTGGAGGGGATTTTCAATAGAATCAGTCATTCTTGAATTGAGAGGGAAAATCACATGAAAAGAAGACGGCTTGAATCTACCACAGAATTAAAATCATTGCTGAGAACCACGAGATGAGGACGGAATCGCTAGAACACCGCCGACAACCATGAGACTGTGACGGAAGACTCACAAGCTCAAGAACGTGAGGCTTCGCGAAAAACAAAATTGATTGAATCTTAAAGAGTTACTGACTATATCAGGATTTGCAGCAACCAGAATCCATTCTGACAAGAACTCGGTGAAAATGGCAAGAAGGATTCAAGAGAGTGGCGTATACAGATTCAAGAACGTGATGCTTCACGAGAAACAAAATCCTTTTGATCTTCAAGAGTTACCAACTGGATCAGGATTTCGGCAAACAAAATCCATTCTGACTAGGTCTTAGCGAAAACGCACAGAAGGATTCAAGAAAGTGAGGCCTTTGCAAAACAAAAGTTGATCGAGGCTTCAAGAACCACCAAATGGACTAGGATCTAGGCAACCCGAAACTGAAAAATAGGGCTAAAATTGCAACCCACTCTGATACCATGTTAAACTGCAAGCCCAGAAAATAACACTAAATAATACACACATTTTTATTCGTTAACCAGAATAATATCAACTAACTCACAATATTACAATAGTCCACATATATATAGACCTGGAACTAATGCACATGGGCCTCAACCGAATAACCCAATACTGAAAACAATTTATCTATTTACAACATACATCCCTTCGAGTAAATGGAGTCAAATAACATATTTGAGAGAAATCTTAGCAATAGCATTTCAATTTTAATGCTTTAACATTATACTATAAAATAAAAACAAAAACAATTTTTTAGACTTGAAATGTATTTATGTCATGTGCTCGGAGAAAATCTTTCTCCCATAAAAAAAACAATCACCCATCTTCTAACTGCATCTACTAACATATTAGTTCTTTACTTTCTAACTTTATTTTCAATAGAATTTATTTACTACAAAATTTGAATGTACATTTTAAAACTTTTCTTGACTCTTGTTTCACTATCCAGGTTGACAAGTGAGGTTTAGAGTCTTTTTGTACTAAATATCTTTTTTACGGAATGCATTTACCTTTTTTCTAAAGAAAATTAAAATTAAGGATATGAATTTGAAAAGGAGAAAGTGGTTTTGTTTTTAGAAAAAAAAAACACAGAGAGAAAGTGGTTGTAAATGGTGAACACCA
The DNA here is from genome assembly GCA_963242795.1 of Inga leiocalycina. NCBI lineage: Eukaryota > Viridiplantae > Streptophyta > Magnoliopsida > Fabales > Fabaceae > Inga > Inga leiocalycina. The sequence goes on from OY725321.1 coordinate 16,357,105, forward strand.
TAACGTATCATTTTAGTCTTATTTATAATTTTTTTTTGACTAAAAAATTTGATCATATTTATAAGTTCAGTTTCAGAATAGTAAATGCGTTTTGTACTTTTTTACTCTTATTAATTGTAATAAATAAAAAGAATTTATTTATGTTGAATTTTGGAATCAATTATAAATAAAAAAAATTAGAAATTTAACCTATAATTAATAAATTAACTAACTCTTCTTAATATATAAAAATTAATTAAAAAAATTTATAAATAAGATCAGAGTACTAATTCATAATTTAAAATTAGAGAAGAATAGAGAGGGGAATGTGAGAACATTTAATTATTTGCATTTGAGGATGAGGATGCCGTATGCTCTCATCTTCTTACAGATGTCCAATCATTTTCTATCACAACCGTCCATTTTTTGCTTTTTGAGAAGGGCCTAAGATGAACCAGATCGACTAGACACGTGTCATTTGCCTTTTCTCTTGCTTTTAAATTTTCTGTTGACCATTAGAGAAGCCACGTTAGATAATTAATTCTACAACAACCAACAATCAATTCAATAAGGTTACTTTATTTATTTCAGTTGCCATTTGTTTATTTAGGGAAAATGCCTGAAAAATACCTTTGAAGTGCCTAAATACCGATTCAATGCTGTGAAATTCCAAAATATCAATTCAGTGTTGTGTCGGATGAACAGTGTCGGGGTGCGAAAAGACAATTTTACCCTTCAACCCTCCTCCTCGCCACTTCAAAATAACAACTCGAGACTCTTAATTAACAACTCTGAATTTTTAATTAACAACTTCACTTTATTCTTTCACATATTCGTATCTAATTAACAACTACGATTTATTAATATAGTGTTGTTCTTTCATAAATTCAAATTCTTATTAACAACTCCGCTTTATTCTTTCACTTATTCTTGACTAATTCTTTTCTTTTCTTTTCAAAACCAAAATCGACAAAAAATGAAGGAATATGAAACAGGTATTGGAGCAACAATCCAGAGAATAATCAAACAATACGAATGTAATTTTTTGTTTTCTCTTATGGAGCAACGAAACCTAGAAAAAGCAATTGCAATAACTGTAAGATGAAAAGCGTAAATGAATGAAGGATTTATAGGTCTGATTAGTAAAGTTAGAATGTGAATAAAAAAAAGTAAAGGAGGGGACCATTTCGAGGGCGCAGGCGATGGGGAAGGCGGCGCTGCGGTGGCCGCTGAAGAGTTTGCAGGTGGCGATGCACATGACAGGAGCGGAGCGCTTAGCACCTTTAGCGAGGACAGAGTACCTCATGGCTTCGTAGATCTGAGGAGGGAAGTTGACGGGAATAGCTTCGTCAAGCTTGAGATTGATCTAACACATGAGAGAAGTCCAGTATGACTTCAAATCGAAGGAAGTTGAAATAACCGGAGAAGAAGAAGAAGAAGAAGAACGGACTGGAAGGTGAATAAACTTTGGGGGCTTTCTGGGAAGCCATAGGTAGGAAGGAGAAGGAACCATTGCAAAAGAAGGTATCGTATCAGGAAAATATTGTGGATAGGAATTGGGATTACAAGAAAAAGAACCAGTAGAGAGAACAAAAAGAATAAAGAACTCAATGGCGTCGCATCGTGAGGGAATATGAAGAGGAAGGAGAGAGCATTTCCATTTGAGGATAAGCCATGAGGATACCGAATATCAGGGGTGTTCAACAAATTTTCGTCCCGGCCTTCCCATCCCAATCCAGAGAAAATCGGAACGGGATTTTTCTGTCTTGAGACTTTCGGGATGGGAAAAATTCAGGATCGGGAATTTTAAAGTCGCCATTCCCGATCCCAAAATAATAGACATTTTTTTTTTTGGTTTAGGTAAAGGCCCATTTCGGCCCAAGCACGCACTAAAGCAGATCTACATGATCCATCATTCATCATCATACTTCAAGCAAAAAAAAATCCAGTCATCACTCATCAGACGCACTTTCGGGCTCAGCACTTCATCAGTGATCACTCTCGCTCTCTTAGTCTCAGATCTCAGTCTCGTTCTTGTATAGCAGCAAATCGACAGTCATCACTCTCACTCTCTCAGTCGCACAGTCTCACATTCGAACCCCTTCCCTGTCGACGTCCTCGTTCTCCCTAACAGTTGTAACCCCCTTCCACCATACGCTGGGATTAGTTCATAAAAAACATAATTATATGGAATTAGAGACCGTAAGATGGTGATTTGGGACTTATTCAAATAAAACTTCCCAAAATCAGGGTTTACAAAAATTTTTACAAAATCTGTTCACAGCGGTCTCATATTCACATTTCAATACATAATTGGCCTGCACAGGTTGATTTCATTCATATATATCAAAGTACAGCATAAATTTATGACATATTCGGGTTCCATTGATTAATAAAGGGATTATACAAAGGCACAAAGCCAATAATTCTTTTCCCTTATCTTGGGGATTACACAAATACTATCCAATATGATTTACAAAATGATAACAAATTTCCCAAAATAAAGCTCCTAGCCAGGATCTCTATCCACTCTTCGTCGCCCGCTTTCCCTTGGATCCTTCAGCCCTGTCTAAAATTTGTGTTTTGGGAGAGTGAGATTTTAAGGAATTCTCATAGTAACAAATCACTCATAATATGCATAACATCAAAGCATGAAAGTAAATCATCCATACAACACACAGCAATCACAACAACAGTTGCAACGGCCGGGGTAGGTATCATGGGCATTGCCCCTTATGACGGCTCACGCTGAACTGCTTGCTGTATTGCACATCCACATGAACATATCACATATATCACCACAGCTGGGATCCATATAAAACATTTCACAACACACAGCCCCACGGGCTGGACACTCAAACAGGAATCCACGATTCCATAACGCAGCCTCTGTACTTACAACGGCAGATACAACGGTCGGGGTAGGTATCATGAGCATTGCCTCCTACGACAGCTCATGCTGAACTGCTCACATCGTAATGCCCTATGGCCGATAACACATTCACAATGATAAACATGCATACCAAAAATCATACACAACATGCAAGAAGAATCACTACCTTAATCATTCCGGGCGTATCCTGGCGCCGGTTTCTCCCGAATAGGGCAAATGTCAAATCCAATATTCATAATTAGATTCGAAGTGTCAATTCTCTATTCTAATTCTCAATGACCTCATAACACTTAATTTGGTTATCATTATTGCTCTTTTAGAGTCATTAAATACCCTAACAAAACTCTTAAAGGGTTGGAAGAACTATCCCAAAGATCCCCTTTTGGAAGCACAAAAACTGATTTTTCACTACTGCACTCGAGTGAAGAAGGCCTCACACGAGTGATGGTACGGTCTGCACCTCAAGTGCTAGAAAGTAAGGACAGAAAGTGTTTGCCCGATAGCACAAGAACTTTCAAAGAAAAGGTGCACTCGAATGACAACTTAACACTCGCAATTGTTAAAGCGCACTCTTGAATTTTGGACGTGAGTGACAACCCGAGACGAGAGTTCATGGCGTCAAATACACCCTCACTCGAGTAAGAACTCACAATACTTGCACGTGAGGCAACACTCTTGCCTCAACACACGGAAGTAAACCAAGAACACAAAGAGCAGAAAGGGAAAATGCACTACCACACTCGAGTGAGCTCACCCTCACCTGAGTGATGTTCATCCCTCACTCGAGTGAACTCACTCTCACTCGAGTGATTTTATCAGAAACCAGAAAACGCAGTAAAACTAACCATATTTCCTAACACTTGTCCAATTGATCCCAATGGACTCAAAACTTCTACTAAAGCTACTCTCACACAAAAACATCCAAGGAATTCAATGCAATCATCAGAATTATCCAAATCCTACTCCATTATCATGCTTTGGTTTTGGGCAACATAATCATCCAAATTCCAAAATCATCCAAACATACCATTCCCATCCCAAATCAATCATATCTATCCATATACATTTCCAAAACACCCATTTCTATACCAATAACATGCCAAACTACTAATGACCCTATTCCAACAGAAATGGGCAAAAAATCCCAAAAATTCAAATCTTAATCATTTGGCATAAAATATAGATAGGAGGATTGATTTCACTTACCTTATCAAATTTCTCAAAGACACTTCTTGATTCTCTAACTACCAGATTTTCATGATTCATCAAATCACCACTAATAGAGAAACTATAACCATCAAATTGAAGCTCTCACTCCAAGGAACAACATTAATGAAAAGAATTTGAGCAATGGAGGTCATTTACCTACCCAAATCACAAGCTTTTCTTCTTCCTTCTTTGTCTCTAATGGTGCAAGAGAGAGAGAGAGAGAGAAGGAGAGATGGAGTGTGTTGGAGGATGAAGAAATCATCATCTCCCTATGCCTATGCTTCAGCCGAAAAGGAGGGAAGAGAGGAGAGAGAAAACATTAAACAAATAGAATTTGGCTTTTCCAACTCCTCTCCCTCTCAATAACTTGCCACATGCCAGGTTGCTATTGGCTCACACAAAAATAAGTCACCAATTAGCTACTCAAATCCCTCCATTAACCATATAATCACATTCTCATTTTCCCCCTTAGCTAGTAATTAATTTCCGCATTAATCACTAATTCATGACCAATAATTACATTCTTCCAATTTTTCCACCAATTATGACATATTAATTAATATTGTCATAAAACACATAATAATTCCAATTAAATTCATAATTATCCACAATAATCATGATTAGCCCTTAATAAAAAATTGGGATATTACAACAGTCAACAGAGACGGATGTCCGAATCCCATTCCAGGTCGCTCATCATCTCACTGTTTGACAGACGACGGTGTTGCCCTGCTCTAGTCGGCCTTCCCCTGTCTGCATTTCTTCTCCAAATCCCTAGCTTCCAGATCAAGCACTCAAGCTTTATAAGGTATCTAATTGCCATTGGTGTTGCCTACACTCAAGCTCATCTAATTACTCTCTTCGATTTTCATATGAATTCACTAATGTTCCCTGCATTCACTGATGAAGAGAAAACACATACATTGGTCCAAAATCCTGGTTTTCTCCTTTCTCGATTTTTGTTTACTAGTTAGGATTGAAAATCTGATTATGAAAGGGAAAAAAATTAATAGGAGATTAACAGCCAGCCATTATAAACTTGAAACAGATCTTATTAGAATTTAGATATTGAAAATCTCTGGGAATTCAGGAATTTCCCAATCCCGACCTAGGGACTTCCTGTCCCGTCGGAACGGGAAATTTTCGGGATCGGGATCGGGATCAGGAATGAGATTTCCTGATCCCGAACACCCCTACCGAATGCTATCCCGTGCCGTGCCCACTCATTTTCCATCACAACCGTCCTTTGTTTTTTTCTGGGTTTCTCTCTCTGTTTTTTTTTTTGCCGATGTTTTTCTGCCTTTCTCAAGAGTCAAGAGCTACTAACATGAATCATATTTTTAAATTTTTTTTTGGACATTATATATTGGCCACGCTAGACAATTAATTCTCCCAACAACCAATAGTGGAAAACCCCATCAATTAGTGGCCCATTAGTTACTTAAAAAATTACTCTCAAGGTTAAATTAATCCCTTTTTTTTTCAGTCTTTCGACATTTTATTTTTTTAGTACTAGTATTTCACTATTTTATCACAACCGTCGTTTGTTTTTTACTTTTTTTCTGCCTTCCTCTTTTTTCTTTATTTTTTTGCCGATGTTTTTCTGCCTTTCTCAAGAGTCAAGAGCTACTAACATGAATCATATTTTTAAAAAAAAATTTGGACATTATATATTGGCCACGCTAGACAATTAATTCTCCCAACAACCAATAATGGAAAACCCCATCAATTAGTGGCCCATTAGTTACTTAAAAAATTACTCTCAAGGTTAAATTAATCCTTTTTTTCCGAGTCTTTCAACATTTTATTATTATTTTTTTGGTTCAAAGACATTTTATTTATTTAGTACTAGTATTTCACTACTTCATCACAACCGTCCTTTATTTTTTACTTTTTTTGTGCCTTCCTCTTTTTTCTATTTTTGCCGATGTTTTTCTGCCTTTCTCAAGAGTCAAGAGCTACTAACATGAATCATATTTTTAAATTTTTTTGGACATTATATAATCCCTCGTTTCCTCTTCGATTGAATCCATAGAATTTACTCCGGCGAGCAGATGGCGAGTGCAAGTGACAAACCCTTTCTGCCTTTTGAGATAATCATCAACATTCTCCAAAGGCTTCCTACCAAATCCATAGTTCGATTTCAAAGTGTGTGTAAGGATTGGAAAAATCTCTTCACAACCCAATCTTTCATCGCTGAACAGGTCCTCCACTCTGCTCGCCAAAACCCATTGCTTCTCATCCATGAATACGATTACAAATACGGACGTTCGTCCTTACGTTTGCTTAATCAGAAGATGGAAACCGCTGAAGTTCTGAGCACTCACTCGATCGATTCATTCAGGCGTGGTTGGAGAATCAATGGTTCCTGCAATGGCTTGCTTTGCGTGGAACTTGATCCTGAGCCAGGAAGGTTTCCTATTTCGCATTTGCTGTGGAACCCAGTGATCAATGAGGTAAGAGAGGTACCCCAAACACTGAATGATTTTAGGGGCCTTTCTAGGGTAGGATTTGGGTACAGTAGCGTCGTTAAGGATTTCAAGGTAGTGAGGCTTTATCATCCAGAGTTGCTTAAAAAGAAGGAAGATCAAAGCTCTCGTTCCATCAGGCTTAATCATGCACAAATGTTTTCATTAAGTACAGGTTCATGGAAGGAATTAGAAATTGGGGCTTTCGATACAGAAGTTTGCCATGACGCTGTCTGTGCAAATGGAAATATTTTTTGGTTTGGGTGGGGTTTTTTCCCTATGATAGTTTCTTTTCACATAGCAACAGAAGTGTTTACATTTACAACAATTCAAACTATACCATCTAGTGTGGATGTAGCTGAGCATTGTTTGTGTCCGTATAGGCCTGATGTGCACGGTAACAAACTTGCTATGTGTGATGGGGTCCATTCTGTGATCAGAGGCTCTAGAACTTATTGTATTCATATGTGGGTGGTTGAGGAGGGTGATAGTGAATCTGGGAATAGTTTGATTTGTACTGAGAAATATGAGATTGGACCAGTTGCAGCTCTGGCACCCTCGTGTATTTGGAGGAATAATATTGTCTGCATTTATGCAGAACGTGAGGCTGAGGGTAAGGGTGAGGGTGACCTAAAGGACTTCCTTTATTTGTTCAATCTCACTACTAAGGAGTGGACCAAGTTCCACTGCTTCTCAACTGCCTATGATCACTGTGCTATTTTCAATTATGAGAGTAGCCTTGTGCTGTTTGCAACATCTAAGGTTGATTAATTAGCCTTGCTCTCAAGTAGGATCATTTCTGTATTGCAGGTTTCTTTTGTCTCAGTAATTTTGGTGGAACTTAATCCACAACACCTCTAATCATTTTGGTTTGGATGGTTCTATAATCATTGATCCTCCTTTAGATTTGTGTTTTGAAATGAAGAAATTCAGTACTAGTTGTTCCAGACTTCATTTTTGCTTTCAATACCATCGCATGTTCACATTTCATGTATAAATATGTAGTTTAATTGCTGCTGCTATATAATCTTTTATGGGTTTTATTGAACACTTTATATGCTAAGAGGAAATGAATGGACAACATGACAGATTAAAGCTTCTTGCTTTGACATTTTTTTAATCTAAATCAAATGGAGTGATAGGTTCTAATACGCAGCACAAGAGAGTGAACTATCTGAGCTGTTGCTTTGTGTTCTTTTTTTTTTTTGACCAGCGTTGCTTTGTGTTCTTACATAAGGCCTTTCTATGTGTGTTAAATCTCACTAATTAAAGAATTGAAGTATTGCCCCTTTATATTTGGATGTGATTTATCATTATATTTTTATATTACACAGGTATAAAAATTCAGAAACAGATGTTTCAAACTTCCCGGGTTTAGTGTCTGTGTTAGTGTATAAAAAAAAGTTTTGTTTTTGAGAAAATCTCACTCGGTCTCAAGAATCGGAAAAATATCAAAAAGGTCTCAATGTAGACTATTTTATCACAAGGGTCCCAGTGTATATTCTTCTATTAAACAAATCTCTAGAGATCTCAATGACATAAATGGACTTGATAATTGCTACCTATAATTTATCAATATAATCACATATTTATCAACGAAAGTTGTTTTATTTTATATAGATGGGTTTATCAACGGTCATTCTATGACTTATCAATATAGTAATATACACTTGTCAACGGGAGCTGATTTAGTTAACATTTATCAGCTTGTCAATGATCATTCTAATAGTTATCAGTATAGTCATATACATTTACCAATAAGGTAAGTTTATATTTGGAATCTATATTATTAAGGTCCCTACGGGTTTTTTTTGATAAAGGAATCAACATTAGAACTTTTTGATATATATATATATATATTCATTGGAATTTAAGCGAGATTTTCCCTTTGTTTTATCCCCTCTAATTGTGAAAACATGGAAACGGTTGTAACTGGAATAGGCTCCTTAAAGTCAATGCAATATTTTTTTTTTGGGTCAAAAGTGGACTTCCATTATCAACTAAAAGTATGTTTGGAAACATTTATTTTTTGAATATAAGTGCTTATTATGTATGCCGAGATAAACCTCCTCTCACATACTTATCTTGTATACCGTAAATAATGATTTATAAGCACTTATTGTCTAAAAATAAGTTATTCCAAACGAACACTAATTCAAGACAGCTTAGAAGGGAACTGTCAAACAACGCAAGCGAGAAAGACAACATCCAGAACGTAACAAAATGAAACAAAGTAGATAAGGAAGTAAATAATCAACACCCGAACCCTTAGGCTGTGTTTGGTTTGAGGGGAGGAGAGGAATGAGAGGGTGGGTAAATTACCTTTTTGGGTTAAAGGAATTCAAATTTTGAACGGGAATCCAAAATTTTGAAAAGAATAAGAAAGTAAATTTTGGGCGGGAACCCAAAATTTAAAAAAATAAGAGGGTAAATTTTGGATTTCTTTTATCCAAAATTGTAATTTCCCCACCCTCTCTCCTCTCCCCTCTCCCCTCCCCTCCAACCAAACACAGCCTTAGGGTGTGTTTGGTTTGAGGGAGGGTAGGTAAATTACAATTTTAAACAAAAGAAACCTAAAATTTATCTTCTCATTCTTTTAAATTTTGGGTTCCCGCCCAAAATTGGTAACCCAAAATTTAAATACTTTAAATCCAAAAAAGTCATTTAACCTTCCTCCTCTTCCTCCCTCCCGTAGCCTCCCCTCAAACCAAACACACCCTATAGAGTGGGGAAAGCCTCCACTGGTGGCTCACCAATCTGTTGAGCATCCGATGTCAGAATAGTAGGTAAAGAGAGTGATAGTTGCAACACCCATCCAATCGGACACACTCCCTTAAAAAGCATCTGCTGCCAGATGATCTACTGCAGCATTTCCATTTCTCGGGGAAAAACTCAGAGAATCCAATGCAATATTTGGAGGCAATGGTTTTATAGTTTATATTTTGAGAGGAATATTAGCGATATTAGAAACAGCCTCGTTGAAGATGGTTCATGATCAAAATCCGCAGACCCAAAAATCTAGCCCAATAATCAATGCTGGTGACTGATGCATTTTTTTTTACCCACCTCTGGAACTGAAAGAGTTTCACTGCCACAGTATTATTAGCAACTGCAAAATGGACACATCATTTTAGTATTTATATTTTAATATTATATAAAAAATAAACGTAGTTTTATGAAAATTGTTTGGGCGTGAAATATACAGAAAGTTTTTATGTGTGATGATTGAGTGTTAATTTTTTTAAAGATTTAATTAGATTCCATGACCGCATATAAATTTGATAAAAATGTATGTCTGAGTGCCATAAATTTACAGTTGGGAAAACGAGCAGGCCCATGACGGGCTCAGGTCTAAATGAGTCGGTCCGTTTAGGCCCGAGTCTAAAATCGTACCCTTTTAAAGCGATCCGTCCCGTTTAAGGTAGGCCCGTGGACTTTAGGCCCGTTTAAGTTTTTTTTGCCATGCCTTTTTTTTTAGTTTCTTATTCTCCTAAAGACTAAAATACCTAATTTAAAACATAAATATCATCAACACTAATTTAAAACATAAATATTATCCAAGTTTAATAAAACACAAACACTAAGACTTAAGTCCAAACCATAATTAATATTCATAACTAATCAAATAAGTTCACATCCACAATCAAATAAGCCTACAAGCTTCAAATGTCAGTAATAATCAAGGTATTAAAATTCGGACCGGGCATTGAACCGGTCGGGGTACTAGGTTAAGGGTCAGTGGGTCAGACCAGGGTCAAACCGGAACTAAACCGGTGAGAAATTGAAAATTTTAGACTTATAGTATGAAATTTTAAAGGAAAAATTAATTTTTTTTTAAATATGAACCCGGACCGGACCGGTTTACCGGCCGATTAACCGGTTTCCAGGCTTGACTGTCCGGTCCGGTCCGGGTTCAAGAATCTGGGTAATAATAGAAGACCTGATTTGGATTTTGGCGTACACATACAAAAAAAGAAAAAAGAAAATCAAAGAAAAGAAGTTTCAAATAAGGTCTGAGTCAGTGTGAGAGCGTTTCTGATCTGAGGGTTATGCTAGGTTAACTTTACTCTCTGACTAATGCTTGCTGCCCATTGGCCATTGCCTTGTGCCCATTTAAAAAAAAAAAGTTAAACGGACCTAAAAGGGCCAGCCCTGCCTAAAAGGGCCGGCCCTAGAGGGCTACAGGACTGGCCCTTTTAAGCCCGCTTACATTTTCAGCCTCTAAATCATAATCCCGACCCTTAACGGGCTCAGGTATTGGGTCAGACCGAATTCCCGACTCTACATAAATTATGTGATGCAAGATAGAAGAAGAACAAGAAGCAGTGAGACATGAGTTAAAGGGTTAAGGGGTAATTTTATTCTGAAAGTTTTTTCCAAGAGGTAATTTTGCCTCAAAAGTTTTTTTAGGAACAAATTTACCCCGAAAGTGTCAAAGAGGGAGCAACTTTGCCTTAGTCGTTATTCTAGTTAATTTTGACTATTAGCTGACAAAATATGCTGAGTTAGCAGTACATATGTCGTCCACATTAGTTTTGTTGAAGTGCAAATTTGCTCCGAAAGTTTTAAATCTGAGTTGGAAAAGAAATAATGTAGATGACATATGGACTTTAGAAACAAATTTGTACCTTAACAAAAATAACATGAAGGACATATTGACCAACAGCTGAGTATATTTGGTCAACTAACGGTCAAAATTAATTGAGATTACGGTTAGGACAAAATTACTCTCTTCTTAATATTTTCAAGATAAAATTGTCTCTTAAAAAATTTTTAAGACAAAATTACCTTTTGAAAAAAACTTTCAGGATAAATTTACCGATTAAACCAAAAGTCAAATAGTTTATAAACAACATTTGCAATGGGACTTGTAATGGAGAAACCAAAGGGCGTCAAATCGGAAGGGAATATGAAGAGGAAGGTGAGAGCATTTCCTTCCAACACGTGTCCAATCATCTTCCATCAAAACTGTCAACTTTTTGATTTTGGGAATGGGCTTACATGAATCAGAGGACTTCGACACGTGTCATTTGCAATTTTAAAATTTTCTACTGACTATTGCGACTAGGGGTGTGCAATCGGTGTTCGGTTCGGTTTTCGGTGATAACCGAAAAAACCGAACAACCGAAATTACATAATTTTACTGACCGAACCGAAACCGAAATATTGAAATAACCGAAACCGAAATAACCGAGTAATATCGGTTCGGTTTTTGAGGTAGTTCGGTTATTGGGCCTTGTGGCCTTTTTTTTTCTACAAGCCTATCTAATGCCAAAAAACTAGAAGTCTGCAGCCCAAACAAATATTCTAATAATTACAAACCAGTTTTGCAACCCAAACCAATATTCTAATAATTACATACCAGTTTTACGCAATAAAACTAAAGGTGATTTCCAAATTTCAGCAACACAACAAGCATTTAATACTTGTTTTTTACACAATCAAACGCATGTATTGTAAAACAGTGAAAGATGCAACATAATTTACAATTACATGAACGGGGTCTGGAGCATTAGTAGAGCTGTAGAGGCCTAGCTTTATACATCAAAAGAATTACTAGATTGAAGGTCAGGAAATACTGCCAACTGGAGGCCTGCCCTCATATTGGCTAACATCAAAATACAAACTGAACATTTATCATATTGACCAACTATCTTTAAAAGAAATCATATTGAACATCAAAAAACTTGATATACAACAGATTCTGATTCTTCCTTGCTCCTGATTCTTGAATGCCCCCTGTACAACTGAAGGAAAAACAAAAATCAAGCACTTAACAAAATCTGCTTCATATACCAGCAGAATAAATATAGTATATCAATGATTATATTACTACAAGTATGACTATTACAAGTATGACAAGGATCATATTACAGAAATCTGCTTCATATTCCAGAAAAAGTAAATATTACAAGTATGACAAGGAAAATTTGCTTACAAAATCTGCTTCATAGACCAGAATCAAGCACTTACCAAAATGCTTCATATACCAGAATAAATATAGTATATCAATGATTATATTACTACAAGTATGACTATTACAAGTATGACAAGGAAAATTTGCTTACAAAATCTGCTTAATATACCAGAATCAAGCACTTACCAAAATCAGTTTAGAAGATATTGCAGCTAGAAGATATCAACATTTGTCTCCAATGCAATTTTTTGCAAATCTAGCAAATTTAAAAACCAATCAGACTTCATATACCAGAATAAATATAGTATTAAAACTATAAAGTTGTATTCTATTAAGTATAAAAAATCATTACCAAGCTCAATCTTTTGTACATCATCATCTCCTTCTTCAACAAGATATTCCAATGATTGCCTAAGCCAATCTTGAGCACAAATTAGAGATTGCACAACTTTAGGAGTCAAAGAGCTCCTAAATGAATCTAGAACTCTTCCTCCTGTGCTAAATGTAGATTCTGAGGCAACCGTGGAAATTGGCATAGCCAAGACATCTCTAGCTACTTGAGAAAGAACAGGAAATCTAGCACTATTTAGTTTCCACCAAGCTAAAATATCAAAATCATCTTTTCTAATTTCAATTTCCTCATTCAAATACCTATCAACCTCTGTTCTACTTGAATTTTCACCTAAATTTTCATCCATGAATAATTGCTCCTCCATATGAAGCAATTTTCTAATTTTTGCATCAGGGTCTTCATCACCATGAACATCTTCTTGTGTGTTATGCAGCAGCTCACTTTCAGATTGTGTTAATGGGTGAACACTTTGATTGTATTCATTATACATAGAAATCAAAACTTGTTTAATTTGCAGCACCAATTGTTCACTAACTGAATGTGAATACATCTTAGACAAAGCAAATTGCACCCATTTTAACTTATATCGAGGATCAAGAACAGTAGCAACATAAAGAAGCTTGTTCATCTTAAGGATCTCCCCAATATTTATCATACTTCTCTTTCATTTTTTTGGCTATGTTTGTTGTCTCCATAACATCACTCTTCCTCCACTCATCCAAAAACCGATGCAACTTATAGATTTCAGGGAAAAAACAGTTTGATGTCACAAACAAAGAACCAGATATGCGCAACGTAAGCTCATAAAAATGACCTAACATCACAGTTAACCTTCTAACATGCTTCCAATCATCAGTTTCAGGCACTCCCACTCCAAATTGAAGGTCAAAATTAAAGTAAGGATCTTTAAGACTATACCTATTAAAAGCAGCCTCAAATCTTTGGGCAGTCTCTAGCATCAAATATGTTGAGTTCTACCTAGTAGGTACATCTAGACATAACATTTTCTTGCTTTGAATTTTTTCATCCTCACAACTTTCTTTGAACTTTCTCATCCTAAGGGGAGATTGCCTAATAAACCGAACAACCTCTCTTACTTTTTTCACTGAACTTCCTATTTCTTTCAGCCCTTCAGAAACAATTAAATTGAGAATGTGTGCAACACATCTCATGTGTAAGAACTTACATTTCATAATTGCAAAACCCCAATTTATGATTTTGTCCCCCAAATAGCCCACAACCACATCATTAGAACTAGCATTATCTACAGTAATTGTCAACACCCTTTCAATTCCCCATTCAAGTAGACACTTTTCAATTTCCATCCCAATATCACTCCCCTTATGACTGGAAATGGGAATAAAATTCAATATCCTCTTTTTCAAAGCCCATGTGTCATCTATGAAATGGGCAGTAAGACACAAATAATTAACTCTTTGTATAAAAGTCCAAGTGTCTGTGGTAAGGCACACCCTTTGCTTTTTACTAGACAAAAAATCTTTAAATCTAACCTTTTCATCAATATAAATCCCAAAACAGTCACGTGCTATAGTCCATCTTGATGGAATATGAAATTTAGGCTGAGCACAAGACATAAATTTCTTGAATCCAACCCCCTCAACAAACTTGAATGGTAATTCATCAGTTATTATCATGCATGACAAAGCTTTCCTAACAGCATCTTGATCAAATTTCCAATTAGCAAGACCCATTTTATCACCCTCTATATTAAAATTCAAGTGTGATTGTGTCAATTCTTCAGGAGGGGGCCTCTTTTTACAAACTCTCATATGATTGTTAAGTGCAGTAGTACCATTCAATTTAGAACCACATGCAATCTCATTTCCACAGTAATTACACTTACCTTTAACTTCACCAGCCTCATTCACAAATCTAGTGAAATGTTCCCAAGCTTTGGACCTTGGCTTGATGGCCTTTCTTTTACCAAGTCTAGCTGGCACAGGTTCATTAGTCTCAGCAGCAACAGGTTCATTTATTTGAGTGGCACCACCAGCAATTTGAGTATTGGGGCAACCTTCAGTTGTTTGTTCTGCCATACTTTTTAATCCTATTATTAGAAAAAAAACATAAAATTATCAATACTTTGAGATCATGGCTGAACATAGAAACAAAAGCATTGTATACAGAAATGGCTAAACATAGAAACAAAAGCATTGTAAACAGAAATAGCTGAACACAGACACGAAAGCATTGTACACAGAAATGGAGAAAGAAAGGGAGAAAGATAGAGAAAAGAAACGGGGATAGGAGAGAGTGTGAAAGGGAGAGGGAAGATGAAAAGGAGAGGGGGAGGAGAGGTAGAGAGAGGGAGATGCGCAGGGAGGTTGACAGTGAGCATAGTGATGATGATTCCAGGTATAGAGAAAGAAAGCGGCACAGGAAAGATGATGATTACAAAGGTAGAGAGCAGGAGAAGAGTGTCAGCAAGTCAAGTAGGCAAATTGAGAATAATGAGGAGAGCCCAAGCAAACCAAAACACTTGAAGGGGAATTTGATGATGAAGAAGGAACAACTACAGGGAAGCCAAATATAGCTATGGATGTCGATGAAGATGACAAAACTTTGGATATAGAACCTAAGGATTCTATGGAAGTAGATGTTAGCAATGGACCTATTAAATCTAATTTACCAGATGAAGCTAATGATTGTCATGCAGATGAGGAAATTGATCCATTGGATGCTTTCATGAATTCTATGGTTTTGATTGAAGTTGAAAAGCTGAATAGTGATGTGACTCCTGAATCTTCTAATCAGATTACTATCTCAATTGAACACAGACATGAAACTAAGCATTGTACACAGAAATTGTTGAACACAAAAACAAAAGCATTGTACACAAGGAAAAACGAAATGAAGGCTAAAAATAGTATTAGTGGTATCCCAACAGGGTGGGGCTTTATCAGAAAAGATTAAATGTGACCCCAGGGCAAAATGAAATGAAGCTACTTTTTACAGAATCACCAACACCAGAATTGGCCCATGCTAGAACAGAATCAGCAACACCAGAATTAACCCAACAGAAGGAAAAACAAAATGAAGCTAGAACAGAATCAGCAACACCAGAATTAACCCAACAGAAGGAAAAACGAAATAAAGCTACAACAGAATCAGCAACACCAGAATTAACCCAACAGAAGGAAAAACGAAATGAAGCTAGAACAGAATCAGCAACACCAGAATTAACCCAACGGAAGGAAAACGAAATGAAGCTAGAACAGAATCAGCAACACTAGAATAAATGTGACCCCAGGGCAAAATGATGTGGGTTTTATCTGGCCAGATAGCTACTTGTTATTTGCATTGGCCCATGCTTGCTTTTTCCCCTAAAGTATCATCTCAGTTCTCAGAATATCAGCTTCTCAATCATAGAACCCTCACAAAAATACTAACACTATCTCTTTGCACAACCAGTTCCCAACACATAATTTCCCCTTTTCTTTCTCAATCATTTTAGTTCTCTTGATTACATTTATAACTTTGATGATCCCTTAACTCACTTCGATTCAAGAGATGTTTGGTTTTAAGTTCATGATTGATTTTGACATGTAAACGGGCATTTGGATATATTTCATTCATTTCAGACAGAAATGAACATAAGAGTGAAAAAAATTTGACTTCCATGTCCAGTGGAGTGCACACACGAAGAAAGAAATTTTTTTTCCATCGAAAGGTACCTTCTTTATTACAAAAAAGTGAAAAAATTTTCCACATTTCAGACACAAGTAAACACAACAAGTAAGAAAGGCACCTTCTTTCCCTAAAGGTACCATTTTTATTCAAAAAAAGTAAACACATTTCATCATAGCAAACAGAAACACGTCCAGAGATTAAAACTAGAGGAGCAAGAGATTAAACCAAGCAAAAAATTGACTTCCAGAGATTAAAGCTAGAGGAGCAAGCTTACCAGAAACTGAAGCCTCGAGGGTTGAAGATCGACAGACGGTGACGCTTCCACTACCGTTAAGGTGATGTCGTTGAGGGTTAGTGCAACCGGACACTCGTCGACTCACGGCGATTCTTCCACAGTTCCACCAAGCACCGACGGTGAGGTTTTTTCTTCCAACCTTTACCGTCGAGACTCGAGACTCGAGCGGAGAGGAGGACTGGAAGACGATGGAAAGTCGAGACACGAGACTCCAGAGGAGAGAAGGACAGAGAGTTCGGGGGAAAGGAGGACTGGACGACGGAGAGTCAAGATGAGACGAGGATGGAGAGTCGAGAGGAGAGGAGGCTGGGAGGATGAAGGACGGAGGACGGAGGACGGAGGCTGGGAGGGGACAGAGGGTGGAGGACAAACTGAATGAAGGTGAGAATGAGAGGAAGAGAGGAGCGAGGCGAGTGTCGGCTGTCGCTGTGTCGGAGTGATTTAGTGATTTTAGTCAATAGTTTATTTTTCAAAATATCTGAGCAAAAAAAGAAAGAAAATTTTCAAAATTATGTCTGTAGCTCAGGGGTTAGGTTACTGACTTTACTTATTTGTTAGACACTTGGACTGTGGGACTGTTAGATGTGGACATTCGACAAGACAATACATAACACTGACTTTTTTTTTTCATTACAACCAAAACGGACTTATTACACTTGGGCTAAATTAAAAAGATGAAGGGCTTTAAGTCTGGGCTTTTTTCATATAGTTAGGCTAAAAAAAAATGCACAGTATAACAAACTTCGGTTTTAACCGAAATTTTTTTCTTAAAACTGAACCGAAAACCGAAAAACCGAAAAACCGAAGTAATTAACCGATCCCAACCGAATAACAGAAAAAACCGAACCGAAAACACCAAATTAGGTTCGGTTCGGTTCGGTTTCGGTTTGCTTTTGCTCACCCCTAATTGCGACCCCAGGCAGAAGCGGATTTGGCTTGCGTCCTCTGCCTCAGCGTCCGCTGCCGGTCCTTCTCTCTAAAACTACACCGTTTTGGTGTAGTTTTGAGATAAAATGTTGGCTGATCTCTTTTTTTTTTTTTTAAATTGTGTCTAGTATTTTGAAGTATTTTTCTGGATTTATCTAGTATCTTAAAATATTTTTTAAGTAACGTGCACTATCCTAAAATAATTTTTAGTGCTTTTAACCCCTTAAAATATTTTTTTAGTTATACTCAGTCTGTTAGCAGACTGATTATAATTTTACCTTTAATGTATTTTTCAGTTTTAAAAATTACTTTAAAATATTTTAGAGTGGGTGAAAATCAATAAATCAGCACAAAAAAAATAACAACTAAAATTATTTTAAGGATAACTAAAAAAATAACACTAAAAAAATTATAATCAGTCTGCTAACAGACTGAGTATAACTAAAAAAATATTTTAAGGGGTTAAAAGCACTAAAAATTATTTTAGGATAGTGCATGTTACTTAAAAAACATTTTAAGATACTAGATAAATCCAGAAAAATACTTCAAAATATTAGACACAATTTAAAAAAAAAAAGAGAGATCAGCCAACATTTTATCTCAAAACTATACCAAAACGGTGTAGTTTTAGAGAAAAGGACCGGCAGCGGACACTGAGGCAGCGGACGCAAGCCAAGTCCGGCAGAAGCCCGCTCAGTTCCTACAACACACCCTTCTATTTCCTGACGTTCAAGTTTCTAATGACGTTTCATTTAGGCCTTGTTTGATATAATGTGAGGGGAGGGGAGAAAAAGTGGGTAGAGGAATTTTTTTTTTGAAATGGATTTAAAAAAATAAAAAAAAATAGGGTATAAAATTTTTAATTAAGTTTTCTTACTCTTTAATCTTACATATTATCTATATTAAAATTTTATAACCCCACTTCTCTAATTTTCTTAAATTCAATTCATAAAAAATTTTTCTCTCCTCTCTTTCCCTCCGAATCCTTCATACCAAACAGACCCTTAAGGAAAATTTCAATTAGCTTATCATAATTTTATTTCAATCAATCTTAAAAAAATCTGAAATTTTAACAAAATTTTTAGACAAAAATAAAAATAAATTTTGTGAGTAAAAAGATAATAACACCCTTATTTTAGAAAATTTGCAATAAGTTCCTAAGCAAGATTTTTCTTTTTTTGCATTCAAAGAGAAATTATTACTACTATGTCCCTAAAAATAATTACTCACAAGGCCCATGAAACCTGAGGGCAATATCACTTTGATTCTATTTATAAGTCATTTTTAACTAATTCTCACATATTAAGGAATAAGAAGAACTATATTTGGGATTAAAAAGCAGTTATAAGTGCTTTTTACGTAAATCAAGATAAAACTCATCTTACATACTCACCTCGTATAATATAAATCACGATTAAAGAGCACTTATAAACTAAAATTAAACTATCTCAAACAAGCACTTATTTAACTCATGAACTATGAGCTAAATTTTTAATTTCGTCCTTGTCTATGATTGGTTCTAAAAGTCAACATGAATAAATTCCTTTTGTTTATTACAGTTAATAAGGGTAAAAAAGTATAAAATGAATTTACCACCCTGACTCTGGATTTATAAATATGACCAAATTTTTTTATCAAATGACTTATAAATAGGACCAGAGTGGTATATTCTAATTAGACAACTACCATTTTGCCCTTATTAATTTGAGTGGCAAAACTGTTAAAAAAAAGAAAGGGTTATTATAAGTTTTAGTCCTTGAAGTTTGGGTCTGTTTGGGTTTTGGTCCCTGAAGTTTGGAAGTTTGGTTTTTGGTCCCTGTAGTTTGGGCCGTTTGGGGGGTTGGTCCTTGAAGATTTAAAAGGACTTGTTCATGGTTATAACGGTGTTAAATCATCCTACGTGGCTCTAACACCGTTAAAAAAGCTTATGTGTCATGCCTTGTAGATAGGTGACGTGGCAAATGTAATATATAATAATATACTGTAAAAAAAATCACATCACCCACAGAAGCGAAACGCATGGCCATTGCAAGAGGGTCAACGTAAAATCGAAAGGAAAAGGGGAAGTTTTAGGTCAAACCGGACCCACAACCGCTAAAGTCCGACGTGGCCGTAGCCGGAGGGGTGATCACTGTCGTCGACGGTGGAGTGAATATCAGAGGTTGAGTGCTACGTCATTCTCGTTTTTCTGAGGTAAGGAGGTTGCTGTTCTGTTATCGTTGTCGCTGCAAAACCCAAGTTGGTCTGATAGTCTAAAGCATTAGAGTGGTGAAATAGATGAATGGGAAGGGAAAATTTGTGTATGATTTGTTGTTTGGTTTGAAGCTTCTTCTTCGTTTTGATACATCTTAGTGAAATACAAGTAAAGCTTCTTCTTCGTTTTGTATGGTTTGCGAAATTCGTGCTCTGTTTTTCCTTACTTGATTGTTCAATGGTCGGTAACATTCTTCCCAAAACCTCTGGTTTCATCGTATCATAATGTGCCATAGCTGATTGCTACTGTTGAGTGTCCTCTGTTTAGTCATATATATATAGTTATATATCCTCTATTTAGTGCTCTGTATAATTTCATTTGAGTAATATTTATGTCTCTGGTATGGCTACGATTGCGCTGGTGATGTTGATGTCTCTGGTGTTGCATAGGTGAACTATGGATTTAGAAAAAGATAGCAGTGATAGTAGTGCGGTGGATGAGAGTGATAATGGATCAGCGGATTGGCTATCAGATTTTGAGGATAGTGATGAAGAAAATGTAGATGATGACAATTTTAGGCAGTATGTTGATGTTGGCGTAGGTGATGTTTTAGATGAAGTTGTTGGTAGTTCACAATTAATGAGAGTGCAGCCTGAGCAAGAAGAGCAAACAGCGGTGGTTGAGGTGAGAGAGGAGGATATGTTAGCAATGTTGTTTGATTATGAATCTGAGGAGATTGAGGAAGTTGATGGAATGTGTGATGATGAGGATGAAATAGTGGTTGCAGGAAAACACCTAAGATATAACCCCTCAGAGATGTGCAAAGAATTTAAATTTGAGTTGGGGATGGAGTTCACTTCAATTCAGCAATTTAAAAGTGCAGTCAGAGAGCATGCATTGCTAAATGGATATGAAATAAAGTTCATAAAAAATGATAAGGTTAGATGTAGAGTAAAGTGTGTACATAAGGAATGCAAATGGTTAGCATTTGTAAGTAAAGGAAGCGGTGGTGACCTAACATATAGGTTGAAGACACTTCACTCAAAACACACATGTGGGGTGTCGATAAAGGGGAAGAATGCTTCGTACAAGTGGAATTCTGAGAAAATAGTTAACATAATGAGGATCAACAAGAACTTGAAGTTGGCAGATGTAATTGCAGCAGTTAGGGCGCACTACATGGTTGATGTCTTTGTGTGGAAGGCATACAAGGCAAGGAAAAGGGCGAAGTCAATGATTGAGGGTGATTATAAGGAGCAATATCATAAGTTGAGAGATTATTGCAATGAAGTGAAAAAGTATAACCCTGACACAAGCTTTGTATTAGTTACCGATCAACCATATATAGATCATCCTCCTGTATTTAGAAGACTGTATGAGTGTATTAGTGCAGTGAAGCGAGGTTTCTTAGCTGGATGCAGACCTATCATTGGGTTGGATGGGTGTTTTTTGAAGGGGCCGTATGGGGGAATACTACTGGTGGCAGTGGGCCGTGATGCTAATGACCAGTACTTCCCATTGGCTTGGGCTGTTGTTGAGGGAGAGAACAGAGACTCTTGGACATGGTTTTTGCTAAATTTATTTACTGATATTGGCACAATGAGAGAAAGAAGATGGGTGTTTATATCTGACCGGCAAAAGGTATAATATACTATATTTGAACAATTCCTTATTTCCTGTTGGTTGATGTTACTTTCAATTTGCTTAATTATGAATCAATAGCATATGTTTAATTTATGAATGACAATTACATGTAGGTTCTTGTTCCTACATTTGAAGAGCTACTTGAAGGTGCTGAACATAGATTTTGCATTCGGCATTTGTATGCAAATATTAAAGCCAAATATGGCGGAGGGGTTGTGGTTCGTGACTTAATTCTTCGTGCTTCAAAGGCAACTGTTAAGACTGAATGGAAAGAACGAATGAATGAGTTGAAGGCTGTTTCAACTGGAGCATATGAGTATCTATTAGTAATTCCTCCAAGATGTTGGACAAAGTCACACTTCTATGAGACTTCCAAATGCGATATAGTGACCAATAATATGACAGAGTCATTTAATGGAAGACTGTTAGAGGCAAGAGAGATTCCCATTGTGAGCATGCTTGATTGGATCCGAACATACCTAATGACGAGATTTGCTGAAAACCGCGTGAAGGCAGAGAAGTACCGTGACAAGGGGATAGTTTGCCCACGACCTCTTAAGAGATTAGAAAAGGAAATTCAAGAATGTCGAAAGTGGGAAGTAAGATATGCGGGTGATAATCGCTATGAGGTTTCACTTAATAGGCATAAGTATCAAGTTGATCTTACCGCTAGAAGGTGCTCATGTTATTGGTGGCAATTGAATGGTATCCCTTGCAGGTAACAAACATATATTTGTTTTCATTTCACTTATATTTCAGTAGTGAAAAAATGTCTGCTGTGATTATTGCATATTTGAATTTGTATGTGAATTGTTGCATTGCAGTACTCTAAGTGAATTTGGTTGCTGTTTAGAAATTTGGTTGCTGTGATGGGAATTTGTATGGGAATTAAGAAATATTTGACAAAAAATACTCATATGCTGCTGTTTGAGATCGTTGGTTGCTGTTATTGCTGTTTATTGGTTGCTGTTATGGGAATTTGTATGGGAATTTGTAGGGGATTTGAGATCTTTGGTTGCTGTTAATAAAACAACAGCAATATTTGAGATCGTTGGTTGCTATTATTGCTAAACAGAACAGAAAAATACTTGACAGAAAAATATTTCACAGAACAAAAAAATTTGTTGTCATTATTGTTGCTGTTTTAGGCTTTTTCGTTGACTAATAATTAATGTGTTTCTCTCCATTTAACATTATTGCTGTTGTTTTACTGCTGGTACTGATTTCTGCTGTTTTACTGCTGTTTCATGCTTGTTTTATACTTGTTCGTTGACTCATTCAATTTCTGTCCATTTTACATTATTGCTGCTGTTTTACTGCTGTTTCATGCTTGTTTCATGTTGATTACTACTGATTTCTGCTAGTATTAATGTGTTTTACTAAAAATCAGTTTCTTTCAATTGCAATTAAAATTAGCATCTGTTTTATGCTTGTTCGTTGACTCATTCAAAGCAGCATCTGTTTGAATGTGTCTTATTTATTATTCACTTGCTGATAATTGCTGATAAATTTGTTTTAATCGTTGACTGATAATTTTTTTTTAGACATGCACTTGCTTGCATATATGTTAAGAGGGAGGATCCACATGAGTACGTTGACAAATACTTGACTTTGCAATCTTTTGTGGCTTCTTACTCCCCGGTAATTGAGCCTATCAATGGAGACAACATGTGGGAGAAAGTTGATGGTCAACCACTTGATCCTCCACCATATCACAAACGTCCAGGACGACCGCAAAAGAAGAGGATTAGATGAGAACATAAAGGGAACTTTGAAGGAGAAACGAGCAAATACACGTGTCACATGTTCTAACTGTCATAACCAAGGTCACAACCGAAGGTCTTGCAAGGAACCATTGACTAGTAATGCTACTTCAAGCAAGCAACCAAATGTCATTCAACATTCTTGCACACAAGAGTCAATCAATGTAACTCCTCCTGGAGGCAGTCAAATTTGACAGTTATGGTTTAGTTAGTAACAAAGTGACTGTTGGTTTTGGTGACAAAATGTTTGTTGTAATAGTTTAGACAAACTTGACATTTTGTTCTTAACTCAAATTTGACATTTTGCTTGTAATCATAGAAGCAATAGCTTTTGGTATAATTATTACTTGTATTTATAAGAGCACAGCTTTTGGTCTAATTATTACTTGTATTTATAAGAGCAAAGCTTTCAGTCTAATTATTACTTGCTCAATCATTACATAGGCTGAGGTCGTTAAACAAAAAAAAGTTATCTTCTACAAACGCCATTACATAAACAAACTTCATACATTGAAAATGATAACTTTCCATATCAAACAAACATTCACAAAGGCCACTACAAATAAGATCCCTTTCACAAACTTCAACCTCCTTCTCAATTCAATATTGTCTTTCTTCATCTTCTTTAGCTCCTCCACAATTGGATTCTGAATTGGTCCATCAATCCAATCAAAGTAGTTGCATCCCCAACGTGTCTGTGCATCACAAAAAAATTAGAGGACTCATAAACTCATACATTAGGCCATTGCTAACTGTAGAACCTAAGATGATTTAGTGCAATATTTAATACAACAGCCCATGTCATCTAGCAAGCATACAGCACTAGAAAGGCTATGTCATCTACCAAGCATACAACACTATAAACAATGGGTTTGATTTTGCTCATACAGCATCTAGCAAGCAAGCAGCCCATGTGGTTTCTTCATAAGCAATAAGCAAGCATACAGTACATTCAGCATCTAGCAATGGGTTTGATTTTGCTCATACAACATCTAGCAAGCAAGCATACAACACTAGAAACTCATAGACTGTGGTTTCTTCATAAGCAATAAGCAAGCATACAGCATTCAAGATAAATGAAGCCCTATGTCCCATTCAAGATAAATGAACATTTCACATTCCAAAGAATTACAGCATTTCAGCATTCAAGTATATTAAGCCCTATGTACCCATTCAAGATTAATATTCAGCATTTCAGCATATTAAGTACATTCAGCATTTCAGCAATTAATATTGCTTGTAATGTGAACTTCGGATCAGTTGTGCCCTGCGCATTTCACATTCCAAAGAATTACAATTAATATTCCGCATTCAGACTTAGGCAGAATCATCAGCATACTAATTAATCATCAGCATTTACACTGCGCATTTGTTTAACTAAATACATTCAAAATGGATTTAATACTAAAGCACATACTTATTAAAAGATTGCTTCATTGTAGAATGGAATTATGAGTTCACACCACGTCCACTAACCTTAAAATTTGGACACTTCACAAACCTCCTACCATAGTTTTGCTCTGTCCATGAAGTGAGAACAACAACTTCATCCCCACATCTGCACGTTTCACCGACTGTTCTTCCCTTTCTGTTTGAACCCGATGACCGACTAGAAGAAGGCATCAATCCACCAGACAATCGCACCTTCGGTCGCACCGTAGCAGACACTCGCCTTCCTTTAACCTCCTCCAAGCTCGCCCAACCACTTCCCCCTTTTCTTTGACCTCGCAACCCACTGTCGCCGTCTTCCAAGCTCGCCCTAGCCCTCGATTTCTTTTCTCCTTTCAGTGCGTCAATTTTGTGTTTCAGGAGGCTCGTGCGTTTTGCTTCTGTGGGTGCTGTGATTTTTTTTTTACAGTATATTATTATATATTACATTTGCCACATCACCTATCTACAAAGGCATGACACATCAGCTTTTTTAACGGTGTTAGAGCCACGTAGGATGATTTAACACCGTTATAACCATGAGCAAGTCCTTTTAAATCTTCAGGGACCAACCCCCCAAACGGCCCAAACTACAGGGACCAAAACCCAAACTTCCAAACTTCAGGGACCAGAACCCAAACTGACCCAAACTTCAAGGACTAAAACTTATAATAACCCAAAAAGAAAAAACTGAAAGAAAAGGTCGAGGGTTTGTGGTTGTTTCGTTATTCCCTCTCGCTTTGGTGATTCAGACACATATTCGCTTGCCTTTGTCACCGCCGTCCTCACCGTTGCTGTGTTCACCGAACGTTGTCGCCGCTCTGGTCGCCGCTCTCGTCGTGGTCCTCTATCATTGGTATTAGATCGTTGGCACTTTCACCAGCTCTAAGATTTGGAAATTCAATATTTTGGTTAGACTGGTTTGCTTCTCAAACCAACATGCTTCCATGCGATTGTGCGTTTCCTGTTGTTCCCCCTCAACTTTTTTTGTGGCCTCATTCTATTTTAGCAACTCATATTGCTTATTGTACTGCTTTCCTTTGTTGATGCAACTTTTTGGTCTTCATTTCAGGTGTGTTTGTGATAGCGTTTTGAACAGTCAAAACACACTTATTACGCAAGCCGAGAAAAAACTCCTCTCACATACTTATCTCGTATACCGTGAATCACGAATTATAAGCACGTTTTGGACAAAAATAAGCTCTTCCAAACGAGCACGAATTCATCTTTCAAACTTATCCATCGATTCAGATTGGAATTAAACTAGGAACTTGGTGCTATTAGTAAAGGCAGATTCAACTGAATTGTTATTGGCATATAGGAATCAAATCAAATCTTTAAATTTGAACTATATTTTTGTATGATTTTGTAAAGAACCGTTAAGCTGGTAGACATTTTAAATAATTCATTCTTATGGATACTTCTTTTTGCTTGCATTTGAGAATGAATTGTACTGTTTCCAATATTTACAATATGGACCATGAATTAGCCAGAACCTAGACCAAATATTATTCCAAAAACTGACCAATTAGTGTCACCATCCTATTCATATTGTTATGGAAATTCTGGTACTATTTTCGATAACTGGGAATAAATAGGTCTTAATTTCTTTTTGTATACTGGAAAATATATCATGATTTTTTGGGCTTTATTAGGTCTTTAAATAGGATGCTGTCGACTGTAAATGTTATGCTTCCATATAATTCAACAAAATGTGTTTGGTAAAAATTAAAGATGAAGTTTTGTCTTCATTCCAACTTGAACGCATATAACTTGTTGACTTATTGAGTTTTGTCATAGTGAAAGAACATTTAGAAGCTTGCGTTTTAATCTTTTACCATTTATTGATGCAATGAACTGCTAGCCTTTAAGAATAAATGAAGTTGATTTGACTGGTGCATGTCAATAACGAGGTAGCTTGAATGACAACTTTTGTGATGTTAATTGTTGTGAGGCGTCATTAACAAGTAACTTAGCATGACTGACAAGTATTGTTAGAGCATAATAATAAATAAACGGAAATTTTTGTAATGTAATGAAAGTGGATGTCTTGACAGGTTAACAAAGTGGGGAAGAAGGCAAACAATATATGGAAATATTTAATTTAAACAAGTTTACCACTCTGATCCTATTTATAAGTCTTTTTTAACTAAAAAATTTGATTCTATTTATAAGTCCAATTTCAAGGTAGTAAATGCATTCTGTACCTTTTTACCCCCTATTAATTGCAATAAACAAAATAAATTTATTCATGTTGACTATTGGAACCAATCATAGATGAGGGTGAAATTGGAAATTTAGCCTATATTTAATGAGTTAACTAACTCTCCTTGATATGTGAAAATTAGTTAAAAGGAACTTATAAATAGAATCAGAGTGGTATATGTTGAACATGTGTTGTATAACCATATTTAAGTCATAATAAGAATATAAGATTAATATCACTTTTGGTCCTTTAAGTTTTACCTAATTATGGTTTTGGTCCCTTAAATTTGAAAGTGGTGGTTTTGGTTCTTCAAATTTACTCCATTTATAACAATTGATCCTTAAAATTTAAAAAAGACTTGAAACTGCATTTGATGGTGTTAATTTACCCTACGTTGCACTAATTTCATTAACTTTGCTTGTGCGGCACGTTGATTGGGTAAGGTGACCTAGTAATCATACTATGTGTGTAATGAGCTAGACATTTTATTCAAAAATAAAAATTAAAAAAAAAGACCTCAACCTGAAACCCACAAAGACCGACAATAGTGGCAACCCAAGAAATCAAAAAGAAAGGGGGGAAGGGTTAGGTCAAGAGGATCCTCTTGTGGCAGTGAAGTGGTTGTCGTCGTTACGTTTGCTTAATCTCAAGAAGGGAACTGCTGAAGTTCTGAGCATTCACTCCATCGATTCCTTGAGACGTGATTGGAGAATCATCGATTCCTGCAATGGCTTGCTTTGCGTGGAACTTTATACTGATCAAGGAAGGTTTCCTATTTGGCATTTGCTTTGGAACCCAACGATCAATGAGGTAAGAGAGGTACCCCAAACCCTGATTGATTATATGAGCCTTTCTAGGGTAGGATTTGGGTACAGTAGCGTCGTTAATGATTTCAAGATAGTCAGGCTTTATCATCCAGAGTTGCTTAAAAAGAAGTAAGATCAAGACTTTTATGTTACCCAGGTACATCGTGCGCAAATGTTTTTATTGAGCCCAGGTCCGTGGAAGGAATTAGAATTTTGGGTTTTGGATACAAATTTTTCACGTGAACCTGTCTGTGCAAATGGAACTATTTTTTGGTCTGCAATGGAGGATTTCTCCTATGATAGTTTCTTTTAATAGAGCAACGGAAGTGTTTACATTTATAGCAATATGGACTCTACCATTTAGCGTGAATGTAGTTGAGCATTGTTATTGTACATATAGGCCTAAAGTGTATGGGAACAAACTTGCAGTGTGTGATGGTATCTTCCCTGTGATTGGAAACTCTAAAATTTATTGTATTCATATGTGTGTGATCGAGGAGGGTGCCAGTGAATCTGGTAAGAGCTTGATTTGTACTGAGGAATATCGGATTGGACCACTTTCAAGTTTTTTAAACCCTTGTGTATTTGGAGAAATGAAATTGACTGCACATATGAAGGCGGAGGGTGACCCAAAGTCCCAAAGACCTTTCTCTATCTGTTTAATCTTAGTGCCTGTTTGGATTAACGGTGGAGAAAGAATTTTTTTTGCAGATGAGCTTTTGAAAAAGTCATATAAAAAAAAGTTAAATTATAGATGTGATTTGTGTTTGGATTGGTGATGTTAGAAGTGACTTTTTTTTACCTCCATCCGAGTAAAAGCAGCTTTGATTTCCATTTGATAAAAGCTCCATTTTCTACAGAAGCCTAGCCATCACAAACACTCTCCCAAACACATCAAATAGGCTTTTGACCCTTTTAGCTAGAGCCGGTAATATGGGCCCAATCCGCGGGCTCAACCCATGAGCCCGCGGGTTTTGACGGGTTTTCCCAACCAGCAAAAAAGCGGGCCACACAGGCCCACACCGCATAACCCGCAGGTTGATGCAGGCCAGCCCGCGGGTTGGTGACTTGGCCCGCAAAATTTTTTATTATTTATTTATATATAATAATTTTACAAAACTTATAAGTTTTTCACTACTATCTTGGCACCTCCCAATCCAAAGAGAAAAAATATTAGCCTCTTCCCTTCTTCATTAAACAAAATTATTATATCTTGGTTGCTTAAGGATAAGTTTATATTTTGTTTATAAACTTTAAAAAATTTGATAATTTTATCTCTTAAATTGTAGATTATGTTTTTAAATTTTTATAAGAAAAATGATTGATACTAGGAAAGTAAATTTAATTATTCATATATATGTGTCTCATATTTTCAATCTTTTTTAAAAAATAGAAATTTGTTTTTTCAAAAAAAAATGTGGGGGCCCGCGGGCTGGCCCGCAACCCGCACACTGCGGGTTAAGGTTGGGATTTTGCTAGCCTGCAGAAGTGCGGGCTGCACAGGCCACGGGTTGGTGCGGGCCAGCCCGCAACCCTTGGGCTGGCCCGTATTCCCAGCTATACTTTTAACTCCTAAATAAACTTTTTTAACCGCCAAACAGATTCCTAATATGAAGGAATGGAAGAAGTTCCGCTGCTTGTAGGCTGCGTATGACCGTTGTGCTATTTTCAATTGTGCGGGTAGCCTTGTGTCTTGTCTACAACACCTAGGTTTACTGGTTAGCTTAGGCCTGAAGTTGGATCATTTCTATCCCGTTTTTTTTTTTTTTGCTTTTGTCTCAATAATTTTGGGGGAACTTAATCCACAAAACCTCAAGAGAGTGAACTATTTAAGTTGTTGCTTTGTCTTCTTACATAAACCGATGAACCACGTCACCATAAGGCCTTTATGTAAGTATTGCAACTTTTTATGATGCGATTTATCATTATATTTTTACATTTCACCGGAACAAAAATTCAGGAACGGATGTTTCAAACTGAGGGATTACTATCTGTGAGCGCATAAAAAGTATTCCCTTTTTATCTATTTATAAGTATTTTTTTTTATTCTGTAAAACGAACTAATAGTTAAAAGTAATAAGTATGTTAAAAATGTCATGTTTTTTCATATATACTCCTATTTATAAAAAGAGTATAGGAGAGAGAATGGATAAAAAGTATGAGAGATAACTCTTAGTGTATGATAATTAATTATAAATATATGTATTTAATAAGGGTAAAATAGAAAAAAGAAGCTCACATTTTAGACAAAAAGTGAAAATTGCTTATAAAAAAGACCGACTCCATAAAAGAAAAAGTTGTTTATAAATAGGATCTGAGGAAGTATTTTTTTTCCCTCTAAATGTGAAAACATGAAAAATAGTCTACTATAGTTTATATTTTGATAGGAATATTTAGCTATATCATTTTAATTTTAATGTTTTAACATTTTGTAAAATTAAAAAAAAATATGGTACCAAAGAACCTCATTGAAGGTGGTTCATCATTCATGATCAAAATTCTCAATATCACTATTATAGATTTGTCAATGTATAAAGGTTTTTTTTTTGTACCGATATTTAACTGTTTTCAACCGTTAAATATCCAAGAGTCAAATATTTATATATAACCGTTTTTAACCGTTAAATATTGGGCACTATATTTTATGGTTTTTTAAATTCAACCATTATGTATGAAGGATTATATTTAACGGTTGTAAGACAATAACTAATAAATATAACAATATATATTTAATGGTTTTTTAGTAACAACCGTGATATATTTTTACAATACTTAACGGTTAAATGATGAACAGTAAAAATAGTGTCACCATATGAAGAGGTTTATTTGACAATTATATGTAAAATCAATAATATATTGATAATATATTATGATTATTGGCGAATAACCGTTAAATATATATGACAAATTTTATAAAAACAATTTGGGGGCTCACTTTCGATCAGCCCGTGTAAAATAACCTACAAAAACAATATACATATGTACCAGACATCCAAACAAATCCAAATTTGGCTTAATGCATCCAAACATATGTATACAAAATAACAAAGCATTGAATTCTATCAACACAATAATTATGAATACATTAAAGCTAAGGTAAGGAAATATACATATGATCAAGTGTCTTTTTTTTCTGTTCTTAGTCTTAGTAATTTTAATGCTCTTTTTAGCTACAATTGTTTTCTTTAATTTGTGAAGCAACTTTCCCCTCTTTGATGTCCAAATTCTTTTATTGTGGTCATGCCTAACGTACAAAGCATCGTCCCCATTGAATTGTGTTACAAGTGACAACCCTAGGAAAGGATCATCCTCATTAAGTTCACCTCCTTCATCCTCATTTATTTTGTTTGATAACAAAACAATAGACCATTCTTTATTAATAGGGTTAAGAACATAGAACACTTGTTTAGCATGAGAAACTAAAATAAAAGGCTCTTCTTTATACCCTTACTTGGTCAAATTCAATTGTATCAACCCTAACTCATCCACTTTCAAAGCATTATTATTGTCAACCCACTTACACTGGAAAACTGGAACATAAAATCCTACATAATCCAACTCCCAAATGTGCTAAACCAATCTTTACATACTTTTGACCCAAATCAATACTAATAAATAACAACTTTAGTAACAACAAACACTTAAAATCACTCAAAAAACAATTTTTATACACTTTTTACCCAAGTCAATACTAACAAATAACAACTTTATTAACAATAAAAACTTAGAATCACTCAAAAAAACAATCTTTACGTACTCTTTACCCAAATCAATACTAACAAATAATAACTCTAATAACTAGAAACACTTAAAATCAGTGACCAAACCCTATACAAATGCAAAATCACTCAAAAAACAATCTTTACATACTCTTTACCCAAGTCAATATAAAAAAAGAGCTAAAAAGCCACTATAGTAGAGAAACTCAACTAAACTCATTTTTAACAAGAAGAGAAGAGCTCAAATACCGAACTCATGAACCCTAGAAGAAGAAACCAACCCAGATGCCACTTGTAAGAGCCACTAGTACAAAATAGGTGATTTAGACCGGCACATTTAAACCGGTTGTAGTAAATGAGGTTTAAAAGAAATGCGCGGTGGCATTTACGTAATTATAAAGAATTTGGGAGACCGGTTATTATGTTTAACCGGTCTAAAAAATACAATTTAGACCGGTTGCTAGAGAACCGGTCTTAAATGAAGCTTTTTAAGACCGGTTGTCTAACAACCGGTCTTAAAAATTAGCTTTTTAAGACCGGTTGCTAGAGAACCGGTCTTAAATGAAGATTTTTAAGACCGGTTCTCTAACAACCGGTCTTAAAAGGTGATTTTAAGACCGGTTGTTAGACAACCGGTCTTAAAAAGCTTCATTTAAGACCGGTTAAGTCTACTTAACCGGTCTTAAAAAGTTCCCCAAATATTTCCCCCCAACCCCTGCCGCGCGCCCTCTCCATTTCTGAAATTTTTCATCCCAATCATTTCTCTTCTCAGTGCTCAACTCCCCCCTTACCTGATCTAATCGGAACGATCGAATCCAGCAGGTCGCTGCTAATTGTTGTCGCTGTTGGGTCGCCGTCTTCGTTTGGTCCTGGTTTTCTAGCTCCGTCCGTCATTCACTGCTGTTGGGTCGCTGTTCATCGCTTGTTTGAGGTATGCTTCCTCGATCTACATTTACCCCTCAAAAATACTTGCCACTGTAATGGAATTTCAATTATGGCACTTCCTGTTTTAAATAAAATATCTCTTGTGCGTGACTCTGTGGTTAGATAGACTGAGCTTGGGTTTATAGTTTGTATTATAGTTTGTTAATTAACCGGGTTGTTCTGGGTACACATTAATGCACAGTAAAGAATTTTGTGATGTGGGGTATTCAATATGTGTGAACGGTGAATTAGAAAGCGCATCATTTTTATAGAACACAGGATTTGTGATTTGGGTTTTAGCTTGTACTTATTGAGTTATTGACACTTTGTTTTAAGCAAGAATGAAGATAACAATGGTAGTAGTAATGATAATGTGCTTGATAACATGCTTAGTTCTCGTGTGAACTTAGGGAGAAGGTTAGTGGGCGCATTTTGTTATTGGAGAATTTGTAAATTTGTACGGAAATACTGATTTTCGCCATGGCAAGGCAATACTGATAAATCTTATATGCCCCATTCAGTAAAAACCCAAGGTCAGAAAGATGTAGTGATAGCATTAAAGGGTGATGAAAGGAGGAAGCCAAAATTTGGTTTCCTGCTTTTACATAGGAAGCTTTTTTTTTTTTAGTTTTTTTTTATGAAAAGAAACAAGGCGGGCACAAGATTTAGATCCAAGATCCTTGGAGGGAAGGGTACATTAGCTATTCACTACCTCTAATTTTTAATATAAGATCTATTTTAATAAAAAAAATAATTATAAAATGGATCTTATATTAAAAATCGTAGGTCATGGTGTATACTAATTAGAGCTGGTAAAAGGGGTTTAACCCGTGGGTCAAACCCGCCCAATCTGAAAAACTTGGTGGGTTGGGTTGTGAAACACAAGGACTGTTTTGATGCCGGTCTTTTTGGTTCAAACCCATATGGGCCCAACCCGTGATGGGTTAGTTTGTTTTAAATTTTTAAAAAAAATTGCTAAATGTCTTGTCATGTTATCCCTCATGACTTAGACGTTAGTCATTCATTAATATTGTTATTTTAGTTAAAATATGAGTTTGTTAAAGAAAATTTGAGTTGATGTGTCAGCCAGTAAGGATTAAAATAATATAACTTGATGAGTTATCATTTTCTGTTATATTAGACTAACGACGTTAGGAGTGAAAGACTAAAAATGCACTTTTTAAACTTAAAGGACTAAATGAACTTTAATATGAACATAAATGATCAAATGTATACTTTAGCCTTAATTTTTTTATGGTTTAGGTTTGTGTAAAAAAATTCAGTATATTGTTTAAAAAAAGTTTTAAAAATGCAGTATAAAAAAATTTTTAAAAAAAAGGAAAAGGCTATAGGTTGGATTAACTAAATGTCAATCCATATTGATATGGCTCTTTTTATCTGTCATTTAAGGTGTTTTCAAATTAATAGATGGTTTTTTAATATTCTCTAATATAGTAAGCCTTTAACTTAGATCTTCATCTATGTTGAAATAGAGTCTATAGGAATGTAGTCATTTATTCATATTGCTTAGAAGCAATTAACTTGATTTTGTGAGGGTGTGGGTATGACCATCCCGGATATTTATCCATATAGGGGCTGGAATATTATTCGTTAGAGTTCGAGAGGACCTTTGTACTGCCGATTAGCCAACTAAGAGGGATGGAAGGAGATTGCATTTTAAATTCTTCCATGATGATACCATCTCCATCTTCATTCAAAAATGAAGGCCCCGAGATCACTTCTGCTTTGCTTTAAAAATCAAAGATAAAAAATGAAGGCCCCGAGATCACTTCAGTCTCTGTAAGCAGCTGCCATTTTTCATGCATATCTGGGATCTCATTTTGAAGTAGGTCGATAACCTCGTAGGAGTCGCACCTAATCAACACTTCTCTGAACCCCCCATCCCAAACTCTTTTCAGGAAAGAGGAAATGATAGTGTTTATGAGCTCAAGACAAGATACCAGTGCTCCCCAGCCACAATCGATTGATCCTAATAAGCAGAGCACTAAAGGTAGTTGTTGCAACATCGGGCAGTCATCAGAGGGTCCTAACCCGCAAATTACTGGGCTTTGTGATCTTTTTGTCGAGGATCCTCTGAGACGGTTAGTTGCACGGGGTAGTGTGCATAACCTGGGATCAACTGTCCACCACCGACAAATGGAAGGTGATCAAGTCCGGGTGTCAGTTGACGAGGTGATTATTGCGGATGCACCTGTCCCTATCCCTTCTGATGAATTCAAGGTCGTTAGCGATGTCTTGGGCACATTCATCTTGTGGCCAACGAACCTTGTTTCTGGTCGAGCCGAGGATAGTCCGATCAAAGGCCCACCACCAAGTCCGATCAAAGCCCCACCAAGTCCAGCTCCCTTCACTCAGCAAGAAGTTTCACAGCCTCCATTGAATATCATGCAGCAAGTGATTCTGATGGCATATGATACATCCTTCAAAACAAGAGAGTGGCCTACGGATTCAGTTGTTGGACAGTCAGGAGTGACATGCTATCTTGAGAGGGATGATTTGATGTCCCTGGTAGCTCCTGGACAAAATCTTACGATTGGGATTGTCCAACTGTTCTTAATGTAAGTAGCTTCTGCAATTCAAAGTAAATATTTTAAAAGTTTCACCGTTTACCTTTTATTTATGTGCTTGCGTTATTGTAGGTACATGCATCGTAGGTTGGTCTCCTCTGGCAAAAGCGAAAAATTTGGATTCTTATGCCCCCATCACATCCAAGAGAAAGGGACCACTGCTGCTACTAGACATACATACTTGTCACAGAGGCTTAGTGAAACTGGAATCGAGTGTTTCTTGGCTCCATATGTGCATAGGTAAGAAACAAATTGATAGTTTATAATTTATATAATGTTTTATGTTTGCTTATTAATATTCTTCTGTTTTTTTCAGTGATCATTGGCAGTTGCTTCTTCTATGCAAGAGTAGTTACACTGTCATCCTCTTATGTTCCCTCCACTTCAAACCAGAGAATGATTTGAAAAAGACCATTAATTCGTTAGTTTTCTTGCATTCTTACCTTTTGTATGCAAAGTTTATGGAATTTGTGTAAAACCAATAACCTTTGTCATTGTGATGATCATAGGGCTATGCGGACATTCCTACACAGTGCTTGTGGTAAGCATGTTCGTGACTTAAAGGACCCTACATGGATCATGCCAAAGGTTAGTACATATGGATTTGTTTAAAGAATGTAATAAGACATGCCTTTATATTTGTTTTAATGATATCATGTTTTTTCTCAGAGCCGTCGGCAACCAAAGGGGTCCAACTTATGTGGTTTTTATGTTTTGAGACACATTTACAATATTATCACTCTAGGCACGACTGATTTTACTCAAGAGGTAAATTTATATTTCTGAACTTTTGTTTTAATTACTTTATTGTTTTTAAGTTACTAAGTCAATGTTTCGTCTGGTTTTGGTGTTACAGATGTTTGATCTTGCTAATCCCTTTCCTGAAGAAGATATTGATTTCATTCGCACATGTTGTGCTGAATTCATCCATGAGCTATTACAAAAATAGTGAGTTTTTGAATCCAAAGTTCATTGTACATTATTGTAATTTATTATGATAACGCTGGTCTGATGTTGTTCTAGTTATGGTATGAATGAATCAGGTTTTGTTTTACTGTTGTCATTTGGTGATTGTTAATTGCATATACCTAGCTTATATATAGGGATGTGATTGGAGATTATGGAGAATGTTGAGGTGTTGTATATGTATGAGTGATTGAGTTCAGAGAAATTTCTGTCCATCAAATTGCTTACAAGTATATGATTCTTGCAGGTGGATTTTGTGGGAGGACGAGAAACGATGGACTGCCTCATGTTATTAAGGTGTTTAGTAATAAGCCTTTAGTTGACTAGAATTTGCAGTTTTGTATGCAAACTTGTTGATTACTATACTTTGCGCTTAGTTGTTCTTCTGCTTCAATGGCTTTGCCTGCACTTCTGCAAAATCACAAAATAGTTTGAACTTTCTGAGATGAGATTTGGAAATGCTGAAAATTTTAGTGACTTACCATAACACACACACACACGTGATGTGTGTTTTATGACATTTCTTAATCTTAGTTTGGTATTTTTCCACCCATAACTAGGCGAGTTCAATGAATGCATGGGAAAGATGGGATGGTGATTGGTATGTATTGCTGTTTAAAATTGGAGCATTCTGTGCGTGTACATATAATAAAAGGGACGTTTTTAAAAAAAAATGAAGCTTTAAGACCGGTTGTAGTCACAACCGGTCTTAAAAAGTACTTTAAGACCGGTTGTGGGAACAACCGGTCTTAAATATGAGACATTTAAGACCGGTTGCTCCCACAGCTGGTCTTAAATGTCTCATCTTTAAGACCGGTTGTACTTAAATGTCTCATATTTAAAACCTGTTGCTCCCACAACCGGTCTTAAATGTCTCATCTTTAAGACCGGTTGTGGGAGCAACCGGTCTTAAATGTCTCATATTTAAGACCGGTTGCTCCCACAACCGGTCTTAAATGTGGAATTTTAGACCGGTTGTGGGTACAACAGGTCTTAAAAGTTTGACTTTTAAGACCGGTTCTAACAACCAGTCTAAAAAATAACAGACTTTTTAGACCGGCTGTATCAAGACCTAATACAGAACCGGTCTAAAAAGTCATTTTTAACCGGTCTAAAAAGTCATTTTTAACCGGTCTTAAAAGTCATTTTTCTACTGGTGAGCACCCACGAACCCAGAAAAACTGTAAAACCCACCCAACCCACGAATGATGAATAACAAAGAAGAGCTACAACAGAGGAGAAGGGGGGAAAACCACCAAGGGAGCGATGAAGTAGAGTGAAATGGTGGTGAAGAAGTTAGAATAGAGTCATCAGAGTTGTAGAAATGAACTCTTTGTAACTTTGTAAGTTTTAAGTATTGAATGAAAATAGGTCTGGAAGGTGTTTTTAAAATAGTATACTTAATGATTGTTATTAAAAAACTATTAAACATATTATATTAGGTTTTTTTGAACAACCGTTAAAAATATATCACTTATATTTGACTATTTTTTTACTAACAATCTTCAAATAAAAGATACCATTTTTTTTCCAAAAAACTAAACTAATATATAACAATTGAATTATAAAACCTTTAAATATGTTCTAATATACTTAACGGTTGTTTTAAAAAACTGTTATATATTGTATCAATAAAAACTATTATATATATGATTTCCAAAACTCCGTCTCTGCATATATAATGGTTTCATTAAAACCATTAAGTATGAAACGTTGTATATAAACAAATATGGAGTAGTGAACCCAAAATCTAGCTTATACGACGGCATCCGCTATTCCACCTTCCATCACCTAGCCACATGCTTCAAGTTTGGTGAAGCTTATCGAGGAAACATGTGTGGCATGCCTATTGCCATAAGGGCACTTACGGGTTCTGGCCCAAAAAAAAAAAAAAAAGAGCTCTTACAGAGGTCCGAAATAAAAAAGAGCACTTTCAAAAGATTATTATTCCCGAGTAGATCCGGTCTTGGTAAGCTCCGAGCAAATTATTGGCAAAAAAAAATAAAATAAAATATCACTTAAACTTTGAATAAATAATTTCTTATTAAAATAAGTTATTAATTATTATATAAGTATAGTTAATACCTATATATATAGATAACATGACTGATTTAAGATTTTTAAGTTCGAAAGATATTTTGTGATTTGTTTTCCTAAAAAAAGCTCCGAGCAAATTAGATTCAGTACTAACACATCCCTTCCAATAAATGGAGTCAAATAATATATTTGAGATAAATCTTAGCAATAGCATTTCAATTTTAATGCTTTAATATTATACTATAAAATAAAAACAAAACGATTTTTTAGACTTGAAATGTATTTATGTTATGTGCCTGGAGAAAGCCTTTCTCCCACCAAAAAGAGCAATCATCCCATCATCTAACTGCATCTACTAAAACAACACTTATTTTCTTGTAACTTTATTTTCATAAGAATTTATTTACTGCAAAATTTGAATGAACATTTTAAAACTTTTCTCGACTCTTGTTTCACTGTCTAGGTTGACATGTGAGGTTTAGAGTCTTTTTGTACTAATTATCTTTTTTCTGGAATGCATTTTCCTTTTTTCTAAATAAAATCAAAATTAAGGGTATGAATTTGAAAATGAGAAAGTGGTTTTGTTTTTTTTTTAAAGAAAAAAAGAGAGAAAAAGTGGTTGCAAATGGGGAACACCGTCACCGTAACGTAATTCATAATTCAAAATTAGAGGAGAACAGAGACGGGAAGGTGAGAACATTTAATTATTTTCATTTGAGGATGAGGATGCCGTATGCACTTTTCTTCTTATACATGTCCAATCATTTTCTATCACAACCGTCCACTCTTTGCTTTCTGAGAAGGGTCAAGGGACAAAGATGAACCAGATCGACTTGGACACGTCTCATTTTCCTCTTCTCTTGCTTTTAAATTTTCTGTTGACCATTCGAGCACCCCGTCAGACAATTAATTCTCCAACAATAAGGTTAATTTATTTATTGGTAAAATCCTAAATAAATACCATTTAAAAATATAAAATCCTAAAAAGTCTATTAATATTTTAAAAAGATTTAAAGGTACCAAGTATCATATTGGGTTTTTGTAAGTTTTGACACATTTATCATTTTATCCTTCAAATTTTTTTTAAAAATAATAGTGGTGCCCCAGCTGGAGCACCACCGCCGGCCGGCCGCCGGCCGGCCGGCCGCCGCCGCCCCAGTGGCTGGCCGACTGGACCCCTGACAGCCGGAGCTCTAGTTGCAGGCGATAGGAGCTCCGGTCGATGGAAGCTTTTTTACTGGGGAGGGGTTTGTTTTTTGAAAAAAATTTGAAGAGAAATGGTAAGGGGTGGGATGGGTAGAAAAGAAACATGGTGGCAACTGGGTCACCAAAATTTCTTTGATAGATATATATATATACATTATTAAATATGTATAATATAATTAAATGTGCAGTAGCTTTGACAAAGTCAGTAATGACGTTGATAAATTCAATAATGAAAATATCAAAATTCATAATGGTATTAACAAAACCGTTTGCTAATGAATCTTGGCTTGCATATTTTTATCAGTATTTTTGCACAAAACGTTTTTGTCAATCTCATTATTAAATTTGTTAAAATCATTTTATTTATATTATGAATGTTTTCATAATGGAATCTCATAATGGGATTGTCAAAACCATTACTAAACTTGTCAATCTCATTACTCAACTTGTCAATCTCATTACTGAATTCGTTAAAATCATTTTATTTATATTATGAATGTTTTCATAATAGAATCTCATAATGGGATTATCAAAACCATTACTAAACTTGTCAATCTCATTACTCAACTTGTCAATCTCATTACTAAATTTGTTAAAATCATTTTATTTATATTATGAATGTTTTCATAATGGAATTTCATAATAGGATTGTTAAAACCATTACAATTCTTGTTAATCTCATTACTAAACTTGTCAATCTCATACTGAATTTGTTAAAATCATTTTATTTATATTATGAATGATTTCATAATGGAATTTCATAATGGGATTGTCAAAACTATTACAATTCTTGTCAATCTCATTACTAAACTTGTTAATATAAATAAAATGATTTTAATAAATTCAGTAATGAGATTGACAAGTTTAGTAATAGATTGATAAGTTTAGTAATGGTTTTGACAATCCTATTATGAGATTCCATTATAAAAACATTCATAATATAAATAAAATGATTTTAACAAATTTAGTAATGAGATTAATAAGTTTAGTAATGATTTTGACAAGAATTGTAATTGTTTTGATAAAAACGTTTTGTGCAAAAATGCTGATGAAAACATGCAAGTCAAGATTCATCAGCAAACAATTTTATCAATATCATTACGAATTTTATTATTTCTATTACTGACTTTGTCAAAGCTACTGCACGTTTAATTATATTATACATATTTAATAATGTGTATATATATATATATCAAAAAAACTTTGACGGCCCAGTGGCCACCATGCTTCTTTTTTAAAGAGGTGGGATGGGTTCGATCCCACCCCTTGCTATTTCTCTACAATTTTTTTTTTTTAAAAAAAACCCCTCCCCATAAAAAAAGCTTATACCTGCCGGAGCTTCTATCGCCGGCCGAAGCTCCGGCCGTCAGGAGTCTCGGTCGGCGGTGGTGTTCCAACAGGGGCACCACTATTATTTTTTAAGAAAAATTAACGGATAAAATAATAAATGTGTCAAAATTTGAAAAACCCAATTTAGTACTTAGTACCTCTAAATCTTTTTAAAATATTAATAAACCTTTTAGGGTTTTACATTTTTAAATAGTATTTATTTAGAATTTTCCTTTATTTATTTCAGTCGCCATTTATTTATTTTCGTTTTCTTCACCCCTTCAGCTTTTCTCCCTGGTTTTTTTATACGGACCTCCGAAGCGCTTTCCTTCACTCCTTTGAAACAAAAATTCCCCTCCGGCAAAGAGATGGCAAGTGAAAGGGACCAACCCTTTATGCCCTTTGAGATAATCATCAACATTCTCAAAAGGCTTCCGATCAAATCCATAGTTCGGTTTCAGTGTGTGTGTAAGGATTGGAAAAATCTCTTCAAATCTTTCATCGATGAACAGGTCCTCTACTCTGCTCACGAAAACCCTCTTCTTCTCATCCGTGACTACGATTACAACTACAGGCGTTCGTCTTTACGTCTCCTCAATCAGAAGATGGAAACAGTTGAGGTTCTTGGCACATCCTCGATCGATTCCTTCAGGCGTGCTTGGAAAATCATCGGCTCCTCCAATGGCTTGCTTTGTGTCGAACTCGACACTGATAAAGACAGGTTTCCTGTTTCGCTTTGTCTGTGGAACCCTTTGAGCAATGAGGTAAGAGAGGTACCGGAACCACTGTATGATTATACTCACACTTGCAAGGTAGGATTTGGGTTCAGTAGCATCGTTAATGATTACAAGATAGTGAGATTTTATCATTCAAGTTTGCTTCGAAAGGACGCAGAGAAACACTATCCCTGCGACTGGCTTGATTGTGTGCAAGTGTATTCATTAAGGACTGGTTCATGGAAGGAACTAGAAATGGGCCATATGCGGCATGCCAAATTTTTCACCAAGGCTGTCAGTGTAAATGGAACTATTTTCTGCTTTGGGTGGGGTTATAAAATGCTAGTTGCTTTTGACATAGCAACGGAAGTGTTTACATTAACACCAATAGATACTTTATCACCAAATGTGGATATAGATGAGTTTGGTCGTTGTCCATCTACACTTTATGCGCTCGGGAACAAACTTGCTATGTGTGAAGGTTTCTTATTTTGGCAAGAATTATCTAAATCGTATTCCATTCATATATGGGTGATTGAAGAGTGTGCTAGTGAATCTGGGAAGAGTTATGTTTGTACTGAGAAACGTAGGATTGAACCAAATGCAATTGTTCTACGACCCTTGTGGATTTGGAGGAATGAAATAGTCTGCCGATATGAGAAAAGTGAGGATGAGGCAGAGGGTGACCAAGAGAACTTTCTTTATCTGTTCAATCTCACTACTAACGAATGGAAGAAGTTCCCCAACTTTTCAGCTGCCTATTACCGCCGTGATATTTTCACTCTCGAGAAGAGCCTTGCCGCCTGTTTGCAGCACCTAGGTTAACCTTGCTCTGAAGTAGGATCATTTCTATATTCCATGTTTCTTTTGTCTCAGTAATTCTGGTGGAACTTAGTCCACTTAACCTGTTATCATTTTGGTTGTCCCTATAATCCTTGATCCTTGATTCTCCTTTAGAGTTGTGTTCTGGACTGTGGAAATTCAGTACTAGTTGTTCCAAAACTTTATTTTAGCTTTCTATATCATGGTTTAATCATATAGTCTACTTAATTGCTTTCATATACATTTTTTTT
Source organism: Inga leiocalycina (assembly GCA_963242795.1). Classification (NCBI taxonomy): domain Eukaryota; kingdom Viridiplantae; phylum Streptophyta; class Magnoliopsida; order Fabales; family Fabaceae; genus Inga; species Inga leiocalycina. Next base: position 16,399,395 of record OY725321.1, read on the forward strand.
GCTGCTATATGAGTTATTGCTTTGTGTCTCATGGATGAAATATGGTTTAATTGCTATTATACACAGCACAAGGGAGGGAACTATATGGCGCTTAGATTTGGTTGCTATTCTAGCTGATTCCATCTTTTTGGCTTTCCACATCATCAGATGGTTAGTTTAATAGTTATATCTAATTGCTGCTATATAAATTATTTGGTTTTGTTAACCATTATTGTTATATTGTTGCATCATCCAGAGAGCCTCTGGCTGCCTCGTTGAACTATAGCCTTGCTGTGAAACTTTCATTTTTTTGTGGCTGATTTACTTTGAGAGCTTTTGGTGGAAATGAATTCACAAAAGCTAGCATTGAACATTTTGATTGTTTCTATAATCCTTTAAGCCATTTAGATTAGCCAGGTAGAATAGAAATGTTCATTGCTTCATCCTTCCGGATTTATTTTTATTACTGTTGAATTTTAACGTTTGATAGATGAATGTGTAATTTAGTGGTTCCTATATTTAGTTTTGTCATCCAGTTAGTATACCAAGGTTCTATAAGAGGAAAGGAAGGTTAACCAGAGGGATTTATGCTTACTATTTTTTTTTCCTGATAAAGGAGTTAAAAGCCTTTTAATTGAGAGGATTCTGACTTAAATGAACTAAGGGCCTGTTTGATATACTGGAATTGATTTTGATAGAAATGGATATGGATATGGATATGGATATGAGGTTTAAAAATATATTTGGTATGTTATGGAAATAAGACCTAATTTTTAGGTGAAAAGATCAAAATATCCTTCTTAAATTTTTCTTTAAAAAATCCCAAACCAGCTTCATCTCCTTCAAAAAGCAACCAATCAGCTTGCACTATTCAAAACAGCCACATTTCAAATCCATGAAAATCAAGTACAAACCACCGCCGAAGATTCTAATCTTCATCACTTGAAAGCTCAACCTCAATGGCAGACCTGAAGGAGGTGGACCATTACCAGCGTGCATCTTCTCAACGATCTTGTTAGATCCATCATCAATCGTTAAGCCATAGGTACGTCTTCTTTGCCATCGCATTACTCCTTCTTCCTTGTCCTTGTAGTCACAGATGTGGAATGGTGGGATCTAGATGAAGGTGGGTCAGCTAACGATAGAGGTGGGAAGGCAAAATGATGAGAGGCTCACCGACGATGGGTGAGAAACTTGCTAGCGGTGGGGTTGAGGTGCTCGCTGACGGTGGGGTGAGGAGCTCGCCGGTGGTGTGGGTAGAGTTGAACGGCTAGGCCTGGATTAGGGGGAGGGGGAATCAATTTTAGAAAGTGGAATTACAATCTTTAGGTCAGGTGGTGAAAGTCATTTCCACCTATTTTGGTGGATATAGAATTGGAATTGGAAGCCAATTCCATCATATCAAACAAACCATCTCATGGAAATCAATTTCATTTTCATACCCTCTAATTCTATTATACCAAACAGGGCATAAAAATGTCACTTAGAAGAAAAGAAGTTCAGATAGCACCTCTGATTTTGATATTATTGTGTCTTAGCATTTACTTTTACTACGCAATGTGGCAATTGGTGAGGCAAGATAAGTACATAAAACTGGAATTGTCATGTTTCTTCTCGGCTTGATGTATAGCTTTTGCAAAAATATATCTGAAAATATAAGAATAGCAAAATGTATTTTATATAGCTCTGTTTTTTTAGTAAATTACTATACCTCTGTTTTATATAGTGTCGGCATTATGATTGATAAAGCCCATAAATAGACCACAATCAGACCTCAAAATTAAGAACCGAACAACCTCTCTTTAGTGAATTTTTGTTTCTCACTTCCCCAAGTGTTTCAACACCACAATCATATTTGGATAGAATAAGCTTCACCAGTTGAAGCTTGATTTTGACAACCAAGATGTTTAGTTCCCAGTCCTCCCTTTTTCTGATCATTCTGAACAATTGTGATTTGTGAGAAAAATAATGTTAGCAATTGCAAAATGGACACATTATTTCAATTTCAATATTTTGATATTATATAAATAAAAAAGAATAAAATAAGCCTATTTTTATGAAATTGTTTATGCCTGAAGTATTTTAAATTATAAGAGAAGAAAACCTCTAATGCCATTAGTACGGATTTAACGGTTTTTGTGGTGAATACCCTTTTTTAATTGTTCATTGGTATTTTTGCCCCTTTTAAAAGATATTTGTGCTAGACGCTCCTCGGACAAAACTTCATTGATAAATTTGCACCTTAACCCTAATTTTTTTGTTGTGGGGACTTACAGCGGGTCCCTATGCTATCCTTTTTACAACGTTAGATGTCCTTTGGGATCTAGCAATGGGTCTTCGTTTTAAAGCCAAGAAAACAGCTGCAATATTGTCAACAGGCCGGTCACAGAAGTGCTACTGTGTTGAAGGATCCACCACTGTTGGGAGCACATAAATGTAATTTTAAGGCATATTTAGGGTAAAATGTAGCACTGGAAGAACGGGCCGGTCTTTGATGGGTTCGGGCTTAAACAGACTCGAATCCAAAAAAAACCATTGAAATCAGCGGTTTGGCCCATTTAGATGAATCCCTTTGGCTTGTAATTTAAAACATAAATATCATCAAAACTAATTTAAAACATAAATATTTTCCAAGTTTAATAAAACAAAAATATTAAGACTTAACTCCAAACCATAATTAATGTCCACAACCAATCAAACAAGTCTACAACCACAATCAAACTAGTCCACGAGCTTCAAATGTCAGTAATAGCAGAACACCTTATTTAGATTTTAGCGTACACATACCAAAAAAAGGGAAAAAAATAACAGAACACCAGGAGGATGAAAAATCAAGTCCGAATCCAACAAATGTCCAAGGACAAATTTCAACTTGAAGTCTACCTTGTGCCCAGTTAAAAAAAAAAAAAGATTAAACGGGTCTAAAGGGGTCAGCCCTTCTATGCTCGTCTCTTTCTGAAGGCTCTAAATCATAAGCCCAGCCTTTGACAGGCTCGAATCTAAACAAGCTAACCCGACGGACTTTGCCTGATTTCCCGACTCTAGTAAAATGGAAAGGATCAAGTGCAATAAAGTCTACAACTCCGAACTTGCTTTAAGTTGGCTAAAGGAAGTAAACAACCTTGAGATGCGATGAAGAAGCCGACTTTAAACAAGTGAAGGAGCCTCCATTTTATTTTTTCACAGTGGGCATTAATGGAAATATTACAAAATTGATGGCGGTATATTAGTCAAGATTTTTGTTTCTCTCCAAAAACACCCTAATTTAAAGGGAATCAAAATAAGGAGAGGGAAGGAATGAGAGGAGTGTATTTTTGCTCCTCCCCTTTTTAGAATTTCAAATTAAATGAGGGGAGGGGCTCATTTTTCCTCCCTTTCCATCCCCTCCCCTCCAACCAAATAGGCTCTAAAGGCATGAATCTAAAAATCAGAGGCCATGGTTAATTATTAGGAAAATAGCTGAAAAATCTGAATCTATATTGGAACTTTGAAGAGAATAGAGAGGGGAAGCTGTGAGCATTTATTTCCATTTGAGCAAGAGCATGGCATATGCTCTCTTATATTTACATGTTTCCAACCATTTTCCATCGTAACCGTCCAGTATTTGATTCTTGAGAAAGGACTAACATGAATAAGATCCACTTCGACACGTGTCATTTGCTTGTTCTCCTATCTTTAAATTTTCTGTTGCCCATTAGAGAAACCACGTCAGACAATTAATTTTCATTTTATTGACTTATTTTTCTCTCCGAACACGTTTTATTTGCCCTTGAAAAAGGCTTCCTCATGGATGAGTGCATAGTGCACACAGTGTAATCACGGGCTAAGAGAGGACTCAATGACTCAGATAGATGTCCGTTCGGCTGTAAAAAGGATGAAGATATAATGCACCTATTTCACCAGGATTGTGATTATGCTAAGGAAAGATGGGCATCGATGGTGGAGGAATCAAAATGAAACCAATTTCTAAACAAATAGGGAGGGGATTGGATCCGTTGGAATCTTTCACATAAAGCAGGCAGGCAATCCACCAAGAAAATCAAATGGGCTATATCCTTTTTGGCTACATTTGTTGGGACATATGAACTACTAAATGCAGTAAACTGTTTGGGGTAGAGGATGCAATAGTAGATACAAGTATGGACTCAGTCTTAATGAAAGCATGCTAAGATCAAGATCTTCTGGAGAGATGCAGATTTAATTAAGGCAATTTAGTAAGAGTAAATGGGCAACAACTACAAGGAGATGTCATCATTCAAATGCAAGTTGGTGGATCAGTACTCAATGATGGAAGTAGTGGATGTGGAGATGTCCTATGGGGCATGGGACACACATGGATAGTGGGTTTTACTTGCAAACTTACAAGAGTCCCGCCTGCAATTGCTGAAATAATTGGAATTCTTCAAAAGTCTACAACTATACTGGAATAAGGGTCATTCTTAACACTGATTGTTGTAAAAGCTTAAACCTAATTATTAGGGTATACGACACCCAACACCCATTTCGAGATATTGTGGAGAATGTTAGGAGTATCTTATAGAGACAATGACAAGTTCAGATTCAATACACCCACCGCAAGAGGAGATCACAATGGCAGACAAACTTGTTAGGATGGTCTCATTCATCATTAGAAAGTTTTTGTATTTTCGATCAACCACCGGACGTTATGTCCAATGGGGGCGATCAACATGTCAGGTCAAACTTTGTAGTATTGAGCTCTTTTGAGCTGAGTCCCAATTTCTAATAAAAAAAAGGCTTCCAGCAAAATCTCTAGTTTCCTTCACTCCTTGAATCCCTGAAAATTCCACTTCCCATTACCAAAGTGCTCCAACGACGTTTTAATTATTCCTCTATTTCCAAATTGCCTTTGAAATTATCGCAAACATCTTCAAAAGCTTCTTTTAAAATACCTTGCTTCCTGTTTGAATGAATCCCTAAAATTTACTCCGGCGAGCAGATGGCAAGTGAAAGCGACAAACCCTTTCTGCCTTATGGGCTTGTTGTCAACATTCTCAAAAGGCTTCCGATCAAATCCATAGGTCGATTTCAACGTGTGTGTCAGGATTGGAAAAATCTCTTCAAAACCCCAATCTTTCATGGCTAAACAGGTCCGCCACTCTGCTCGCGAAAGCCCTTTTCTTCTCATCCATGAATACGATTACAAATACAGGCATTCCTCGTTACGTTTGCTTAATCAGAAGATGGAAACCGCTGAAGTTCTGAGCATTCACTCGATCGATTCCTTGAGGCGTGGTTGGAGAATCATCGGTTCCTGCAATGGATTGCTTTGCGTGGAACTTGATACTGAGAAAGGAAGGTTTCCTATTTCGCATTTGCTGTGGAATCCAGTGATCAAAGAGGTAAGAGAGGTACCCCAAACACTGAATGATTTTTGGAGCCTTTCTAGGGTAGGATTTGGGTACAGTAGTGTCGTTAATGATTTCAAGATAGTGAGGCTTTATCATCCAGAGTTGCTTAGAAAGAAGGAAGAGCAGGACTTTTATCCACCAAACTAAATCTTGCGCAAATGTTTTCAGTAAGCACAGGTTCATGGAAGGAATTATAATTTGGGGCTCTGCATACACAATTTTCACATGAAGCTGTCTGTGCAAATGGAATTATATTTTGGTTTGCATGGGGGATTTTTCCTATGATAGTTTCTTTTCACATAGCAACGGAAGTGTTTACATATACAACAATTCAAACTTTACCATCTAGCGTGGATGTAGCTGAGCATTGTTTGTGTCCATATAGGCCTGATGTGCACGGTAACAAACTTGCTATGTGTGATGGTATCCATTCTGTGATCGGAGACTCAAAAACTTATTCTCTTCGAATGTGGGTGGTTGAGGAGGGTGATAGTGAATCTGGGAATAGTTTGATTTGTACTGAGAAATATAAGGTTGGACCACTTGCAACTGTTTTAAAACCCTTGTGTATTTAGAGGAATCAAATTGTCTGCATTTATGTAGAAGGTGAGGTTGAGGGTAAGGGTAAGGATAAGGGTGACCTAAAGGACTTCCTTTGTTTGTTCAATCTCACTACTAAGGAATGGACCAAGTTCCACAACTTCTCAGCTTCTTATGATCCTTGTGCTATTTTCAATTATGAGAGGATCATTTCTGTATTGCAGGTTTCTTCTGTCTCAGTAATTTTGGTGGAACTTAATCCACAAAACCTCTAATCATTTTGGTTTGGATGTTTCTATAATCATTGATCCTCCTTTAGATTTGTGTCTTGGAATGAAGAAATTCAGTACTAGGTGTTCCAAACTTCGTTTTTGCTTTCAATACCATCGCATGTTCACATTTCATGTATAAATATATAGTTTAATTGCTGCTGCTATATAATCTTTTTTGGGTTTTACTGACCACTTTATATGCTTAGAGGGATTGAAAGGATAACATGACAGATTAAAGCTTCTTGCTTTGACATTTTTTAATCTGAATATAATGGCGAGATGATTGGTTCAAATACACAGCTCAAGAGAGTGAACTATTTGAGCTGTTGCTTTGTGTTCTACATAAACTGGTGAATCATATCACCATAAGGTCTTTCTTTGTGTGTGTTAAATCTCACTACTTAATGAATAGAAGTATTGTAACTTTTTATATGGATGTGATTTGTCATTATATTTTTACATTATACAGGTATAAAACTTCAGAAACATATGTTTCAAACTTTGGGTTTACTGTCTGTGTTAACGTATAAAAAGCTGTTTCTCCCTCCTCTAAATGTGAAAACATGAAAACGATTGTAACTGGAATAGTCTCCTTAATGGCAATGCAATATTTGGAGGCAATGGCATTACACTTTATATTTTGAGAGGAATATAAACCATACCATAGACAGCCTCGTTGAAGGTGGTTCATGATCAAAATCCGCATACCCAAAATCTAGCCCATTAATCAATACTTGAAGGTGACTGATGGATTTTTCATTTTCTCACTTCTGGAACTGAAACAGTTTCACTACCACGGTATTTTTAGCAACTGCAAAATGAACACGTCATTTCAATATTTATATTTTAATATTATATAAAACAGAAATGTAGTTTTATGAAAATTGTTTGTGCGTGAAATATCTAGAAATTTTTTTTTCTCCCATGTGTTATGAATGAGTGTTAGATCATTTAAATTTGATCAGGCAAAATGACTGCATATAATTTCGATAAAAATGTACGTCACTATAAAAATGTGTATGTCCAAGTGCCATAAATTATGTAATGTAGGATGGAAGAAAGAACAAGAAGTGGCGAGAAATAAGTTAAATTAGCCGGATTACCCGTATGATGCATGAGCCTTTTCATTATTAAGGGGGATTGAAAATTATTTTTAATTTTTTTTTGAAGTACATAAGGCAAGCCGGGGCTTGAAAGTGAGCTACATAAAAAGATATTACGTAGCAGAGGTATTATCCTTTGAAACATGAGATTGATTCAACAGGAATTGACCCTTGCAACAAGGAGGTACCGTTGAAATAAACTTGATACATCCAACCTCACGGTCACTATCTTTTGCCAAAATATCTGCACATTCAATGCTTTCCGTGTTCACATGATGGATTTCTACATCCCACTAATCATAAATGAGGCTAAGTGTAACACCTTATTTTCAAAGTCATCAAGTAAGTTTTAATGCATAGTGAGTTGAACTGCTAAGTCAGGATTTAGTCTGGGAAAAACATACCTTTGAAAAGCATTTGTAAATCTCAACTTCAAAACAGGACTTGTACATGAAATTGAATGATTTTTTTAGAAAAATTTAAAACTTTTCAAAACAGTTTCATAATGGGTTCTTCACTTCATTATAACTCAATGTCTCTTAGTTCCTTTTATTAACGTTCGAGTGATTCTCTGCTTATGACTCTTGTATCACACGTTAGTTAATCGGTCTTTCGCATGTAGATGCTCTATTCTATTTCAGTTATCCCATTAATAAGCAGCTATAGGTTTACTAACCGGTTATGAGGCTACCGTCATTATTACTACTACTTGTACTATAGTTATGTTCTTTTAGTTATTTACAACATATACAAGTATCAAAAACAGATAACCAACTAAAGTCCAAGTCCTTTATTTGCAAGCTTTAATAGTCTATGATTATCTTTTTGCCCTTTGAGCCGCTTGTGCTTACTATAGGTTAGTTATTGGAAAAAGAGTGAGATTCTAGAGAATCTCAATAGTAACCACAATCACTCATATGATATGTAAATTCACAGAGCATGTTAAACAATTATTGCATAAGCATACTCAATCATCATAGGAATCATGTAACACCACTATCCAACAATAACATCATACACAGGACCTACCCGGTCTAACACCACAGCGCTTGGCAATTCAAGCTTGCTACCTTGGGACAACTCGTCCCCATAATGCCAATGATAAAGTTATACATGCAGAGCAATACATATGTTATGAGAGAAAGAATTTGTACTTGTAAGCTTTTCCAATGGTTTATCCAACTGTTTCTTCGGGCTCGGGTAGTCGTCGAATTCAGGACAAATATCAAATCCTATAATTTAGAATTGATAGAAATGGGTCATTACTTAGTCTAATGCTATTAGCATAATGCTATCAACATAATGAACATTATGTTGTTCTTGACCTATTCTTAACTTTGTCTTTAACTTAACTGTATTGGTTATCTTTAAAGACTCTTGCATTATGTCATACAAGTGTCTAATCTAAGGCACATTATGTGTATCTTGTCCCTTAGGACTTGGGTATCTAATGTGTCCCCATTACTCTCTAAGTCATACCACTATTCCTTATAATCCCTTTTATCACCGTTCATTTCAAATATTGCAAATTCGCATGTCAACTTTAAACTACCATATTTTTCAATCAACTTTGAAAAAGCATAACTTAATCTAGAAAACTTCAAATGAGGTGGTTCAAAGTCCGATGTGAAGCTTTCTAAGTCCTCTGTAAGGGAAAAATATTACCCACTATCAATTATAAGTACAACAGTACAATATTCCTAGAAAATCAACACTGTTCCAGAATTCATTCTAGTTTCAATCCTTAAACTTCAACAAATCGTAACTTACAATATTCATACTCAAATTGCACATTCCATATATCAAATTAAAGTTTAAGATGTCTACTATCAATTTAGAAAATATCATGATCATTGGACACCATTTGATCAATCAAAATCAAGCTACTAGCAACCTGACTCGAATCTGGCAGCAACTAACCACAAGCAACCTTAAGTTAAATTTTGGGATTTTCATTCAATCATCCAACATTCATAACCAGAGGCTACTTCCACACAGTTTTTCATGTAGAATCCAATGGAAACCTCAAAAACACTAAAATCACATTCCTTCCCAAGTTTCTACATCTGGCCGAAACACATGCTTAAACCAACGACAGCCAAATTGCAATTCCAACCACTAAACTAGCCCAATACCATCATTAGACATCATATCTCACCACTTACATGATCATAACAACATTAGACCCTACTTTCTCTTAGGGTCTGTTTGGTGTAAGGGATTTGGAGGGGAAGGGAGGGGGAAAAGTTTTTATGAGTTGAATTTTAAAAGATTGAAGAAGTGGGGTAATAAAATTTTAATAAAGAGAATATATACTATAAAAGAATAAGAAAAATTAGTTAAAAATTTTTAACCCCACTTCTCTAATTTTTTTAAATTCAACTCAAAAAAATTTTCCCTCCGCTCACTTTCCCTCCCTTCCCCTCAGACCAAACAAGCCCTTAGTGGCCAAAATTCAAGGCAGCCAAGGAAACTCATGAAGCTTAGCTAATCCTTAAGATATACAACTCAAATTGAAGCTTAGGCTTACCTATACGAGATATTACAACTGGTTCTTGATTCCAGTAGCACTAGGACCAATTAGACGACACCAAACCCCACTAATTAGAATTCTGAAACCATAGAAATAAAGCTCTCATTGATTAAAAGAAGGTTTGTGAAGGCTTCGTCGGTTGGAAATGACTATTTGGTAGTGAAATCGGCCTGGAAACTCTAGAACACTCTAGTTTTCTCTAGCTTCTCTCCTCTTTCTTTTTCTTAGGATTTTTTTCTCTATTTTCCTTCCCTCCTTCTTGCTTGGTCAAAATTTAATGGAGTTGGAGAGTGATGGATTAATGCCATGTGTTAAGTGCTTTAATCACATAATGCCATATGTCTTGATATTAAAACTCAAAGTGACAAGTGTCCCTCCAAATTGTCCTCCCTCTTTCTCTCTCTTGTTTGACCTACTTTTTGGTCAGGGGAAGGGACCCTGACCAATGTGCAGGTGGCACCTATTAAGAGGGTCAACACAAAAGTAAAAAAGTAAATGCAATGATGAGGGACATGTGGCATCTTCTCATAGGGCCAACACATAAAGCAAAAAGTTACTCTATGGTTTCTTGGCTAACAATGCGCCATGTTTCCCCTTGTGTGGGACCTATGCTCTTCTTCTTTCCTTTTCTTTATGACTTAGCCGTCCCTTAATGTCAGGGGAAGGGAAGTCAATGGATTTTATCTAGCTTACCTACTAGGTGTCATCTTCTTGTGGTCCCTACACGAAATGAATAAGCACTTTATTAAAGTTACTTTATGGGTGTCCATTAAAATTGTGCCAAGTGTCCACTTTATTCTCAAAATGGCACCATGTGTTTTCTTGGACACCGGTACATTTCATTCAACTGATTACACATACAAAGCAATACCGATTAATCAAATTTCAGTATGTTACACTATGGGTCTGCTCAATCTCTTCTCTAAAAGGGTGATGTGCTCCACAATCCCTAATTAGTGCATTGATTGCTTCTAATGAGTCTGAGAAGACTTGAATATTACTGAGATTTAGTCTTTTGTAGACTTCTAATCCAATTTAAATCGCTAAGATCTCTGCTATAGTTCCTGGATAAAGTCCAATATTTTTCTAAAATCTCATCAATCATTTGCCTCTGTTGTTCCAAATAAGTCCCCCACATGCTACTTGCAGTAGGTCTTTAACTGACGCATCCACATGTAATCTGACTTGCCCATCCAGAGGAGCTTTCCATCTACCATCATTTTGTTTACAGCCTTTGAAAATCTAATAGTGCAAATTATCGCATGTTGTACCCACCATAAGATGAAATATACTTTGTTGAAATACTTTATTTGCTGACTTCTTGACATATTGAAAGGTTGTTTGCATCTAGCCCTCCAAATTACCCAGCATAAATGGCAAAACACTTTTGTCTATGGCCAATGTTGAAAGCACCCCCTTCCAAGATTTTAGGAGGCATTCTTTTGCATATAAACCTGAAAATTACAAGAGAAAAACATGTGCAGTTTGTTAGGATTAATAAAAAGTTTCCACACCTCTCTGGCTCTCATACAATCTCTCAATGTGTGTATTATACTCTTTTCACTCACACAACCCAATGGGCATATTGAGGAATTTGATAAACCTCTTTGACCTCTCAAAGAATTAGTAATCAATCTCTCATGAATTGATTGCCAAAGGAAGAATTTTGTTTTTTCTGCCACTTGCCATATCTTTGCCTAAATCCAATTTCTAAATCCAATTTCCACTGTATTCCCTAAGTTTGGCTAGAAATTGATAGGCAGATTTCACTGTGAATTGACTATCAGATGCTTTGCGTCAGATAATCGAGTCACTTCCATTATTAGAAGGAGGCCTCATCTTAGCTAGAATGTTCATCACCTAGGAAGGGAAAAATTCCCGCCCTATTGCCACATTCCATTGTCCATTTAGAAGGATAAAACTAGCAACACAATTTTCCATATCAATCCTCCCCAAATTATGAGAGATATATTGAATCAATGGCTCTTCCAACGGACTCCAAAGGTCCCACCAGAATTTAGTTGCTTGCCCATTATTAATCTTTGTACCCACTCCCTTCTGGAACTCCTCCCAGACTGCACCTATTGCTTACCATGTCAGTGAGGAATGTTTTTTTCTTCTCAACTTGAGGTATCAACATATCCCCATATTCATATCTTGCCCGCAAGCATCTAACCCATGAGGCATCAGGCTTTGTAATTGATCCTCAACACAACTTCATAATAAATGCTTTATTCTAAACTTCAAGATTTTTTTATTCCCAATCCTCCAATTTTCTTACTTTGCAGAATTCTATCCCAAGCAATTAAGTGCATTTTCTTTGCATTTTCATCTTGACACCATAAAAAATGTCTACTTACTTTCTCTATCTCTTAGATAATACCTTTGGAAGAAGAACTGATTGCATTTGATATGAGGGTAGTGTAGCAAGGACTGCTTTGATAAGAATGGTTTGCCCTGTCATGGTCAAATATTTACCCTTCCATGTTGAGAGTTGAGATCGAACTTTCCAAATGATATGGCCAAATGTCTCTTTAATGATTCTCTTATGTATGATGGGAACCCCAAGGTATTTTCCAAGATCAGAGGTAATTCTAATACCTAATTTTCAAGACAGACTCATTACTCGATTGAAGTGAACATTTTTTGAGAAAAAGGCTTTGGATTTACTGAGATTTTTCTTATGTCTAGAGGCTGCACAAAATTTTGCCATGACTTGCTTTATTTTGTCCATTTGAGAGGAGGCAGCTTCAGCAAATAGAAGAAGATCATCCGCAAAAAGGAGATGATAAATACGAGGGCCATCTTGCATAATTTTAAGTGGCCTCCATCTATTAGCATCACACTCAGCTTTGATCAGATGCCCAAGTTTTTCCATACAAAGTACAAATAGATAAGGACTGAGAGTGTCCCCCTGCATAACTCCTCTTGTCAGATGAAACATTGGCCCTTCCTCACCATTTTAGAGTACTCTCATTAAGGTGGTATTGAGACAACATAGAATGACCCTGATTAGAGACTCTTGCAATCCAACTTCTCTTAATTTTGTTTCAAGAAAACCTCAACCAAGTCTATCATAAGCTTTTCTCCATGCCAACCTTCACCGCTATATAGCCTTTCCTTCCAGGTTTAGTTCTCATCATGTTTATTGCCAACTGTGCAATAATGATATTATCATCACTTGGACTAGAAGCAATAAAACTATATTGTTGGGGATCAATCAATTTATTCTTGATGGGTTGGAGTCTGGTTGCAATTATCTTAGTAATCACCTTGAAACTAATATTGCAAAGAGCTATAGGTTGCAATTCCTTCATTGACCTACGTTGATCAACCTTTGGGGTTAGAACTATATTTGTTTGATTAATTTGACTAATGTAGGATGGTTCAGCAAAAACATCTTTTACCAATTTACATATTTTTGCTCCAATTTTATCTCATTGCTTTTAGAAAAAATGTGTTTGTAACCCATCAAAACCTGATGCTTTGAACGCTCCTATTATAAATGCGTCATTTTTTTATCTTAGCATCACCCATTTCCCTATGCAACATTTCAATCTGACTCTGTGAAAGAGAGGGAAATCCTTGAGGCCAATGTTCCATTATTGTGACATTCGGAAAATGATTTTTAAATTTAAAAAATAGTTTTAGTTAGCGATTGCAATAAGTATCGGAAGGGAATATGAAGGGGAACCAATCGGCGTCATATCCGAAGAGAATATGAAGAGGAAGGTGAGCGCATTTCCTTCCTACACGTGTATTTTCCATCACTACTTTTCATTTTTTTTTATTTTGGGAAGGGACTAACATGATTCAGATGGACTTCAACATGTGTCATTTGCTTTTTTAAAATTTATGCTGACCATTATGACCCCAGGCTGAAACCCCACTCAATTTGTACAACAAACCCTTCTTTTTTTGAATGAGAGGGCAAGCATTACGCTTGTAGATTACACTTCAAAGAAAAACTCTAAACGTTCTGGGATGAAGGCCCCAATCCTGCATCAATCAAATCTTGGTTCATCTGGTCCCAACACCATGTGGGTGGATCCTGTAGCAGAACATACTCTGACTGCATTCCATAGGCAGTACAAGCGAGGCGATCAGCGCTTCTTAGAGCTTCACGCTTCATGTGAATTATCTCCAAATCCCAATCAGAAAAGATAATAGATCTGATTTCAGCTATCTCTTCCTTAGAGGATGATCGCAGCCACAATTAGCCATAAGAAGCTGAATGGCCTCAACCGAGTCAGAGAATAACTTGATCCTCGAGATCTTCATCCTCTTGCATAACCTTAATCCTGCTCCAATGGCTAGTACCTCTGCAGTAGTGGCTGGTGCATACCCAATTTTTTGCTGGAATCTCACCACCTAGTCACCTCTCTCATCGCAAATCAAACCTCCCACTGTGGCATGATGCTGTGACGAGACAGAGCCATTAACATCCACTCGAACAAAACCCGTAGGTGGTACGGACCAGTGAGTGCTTGTTCTGTCTCAGACTTGGAAGACGCAGTGTTTGTATTTGCCATTCTCCACTCCCTCCATGAGTTGGTAGATGCTCTGGTTGACTAAGACTCTGGGCGGGTCACTAGTACCGTCAAAGGCCTTCCTACACCAATTCTTCCACAGTATCCAACATATGAGCCCAGAAATCCTGCTCCACGGCCACCTTGAAAGGCTGGATGATGCAGGGTCATTCTTCGAATTCCATCTCAGCCATACCTGCAAGTCACAACTAAAGAAGACATACAGATATAATGGGTTAATTAAAAGTAGCCATGTTCTTCTTGCTATCTCACAATCTCTCAAGGTATGAATAATGGATTCCTCACACATACACCCAAAAGGACAATAGGGGGAAGTAGTAGGGACACGTTTTGCTCTCAGGGAATTTGTTGCAATTCTCTCATGGAAAACTTGCCACATAAAGAACTTTGCCCTTATTGGGATGTCCCATCGCCAGAGCGTATGCCAAACAGGGTTAGGAGTACAATTTGGACCCGTACGGACCAGACGGTAAGCCGATCTAACACTAAAATTGCCATCAGCCGATAGATTCCAGTAAAAACCATCCTCACATAAGCCTCGAGGGGGTTAGAACTGTTGTATCCTCTTAATGACCCAGCTAGGGAGAAATTGACTCCATTTCCTCACATCCCAGGAGCCTGTTGGTGTGAGAAATTGGTTGACTTTCTCCTCGGGATCAAGCAGGTGGAGATTCCTGTCAACATAGTTAAGAAGGGGCCTGTCAAGAGGCAACCATTTTTCCATCCAAGCATTCGTATTGGACCCAGTGCCCAGTTTACCTCGTACTCCAACCATGAACTTATCCCATACGGCGAGGATCGCCTGCCACACTACAGACTGAGTATGTTTTTTCCCCACTGTAGGATATTTGCTATCGCCACACCCATACTTCGCCTTTAAGCATTTAACCCATAAAGCATTCGGTCGAGTTAATAGGCCCCAATAGAGCTTCATGATGAAAGCCATGTTTTGGCAATGTAGGTCCTTGATTCCAAGTCCACCATGGTCCTTTTCTCCTTTTAGGATATCCCACGCAAGTAAATGAATTTTCTTTTCTTCAGTATTCTGAAACCAGAAGAAGTCTCTACTGATTTTCTCAATCTCCTGTAGGACCCCCTTAGGGATGAGCAACGTTTGCATCTGGTATGTAGGGATAGCTGAGAGAACTGATTTAATTAGAACTGTACGCCCCGCTGAGCTAAGGTACTTTCCCTTCCATCCCGCTAGTTTTTTCTGAACCTTTTGAATAAGCGGCGAGAAGGTAATCTTAGTAGCTCTTTGATGTAAGAGAGGGACACCAAGGTATTTGCCTAAGTCTGCTGTTAAAGATATTCCCAAAGCTTGGCTATATGCAACTGATCGGCTCGAATGAACATTCCGGGAAACAAACATCTTTGATTTATTTAGATTTACCTGGTGACCCAAGACCCTACAAAAGTAGCTCATGATACTTCTAACTTCTTCTATTTGCTCTTGCAAGGCCTCACATAAAAGGACCAAGTCATCCGCAAAGAACAGATGAGATATTGAAGGCCCGTTAGCAGAGAACTTTAGGGGCTTCCATCTGCCTTCTTCTACTTCTTGTTGGATAAGTTGGCAAAGACGTTCCATAGCCAGAATAAACAGGTACGGGATCAAGGGGTCTCCTTGCATTACCCCCTGGAAGGAGAGAAAGGTTTGGACGGGGTGCCATTCCAGGATACTTTCATAGTAGGGGAAGTGACACAGCTCATAATTAAATTCACATACTCCTCTTATAAACCCAAGCTACAGACAGTAAAACAGAGAAAGCCCCAGTCCAGGCGGTCGAATGCTTGTTCCATATCAACTTTCACAGCTACATAGCCCTTTCCCCTCCGTTTGGTGTGCATCGTATGGATAGCTTCTTGAGCTATGATAATATTTTCAGCACCTTGTCGCCCCTTAATTAAGCTATATTGATTCGGTAAGATCAAATGGTCCATTACATTCTTCAGACGGTTGGCTAAAACTTTGCTAATTAATTTGTAGCTCATATTACACAGAGAAATTAGATGAAAATCCGTAAGCCTTTCTGGATGGTCCACCTTTGGAATCAAGGTTATCATTGTATGATTGATACTAGATAGCATAGATGGGTTTGTAAAGATTTCATGAACCAGACCACATATTTTAGGGCCAACCACATTCCACTGAGTGTGAAATAGATGCGCCTGAAGACCATCTGGTCCGGGGGCCTTAAAAGAACCCATCTTAAAAGTTGCATTCTTTATCTCAGTCTCTGACACCTCCCTCTAGAGTGCGGCAATTTGGCTAGCACTAAGTGGGGGAAAGTCCCTTGGCCAATTAGTCAGTGGAACTACATTTGGGTCTCTTGTGTATAATTGATTGAAGAAGCTAAATGCCATATTTCCCAAGGATTCCTGATCATACACCCAATCATCATTAGAATTTTGAAGTGCTTCAATACAATTCCTTTTCCTTCTCATAATCGTTGAAGCATGAAAGAATTTTGAATTTTTATCTCCAAATTGTAGCCATTTGCATCTTGCCTTTTGGTACCATAGAAGTTCCTCCTGGTTGCTTAATTTCACATATTCAAGCCATAAAGATTTTTCTAATCTGAAAAGACCATTTTGGGGATTATTTCGTCGCGCTCTGTCGATGCCCTCAAGTCTTCTTATAATGGCATTCTTCCTGCAAGGAATGTTCCCCACTACCTCGATATTCCACTTAGTAGCGTTTTCTGTAAAAACCTTCAGTCCCTTTAACCAATGTTTCCCGTCCCAAGCCTCATGAACAATTACAGGAAAGTCAGTCTCAAGAGACCAAGGACCAAGCCGCTTGATAGGTAAATGTTGAGTGGGTCCTGCCTCTCCGGTTCTTGGCCCCGTCTGAAACTACGATCACACGGTGATCCGATTTGAATCCTAAATAATGGAAGGCTTTGAAGAGATGATGAGTCTGCTCCCAGTCTATATTACAAAAAACCCAATCCAATCTTTCCCTGACACCTGCCTTTTCCCATGTAAACCAGTCCCCAACCACTGGGACCTCAATCAAGTCACGCTGATTAATGCATTGTTTGAACTGTAACATTGATTATTGTGTTGGTATGATCCCCCCCATTTTGTCCGTTTCATTCATTACTGCATTAAAATCTCCTAGAATAAGCCACGGTCCCTGAATATCCAGATTTAACTCCTATAAATCACCCCATAATAGCCTACGTCTTGCAGCAGTGGTATCCTCATAAACAAAAGTAGTGTACGATATTTCCCTTGACATAGGATTTGTAATCTTGCAGTGCACAAATTGGGTTGAAGACCGAATATAATCAAGGCTAACCTCAGATTCATTCCACAATACCCATATGCCCCCAGCAAACCCTGTTGCCTCAACTCTAATCCAGTTAGTAAAGCCAAGACGTCGAATCACATGTTCAGCTCTATCACCACTAATTCTCAACTCCGACAAAGCCAAAATGTCTATATCATACTTTCTCACAATTTCTTTTATAGTACGTGGAAACGATTTACCTCCCGCCCCACGACAATTCCAAGAAGCAACAATCATGGAGAGAAAATAAATCAAACAGAGGAGTCATATATGGAGAGGACTTACATGTCTGGAGGCTCTCCCGCTACTCTTCCCAAGCCCAGCATTTCTTCCTCCCTCACCATAAGCCGACACTCCTTCTCTTCCTCTGCGTCCTGAGCTTCACTCCTCTCTGTTTCGGTTAAACCTGTCGTAATCAGTGAGCTGCTTTCCATGTTCGAACCCTTCCTCCGGTAAGGCGCTGAACTGTCTTCGGGCGCAAGTTCATTCACAGGGTGTTGAATCTGTTCACTCTTCAGGTTCGGATCTTTGGGCTTAACAAGCACCTTGATCTCATTAGAATTTAGGCCCCCACTCACCACATGATGGATCCGTTGAGAGCTACTTCTTAGCCCAGCACTACTCTTGGCCGTTTGGGCTTTACCATCTTTCTTCATAAAGCCCATTTTATGGTTTTGAGTCAGTGTGTCCCTTCCTCCACTAGTGGGCCTTTTGTTGCTTTTACCTTGGCCCACTCGACTATCACCAATCCTATGAATCTCATCTACCCGATGATACCCTACGGCATTTTGATTTGTCCTTATCCGATCCTGCGATTCACCTTGTTCCTCGTACGGAACGATTGTTTTGTCTCCATCGCATCCTGATACATGCTCTGCTCCCACTTTCTGCTTCAATCCCGTCACCTTTTCCCCTTCATCTTCCAAATCGACTAAGGCTGCAAATCTCGTCTGGCATGTACTTCTGTACCCTTTGTTCCCCAATTTCAAATTTACACCATTTTCAGCTAACCTGCCCTTGCTTATGTCAGGTTTCGGTATTTGTGGCTTATTCTGCCCTTTGACCAGCATCCAGGGTCCAAACTTCTCCTCTTCCGCCGGTAGCGAACTTTCCAGTGACATACTGGTAGCACGAGTTGGAGACCCCACCGGCGTTTGTGTCGTAGGCGATGGAGTGGAATCAGTTGGGGCATGGGTCCAGGGGCAGCTCTCCTTTCGGTGGCCGTATCTTCCGCATGCGAAGCAAATCACCTTCAATCCTTCATACTCAACGTTGAACAGTGCTGACGAACAAATCACCCTGGGGACTACAACAAACCCTTCTATTCCCTGACTTTCAAGTTTCCAATGACGTTTTATTTAAAGAAAATTTCAATCAGCCTACTTATGCAAGTTTATTGCAGTCAACTTTACAAATATAAAATTTTATTACACTCCTTAAATCAAAATAAAATTAAATTTTGTGGGTATAAAAATAATAACGTTCTTGTTTTACTTTTTTTTCATAAAAATATTTACAATACAAATAAAAGGATCCAAAAGAAATTAGAGAGTTTTTTTTTTTTTTGCCAACAAAAGAAACTAGAGAGTTAACAAAAATATTTTAGTCATTCACAAAACAATTAAAAATATTTATAAGACAAATTATGGATTCAAAGAACTTAGAGAGTTAAAAACAAATAAGGGCACTCACAAGATAAAACAAATGAAGGGATTCAAAAATAAAACAATGATATTATTATCTTTTCACAATTTTTTTTTTATTTTGACTCAAGAGGTGTAGGGAAGTGAAGTTTCAAAACTTTTGATGGTTAAATGAAAGCTTCCATTCAGGCTGAATGAAATTTTTCCAAATTCCTTATTAATCCTAAATAACACCACCGCGTTTACTGAGAATTTAAAATCTTTTATCTTATTTTCATATTAAAAAAATAAATGGTTCAGATTTCATATTTTATAAAAAATATTATTTTTAATATGAATAAATATATTTAAACTATTAAAATAGTTTCTACATAATTTATAACTGCAATATAAATAAATTTTTTTAAAAATTAATTTATTAAATACTATAATAAAAATTTAAAAAAATATTAAATCTGAACTATTTATTTTTTAATATGAGAATGGATGTGAGATTCTAAAAAAACATTAAAAAAAATAAAAAACAGATCATGAGAGTAGCCTATTTCAATATCCACTATTGCCATCTTCCATAGCCGAACCATATGCTTCAAATTTGGTGAAGCCTATATGTGTTGTATAGGAGCACCTACAGAGACTACCTCCGAGCAAGTGGAGTCAAATAGCATGTTTGAGGGAGATATTACTAATAGCATTTCAATTTTAATGCTTTAACGTTATATACCTCCCATCATATTTATAAGAAATTGATGACCAAATTACATAGTTTAAGAAAATAATTAAAATTAAGTATAAATAATAAATATGTCTAAAATAATTTTTTTAAATATATAATTATTTATGAGGAGTAAGTAAGAGAAAGAAATAGAGTAAATATAAGTATCACTAATATTTTAATTAATACAACACATATAATTAATGAGGGGTAAAAATGAAAAAAAAAATTCATTAAATGTTCATAAGGTACTACTCCCTCCAGTCCTTTTTATATAAGCCTAAATTTGAATTGCCCTGATATTTTTTATAATAGCTCGATAAGAGTTGTCTAAACATTTAATGATGTATTTTCATTTTTTTCTCCTCATTAATTATATGTATTGCATTAATTAAAATATTGGTAATAATTATATTCACTATATTTCTCTTTCTTACTTGTCCCTCATAAATAAAGGCATACTTGATAAAAAAAGTTTATTTTCGAAATACTTATTTTTTTTAACTAATTTTAACAGCTTTCTTAATTCGTGTAATTCAGTTAGTACTCTCTTAAGTCCTAAATATAAGAAAAAGTTTTTTTTGAAGATATTAAGGAAGCTAATTAAATTATTTTAAAATATTTATATTTATTATTTTTTCTTGAAACTATTTTACCTAACATATAAACTGATATATAATCCAATAGTTTTAACATTCCGTTCACATGTAAGATAAGCAGGCCCCTCTCCCAAATCTACAACAAACAAGTCCTTGCTTTCTCACAGTAAAAATGAGGGTGAAAGTCATGGCTAGCTTTCTCTGATGCCATTTATGTTCCGTACTATTCTTCCGCTAAAGCTATAGATCATTTCCTTTTCTGTTGATTTCCTTCTTAGAACTGTGTTATGTCATTGCAGACACATTCCCTTTATTGGAATTGCATTATTACACATTTTTTACCGCAGGTGTCGTTGCTTTCGCTCTTTGCTACGGTTGTTCATCCCTCTCCTCGGGTTCCCTTTAGCGCCGTCAAGATGCTGACTTCTTCTCCTTGGAGGGTCTCTTATCCCATTTTGATACAGGCCTTCGATTGTGTCCCTGCAGTGTGGCCTCGATCTGGTCTGATTGTGCATTTGTTCTCTGAAGGAGGCAAGCGGGGAGGTTGTAGGGATCGATGTGTGGAGGCTTGTACTCCTCAAAATGTTATGGCACCCTATGATGATGATCTTCAATGGGTGCCTCTAGGGCTTTTGGCGACGATTTATGGACTGAGGTAGGGGTATTCCAAAATCGAGATCAGAAGGTCGACACTAGTGAAGAAATTGCTAAGTAAGAGGTGGGGCTTCTCCATTGGTGATCTTAAGAGTTTTCTTCTTCTGTCATGTGTGGCAATGGATGATCTGCTATGGAGTCTGGCTTTCCTTCTTATTTGGAGGCACTACAAAAAAAACGTGATTTAGTAGCGGTTAAAAATGGGTATTCGTAGCGGTTCTAACCGCTACAAGTAGGGGTGAGCAACGGGCGGGCGGGTCTGACCCGTGGGTCAACCCGTGACCCGCCCGTTTAAGTTTCACGGGTACGGGTTGCCCCGTACCCGTGCCTTAACCCGTTCAGCCCGTATCCAAACGGGTACGGGTTAAACGGGTTCTGGTTAAACGGGTCCAGGGAACCCGTTTAACCCAAAAAAAACTTTTTTTTTTTTTGGGCCTCCAAAATGGGAGCCTGTTCACACAGCCCAATTCAGTTTTTTTTTTTGCCCTCTACAAAGGGAGTCCATTTGATAGCCCAGTTCAGGTTTTTTTTTTCCTCTAGTTTTTTTTGGCCCTCCAGAAGGCAGAAGGACAGAATTTATACCTGCTGAAATGCTATAAATACTAGTATAACATGCTAAATTGATAATATGCTATGAAGTTTAAACTTGAATGATTACAAATTCACAAGCTACAAAATAATAGCAATATAACATGCTAAATTGCTAATGCTAATATGCTTTCGTGAGGACTGAGGACCCAGTTTGCAAATCTTCATTTTTTTTGTCAATTCACCTCCTCCCTCTGCTTTTGCATCTTCCTCTACAAAATGAACAAAGATATCATAAGTTAATCCACAATTTTGGCAATGATAAATATCCTCTATCTTACGCATGATAAATATATGTTGCATAATATAAAAAAAATGGATAGGTTGCACAAATATCAGGACGTCTGTACCAAGTTGTTCGAGTAGGGTGAAAATCAATTAAAATCCACTTAACTGGGAAATTAATTGAAAAGATATGAAAGTTTTGGTCTGAAACAAACAAATTAAATTCATGGATCAGACAAAGCAAGTACAAATTAAACTAAACGAGTAGCACTGCGAGGCTTCCTCAAAACTTTCTAGTCCCATGAACTAAAAATGAGCAATTTTCTTCAACACTTCCTCTCAGCCTGAAATCCAATCATACTATCTACTTTTAACCACAAATATAGCCACAAATATCAGTTTATTGAAATCCAATCACAAACCAGAGACCCAAATAAGACCAAGGATGATGTTGATTCAACCGAAAAACCACAGGACAAGAGAAACGAAGCAGATCCAAATGGGGGACTCACGCCAAAGCAGATTCACATTAACAGATTCACAATAAAACACAATGCTAGATCAAAACAGATTCACATTAAAACAGATTCACATTGAGATCGAAAACACAATGCTAGATCAGAACACAAAAGATAAAAATCAGATATCAAAGAGAGAGAGAAGTGGAAATCCTACCGAAGAAGCAGATCTAAATGGGAGACTCACGACTCAAACGCTTGAATCCTGAAGAATGCTGAAGCAGAGGAATTCAGAGAGGGAGAGACCTCCTCGGTCGGACAGACGAGCGACAACGGCGAGACCTTGAAGAGCGACGACGGCGAGACCTTGCAAGCGACGACACTCCTCTCCTCTCCTCGGTCGGCAGCAGGCCTTGACGAGCAGGCCTTGAAGGATGAGGGATGAAGGAAGGAACGCTGTCGTCACTCGGCACTCGGCAGACGGGAGCACGACTCGGCAGATCTGATGATAAGGCTTGACGATGGAGGTGGCCGATGGTGGCTGTAGCTTCTTCCTCCCTAATCTCCGATCAAGTTCTCCCTCTCCCTTCTCTCAGTTCCAGGTTTCCTCCCCTCAGCTCTCTCGGCTTCAACTCCGGTCTTGCCTCCAGACTCCCCCAACTCAGCTAAAGATCTCAGCTCTCGGGTCTATCTCGCCGCCCCGATGAAGGAGCAGGTGGTCGCCGGCGAGGAAGAGAGATGAAGGCTAGAGTGAAGGGTCCAAGGTCCACCGTCCACAGCTCTCCGCGGCGCCACACTGTGTTCTAAACTCTCACAGTCACAGCTCTCTCCTCCCAGTCGGCAATGAAGAATGAAGAATAGGGAAGGAAAGGAATTATGCAATTAGGATTTCAATCACAGTGGCTGCCGGCTGGATCTGGAGTAAAAAGGGGGCAAATTAAAAACATCATACGGGTACGGGCGGGTTACGGGTGCCCCGTTGGTGTACCCGTGACCCGCCCGTTTAACTTATACGGGTACGGGCAACCCGTACCCGTTACGGGGCATTTTCTGGGCGGGTTTAAACGGGTAAAAATTTGCGGGTCGCGGGCGGACGGGCGGGTAGCGGGCTGTTTGCTCACCCCTAGCTACAAGCTAGGTTAGTAGCGGTTACCCAAACCGCTACTAAATCGTATGTTGCAAGCGGTTTTGTAGCGGTTTTATAAAACCGCTACTCAATAAAAAATAACCGCTACAAACTTTATAGCGGTTCATAGTAACCGCTACAACACCCAGAGATATTTGTAGCGGTTATATAACCGCTACAAATATAAAAAATTTTATTGAGAGCTTTAAAAAAGAATTTTTTTTTGTAGCGGTTTTCTAACCCTACAAATATAAAAAATTGAAAATTTGTTAAAAATGACATTTTTTATTTGTAGCGGTTAAGAAACCGCTGCTAATTTTGAATTTCATGAAATTAGTAGCGGTTTTAAAAACCGCTACTAATTTTATGAAATTCAAAATTGGCGCCAAAAAAATTAAATTTAGCTCTAAAAAGGCGCGTTAATAAGTAGCGGTTTAATAACCGCTACAAATATTTAAAATTTTTTTTAAAAATATACTTTGATTTTTCTTCTGTTTTTTCAATATTATATTAAATAGTTTAATTTGTTATTATTTTATCTATTTCAATTAGTTTATTATTTAATAGTTTAACTTATTAATAAATTAAAAAGAAAAAATGTAATTGAATATGATTAGTATAAAATTTATATTAATAATATTATTAAGGATAGTTAGGTAATAAGGAATTATTATGTTTTATAATATAATGTAATTGTATATGAAAAATAGATGAAAATGAGATAGAGTTATGATATATCTAGAAAAAAAATGGTTAGAATAAATTTTATAGAAAGGAAAGAAGTATTTTAAGAAAAATTGAAAATCTTGTTACCATATTTGATCGTATTATTCAGCTCCTCTACTCATACGAAAGAAGTTGTAAATGAGAGGAAATGAAAGAAGGGTAAGGTGAAAAGAAATTGGGGAGTGTTTGAAATGAGTTGTGATAAGGGTATTTATAGGGATTCACGTATTATTTGTAGCGGTTAATGTAGCGGTTATTAATTAGTAGCGGTTATTTATATTTTTGTAGCGGTTTAATTATTTGTAGCGGTTAATGTAGCGGTTATTATTTAGTAGCGGTTATTTATATTTTTGTAGCGGTTTAATAACCGCTACAAATATTTTTTAAATTTTTTTTTAATTTTTTTTTACATTTTATTTTAACACAAATTTTTTACACTTGAATTTGATCACTCATCGTCGCCATCCCTACAGAAATTTTATAGAAAAATTATTGTTATTGATGTATTATTAAATTTAAAAAATTTAATTGAAATGACGTGGACTTAAAAAAACTCACCGCAGTAGAGGTAAATTGTCATCGCCTTCAGGGAAGTAGTTTTCAAAATCAGTTGGCTGAAATGGCTCACTCTCGTAGGCGATGTTATCGCCTTCACCCATGTCGTAAAGGTCTCTTGGCTTTAAATGAACGACCATGTGCCAATCCTTATGCCCCTCGTCCTCGACATAATAAACCTGATGTGCCTCTGAAGCTAGAATATACGGCTCATCATTTTGAGAAATACCAGTATGAATCAGGCGTGAGAAATTGACTGATGTGATCCCTAGGTCGTCAGTTGTCAGTCCCCGAGAAGTAGTGGTATTTGCCCACAAACACTTGAACAGCGTCACGGTGAAACGGCCTTGATAATTAAGCTCGACCACATCAAGAAGCTTGCCATAGTAAGGGACGCCTTCGAACTGCATGTTGGCGTCGCTGCTGCTCGCATAACTCCTTGTCTCAAATGTGCCATAAACACCCGAATTCTGTGTTTGCAATCCCTGATCCCGTGAAATCGTGCAAAACTTAAAACCATTGACATTGTATGCTGTAAACCGTTTTGCATGATCAAGAGGGCCGATTGCGAGAGCTCTGAAATCTGGTGAGTGTGGGTTGTGGTCATTTAGTATTATGCGCGCAAACCAGCTCAGGAATTCTCTGTGGACCCTCCTATCAACTTCCGAGGATGTCTGTGTACGGATCCTGAGCTGACGCTTGACATGACTTCTGAATTCCCTGCAATTAATAATGGAAAGGTGTTAGTGAAATGAAAGTGAGAAATGTTACGAAAGATATAGATCGAATAACATACATGTGAGTGTACAATTCTTATCGTATGAAAGGCTCAACTTGAGTGCAATTAATCAAGACATGTCTATGTGCTTGGAACTTCTCAGTTGCCGTTAGTTTGAAGTTTTCAGTTGCTCCAACTGGTTTACCAACACGAGGGATAAATTCTCCTGATGTTGGTGCAGGTTCAGGACAATCGTCAACACGAGGCGGGCGGTTGAAAGCCATCTCAAGATCATCAAAATACCTTGAGCAAAAATATAGCACCTCATCCCCTATATAGCCTTCAGCTATAGAACCTTCTGGCCACGCCTTATTCCTCACGTAAGATTTTAATTTCCCAAGGAACCTACGAAGTACATAAGAGAAAATTGATATAAAATGATGAAAAGGACGACCAGCAAACATTAAATACGGACAATAAATGAAAGCACATATTTAAAATGAGTACCTCTCAATCGGATACATCCAACAATATTGTACTGGTCCAGCGAGCTTTGTTTCATGAACGAATTGGTGGACAATAGACTCGTCCCTCCAACGTCTGACCCCTCTAGAGCTGCCAGCCTCAGAGGCGGCGCTCCTGCCGTAGACCATGCTGGGTCTGGCGCCTATCCCCATACCCCGCACGCGTCTGGGGTGCTCAGCCTGAGCCAGACCAGCCTTCAAAGGAGCCGTCAGGTCCACTGACCCCTGTGACTCCTCAGGCTGAGTCTGTCGCAGTTCAGCCTGCAACTGCTGCATCCGCTCCTGCCATTTTATGAAACAATTAATAATTACCATTTTTCATTATTAACTTGGTTTTATAAAAAATATAATAATAAAATAACTTACAATGGCCGCTTTTGCCTGCTGAGAGGTAGCAGTCCCGTCACGGTGTCTGTGTGTGATGGCGTACAGCTCCGCATAGTCCGTCTGACGGTTCTCCTGCTGTGCCTTCGTCTCCTGAAACAATTACAAAACAATTAGTATTATGACATAATCATCTAAAAGTAAGTGAAGCACTTGAAAAGTTACCAGCTCGCTGTAGGTCACAGCAAAGGTCTTCGATCCTGCTGTGTGGTGGATCGTCTGCTGCGCCCGGATCTCGGTGTTCCTCTGAGAAAGCTCCTGGAAAAAAAAATAATTAAATGTATTATAATTTAAAATTAAATACAAATTAAATTGAAATTATAATTTAATATTTAACAATTACAAAATTATATATAAAAAATATAATAAATACATTACCTGCGCCTGAGGGCTCCTCCTGAACTGGACGAAACGCGCCCAGTCGTTCGGCGGCACGCCGTCCGGGATGCTCTCCTGCAGCTGATCCAGAGGCATCGTCCCGTCCCCATCCACCCTGTGGAAGAGACGGTTCCTCTTGTTCCTCTAGGCATCGCCCATCTTCACGAGGGCGTACCTCTTCCGGTTGGCCCGGACGGCAAACCGCAACTGAAAAAAATACATTTAAATATCAATAATTATAAAAACCATAATTTAAAAAAAATAATTAAATAGAATTAATTAAAAAAAATATTAATTAAATAGTTTTAATTACCTGAACCACCTCCTCCCAAGCCTGGTCCTTCGGCCCCTTCGGAATGTGCCTCCACGTCGGGAAGTGAAGGGGGAACCGCATCCAATTCGCTCCCAGGTCGCTCAGGAAGCAGTTGAGCAGGTGACCCCCATTGTGGATCGGCTGGTCAGTGCCCTCGTTCCACGGCACTATAACTCGCAGGGACCAGTCCATGCTATTCAGACCGGCCACATCCAGCCTCCTCGTCGACACGTTCCCCTGCTCATCTGCACAGTTGACCGCACGTTAGATAAATTATAATTCAAAGTTAACATTTCTAATTTAAATAAATAATTTACTAAATTAAAAAATTAATTTACCTTCGACCTGCACCTCAAACCCAGTGGACCGCGAAGACGACCCTCGTGGGTTGTTCTGCTCCCGAGCGTCATCCTCATCGAAGAACTGCTCCATCTCCCTGAACCCCATCGGGATCTCGAACTCCTCCTAATTGAGGAAGTCCTCAACGCTAATCTCTGGCCTCTCCACCTCAGGCACCACTGCTGCGGTCGTCGCCTGTGGGATCGTCTGCGGTGCCTGTGGGGGGATGGGCTGAGATGCCGCGGTAGCCCTGCCTGCGCGCTGCCCCCTCCCTCTGCCCCCTGCCCGGCTGCTGCCACCCCGTAAAGTCGGTATGGGGACCTCAGGGGCCTTCCCCTTATCCTGTCCTGAAGCCATATCAACTGTACAAATTAAAAAAAAATTAGTCCATTATTATGCAAAAATATAATAAAAATACAAATATAAATAAAAATACGTGTTATATACGTACCTCAAGTGCGAATACTGCGGAATACTGACTAAAAACTCCTATAGAGACGTCTGAACGCTCAAATCTCGAAGAAATCACTCAGAGAAACCTCAAGAAACAAAATGAGCAAAAGGAGAAATGAAGGAGGTGGGGGTTTAAATAGGCCAGATATTAGTAACGGTTATTAAAATAACCGCTACTCTAACCGCTACAAATAATTAAATTTGTAGCGGTTCTACAATAACCGCTACAAATCTTCACAACGTTTGAAATTCTGTAGCGGTTATTGCCCAAAACCGCTACAAATTTGGAGTATTTTGAAATTCTGTAGCGGTTTTTGCCCAAAACTGCTACAAAATTCTGACCTTTGGTATTTTGTAGTGGTTTATGTGCATTAACCGCTACAAGTTTTGGCGGGAATTTCGCGCCAAATTTGTAGCGATTTTTTGTAGGAAACCGCTACAAATATTCTTGCCGCTATAAATTTGTAGCGGTTTAGGTAAAAACCGCTACAAATGCACCGCTACAAAATACCTGTTTTTTTGTAGTGAGGTCTCTTCTCTCTTTCTAGTAGAAGTTCGTTATTCTCTAGAAGTTTTTGTATTTCATCACATTTTTCTTATATATTTGTTGTTATTGAATTTAAATTGTGCATAAAGTTTATACATATAAAGAAAAAATGTGATATGATGAAAATACTTTGGAATTTTTCAAAATTTGAGCTAAGTGTATAGAAGTTTTAAATAAACTGAAGAAATTAGAAAGCTCATAAACACCTTCTTTTTGCATGAGGATGAGGACAAGATGTGGAAGCCTATATGAATCATTAGAAGTGGAGAGAAGAAGAACAAAATTCAAAAAGGAAAATCAAAGAAGTAGCTTGAAGATACTCTTAGTCGCTTTCGCTTCGCCACAGTAGCGTAAAAGTGAAAACACTCCAAAAATAGGCCTTTCTGACTACGTTCACTATTGCTATGCTACAATGAAGAAAAAGCGAAAACACCCCCAAAATAGGCCTTTTTGACAGTGTTCACTGTGGCTTCGCTATAGCGAAGCAAAAGCGAAGTTACGATATTGATGTTGTGGGTTTTGAAAAAGTGATGATTATGAGGGCCTTTTAACCTAAGAGGAGAGGCTTATAATAAAAGGAGGCTACTTAGGAGAGAGCTCTTAGAGATTTTGGAGATTCTTATATGAGATTTTTGAAGAAATCCAAGTGTCTTTCTTGCTTTTCCTAGTTTTGCCCTCTTTTCTTCCCATTTTGCTGATATGAACATTAGTTTTAAGTTTAGTTTTTGGTTTATATTAATAATGAGTAGCTAAAACTCCCAATTATGATTATTTTTATTCATTGTATAGATTGAAACTAGTAGATTTTCTTGGTTTTTCTAGTTGTTGAGAATATATGCTGATTTTTCTTTATACTTAATGACTATCTTATGCTTGATCACTACATAATTAATTGAGAATAAATTCGCCGATTTCACAACCGAATCGCAGCTTTCATCCTAAAAAGCCCTTCACAAATCTTGTTCTCCTCATCATGAGCTTCAATTCTATGATTTTAGATTTTTGATTGGTGGAGTTTGATGTCATCTACTCTGGTAGGTACTGCCATAATCAAGAACTTGTTGCAGAATCGTGCTCAGGTGAGCGTAAGCTTTGATCGAGCCGAATATTGTGATATTTGAGTAATTATTCTTGGAATTGTGTTAGTGCCCTGCTTTTCTAACACCATGACAATGAAGTTTAATGGTCTTGTAATCATGAGAAATGGGTTAAAGAAGGTTTAATGATGTTAGATTATAAGTCATGAAGCTTAATTTGCAAAATTGGATTCTTGGGGAGGGGGTTCTATTTAGTTCTGTGTAAAATCTAGGGAAGAAGCTAGATTTTGATATTTTTGAGTATTTCATTGGATTCTACACAAAAAATTATGTGGGATCACATGTGGTTGTAATTTTTGGATGGTTATACATAATTCTAGAATTTTTGGAAGTTTGAGTTGTTGTTGTCCAGATTCGCTTATGGAAACCAGTACTATTGTGGCATGTTTTTTAGTAGCCAAACCTCGTCCAAATTGTCTGATATTTCACAAGGTGAAAGTAGACATTCTGGGCTTCTATTTTAATAGTAATATAAGCCATTTGCCTAAGTATATTAGAAGTTATGATTTTTTAAAATTTGACCATGTTTCTGGAGTACAATCTGGAACTGCAAGGAATTTGATCAGGAACCATTATTATATATGGATTCCCATAGAAACAAATTAGGCAGTTCATTGGATTACTAAAGCTTCATTGGATTGGTCTTATCCTCTAGATTTGGCATCTAGACCTCCATCTCTGCTGCAAGGTTTATTGGCGAAGGATGTTCGTGAAGTTTCTTCTTATTCACTATTATGTTCTCTTACTTTGAAGCAAGGTATTAAAACTCGGACAGAGCACTGAATCGGTCAAGGTAATGGGTTAAGGGTCAGTGGGTCAGATCGGAGTCAAACTAGAGAAGAATAAAAAATTGAAAAATAATGTTACACTAAATGATAGATATTCATCGTAACAAAATATTAATAGATATATGTATATTTTTTTTGGTAGTAATATTAATAGATATATGATAGCTAAATATTTTCCCTACATCTTACTAAAAAAAATTTCCCTAAAATCCCTTAATCACTATTGTTGAAGAGACATGATCCATGTCAGAAAAATTTGAGTCCATCAAAACCTTTTAAAGATAAGTACGGTACAATCTCAATTTGGGTGAGTTTTGATTTTATTTTATTAAAATTTAATATGATTGAAACCATTGGGTATTGTGACTAGTAAAAAAAAAAGGGTAATTACAATGAAATCCCATACAAGAGAAAAAATGAAGAAATGGTCCATGAAGTTGTCAGTGTAAGCTCCTCGACTTGTTAATGGACGCTCCTCGACTTGTCAATAACAACTTCAGGGACCATTTTTTCATTTTTTCTCTTGTATGGGACTTCATTATAATTGTCCCAAAAAAAAACCATTTGGTATTGTGGTCTTCTCTCTTTGACTTGTTCAGAGTTTTATTCTTTCTATGCAACCTTCCCCTTTCAACTTCCTATCTTTCAAGTTTTTATTAGTCTCCCACCCACCACAGTTTTTATTCTTCCACCTCCTTTCCACTGTTCAGTCTTCACTCTTTGCATCTTCCGAGCAGTCTCCTACCATATTCTCCTATGAGTCTCCCTTTCTTCTTCAGCCTCCACCATCTCTTCCCTTGTCGCCTATGGTTCTTGAAATCATCCTCAATCACAGGTTTCCTACTATTTTTACTCTTTGATTTCTCACAAGATCTCTTGCTTACACGCCACATCTAGATTATCTCTAAAAAAGAATCGAGTCCATGGCGATATATGTTGCTCTTTCCTTTCTACTTCAATCTCCCTCACTGATTCGGATCATCTCTATCTTTTTTTCTTCGTTTGATCTCTGAATCGTATAACTTGGCAACCCAGCGGGTTACCGGAGTTACTACCAGGTCCTAACGGTCTACACCGAGTCCCACCGAGTCAGTTCCTTCCCGAGTCCACCTATCAACCGGACTGGACAAGTGGCTGGGTTTCCGGGTCAACCCGGCCGGTCTGGTTCGGGTTTTAATACCATGCTTTGAAGGCATTTTAGTTGCTAGGTTTTTACATATCTGTTTTGTTATTTGTGTTTCGAATCTATTTGTATTTCCTTTTGAGAGTTGTTTTGTTTATTGCATTTGAGACTGTGTAGTTTCTCTTCATTATTAAATATAATATGAGTTCCTTTGTTGGGAAAAAAAAAAGGGAAAATCGCTGATAAATACTAAACAAGCAAATTAATTGCTCTTTGCCACCAACACACATGAGGGACTGAACTTGCATTAAAATTGAACTTAAAAAGACAAAAAAGCCCTCAGTTTGATAAGAAAATTTTAGGCGGGAGCTGAGGAAGGAGAAAGTACAGTTATGAATCCCTTCTTCCTCTTCCATTTCCGGCCTGCAGAAGTTCAGGTTGTCTCCCCACACTTGGCCTTCTCCTTGGCTTGTGTTTGTCGGCAGTGTCATCTCCGGCTACTCCTCCAGCGGCCGCCGTTTTATTGGCTCGTGTTCTTCGGATCTGTCGTCTCCAAGTGCTCCTCCAGCGGATCTGAATCCCACCGTCGCTTGCTCCTCCAACCTAAATGCCTCCTTCATTCACCTGATCTTTTTCATACGTGCCCAATGGTCATCCACACTATGTGCAAAGGATGAAGATCCATTATGTGCCAATGATCTGTCGTTTTGTGCAATTACTCTTCCTTCATGTGCCAATGATCTTCCGTTTTGTACAATTAATCTTTCATGATGTTTAATTGATCTTCCATGATGTGTATTTGATCTTCAGTTTTGTGCAATTACTCTTCCATGATGGGCAGTTGATCTTCCGTTTTGTGTAATGGATCTTTTCCATGGTGTAAAGGATGATTCATTGTGCCAATGATCTTCCATTGTATGCAATTACTCTTCATTGATTTGTAATTGATATTCCGTTTTGTGCGACGGATCTTTTCCATACGTGCCCAATGGTCATCCACGTTATGTGCAAAGAATGAAGATCCATTATGTGCCAATGATCTGTCGTTTTGTGCAATTACTCTTCCTTCATGTGCCAATGATCTTCCATAATGGGCATTTGATCTTCTGTGTTGTGCAATTACTCTTCTATTATGTGCAATTGATCTCCTATTTTGTGCAATGGATCTTTTCTATGGTGTAAAGGATGATCCATTGTGCCAATGATATTCCATTATATGCAATTACTCTTTCATGATGTGCAATTGATCTCCCATTTTGTGGAATAGATTTTTTCCATAGTGTGGATGACCATTGGGCACCAATGGAAAAGATCCGTTGCACAAAATGGAAGATCAATTGCACATCATGGAAGAGTAATTGCACAAAACTGAAGATCAAATGCACATCACGGAAGATCAATTAAACATCATGAAAGATTAATTGTACAAAACGGAAGATCATTGGCACATGAAAGAAGAGTAATTGCACAAAACGACAGATCATTGGCATATAATGGATCTTCATCCTTTGCACATAGCGTGGATGACCATTGGACACGTATGAAAAAGATCAGGTGAATGAAGGAGGCATTTAGGTTGGAGGAGCAAGCGACAGTGGGATTCAGATCGGCTGGAGGAGCAAGCGACAGATCCGCTAGAGGAGCACTTGGAGACGACAGATCTGAAGAACACGAGCCAATGAGACGGCGGCTGCTGGAGGAGTAGCCGGAGATGACACTGCCGACAGACACAAGCCAAGGAGATGGCCGAGTGAGGGGAGACGACCTGAACTTCTGCAGGCCGGAAATGGAAGAGGAAGAAGGGATTCAGAACTGTACTTTCTCCTTCCTCAGCTCCCGACTAAAATTTTCTTATTAAACTGAGGGCTTTTTTGTCTTTTTAAGTTCAATTTTAATGCAAGTTCAATCCCTCATGTGTGTTGGTGGCAAAGAGCAATTAATTTACTTGTTTAGTATTTATCAGCGATTTTCCAAAAAAAAAAGGATTGCATTAAATTAAATATTTCGAGAGTGCTATTTTGAATCTCTCTGTTCATCTATTTAAGATTTTAGATTTAAAAACTTAACAAGTGAGAAGGTTGGTTACAACTCTTTTGAATAACAGTTTAAGTGCTTGTTTGGGATCACGTTTGTGATTTTAAAAGTGTTTATTCACGTAAATCGAAAAAAAACTCATCTAACATATTTACCTTGTATACCATAAATCATGATTGTAAAATTATTTTTGAATATTTCAATCACTATTTCAAACAAGCACTAACCCTGCATCATCCGACATGAAGCCTATGTGTTGTATCCATCTTGTCATGATAGCACTTACAGAGAGACTACATTCGAGTCAAATAGCATATTTGAGAGAAATATTGCTAATAGCATTTTAATTTTAACAGGACATTATATTCCCTCCTACTAAACTATTTATAAAACTCAACAATCAAATTATGTAGTTTAAGAAAGTACTTAAAATTAGTTAAAAATAATAAACATATCTAAAAGAAATTGTTTTCCAAGTATACCCTTTTTTATGAGGAGTATGTAAGAGAGAGACATAAAATAAATATAAGTATTACCAATATTTTAATTAATGTAACTAACATAGAGTTGGTTTAACGGTGTAAGGTTTTGCTAAATCCATCTGAGGCCTTGAATTTGAGTTTTAAAGGAGACATTTCTGTTAGAAGGGGCAACCATAGTCCCCGAACCAAATATCAAATGATAATATTAAAAGAAACATTTTAATTAATGCAATACATAAAATTATGAGGGGTAAATATAAAAAAAATTATTAAATGTTCAGGAAACTCTTGTCAAGTTCTTATAAAACAGATCAAGGCAATTCAAATTTCAAGCTCTTATAAATAAGACTAGAGGGAGTACTATAAAATAAAAATAAAAAGAATTTTTAAGACGTGAAATGTATTCATGTATTAACAAAGTAATAAGGATTAAGGATATGAACCTGAAAATAAGAAAGTGGTTGTAAATAAATGTACGTTATGGAGCATATCACTTTGATCCTATTTATAAATTCTTTTTAATTAATTTTTATATACCAAGAAGAGTTAGTTAACTCATTAATTATCTGTTAAATTTTTAATTTCGCCCTTATCTATAATTGGTTTAAAAAATCAATATGAAATTTTTTTTATTTATTGTAATTAATAAAAATAAAAAAATATAAAACATATTTACTATCTTAAAATTGAATCAAATTTTTTGATAAAATAGACTTATAAATAATATCTGGATGATAATTCACCGTTCAAAACTCAGAGGTTAGGGAAGAGAATACGGAGGGGCAGGCGAGAGCATTTATTTCCACTTGCCCATGATGAGAATGCCGTATGCTCTCTTCTTCCTACACGTGTCATCATTTTCCATCACCGTTTCACAGCCGTCATCCATTTTTAGCTTTTTGAGAAGGGACTAACATGAATCAGATTAACTTTGACACGTCGGACAATTAATCCTCCAACTCTAACAACCAATAACGAACATTCCAACAATCAATTGTCCACCAATTCGGCCGATACCTGACTCCGTGTGGGTCTCATAGTTATCCTCTCACCATAACGGTCTCCGCCGACCAAAGATCAATACCCTCATGTCTCATTCTTCCTTCTCCATGATACAGTTGGAATATTTTAAAATAAAGTTATGTCCCCATCTGGTTTGTTTTAAAGTCATATTGATTGAATTAAGAGATTTACATCAAGAATCTTATAAGTTATAATATTAAAAATCACTAAAATTATGTTTGTTCAGTTTTTAGAGATATGTGTAAAAGGTTATCGTTAGAGATGTGACAATCGTTACTTAGTAGAAAATAGTGTTGTGTTTATGAGAAAACTCTATATAATATAAAAGTATTACTTTTTATGAGTTTGTTCATGAATCAACATATATGATTTATGAATTTAATGAAGGGTTAAGGTGCAAAAATACCTATGAACTTTTCTCAAAAGTGCATCCAATACTATAAACTTTTTTTAGGTGCAAAAATACCCATGAACTTCTCAAAATGGGGCAAAAATGTCAAACCGTTAATTGATACAAACGTCCGTTTTGTGGGACCCACAATTTTATTTTTTGAGGTGCAAAAATACCCATGAAATTTTCTAAAAAGTGCACCAAACACCATAAACTTTTGAAAAGTTCATGGGTATTTTTGCACCCAGAAAAAATTTTATGGTATTGGATGCACTTTTTAAAAAAGTTCATGGGTATTTTTGCACCTTAAAAAATAAAATTGTGGGTCCCACAAAACGGACGTTTGTATCAATTAACGGTTTGACATTTTTGCCCCATTTTGAGAAGTTCATGAGTATTTTTGCACCTAAAAAAAGTTTATGGTGTTGGATGTATTTTTAAAAAAAATTTATGAGTATTTTTGCACCTTAACACTTTAATGAATTATTATAACTTTTAATTAAATAAATATTACTTTAAGAGCCACTACTTTAATGGCTCTTCGGCTCTTCAGCTCTTCAGCTCTTCAGCTCTTCGCTCTGTTTTTTCTTTTGATGGTGCTTTCCTTCACTCCTTTGAATCACTAAAAACTTCCTCCTTACGTCAAGGCGATGGCAAGCGAGAGCGACAAACCCTTTCTGCCCATTGAGATCATCATCAACATTCTCAAAAGGCTTCCGATCAAATCCATCACAACCGTCCATTTTTACTTCTTCAGGAAGGAAAGGACTCACGTGAATGACAGAATCAATTCGAATTCGACACGTGTCATTTGCTTTTCCCACGACGTTAATTTATTTATTTTCCTTTTATTCACCTCTTTCGCTTATTTTCTCACCAAAGATGTTTTGTTCGTACTAATAAATTCCCCTTGAAGAAGGCCTCCAGTAAAATCTCTCATTTCCTTCACACCTTTGAATCACTAAAAACTTCTTCCGTCAAGGTGATGGCAAGCCAGAGCGGCAAACCCTTTCTGCCCATTGAGATAATCAGCAACATTCTCAAAAGGCTTCCCATCAAATCCATAGTTCGATTTCAATGTGTGTGTAAGGATTGGAAAAATCTCTTCAAAACCGAATTTTTCATCTCTGAACAGGCTCTACACTCTGCTCACGAAAACCCTCTCCTCCTCATCCATGCTTATGATTACAACTGCAGCCGTTCGTCTTTGCGATTGCTCAATCCCGAGATGGAAACTGTTGAAGTTCTTAGAACACCCTCGATCGATTCCTTCAGACGTGGTTGGAGAATCATCGGCTCCTCCAATGGCTTGCTTTGCGTGGAACTCGATACTGACAAAGACAGGTTTCCTATCTCGCTTTGTCTGTGGAACCCTGTGAGCAATGAGGTAAGAGAAGTACCCGAACCACTGTATGATTATACTCACACTTGCAAGGTAGGATTTGGGTTCAGTAGTGCCGTTAATGATTACAAGATAGTGAGATTTTATCATCCAAATTTGCTTAGAAAGGACGCAGATAAATGCTATGGCTACGACACGCTTTATTGTGTGCAAGTGTATTCGTTAAGGACAGGTTCATGGAAGGAACTAGATATGGGCCATATACAGCATGCTCAATTTTTCACTAAAGCTGTCAGTGTTAATGGAACTATTTTTTGGCTTGGGTGCGGGTTTCTTTATAAAATGCTAATTGCTTTTGACATAGCAACGGAAGTATTTACATTAGCTAAAATAGATACTTTATCACCTAATGTGGATGTAGAAGATGAGCTTGGTCTTTATCCATCTAGACTTTATGCGCTCGGGAATAAACTTGCTATGTGTGAAGGTTGCTTATTTGCGGAAGAATACAATAAACCGTATTCCATTCATGTATGGGTGATCGAGGAGGATGCTAGTGAATCTGGGAAGAGTTATAACTGTACAGAGAAATATAGGATTGAACCAAATTCAATTGTTCTACGACCCTTGTGGATTTGGAGGAATGAAATAGTCTGCCGATATGAGAACAGTGAGGATGAGGCAGAGGGTGACCAAGAGAACTTTCTTTATCTGCTCAATCTCACTACTAACGAATGGACGAGGTTCCCCAACTTTTCAGCTGCCTATCGCCGCCGTGATATTTTCACTCACGAGGAGAGCCTTGCCGCCTATTTGCAGCACCTAGGTTAACCTTGCTCTGAAGTAGGATCATTTCTATATTCCATGTTTCTTTTGTCTCAGTAATTCTGGTGGAACTTAGTCCACTTAACCTGTTATCATTTTTGTTGTACCTATAATCCTTGACTCTCCTTTAGATTTGTGGTCTGGACTGAAGAAATTCAGTACTGGTTTTTCCAAAACTTTATTTTAGCTTTCTATATCATGGTTTAATCAAACAGTTTAGTTGCTGCTATATAATATTTTTTGCTGCCATATGAGTTATTGCTTTGTGTTTCTCATGGATGAAATATAGTTTAGTTGCTATTATACACAGCACAAGAGAGTGAACTATATGCCCCTTAGATTTGGTTGTTATTCTAGCTGATTTCAACTTTTCAGCGTTCCACATCATCAGATGGTTAGTTTTAATAGTTATATCTAATTGCTGCTATATAAATTATTTAGTTTTGTTAACCATTATTGTTATATTCACTAGTGCAAAATACTAATTTAACTACATGATTTTGCATCAATTACTTGAAGAATAGAAGTGATAATTCAGGTGACATAATTTCGCTTCTGTTTTACATGTAACTGACACTATAATGTACAATATGGCATAAGTTACTTGAAGAACGGAAGTGATAATTCATGTGATATAAGTTCGTTTCTGTTTGAAGTGTAACTGACGTAGTAATGTACAATATGGCGTCGATTGTATATTCAACTGATGCCGTAATTAAGATGTTATAACAATAATAATTATTGAATCAGTTTACTAAGCACCAGAAGCCATAATTAATATAAAATTTTGGAATTTAATTGTGAAAAAAATAAATTTGAAATATAACATGTCATAACTGTAATTAAATACTATAAATAAATTTTAAAAAATATTTTTTCCCAAAATATAATTATATTACAATTATATTATAAATGACTTTTTTAAGTGGGTCATTTATAGCTCAGGACCATCTGGTAGAGATTAATGAATTTCTTTTAACTACTGAACTATACCTAGTTAATTATTAAAAATAAATGGATGATCAATTTATGGGTGGAACTTGACCCATAATTTTATAATATATTTATAGAGCTTCAAGTCTTATAGGAAACCAAGGCCTTAATTATAACCCACATGACTCTAAAGAAGTCTTAGACATATATTAACTATTTTTTTGGAAAGAAAAGGAAATATTGCATCTGTTCCCATTCCACCTGACGCCCTAATGCCTTCAACAAAAACCTCTACTACTCTGCTAACTTTGTGCCTTCTTTATATGAATTTCACTCCAGCTTTGCTAACTTTACAACTTCCCTTCATTGTTGTTGACGTAGCAGCGTCCAGATAGAGCACTATAAAAAAACACTCAATTTCTGACGGAATTTTATACAGAATGTTTTCCGTGGTAAATTCTGTCGAAAATCCGTCAGAAATTTCATCAGAAATTTTTTCGACGGAATTTTTCCGTTTTCTGTCGCAAATTTTGTGGAAACATATTTTTCCACAGTGCCACAGAACTTCTCCATGGCAAATTTTGTCACAAAAATTTAAAATTTATAAAATTTTATATTAAAAATAATATTATAAAATTAATTATTAAATAATTTTAATTAAAAATAAAATATTATTAGCAATGAATATTATATTATTATTTATTAATATTATATTTACAATTTTTGACAAAAATATTATTTTTAATATTATTATATTATTTATTATTTAATTTTGTTTAACAATAAATTATTAGTTATTAGTATTATATTTATCATTTTATATTAAAAATAATATTTATAATATTAAATTAATGTTATTAAGTAATTTAAATTAAAAATATATTTAGATTTATATAATTGATTAAAATAGATTTATAAAAATATTTATTAAATATTTAAAATTTATTAAATTTGAAATTAATTAATCATAAGTATATAAATATTTTTTTATAATTTTTATGTAATTTAATTTATTTTTAATAATATTATATTTATATATATAATTAATTTTATATTATGATAATAATATATATATATAACATTATGTAATTAAATAACGTAGGTTCATCTTGGCACAATTGGCAAAGGCTCGAGCACAAAAGCACCAGGAGCATGAGGTCGCGGGTTCGAACATGAGGGGAGGCATTTTCAAGATTTAAGAAGCGCAGACATGTGGCAGCGCTTGGAGGTGACACTTGGTGCCCTTCGAGGAGGGACATGTGGTGCACTGCGAGGAGGGTGGACACGTGGTACTGGTAGGAGGGTAGTAGCACAAGGAGGAGACGTGAGGAGAAACCACGTGGCTGAACCAACGATGAGGTGGCCTCCTACGGACGTGACATGTGGTATTTGAAAATTTTTTGGACACGTGGCAACGTGAGGAGAAACCACGTGGCTGAACCAACGATGAGGTGGCCTCCTACGGACGTGACATGTGGTATTTGAAAATTTTAAAAAATTTAAAAATAAAAAAATATCATTTGTCACAAATCTATTACGGCGTCGGTTTAGTTACAATGCAATGCTATAATATATTCATTTACGGCATTATATCTTGAGCAACTGATACCATAATATATATTTTTTGCTACGGCTAATTCTATTACACCCTAATACTGTGACGAAAATGTAATTTTAACTGATGCCAAATTAACTTTTTGCACTAGTGATTGTTGCATCATCCAGAGAGCCTCTTGCAAAAGTCATCAATATAGATATTAGAGTTATCAATATAGATATTAAAGTTGTAAATAAGTTGACGGGAGTTTCAACAATCTTATATTTTTTTTTTTTGAATTTCTCAAACAAAAGTAGTCAATAACTCAATATAGATACTTGAATTGTCAATATAGATATTAAATTTGTAAATAAGGTCAACCAGAGTTTTGAAAGTCTCATATTTTTTACCACTTTAATATATATATATATATATATATATATATTAACAATTTAAGTATTTATGTTGGCAACTTTCTCTTGAGAAATTCAAAAAATATATATATGAGACTGCTGGAGCTCTGATCGACTTTATTTACAATTTTAGTATTTATATTAACAACTCAAGTATATGTGTTAACTATTTTTATTTGAAAAATTCAAAAGAATGAGACCGCAAGAGTTCCGATCGACCTTATTTACAACTTTAGTATTTATATTAACAATTTTTTCTTGAGAAATTCAAAAACAAATTAGGTCACCGGAACTCTAGCGACCGACTAGGGGGTTGAGGCTTTTTAATTAAAAAATGTAAGAGTTGTTAGGTAATTTTTCAAACTTTACATCTTTTTAAAATTTTAAATTAGTCTCTTTAGAATTATTGAAATTCAATATATTTATTTATCTTCTACCAATTTGATTGTATTTTTCTGTCTTTCTCCAATGAAGTTTATATAGCACCTTCGATTGATTTTTTTGTGTCTTAGCATTTACTTTTACTCTGTAATGTGGCAATTGGTGAGGTAAGATATGTACATGATACTGGAATTGTTATGTTTCTTCTCGGTCTGATGTATACCTTTTGCAATAATTTATCTGAAAATATAGATACAAAATGTAATTTACTATACCTCTGATTTTTTTTTTTTTGGAGTAAATTACTCTACCTCTCTGTAGTATA
The DNA here is from genome assembly GCA_963242795.1 of Inga leiocalycina. Lineage (NCBI taxonomy): Eukaryota > Viridiplantae > Streptophyta > Magnoliopsida > Fabales > Fabaceae > Inga > Inga leiocalycina. The sequence continues at coordinate 16,440,678 of OY725321.1, forward strand.
GGCATTATGAATTTATGATTGATAAAGACAATAAATAGAACACAATCAGACCTCAAAAAAAAAAAAAAAAAAAGAACCGAACAACCTCCTTTAACGTGGTTGATGAATCAATACTTTCAAATGTGGCTGATGAATTTTTGTTTCTCACTTAATGTTTCAACGCCACAATTATATTTGGATAGAATAAGCTTCTCCCATTAAAACTTGATTTTGACAACTAAGATGTTTAATTACCAGTCCTCCTTTTTCCTGATCAATGTTATACAAAATTGCCAACAACAAGACTATTTAAGCAAGCTTCCATTAACTATGAACCGCCAAACCCTATGAAAAAGTAATTTCAGTAGTATATATTTCTTTAGGTAAAATCACACTCATGTCTTAAGGAAGAAGGGAAATGAAAAAATGGTCTCTTAAAATTACAAAATAAAAAAATGGTCCCATGAAGTTGTCAATACTCGCTTCTAGAGTTATCAATGACCCGTTTCATGGAGATGTTAATGAGACTATTTTTTCATTTTAAAATTTCAAGGGACCATATTTTCATTCTTTTCTTTCTTATAACTTGAGTGTAATTTTCTCATTCCTTTACTATATCACTAAGGGTGTGTTTGGTTTGAGGGGAGGGGAGGGTAGGGGAGGGAGGGGGAGGGGAGGGTAGGAAAATTACAATTTTGGACAAAAGAAACCCAAAATTTACCCTCTCATTTTTTTAAATTTTGGGTTCCCGCCCAAAATTTACTTTCTCATTTTTTTTAAATTTTGGATTTCAGCTCAAAATTTAAATTCTTTCAATTCAAAAGGGTAATTTACCCATCCTCCCATTCCATCTCCTCCCCTCCCCTCCCCTCAAACCAAACACACCCCGTTTGATATAATGGAAGAGTTTTTAGAGAATTGAAAGTGGAAATAGAAGTGGAACTGGAAGTGGAATTGAGATTTTTAAAATGTGTTTGGTATGAAGGTGGAAGTGAGATATAATTTTTAATTAAAATATAATTTATAATATGAAAATACCAAAATACCCTCAACAAACTCTTTCACCACAGTCATGACCGCATCCCAAGCATACCATTGTTCACTGGAAAATTACCCACTCCCGGCGATATATCACAAACCAGTAAACAATTCAACCCAACTCAATCATCATCATCGATCTAAACAATATATAAATCAAATCCAAACTCAAATATCATCTATCAACACAAACAAAAACCAGAGAGAAACTAAAATTGAAGCTGCCGTGAGGGAAAAGGAGGGAGATGAGAACAAATATGCACAGATGCTTCTCAGAAAAGTCAGCGCCTCCTACTATCATATGAACAAGAAACAGAGAGAAATCAAAATTCAAGAAAAAATTATCGGAAGGAAGGTTGAACTCGCCATTGTCGCCTGGTGGTCAGTGTAGATATGGGGGACGGAGGTTCGAACGACTCAAAGTTGCAGATTTGAGTATTGCTTCGTCGTCTGTCTTCATCCTTCATTCGGACAAAGAGAGGCAACCAGAAAAGCTTATCATGATTTGAGCAAAAAACCAGAAACAAAAATCGAAATCGGAAATCAAAAATCAAATCTAAACCAAGATCCCAGATGTTGAAGGGAAATCAAATCAAAATCTAAACCAAAAACTCAGATGCTAGAGGGAAATCGAAATCTCAATCAGATGAACAAAAATCATTTGCACTTGCCAAGTTGCATTTGTTGTTGAAGGGAGACGACGACGGAGTTGAGTTTGTTGCTGGAGGGAGATGACGGTGGATTCGTGTTCATTTCCCGAGGAAGACGATCGAGGAGTCACGCTCAATGCTCAACTGTTCGCTGCCATTGTTGGTGGAGAAGGGCCGTTGCTATCGTCACAGGAGGATGGCCATCTTCTCGCCATGGAGACCCGTTGCCGAGAGAGGACCAATAGAGTGAGGGAAGATAGATTGGAAGGGGTAAAATAGTCACATACCCACTTACATGGGAAGTGGAAGTGGGTTCTAATGGCTGAGGTATGGAACCGAGTTCCAGCGTTTTTTATGGAACTGAGTTCCCTGTGGAACCCGGTTCCCACCTACCAAACATCCTAAAATATCATTTCCACTTCCACTTCCATTTCTCCCACTTCAATTCTCATGTACCAAACGAGGCATGAAAGGACGGAGGTTATAACATCCTTTCGTGATAAAATTAGGGCAAAGGTGCAGATTTAGCATTCAACAATTTCACTAGGAGCATTCATAAGACATATTTATTTTTGGGTGCAAAAGTAGCCTTAAGCTATTTATTTGGGAGCAGATTTAGCCACATCGTTAAAAAACACTTAACTGCCGTTACTTTTTGAAATGTGGGGTCCACCAGTCTTTTCTTTCTGTATTATTTTAATATTTTTTTAATGAGAAAATATCACTTAGGCTACATGAAAAAAATTTCATTTCAGATAACCCTCAAAAGATTCTGAAATATCATTGCACCCCTTGGGTTAAAATGAAATTAAGCTCTGTCAGTAAAATTAAATTAAGTTTTGAAGTGAGATTTCAGAATCTTTTGGGCATTAACTGAAATGAAATTGTTTCCATGTGGTCTAAGTGATATTCTCTCATTAAAAAATATTAAAATAATACAGAAAGAGAAGTCTGTTGAGACCCACATTTCAAAAAGTAAGAGAAGTTAAGAAGATTTAACGGTGTGGCTAAATATGTTCCCAAATAAATAGTTTATGGTTTCTTTTACACCCGAAAATAGATAAGTCTTATAGATGTTCCTAGCGAAATTGTTGAATGCTAAATTTACACCTTCGCCCATGAAATTAATATCTTCTATATATATATAATCAATTGTTAGATCAATTTTTCTCAAACCCAGAACATTTGAGTTAAAGATCATAAATGATTCTGATCAGTTCAGCAATGGCTGAGGCAACTGTCAAAAGTTTGCAGCAGCATCCAAAAAGCCTAGTGTCCTTCTTGATCCCAAATGACTCTACCGCATCTACTTCGGTCATCTTCCACAACCGAGCCATATGCTTCAAGTTTGGTGAAGCCTGTTGGGGTAACATGTGTGGTATCCCTATTGTCACTTATGAAGACTGCTATTCTAGGGTAGAACTTGATTTTAGGTAAGCTCTAGGCAAACTAGATTGAGAAGTGACATTTTCCTTCGAGTTAGTAGATATTAGCCAAATAACATATTTGAGGGAGATATTAGCCATAGCATTTCAATTGAAATGCTTCAACATTATATAGAATAAAAATAATTCTATAAAAATATATTAGGGTAAAGGTGCATCCAGCACCTTAAAATATGTTTAGATATGCAATCATCATCCTAAAGTATTTAAAGGTGTAATCAGCACCCTAAATTATTTGTGGAGGTGCAATCAATACCTTAATGTATTAAAAATGGAGCAATTACACCAATTCACTAACAGAATACTAACTCTGTTTGCTAACACACTCTTTCCTTTTTCCTCTTTTATCAATCTTCAACATGTTCATCCCTTCTTTCCCCTTTTCATTATTTCAACAAGTTCCCCTTTCCTCATAAGAACTCCTTATCATAGCTATTTTGACTTCGTCTTCTTTACTTCATTGCAGAAAAAATAGGCCTCCACTTTCTTGATTCATCAGGCCAAGGATGTCACGCATCTAGACCATTGTACTTCGTCCAATGACAACAACCACGACGGAGAACAACAAAATCAAGATCGGATGAACCAGAAGTAACTTTATGTGATTTTTTTAATGCGTTATCTTGACTCTGCATTTAGACTTCAGTATTATAATACTGAAGTCCCCTATGATTGAAACTGAGTTAGATTATGTTAGTGAAGGGGTGTAATTGCTCCATTTTTAATACATTAGAGTGTTGATTGCACCTCCAAAAATATATTAAGATGCTGATTACACCTCCAAAAATACTTTAAGGTGCTGATTACACTTTCAAAAATTGATCGGGGTACTGGATGCACCTTTATCCAAAACATTATATAGAATAAAAATAAACACAACTGTAAAACAAAAAAAAGAATAAAAATCAACTGAATTTTTGAGACATGCAATGTATTTATCTTATCAAAATATTAAGGGTATGAATTTCAAACAAAGAAAGTAATGCTAAAAAAAATGTAAATTACCTCTGTGTCTAAATAAAAGTTACTTGTAGGAAAAAAGTTTGATTTAAAATATAAGTGACTTATCATTCTGGTTCTATTTATAAGTTTCAATTCACTAATTCTCATATATCGAGGTAGAGTTAGTTAACTCATTAATTGTGTGTTAAATTTTCAATTTTGCCCTTTTTATGAATGGTTTAAAGAGTTAACATAAATAAATTTTCTTTATTTATTGTAATTAATAGAGATAAAATTGTAAAAATCGCTTTTATTACTCTAAAAATGGACTTATAATAAGGACCAAAATGTTTCCTCAAAAAAGATTTATAAAAAAGGGTAATTAATGATGTTTTGTTAATTTCAAGTCTATTTATTTTCTATTAGAGAAAGAGAAAGATGAGAGATATGTAAAAATCACGTGCATGGGCAAACAAGAACAAAAGTAGAAAAATGTTATCTCTTTAATGCATTTCTTTATATGTGCGCGTGCGCGAGAGGGGGAAGGGGGTTATAGTCAAGCAACAAGAAATTGGATCATTTAATGAACCGGTCATAGTACAGGTTTAAGGGTTAATGGGTCAATTGAGGTATAATCGATAGTTGAACTGATCATATTAAAATATTATAATTTATTAGTTGCCATATGTATTAATATGTTTTTAAACTTCTATAGATAAAAATGAAGATTTTTAGAAAAAAATTACTTAAAATCTATTAGTATTAATTATAATGCCTATACTTATGCAATGATATCTATTTTTCTATAATTTTTATATCTTTTTAAATAATTTTTTCATTATCTTCTTCATTTTTTTATATTTGTTCTTTCTTTACCTACTTTTCTCTTTATTTTGATTTTCAATATTTCATTTTTCCCTAAAAAAATAACACAAAATAACAATTAAAAAAGTAAAAAAAAAAAGAAATTGGTCCAACCAGTTGAACCATCGATTTATCGGTTTTAACTAGTTCTGACCGGTTCAACCGATCTCACGGTTCAATAAACAAACCAGACAGGACCACTGACCGGTTTTCAGTTCAACCGGTCGAACCTGCCGATTCGGTCCGATTTTTTGTTCTCTGAGTGTAATTGACTTATACATCATAATTCAAAACTTTGAGGTTATGTTGTTTTTCTTTTCCCACCAACCAGAGGTTATGGTTAAATACCATGTAATCAAACTTGGACTGGATTGGAAACCGGCCAATCGGTTGGTAGATTGGTTTGGTGAATCGATCCGATCCGATTTTATTATTATTTTTTAAAAATTGATTTTTTTAAGAATTTCATATTAATAATCCTAAGATCTTTAATTTTTCACCGGTTTAGCCCTGAGTTAACTCCCATTTGACTCCGGTTTGACCCACTGACCTTTGACCCAATATCCTGACTGGTTCAGTGACTGATCTAGATTTAATTACCTTGGTTGAATATTAGGGAAATAGCTGAAACTTCTGACGCTGTATCTATATATCATATAGGAAAAATAAATATGGAGATCCTTATAGTGTTCATCGATTTTAAATTAGGTCCTTAAACTTTTTTTCATTTTATTGGATCCTTTAACTTTGTATCGTTGGATCAATTAGTCCTTACCGTTAAATAAGCCTTGACACCGTTAAAAATTCCTGTTAAGAAGCACACCTATACCGTCCAACTACACCCTGTTTGGAGCTTCCATGGCTTCCGCCTCAGGTGCTCCTCCACCTTTATACTCTCGAAGCTCCCTCTTCTGTTTCTTTTTTTTTTAAAAAACGGAATCGCTTTCTTTCCCTCACCATCTCCCATCAACGCTCCCCAGCCACAAAATTTATATGTATACACACGCATATAGATTGCATTTTTAGAAGGGCGTCCCTGTTTTAATAATAAAAAAACAGAGCTATTTCAATTGACATATGTTAGAGATAATTGCCATTGGAACGGAGAAATTGTGGGTGGGTTAGAAATCACACCTCAAGGCCCAGAATTCCAAGTTTGACTCGAGGAATCTCTACACTCTGTGCAGCCATTGCTGCGTTTGTGGGAGTTTCAATTTTCTTGTGGTTTTGCGCCTCGTTCCAGAAAACAAAAAGCATGGGACTTTGTTTAAGCCAATGGCTTCATTAATTCAGCATCGGGCTCCGTGATGTCTGCGCATAGCCTATTGTTTCAATTTTTCCATTGTTATTGCTCTCTATTTCGGTTCACACTTTCTTTGGTTTCTTTTTATCTTTTGCTGGCTTTTTTGTCTTCTCTATCATTGTATTTGCTCAAGGATTTGCTTTCTGCACAAGAGTTTTCAGATTGGAACAAATGGAGAAGACAATGTTTTTCTTCACATTCAAAATTGCTTGATGTTTTCAGAATCCGCACGTTCAGTTTATTATATACCCAATGGATTATCCAAATGATTCTGGGTAGTGGTACTTTTTCAAGACCATCCACCTGGATATGCGCTTGGGTTGTCTGGTTCAAAGTTTCGAGCTAACAACCACCACCAAGCAATTTTTGGCTGGAGAGGCGGTGTGAATGATGACGAGGACTTTTCCAGATTAGAGCACGAAAAGTTTAGTGGTAATTTTTTGTATGATGGCATGTTCACTGTTAGTCATTAGTTACTTAGGCTTAATGGAATCTGTTTATTGCTTGACATATCAAGACTCAACCTATTTTAGTTACATAGATGTCACATAGATGTGTCTGTGAGTCTGTGAGTCTTCCTTTCATGGACAATACCTAAAGACTTGTCTTCATTAGCAGGAAGCCAAAATGAACGAGTTTTTCACTTTTTGCTGGATAAACAACCTGTCATACTGCAGGGGAAGAAACCGATGATTACTGCATTATTTGACACACTGGAAAGCTACTTTGAGCAATATTTTGAAATTTTCATTTCTTTGTTTAGGGATGGATTTATTTGTTTTCAGTTGTTGTACTTGTACTTCTATTCTCTTCTCGTTAATAAATTCTTTCATTTTTTTGCCAAAAAAATGCCTCATGAATATTTCTATCTATCTATCTATTTATCACTTTATTTGTTTTTCCTTTTGTTTTCACTTTTCAGGCTTCTATTTATTCCTTATTAGAATGAAATAGGTTTTTATTCCTTATTAGAATGAAATAGGGGTCATTGACATCAAATACAAGTTTGTACTCCTTATAACTTATAGCTTTTTGTTCACATGGTAATACTTTATGCACTACACGATCAACTTTTGTTCACCATAAAAAGTGTTCTCACCATTCTAAAAAAAACAAAAAACAAAAACTCTTATGGAACATGACAATAAGGCCCATTGGACTAAATATATCAACAAATGCTAAATGGGTCATTATCTTTGTCAACTGTGTGAAGATTATGTGATAATATAGTTGTATGGAATCAAAACAAAGCATCAAATATGTATGGTTATCATTGCGGCAGAGCATGGCCTATATTCTGAACAATAACATTCTAACTGTTGTAATCTTAAATTAAACATCCAACCTCTTCCTTTAGACAATATGTTTGGGATCATGATCGGGGATCCTAAAAGTGTTTATGCACGTAAGTCGAGACAACACTCCTCTTACATACTTATCTTGTTTACCGTAAATCACAATTGAAAAGGTACTTTTGAATACTTCAATCGCCATTCCAAACAAACACAATGTTATGTCAAATTGAGGGCTGCGAAGTGACAAGGTGGTGTGAGGTGAAACATTGAGGCTTGAAAAAGAGAAAAGGCAAGGGCTTAGTTGGTCCAATAAGAGCAAAAACACTGCATTATTTGCATATATGTATGTACCTGTTATGTCTTGACATTAATAAAGTAGAAATGATGATAGTATCTTTTAAAGAACAAAATAAGGTAGAAATGGGGAAAGCGAGAGGGGCTTAAGCTAGGGGGCAATAGAGGATATGAGAGAGAAGGAATGAGTGGTTGAGTTTGGGGTACCATGGTGGGTGGAAAAAACACATTGAAATGATGTAAATCTTTGCTTATAACATTGAGTGGTTACAGCCTAGCTGAGTGCTCTGTAAATTTTCGATATAATAAATGTGCGTTATATTTTTAGAAGTGTATTTCTCATGCTTTTGAGTAGAGCCGGTAATATGGGCTCAACCTGTGAGCCCGCGGGTTTTGACGGGTTTTCCCAACCCGCAAAAATGCGGGCCGCACAGGCCCGCACCGCATAACCCGCGGGTTAATGCGGGCCAGCCCGCGGGTTGGCGGGTTGGCCCGCAAAATTTTTTATTTTTTTTTACATATGAAAATTTTATAAAACTTATAAGTTTTTCACTCTTATCGTGGTACCTCCCAATCCAAAGAGAAAAAATCTTAGCTTCTTTCCTTTTTCTTTAAACAAAATTATTATATATTGGTTGTTTGAGGATGAGTTTATGTTTTATTTATAAACTTTAATAAATTTGATAACTTTATCTCTTAAATTTTAGATTATATTTTTAAATTTTTTATAAAAGCAATGATTGATACTAGGAAGGTAAATTTAATTACTCGTATATATGTGTCTCATATTTTCAATCCTCTTTAAAAAATATAAATTTTTTTTTTCAAAAAAAAATGCGGGCCCGCGGGTTGGCCCGCAACCCGCACACTGCGGGTTAGGGTTGGCATTTTGCCAACCTGCAGAAGTGCGGGCTGCACAGGCCCGCACCGCGCGGGCCGCTGGTTGGTGCGGGCCAGCCCGCAACCCGCGGGCTGGCCCGTATTCCCAGCTATACTTTTGAGTGATTGCAAAACTGTATTAACTATAAAAGTATTTTACAATCCTCCATTTCATTGTAGCAGCATTTGAGAAACGAGGGTGCCTTAGCCTATGACATATTGTGTACTTTAAATGTTTATCTTCTCAAATGGACTGCACATGGCTAAGACACAGTTTTTCTTTGTCCAACTATCAACACGTGTAAAGTACGTAATTGTTTAAATGGTGATAGAGCTTCCAAAAGATAAAAATGGCAATTGTAATGTAGCAGCTTTTGTTGTGCAGAAGCTGTTAGTGGGTAAGAGGAAACTTTAAACAATTTTGTTTTTTGCATTATTATGGTTTAAATCCTCATTGATCATTGTGTTTACCAACTTTTTGTCAAACAGCTGGGTTGTAGATTTGCAGGTCTTATAGGGATCTCCAATGAAAGAGGCTCAAGTAATAACTTACAAAGTGCTTATGTTGTTTTTTCTTAATATATTCTCTCAGTTGTTTGAATCCAACCCACATGGTAGTGAAAGATGAAGCGGACAAGGGTTTTGAATTGTAGTCAAAGATGCTTTTTGTGCATTAACTAACTATAGCATGAGAAAGGAAATTATACATTCATTTAAAATACAAGTAAAAAAGTAATCCACAACATTTATTATTATACATTCGCATATAGGACAAACCGAAAACATATAATGGTAAAAATGGCAGGCAGTTTTGGGGGGGGCTGTCCACACACAGCTTTTGAGTGTGTGATGTTTAGTATGTGCAAATCTTATCTCAGGGGTAAGGATGTTCATAGGCAAGGCTGGGTAGGGCATGAATCATGCCCAATGCCCAGCCCGAAAGAAGAACAAGCAGCATTTTGCAGACTGTTGTTCAGTCCTATCCAATGAAAGCCCGAGTAATTTCGGGCAGCGTTGGATAGGGCTGGGCAAGGCGGGCTTGTGTGCCTAAAAATCTTTTAAAAATTTAAAAATAATGAAGTATTAAATAATAATAATACAGAAAAAAATGTATAGTTTGGTATTTCAAAAACATATTTTATGCTATAATTCTTTTAAGATTTTATTACTTAGATTCGATTCATAGGCCAATAAAACAAATTAATTCAATAGAGATTATTTTCTTATTATTTGATAATAATTTACTTTTCAAAATCTCAATTTACCCACTTCTTAATTAAATATGTGTATGAAAAAATATGCCTATATGCTTAGTAAATACAAAATATGTTTATTCATTAAATTATAATTGAATGGTAAATAAATATTTGTTCAATTATATATACAATATATATATATATATATATATATTTTAAATACGATTATATACAAATTTTGGGTAGGGCCAAATGAGCAGGGCCGCACACCTTGCCCAATTTGGCTTGGCCCGAAGATACCTAGATAATTTATAGGTGTATTTTTTAGGGTTGGACAGGCCATTTTTTTGCGGGCTTGGGCAGGCATTGTGGGCATATGGGCCTCATGAACACCCCTAGTCATGGGAATTGAATGGTGTTGATTTTGTTTCGGTAGTGTGAAACCAAATATATAAAATGAAACACTCAAACTCCACAAAAAACAATTAAGTTGAGAATTTGATAGGAGTCTAAGTGCATGTTTGGTATCACTTATGATAAACTTATAAGTGCTTATGCACATAAGTCGAGACAACACTCCTCTCACATACTTATCTCATATTTTATAAATCACGATTGAAAAACTACTTTTAAAAATTTACATCACTGTCCCAAACGAGCATACTTATCTAGCAATAGTCTTATATTGACTGATTTCAAATACTTTTATGATGGTTAGGTGTTGTGCATGTTGGTTGACAATTAACATGAAAAATGTTCCCTAGAATGGAATTTGCATGGCGGTGTATTAAATGCATTAGCATATTCCTCATTATGACTTGTATTTGTTGCAAACTGTGATAACTAGGTGCCTTTTTCATCTGGTGGGTTTTGGAAGAAGGTAAAGCCTCTATACATCAATGTTAAAGTTGATGTTTTTTTCTACTTCCCATTTTTTTGTTAATTCCCTACTAATGTTAAAGTTTGTGTGTGTGTTCATGGCTACACCTTTTGTGGTGGGAAGATGAATAAAATTTACTAGAAGATTTTCAAGAATGTGAGTGTGTGATTCAATATTGTTATGCTGTTTAAATTTATTCTTTGTTGATGTTTCTTAATTAAATTCCAATGTTAATCTATCAATGGATTATGGGAATTTGAATATGATCAACTAATTAATTTAGTTTAGTTAATTTATTTCTAAATAAATTAAATTATTTTCATAATTACATGCACCACGCGCGATGCGCCCATGCGAGTTGGAACTTGAAAGAGATTACAAAGGGCATTTGAAGATGAGGTTGCGTATGCTCTCTCCTGTTTACACGCGTCCAATCATTTTTCATTACAACCGTTGAACTTTTTCTTCTTGAGAAAGGACTAATATGAATCAGATCGGCATCGACACGTGTCATTTGCTTTTTCCCCGCTTTTAAATTTTCTGTTAACCATTTGAGAAACCACGTCAGACAATTAGTGCCAGTTTGGTTCACGGAATTGAAGGTAGTGTAATGGAATGTAATGTAATGATGATTACATAATTTGTTTGGTTTGTCATTAAAAAAAGATGATATATACATAACAATGTTTGGTTGGATTACATTGAAAATGAGAAATACATGGGAATAATATAGCAAGGGACAAAATTACCCCTATCTACATATATAATAATGTACACATTGGGTCCATGATAATTTTTTAATTTTGTGCAATATACACATTGGGTTCATACTAATGTTTTAATATTTAATTATGGAAATATTATTCAGTGTATAGGTTGGGTTCATGTTAATTTTTTTAATATTTAATGATGGAAATATTATTTAATGATATGTTTTAATATATTTTTTTAAAGGTGGAATATAATTTTTTTAATTTTTAATGGGGAATATTTCTTAAGTTTCTATATTATTAATTATTTTTCAATATTTACTGGTGATAAATAAAATTATTTAATATTTAACAGCGTTTATGGGTGGGCACTTTGGTCAATTTAAAAAATTATGATGGCAATAGTGTTATTTTCACTTAATTACAGGATGTCTGCATCCTCATTCATCAGTCATAGCAGTGTAATCCTGATTACATAATATGATGTAATCACGATTACAAAATGTAATCCTGTTTACATTACATAAGTACAACCAAACGCTGTAATCACTCTATTACATCAGAATTATATGTAATCCTCTCTTATGTAATCGAACCAAACGGGCTATTAATTTTCCCACAACCCCCAGTCAAATCGATAATGTTAATTTATTTATTTTCGTTTTATTTACCTCTTTTTCTCACTGAAGATGTTTTATTTGCCCCTGAAAAAGGGTTCTAATGAAATCTTTCGTTTCCTTCACTCCTTTGAATCTCTAATGCCCCGTTTGGTACAATAAAAGAATTTCTATAGAACTAGAAATGAAAATAGAAGTGAAAGCTGGGTTAAAAAGTTTGTTTGATATGATGATAGAAGTGAGATATTATTTTGATTTAATATTTTTATTTATAATATGAAGAGACTAATATGCTCTTGACAAAAAAATCCTAGCCACCAAAAAAAGAATCACAGCCATTACCCATATAATGCCCCAAAATATGATTACGGGCTAATGACTTCAAAAGTGAATATAATTATTGTTAAATAAATACTTTTGGAGAATACGATGTGAATTATGAGCTGAACGAGACGTAGTCAGTGCCAAACCCTATATTTAAGTTCAATTATGGTATTAACACTTAAAATGAATTCAAGGATTAAGGGAGGGCGCATGAATAAAAATAGGAAGTATAAAATGTGTTTAATGGTGATTCAATAAAAATTGCCATAATAAGGAGCAAAATTGGAAGCATGAAATTTACTGGTCAATTAGTCAGCAACTGATGAAGAAATCAATTAAGAGTTAGAAATGTGTGTTGTGACTAAATGACTAATGGAATTAGTTAGTGTAACCATATGGTTACATGATTTATGAGAAACCATAAGATCTTGACAAGTGCATGAATGGATGAGAGAGTTGGTGGAAAAGTCAACATAAGAAAATCTTATATTCATTTCTCTTCCCTCTTTCTTCTCTATTCGGCTAAGAGGCATGGAGATAGTGGAAAACTAACTTCATCATCTACTATTAGTCTCTCTATCTCTCTCTCATTCGGCAGCCATTGTTGGATGAGGAAAGAAGTAGAAATTTTGCAAAGTGAGCTCCATTTGGCCTAGTAAATGACTTCTAATGCCAAAATCTTCTTCTTTAATCTTGTTCCTCTTGTTAACGACTTCATTTCTATGGTTTTAGATTTTTAAGAGGAGGTGTTTGGTTGCTTGGGAAAAGTTGGAGATTGGTGAATCAAGAAATAAGTTTGGGAAAGTGCAAGAGGCGGGTGATAGCTACTTTTTGGTATATAAGTTGTGACTATTGGTTGAGTTTTGAATTTTTTGAATTTTGCCCTAATTTTCGTGTGGTCTTGGATTGTATGAATTGCATGTTGTTTTGTTGTGGAAATGGTGTATTGATATGTCTTTTGGACAAAGAAATTGATTTGGAACATTGAATGTGAAATTTGGCAAAGTTGTGGTTGGTTGTTGTAATGTTGTGTCAAAGCAGAACATATTGATGGGATGTAATTTTGGGTATTTTGATATTGCCATTGAATTCCTTGTGAAAAATTATGTGGGAGTAGTGTTGATTGTATGTTTTGGAACCTTTGTGAACAATTTGGTGTAAAATTGAAAAATTTGGAGAAAAAATGGTTAAGTGTAAAATGTTGTGTAAGTGACCAACTTTACATAGGGTTTTGAAATAGCAAATGGTGTCAAAATGTTGTGTAATTTTCTAGTTTTGTAGTTCACATTGCAAACTTTCCAATAGTATAAAGTTTGGGTCATTTTGATGTTTATGCTAAACGATATGGTCATTTGAAAATCAGTCAGGAAAAAGGCCAAAGGTTGGCTGCGGCCTATGGAAACTGGCTACGACCCAAAACCTTATGACCAGTTCTTGTCTGCGGCCTAAAACTCTTTGACTTGTTTCTGACCGTGACTCAAATCTTTCTGACCTGCTTTTGGCCGCTGCCCATGAATCTTGGCCGCAGCCCAAAATTTTCTGACTATCTGTTGGTTACAACCAGCCCCTTAAAAAACTGTTTTTGAACTTTCGAAAAGGGGTTTTTGGTCAAGTTTTTTCTAGCCATTTAGGCATCCATTTGGGCTTTTGGTAGCCACCTAAAGGCCTTAAATGATAATCAACCTTAAGTGTTTTGGAATTGAGTATTCCATCCTTAATTATGGATATAGGATTTGATATTTGCCCTGCATGTGTTTCTCTTATATTGTGTATGACACATTGTATGCATGATTTATCATTGAAATGTGCCGTTGTGTAACATGATGTGTGAAACTTGTCGTTGTGTAACAAGGTGTGTGAAACCCACCTTTGAAAAACATGCCGGTATGGATATGTCATTGTGAATTTGCCGTTATGAAATGTGTTGTATCAAACATGCCGTATGAAACCCACCGTTGAGAAACATGTCAGTGTGGATATGCAGTTGTGAATATGTCGTTGTGAAATATGTTATGGTGAAACATGTTGTTGTGTATTATAGCGTGAGCAGTTGTGGATGTGATGCAAGTCACGCCTACCTCTGCCGCTATAAATGCTGGTGTTGTGCTGCTGTATTGTGATTTGCTTACATGTCATGTGATTATACATGTTATAAGTAAATTGTTACTACTGGGATTCTTTTGAATCTCATTCTTTCCATTGACTAACCTACAATCAGGGCAAGCAGTTGACAGAAAAAACAAGTGATGAATGACGGTTGAGCTCCTAGTTTGGGATTTTAAATTTTGGGTTGTTGGTTATCATGCTATTGATTATTGATTATTTTGTTGGGGGATTGGTTGTACATGTTGTATATATTGAATAGTTCTATGCAAGTCCCCTGTATGGGAAACTAAATGTGGGCAATGTGCCCTATAAACCCTTCATTAAGTGAATGAAACCCGAGCGTTGTCGGGAAATTTTGTTGCACTCCGATATGTTTGAATGAAACCGAACTGCACAGGCCAATTATATTTGAAATGTGAATGTGAGTCCGCACTAAACAGGTTTTGGAAAGTTTTAAATTATCCCCTGGTCTCTATTTCAATGTAATTACGTATTTGTAAACTTTAATCTCGGCCTTTAAGTTAGGGGATTACAACCAACGACAAGCAACCACAGGTACGTCGGCAACGAGAGGAAAAATGGCATGATGGAGGAGAAGGCAACAACAAAATGAGCACAACGAAATTGCAGATCGAAAATCAAAGAAAATTTGCAGAGGGAAATGATCACAGCCGGTGAAGAAGCTTCAAGATCGTCGTTGCTTCCCAATATGGTTGTTGTCATTGTCATCGCTGTTGCTGCCCAATGTTGTTGCCGCTATCGCACTCTCATCGTCGTCGTTGCATCGCCATCGCCATCGCCACCGCCACGCCATCCATCATCCTTACTATCACTAGCTGTCAATGGCAAGATGGACCAAAGTTTGGGTTCCATAGAAGTTTCTACACTTCCATCAATTCCATGGGTTATAGGTTGGAACTAACTTCCATCATTTTTTGTGGAAGTCACTTAGTGATATCAAATAAGTCAAAATCAGAGTTTCATCCTCAATTCCACTTCCATTGGTTTACTCCTATTGCACCTTAAGTTTGGTGTGAGGGATTTGGAGGGGAAGGGAGGGGAGGAAAAATTTTTATGAGTTGAATTTTAAAAGATTGAAGAAGTGGGGTAATAAAATTTTAATAAAGTGAATATGTAAGATAAAAGAGTAAGAAAAATTAATTGAAAATTTTTAATCCCACTTCTCTAATTTTTTTAAATTCAACTAAATCTTTTTTTTTTCTACCCACTTTCTCTCCCTTTCCCTCAGACCAAACAAGCCCTAAAAGTTCCACTTCCCGTTACCAAAACCAAACTTCTCTAATGACGTTTTATTTGCTCCTTTATTTACCAAATTGCCCTTCAAATTATCGCTAACATCTTCGAAAGCTTCTCATAAAATCACTCGCTTCCTCTTCGAATGAATCTCAAAACTTCACCCCGGCGAGCAGATGGCAAGTGAAGGCCACAAACCCTTTCTGCCCTTTGAGATAATCATCAACATTCTCAAAAGGCTTCCGATCAAATCCATAGTTCGATTTCAATGTGTGTGTAAAGATTGGAAAAATCTCTTCAAAACCCAATCTTTCATCGATGAACAGGTCCTCCACTCTGCTCACGAAAACCCTCTTCTTCTCATCCATGCTTACAATTACAAATGCAGGAGTTCGTCTTTACGTTTGCTCAATCACGAGATGGAAACTGTTGAAGTTCTTAGAACACCCTCCATCGATTCCTTCAATCGTGGTTGGAGAATCATCGGCTCCTCCAACGGCTTGCTGTGCGTGGAACTCGATACTGATAAAGACAGGTTTCCTATCTCGCTTTGTCTGTGGAACCCAGTGAGCAATGAGGTAAGAGAAGTACCCGAACCACTGTATGATTATACTCACTCTTGCAAGGTAGGTTTTGGGTTCAATAGTGCCGTTAATGATTACAAGATAGTGAGATTTTATCATGACAATTTGCTTAGAAAGGACGCACATGAACACTATGGCCACGACAGTCTTTATTGTGTACAGGTGTATTCATTAAGGACAGGTTCATGGAAGGAACTAGAAATGGGGGGTTTACATCATGCCCGAATTTTTGCTCCAGGTGTCAGTGTTAATGGAACTATTTTTTGGTATGGAATGGGGTTGTTTAATCAAATGCTAGTTGCTTTTGACATAGCAACGGAAGTGTTTACGTTAACACGAATAGATACTTTATCACATAATGTGGATGTAGCCGTGCACGGTCTTTGTCCATCTGGAGTTTATGTTTATGGTAACAAACTTGCTATGTGTAATGGTTACAACTTTGTGGACGGTGGTTCTGATAAGTATAGTTTTTATATGTCGGTGATTGAGGAGGGTGCTAGTGAATTGGGGAAGAGTTATAGTTGTACCCAGAGATATAGGATTGGACCAATTTCTAATGTTTTACGACCTGTATGCATTTGGAGGAATGAAATAGTCTGCCGATATATGACATACCGACACGAGAAAAGTGAGGATGAGGCAGAGGGTGACAAAGAGAACTTTCTTTATCTGTTCAATCTGACTACTAAGGAATGGAAGAAGTTCCCCAACTTTTCAGCTGCCTATCACCGGTATGACATTTTCAACTATGAGAGGAGCCTTGCATCTGTTTGCAACCCCTAGGTTGACCGACTAGCCTTGCTCTGAAGTAGGATCATTTCTATATTCCTGGTTTCTTTAGTCTCAGTAATTTTAGTGGAACTTGGTCCACATAACCTGTTATCATTTTGTTTGTACCTCTAATCCTTGATTCTCCTTTAGATTTGTGATTTGGAATGAAGGAATTCAGTACTAGTTGTTCCAAAATTTTATTTCAGCTTCCTATATCATCGTATGATCAATTTTCATGTCTAATCATATAGTTTAGTTGCTGCTATATTATAGTTTTTGTTGCTTCATTGGCCACTTAATATACTAGGAGGGAAGGAAAGGTGGGTGTGACAGATTAAATCTTCTTGCATTCTCAATTTTTTTTTCCATTCTAATGGAGAGATAGATTTAATAGCTATCACAAGAGAGTGACCTATGAGTTATTGCTTTGTGTTTTTCGTGGATGAAATATACTTTAGTTGCTATTATATACAGCACAAGAGAGTGAATTATATGCCCCTTAGATTTTTTATGTATGGTAGAGAAATTGAGTTCTAGCTGCTTCCAACTTTTGAGCTTTTCACATCAACAGATGTTTAGTTTTCTGGCTGTGATGTGACCTATATGTGTTAAATCTCACTACTTATGAATTGAAGTATTGCTACTTGTTTAATTATCCTTATGTCTGTTGCGGAATTGGATTTGCAAAAAAGCTTAAATATTTTGGTTGCTCCTATAATCTTGATGTCCTTTTATATAAGAAATAGAAATGCAGATCGATGTTTCAAACTTTGGGTTAGCTATATGAGAATGGTTGTAACTGGAATGGTGATGAATACCTTTCTTACTGAATAATAAGTTAAGGGTCTGAATTTGAAAATAAGATTGTGGTTGCAATTGAATAAACTGCATAATTCAAAATTCAGAGGGCCACTTGAAGGTGGTTCTTGATCAAAATTCAATGACCCAGAATCAGTACTTGAAGAAGGCTAATGAATTTTTTTTTCTCTCTCACTTCTGCAAGAGTTTAGTTTCTCTAACCTATAACCAGTATAGCTTGTTGGCCTTTATGAATGAGACAAAATGAAGGTGTACATCTTAATGCCAGTTTGTTTTAGTTTTTTATAAGTATTTTTATGATGTTTGGGATAAATATGTGAGATGAATTTTATTTTGACTTGTTGAGTTTTAATCTAGAGCCAAACTCGGTGAGATAAAGGGGATTGCAAACTGTATGATTCTATTTCCTTTTATGTTTGTTTGGCTTTTGAATTCCCTATGTATCAACTCTTTGTGTGTATGAGAAGCGTACTGTTTAACCAAAAAAGGTCCAACTTGTCCCCCAAATTTTCACCTAATACACAGTCAAGGAAAATGTTTGCAGCACATGAAAAAGCAAGAGAGGGAACAAAATTAATTAGTATGAAATAAAATGGTCCCACATAACAAGAAAAGATTATGAAGAGGTGAGGAAAAAACATATTAAAACATAGTAATTAAAACTCAACATATGATGACATAAAATGATACTCCCTCCAATCTTTAATATAAGATACAGTTGAAAAGTTGATCTTGGTTTTAAATATACAATATATTTTTCATATTTGTCACTTTTTACTATTTTACCCCTATTGATATTCTTTCAACAATAATTAAAAAGAAAATGGAATGAGGGAATTGAGGAACTTCTTCAATTCATTATTTGTAGTGAGTCTGAACAGCAAATCTGGGTAAATATTGTTGGGACATACCATTTTGCTTGTTTGTGCAGAAACAAGCTTGCCACTTCGATACAACTAGTTTTCTTTTTGTTTTTGGCTCGAGCTTAGTTTTCTTTATGTGTGTGTGTATTCCGCTATTATCTTTTAAATCAGATTTGTAATGTAATTGTTATCATTATCTCAGCCCGGAGAGATTTAAATGATTTGATTAGATTTATTATGTCCTATTTATGTGATATATATATATATATATATATATATATATATAATCGTATTCTCAGTCAATAAAATAAAAGACAGATCAGATATATACATAATTATTTCATACTGATCTCAAGAGAAAAATATGTTTTTGGGTCAATGAAAGCTGCTTGCTTAACCGCTTGAGAAATTTTAGCTTGTTAGATGGAACCTTGTTACACTTCTTATTCGCCATATTATGCCATGCTAACTTGGCATGAAAATTACTGTTCTTTTTAGCCAAGAATGAATATTACTTTTTTTTTTATACACCAAGAATGAATATTACTGATTAACTAAAAAAAGAAACCGGAAATTTCTCAAAATTTATAAATAGAAAATACAATTTAAGTTAGATTTGTATGAAAATGAAAATATAGAAAACAATTTTTAGATGAAGTAACACAGATGATTTATCAGCTGGTCAGATTAAAATAAAATTAATGTGGGTAGACACATATTGTATTGGGTGAGAATTTACCTTAAATAATTAAAATTGCAATACAATGAATAATAAGACTTTTAAAAAATATTTTCAATTATATAATTTAAAATTAATTCCTTACATCATAATTTGTACCCAACCGATAAATTTTAATCAAAACTATTTTTTTTATTGGGAAAATCACTTCTAAGTTCTAAGGAAGCAAGATATTATCAGAAAAGTCCCTGGGAAAAGTTAAATATCAGAAAAGTCCCTGGAAAAATCAAATATAAAAAAAGTCTCTAGGGACTTTTTTGTGATTATTTCCTAAAGCCAAATGACAAAATTGCCCTTAGTTCATCAGTTATTTACAACTTCATCAGTCATTTTCACAACATGTTTTTATGCAATAAGTTAATTTCAAGTTTGTCAAGTTCCTACGTTCACAACTATCATTGCGTGTTATAACAACTGTTTGAGTGATTTCTTACACATTTTTTTGTTGCCTAAATGAAATGACCTTTTCCAAAACTCCAAATATGACAACTACATATGCTTTGTTTAACAACTGGTTATGCTTGTGTTTACAACATGTTTAGTATTTTTTATAATATATTTTTCTGGTCACAATGAAGCTACTTTTTTAACAACTGTTTACCATTACAAATTGCTTAGTTTACAACTCGTTAAGCGTGTTTTCACAATATGTTGAGTCATTTTAACAACTTCTTTCTCATGTCTAAATAAAACTACCTTTTTACACCTCCAAGTTCAACACTGAAAATTCCTCAGTTTACAACTAGTTAATCATGTTTTTACAACGTATCGAGTCATTTTTACAACTTATTTCTCATGTGTAAATGAAATTACCTTTTTTCACATCTCCAAGTTTAACACTGCAAGTTGCTCAGTTTACAACTTCTAATCCATGTTTTTACAACATATTGAGTTATTTTTACAACTGATTTCTTGAGTGTGGATGAAATTACCTTTGTTCATATATCCGAATTTAACACTGCGAGTTGCTCAGTTTACAACTTCTAATGCATGTTTTTACAACATATTGAGTCATTTTTACAACACATTTTTTCCATATCAGGGTTTTCACAGCACCCCACCACCAAGACAATCAACTATTACTACTTCAAACATACCACTTCCTCTGTTACCTTTTCCAAAAACAGAGCACTATGACACCCAACCTCATTTTCTGTATTAATAACTACTACTGCACGAATTAACAAACATTTATTTTTTTTCTATATTAGTGTTTACACAACACCCCGCCATTATGAGAATCAACATTTACCACTTCAAATATACCACTTCATCTATTACCTTTCTCAAAAACAGAAAACTATGACCCTCAACCTTATTTCTTGTATTAACAACTAAAACAGTTATATTAACAACTACAACTACACAAATTAACAACAATTTGTTTTTTTTTCTATATCAGCGTTTTCATAGCATCCCACCACTATGAAAGTCAACCGTTACTACTTCAAACATACCACTTCCTCTGTTACCTTTCCCAAAAACAGAGCACTATGACACCCAACCTCATTTCCTATATTAACAATTACTACTATACGAATTAACAACAATTTGTTTTTTTTACATCAGTGTTTTCACAGCACCCTATCACTATGAGATGGGGTTTCAATGGGGTTGGAAAAGGGAGATGAGTTGGACTATTCATCATCATCATTAACTTCATCCCTTCCTTCTTTAAAAATGGTGGAAGCTTGAGTATCAAAAAAATCCCACGACCTTCCTTCCATCTTTTTCTTCCTTCTATCTTACATTCCATCCCATAAATCTTTCACCACCTCAAAGCTTTGGCCTTCACTATAGCCACCATTTCCGTAGGTGACCTTCAGCACTGAGCTTCGTCCTTCCTCTCTCACGTCTCATCTTTCACCACCTCCCTTCTTCACACCTCCAGCGTCGGCAATCTATCCTCATTTGCCACCAAACATTGCCTACAGAGAGAGAGCACAGGGAGCTGAAAATACAGAGGCCAGATCTAAGAGCTGAAAACATTGAACAAAGGGGAGAGAGAGATAATAGAAAGTTTTAAATTCTTGGGGGTAACTTTGTCATTTGACTTTGGGAAATAATCACAGAAAAGTCTCTAAGAACTTTTCTAATATTTGACTTTTCTCGGGAACTTTTCTAATAATATCTTACTTCCTTGAAATCTAGGAGTGATTTTCCTTTTTTATTTTATACGACCATCTGACTTAGACTCCAACTGCCCAATGGGAGCAGCTCTAAATTTTAATAAAAGTTATCAAATAAAAAAAATTTAAATTTTTGTTAAAAAATAAAATTAAAACATTTAAAACAAATGGTAGAAACAAGCGATTATAAATGTTTCCACTAAAAATTCTGTCTCAATTATTTGTTCTTTAATTTATTTTTATTCCATCAATTTATGTCTTTAACGTGCCCTACTGTAAAGTTATTTTGTTTCCTACACTTCTCATTTACATTATTTTTTACCAGTATTACTATTTTCTTATTTTTAAAAAGTGAAATGCAAAATAAATATGATTCTCCAAATAATATTTTAGAAAAATTTAAATAATACCAAAAAAACAGAATTAAAACCAACTAAATTATTGTACTGATCCCCAAATGTGCGGCACGGATAATGATTCCTTGCACTTACTTTTCCCCCCTACAAGTTTCACTCATTAGGTTTTAATATTGATATTGATAATTTAGATAGATTGAAAAAAAAATATTATTAAGATATTTAAAATAAAATATTGAAAAATTTTCAGAATTTTTTACTTATTATTATTCTTATTATTAAAATGTAAAAAAAGTAATTATTTAATTTTTATAATTTCACCAAATTTATAATTCAATCCCTATAATTTAACTTGTCATCACATCTCAATCCTTATCGTTTTCCTAGGCTTGTAACTCAATACTTGTTAATGCCGCATCATATGCAAGGTATTAAAATTCGAACTGGGTATTGAACCGGTCGGGGTATTGGGTTAAGAGTCAGACCGGAGTTAAATCGGGATTAAACCGGTGAGAAATTGAATATTTTATACTTATTAATATGAAATTCTAAAAAAAAATATTAAAAAATCAATTTAAAAAAAAAAGTGAACCGGTTCAGTCACCGGACCGAACTGGTTTAGGCACCAATCCGAATTCCGGAACCTTGTTTTTTCATATGAAGGTGAATCAGGTAGACTCCAGCTGTCATGTTTTTTTTTTCTGTAAAAAAGCTCACCTTTGTTCCATCCTTGCTATCATTTTCTTATCGGTCCGTGCGTCCGTCCCTTCTCAAATTGGACATCAAGACCCCCAGCTCCTCTACTTCTCTCACTTTGTCATGGAAAAATCTCCACAGACAAGAAAGCTTGCAATGTAGAAAATGAATGCTACTAATAAGGTGGTGTGTATAGTAAGTGATTTAGGGAATGCTACTTAATATCAGTATGCTTGAGCCGTGCATGAGACAGAAAACTAATGAACAAGGATTAAGGTGTAAATTTGTCCAAGAGTTTTCACTTTAGAACAACATTATCAGAAAAAAATTTTTAGGTTAAATGTCGTTTTGGAAGTTTCAAAATATAGTAATACTACCTTATCCTATTAAAAACCTAACATTAACCGTTATAAAATTGACATTGACTGTTAAAATTTTAATGATAAAAGGAAACATTGCTTCATTTTAATATTTCTGAAGCCATTTTAAATCTAAAAAAACTTTCAGAGTAATATTATTTTGAAACTTCCGGAGTTCACAGATCCATAAGCTAGCCCATGAATCAATACTTAAAGTTGCCTGATGAATTTTCCTTTTTCTCACTTCTGGAACGGGGGAATTTCACTAGCACAGTTATTTTTTACAATATCTTTAATTCCCAGTCCTCCATTTTTCTGATGAGTCTAAACTACTGTGATTTGTGAGAAATAATTTTAGCAACTGCAAAATTAGACCCATCATTTCAATTTTTATATTTTAATAATTTTTGCATCAAATGAAATATTTATAAATTTATTTTTCTCCCATGTGTTATGAATGTGTAACTATTTTTTAATTTAATTATACTCAATGACTGCATATAAATTTGATAAAAATGAGTATACTTTTGAGTGCCATAAATTATGCTTATGGAAGAAGAACAAGTAGTAGCTGAGTTCATTTTGTTGATTTTGGGTGTGTAGGAAATGGTGAGTCATTATTTGTTCTTTTTATTGGGCCTATAAATGATCATTGGGCCTTAGTGGACTGTGCTTTATTTTCTACGTAAAGTGCTTTGGGTTTTGTTAATTTCATTTTATTACAAGGTGCAAATTCTGAGTCAACGGGATTCTTTTCTAGCTCTGCTACACTCCACTCCACTCCCCTCCGGCAAACATATGGCCCCGATGAAAGTGATGACCACTTTCTGCCCGTTGAGATCAACACCAACATTCTTTGAAGGGTTCATGTTAATCCATCCTTCGTTTTCTGTATTGTGATCTTAGGCACTAGAATTTATTCCATTCGCTTGTGGGTGATCGAGGAGGAGGGCTCTAAGTACATAATTAAGGAGTATAGATACAAAATTATCCGATGAAGCTGTCTGTGTAAAGAAAACTATTTTTTGGTTTGGACAAAGTTTGAGGTTCATCCTATGATAATTTCTTTTGACTTGACAACGAAAATATTCACTTTCATCCCATTATGCATCTTACTGCCTCCACCCTCCGGTGAGATTTTCTGCATATTCTCCCTGTCCCTTGAACCCCATAGTTTGCAAGAACAAACTAACTATATGCGATGTGTTTTGCATCGTCGTCTCAGGCACCTGAGATTACTACACTCGCATGTGAATGACTGAGGAGGAGGGAAACGAAATACTCTTTATAAGGGTTCGAATACCTTCTCCTTTTAACACGTTTTAAAATTGTGATAGATGATAAGTCCCAAAACAAACAATATCAAGAGTGAGGCGTTGATATATTACAATTGATATAAGAGCTTGGTTACAATTGCAGCAAAGCGTTGGGATATTACAGTTTGGCCTTGACAATATTGAGAGCAACACATTGAGATGTTACAATTGATATCAAAGCTTAGCTCGAGTTAATGTGGCTAGTAGAGGTATCAGAGCATGGTTCGAGTTGATATAAGGCATTGGGAAGTTATAATTGGCAACAAAGCCTGGTTTGCTGAGAAGTAAGAATTGGTATCAAAGCCTGGTTCATGTTGATGTGGGAAGTTACAACTGGTATCAGAGTTTGGTTTATGTCGAAGTGCTGGGACATTGGTTGGAGGAAGATTGTTATTGAATAGAACTGTTTTGAGATTGTAAGGCTTCATCACATGGGTGGATTGTTGATCACCCTCAAGCTGAGTTAATTTCAGAAATTTACAACTTGCTTCAGAGAGATTGGGATGAGACACATATAGAATATATTTGTGAAGATGTCAACGGTGTGGCGAATACATTGGCTGATTGGTAGCTGATTATTGGTTTAGGCATGGTGTTCTTCTCTTCACCTCTTGTATTTCTTATGAATGTTCTTATGTCAGACTTATCTCTATAGTGTACCGTGCTACTTCCCTAATAAAAAAAAAAGTAACAACCTCATTGATAGAAGACTACTTGAAGGTGGTTCTTAATCAATGCTTGAAGGTGGATAATGAAATATTTTGACTGGAGAAGCTTGATTTTGACAACTGACATCCTTAATTCTCATAGATGAATATAGTTTAGTTGCTATTATGTACACAAGAGATGTTTCTAAATGAGTTCTAGTTGCTTCCAACTTTTCAACTTCCCACACCATTAGATGTCTAGCTCTAATTGTTGTCTACTTAGCATTGGACATTTTGGTTGTGTCTATAAAATCCTGGGTGTCTTTTACATCTGTAATTTACAATAGAAATATTCAATACTACCTCTTTCAGGATTTATTGGTATTACTGATACTGGTAGTTTGATAAAAAAAAAAAGGTTTTATTTTTACTGTCCATACTATCAGAAGTCTAGATTTCATAAATGAATGCATAATTTAAAAACATAATTACATGTTTTAGATAGCACCTCTGATTGAATACGTTTTATGTTTTAAGCGTGTATAAAATAATTACATGTGAAATGTTTTTATGTCTCATCCGGTATCACAGACAAGGGTCTGAAATTGAAAACAAGAAAGGGGCTGTAAATAGATAACTACTTAAGTAATTCAAAATTTAGAGGCTATGGTTAAATATTTTGTGAGAAATAATATTTTTAATTTTTTTGAATGAAAAATGTGAGAATTTTTATTCAAAAAAGGGTAGGAAATACACCATCAGAAGACTTACAAGAAACCAAACAATTTCTTGAAGGTGGCCAATGAATCTCTCTTTTTGTCACTTCTGGAAGAGTTTCAATACCACAATTATATGTATATATATATATATATATATATATATTTGAATATAGAAGAGCTTCATCCATAAAAAGTTTGATTTTGACAACTCACATTTTTCTGCTCGTTTTGAAGAGGGTGACCAAGAGAACTTTCTTTATCAGTTCAATCTCACTACTAACGAATGGACGAGGTTCCCCAACTTTTCAGCTGCGTATCGCCGCCGTGATATTTTCACTCACGAGAGAGCCTTGCCGCCTGTTTGCAGCACCTAGGTTAACCTTGCTCTGAAGTAGGATCATTTCTATATTCCATGTTTCTTTTGTCTCAGTAATTCTGGTGGAACTAAGTCCACTTAACCTGTTATCATTTTTGTTGTACCTATAATCCTTGACTCTCCTTTAGATTTGTGGTCTGGACTGAAGAAATTCAGTACTGGTTTTTCCAAAACTTTATTTTAGCTTTCTATATCATGGTTTAATCAAACAGTTTAGTTGCTGCTATATAATATTTTTTGCAGCCATATGAGTTATTGCTTTGTGTTTCTCATGGATGAAATATGGTTTAGTTGCTACTATACACAGCACAAGAGAGTGAACTATATGCCCCTTAGATTTGGTTGTTATTCTAGCTGATTTCAACTTTTCAGCGTTCCACATCATCAGATGGTTAGTTTTAATAATTATATCTAATTGCTGCTATATAAATTATTTGGTTTTGTTAACCATTATTGTTATATTATATTGTTGCATCATCCAGAGAGCCTCTTGCAAAAGTCATCAATATAGATATTAGAATTATCAATATAGATATTAAAGTTGTAAATAAGCTGACGGGAGTTTCAACAGTCTTATATTTTTTTTTTGAATTTCTCAAACAAAAGTAGTCGATATAGATACTTGAATTGTCAATATAGATATTAAAGTTGTAAATAAGGTCAACCAGAGTTTTGAAGGTCTCATATTTTTTACCACTTTAATATATATATTAAGAATTCAAGTATTTATGTTGGCGACTTTCTCTTGAGAAATTCAAAAAATATATATATGGGACTGCTGGAACTCTGATCGACTTTATTTACAACTTTAATATTTATATTAACAACTCAAATATCTGTATTAACGATTTTTATTTGAAAAATTCAAAAGAATGAGACCGCAAGAGTTCCGATCGACCTTATTTACAACTTTAGTATTTATATTAACAATTTTTTCTTGAGAAATTCAAAAAAAAATTAGGTCACCGGAACTCTAGCGACCGACTGGGGGGTTGAGGCTTTTTAATTAAAAAATGTACGAGTTGTTAGGTAATTTTTCAAACTTTACATCTTTTTAAAATTCCAAATCAGTCTCTTTAAAATTATTGAAATTCAATATATTTATTTATCTTCTACCAATTTGATTGTATTTTTCTGTCTTTCTCCAATGAAGATTATATAGCACCTTGGATTGATTTTTTTGTGTCTTAGCATTTACTTTTACTCTGTAATGTGGCAATTGGTGAGGGAAGATATGTACATGATACTGGAATTGTTATGTTTCTTCTCGGTCTGATGTATACCTTTTGCAATAATTTATCTGAAAATATAGATAGCAAAATGTAATTTACTATACCTCTGATTTTTTTTTTTTTTGGAGTAAATTACTCTACCTCTCTGTAGTATAGGCATTACGAATTTATGATTGATAAAGACAATAAATAGAACACAATCAGACCTCAAAAAAAAAAAAAAAAAAAAAGAACCGAACAACCTCCTTTAACGTGGTTGATGAATCAATACTTTCAAAGGTGGCTGATGAATTTTTGTTTCTCACTTATGTTTCAACGCCACAATTATGGGTGTGTTTGGAAGAGCGATGGGAAAAATAGAGTTTCTCAATTTAGCGGTTGGTAATTTCAATTTTGGTAAAAGCTCGATTGTGTAATGTGATTTATGTTTGGAACAGCGGTGGGAAAAATGACTTTTGTAAAAATAAAACTTGTTTGGATTGACTTAAGTACAAGTGACTTTTGTGATAATAGTAAGAGAGAGTGGGTGGAAAAATATTTTAAAGAGTTAAAAACACCAAAAAATAGTTTAAAATAATTTTTGGAACTGAAAAAGTACATTAAAGATAAAATTGCAATCAGTCTGATAACATATTGGGTACAATTGAAAAAATATTTTAAGGGTTAAAAGCACCAAATAATAGTTGAAATTAATTTTTGTAGCAAAAAAAGTACATTAAGGGTAAAATTACAATAAGTCTGATAGTACACTGGACACAACTGAAAAAATATGTTAACCATTTTCACTCTGCCCAAAAGCTAAATCAGTAAAAGCTGAGAAATGGAGCTTATGCCAAAAGCTATTAAGATAGAATTAAGCTCGATTGCTCAACGCTGCAACCAAACACACACTTTTTTTTTTCCAGTTGAGCCATTGAGCTTATGAGCTCAAACGCTCAATTTGGGGGGTCAAACGCCCCCCCCAAACACACTCTATATTTGGATAGAATAAGCTTCTCCCATTAAAACTTGAGTTTGACAACTAAGATGTTTAATTACCAGTCCTCCTTTTTCCTGATCATTCTGAACACTTGTGATTTGTGAGAAATAATGTTAGCAATTGCAAAATGAACCCATTATTTATATTTCAATATTATATAAAAATGATAAAAATAAACCTATTTTAATGAAAATTGTTTATGCATGAACGGTGAAGTATTTTAAAATTCATATGTCACCACCCTCGTTCTTATTTTGTTTGGGAAGCTTTGAAAAGTGCTTTTTTAAATAATTTTCCATAGGCCGAAAGTTCAAGATAACATACTTACCTCGAACGGTGAAAAAGTATTTTTAAAAATAAAACAAATCCGTACTAAGTAAGTCACTTGAAATCTATTCTCATATAACAAATAATGCATTAATTGATAAAATCCTTCACATTTAATATGATCAAACAGTTGAGAGATTAAGTGGAGAGGGAAATTAGTTTAGAGACTCCATTCCCAAAAAGAACTTATATTCCCTTAATGTTTTCTTCGCTAATTTTCCTTCCTCCCTGATTTTCTCTCAATCCGAGAGCAGGGGGTATGTGTCTACAGATGTAGAGGGTGATCAATGTTATACAAAATTGCCAACAAGAAGACTATTTAAGTAAGCTTCCATTAACTATGAACTGCCAAACCCTACGAAAAAGTAATTTCAGTAGTATAGATTTCTTTAGGGAAAATTACACTCATGTCTTAAAGAAGAAGGGAAATGAAAAAATGGTCCCTTAAAATTACAAAATAAAAAAATGGTCTCATGAAGTTGTCAATGCTCGCTTCTAGAGTTATCAATGCTCACTTCTAGAGTTGTCAATGAGACCATTTTTTCATTTTATAATTTCAAGGGACCATATTTTCATTCTTTTCTTCCTCAGAACTTGAGTGTAATTTTCCCATTCCTTTACTATATCACTAAAAGGATGGAGGTTATAACATCCTTTCTTGATAAAATTAGGGTGAAGGTGCAAATTTAGCATTCAACAATTTCGTTAGGAGCATTCATAAGACATATTTATTTTCGGGTGCAAAAGTAGCCATAAGCTATTTATTTGGGAGCAGATTTAGCCACGTCGTTAAAAAACACTTAATTGCCGTTACTTTTTGAAATGCGGGGCCCACCAGTCTTTTCTCTTTGTATTATTTTAATATTTTTTTAATGAGAAAATATCACTTAGGCCACATGAAAAAAATTTCATTTCAGATAACCCTCAAAAGATTCTGAAATATCACTGCACCCCTTGCGTTAAAATGAAATTAAGCTCTGTCAGTAAAATTAAATTAAGTTTTGTAGTGAGATTTCATAATCTTTTGGGCATTAACTGAAATGAAATTATTTTCATGTGGTCTAAGTGATATTCTCTCATTAAAAAATATTAAAATAATACAGAAAAAGAAGTCTGTTAAGACCCACATTTCAAAAAATAAGGGAAGTTAAGAAGATTTAATGACGTGGCTAAATATATTCCCAAATAAATAGTTTATGGTTATTTTTACACCCAAAAATAGATAAGTCTTATAGATGCTCCTAACAAAATTGTTGAATGCTAAATTTACACCTTCGCAGATAAAATTAATATCTTCTATATATATAATCAATTGTTAGATCAATTTTTCTCAAACCCAGAACATTGGACTTAAAGATCATAAATGATTCTGATCAGTTCAGCAATGGCTGAGGCAACTGTCAAAAGTTTGCAGCAGCATCCAAAAAGCCTAGTGTCCTTCTTGATCCCAAATGACACTACCGCATCTACTTCGGCCATCTTCCACAACCGAGCCATATGCTTCAAGTTTGGTGAAGCCTGTTGGGGTGACATGTGTGGTATCCCTATTGTCACTGATGGAGACTGCTATTCTAGGGTAGAACTTGATTTTGGTAAGCTCTAGGCAAACTAGATTGAGAAGTAACATTTTTCCTTCGAGTTAGTAGATATTAGCCAAATAACATATTTGAGGGAGATATTAGCCATAGCATTTCAATTGAAACGCTTCAACATTATATAGAATAAAAATAATTCTATAAAAAAACATTAGGGTAAAGTGCATCCAGCACCTCGATCTATTTTTAGTTATGTAATCAGTACCTTAAAATATTTTTAGAGGTGTAATTATCACCCTAAAGTATTTAAGGGTGTAATCAGCACCTTAAACTATTTATGGAGGTGTAATTAATACCTTAATGTATTAAAAATGGAGCAATTACACTAATTCACTAATAAAATACTAACCCCGTTTGCTGACACACTCTTTCCTTTTTCCTCTTTCATTAATCTTCAACATGTTCATCCCTTCTTTCCCTTTTTCATTATTTCAACAAATTCCCCTTTCCTTACAAGAACTCCTTATCATAGCTATTTTGACTTTGTCTTCTTCACTTCATTGCAGAAAAAATAGGCCTCCACTTTCTTGATTCATTAGGCCAAGGATGTGGCGTGTCCAGACCCTTCTAGTTTGTCCAATGACAACAACCACGACGTAGAACAACAAAACCAGGGTCGGATGAACTAGAAGTAACTTTATGCAAATTTTTTAATGCATTATCTTGATTCTACATTTAGACTTTAGTATTATAATATTGAAGTCCCCTTTGATTGAAACTGAGTTAGTATTCTGTTAGTGAAAGGGTATAATTGCTCCATTTTTAATACATTAGAGTGCTAATTACACATCTAAAAATATATTAGGATGTTGATCACACCTCCAAAAATACTTTAGGGTGTTGATTGCACCCTTAAATACTTTAAAGTGCTGATTACACATTCAAAAATTGATCGGGGTGCTGGATGCACCTTAATCCAAAACATTATATAGAATAAAAATAAACACAATTGTAAAACAAAAAAAGAATAAAAATCAACAGAATTTTTGAGACATGCAATGTATTTATCTTATCAAAATATTAAGGGTATGAATTTCAAACTAAGAAAGTAATGCTAAAAAATTGTAAATTACCTCTGTGTCTAAATATAAGCTACTTGTAGGAAAAAAAGTTTGATTCAAAATATAAGTGACTTATGATTCTAGTTCTATTTATAAGTTTCAATTAACTAATTGTCATATACCAAGGTAAAGTTATTTAACTCATTAATTATGTATTAAATTTCTAATTTTTCCTTTTTTATGAACGGTTTTAAGAGTTAACATAAATAAATTTTCTTTATTTATTATAATTAATAGGGGCAGAATTGTAAATATCACTTTTATTACTCTAAAAATGGATTTATAATAAAGACCAAAATGTTTCCTTAAAAAACGACTTATAAAAAATGATAATTAATGATGTTTTGTTAATTTCAACTCTATTTATTTTCTATTAGAGAAAGAGAGAGATGAGAGATATGTAAAAATCATTTGTAGGGGGTAAACAAGAACAAAAGTAGAAAAATGTTACTCCATCTTATCTTAATTATAAGATAAAATTGATTTTTTTAAAGAAATTAAGGAAGCTAATTAAATTAATTTAGAGTATTTATATTTTTAATTTTTTCTCCAAACTAATTAGTTTAACTAATAAAATAATATATAATTTAAGAACATATAACATATGATATGATTAGGTAACTTATTTAGCTTCCTTAAAGCATGTTTGTTTGAGCTTAAATTTGCTTATAAGTTGCTTTTTACGTAAATCGAGACACAACTCCTCTCACATATTTACTTCGTATACCGTAAATCACTATTAAAAAGCAACTTATAAGCAATCGAATCGCTAAACCAAACATATTTTTAATTTCTCCAAAAAAAGTCAACTTTGTTTTATATTTAGAACCGGAGGTAGTATCTCTTTAATGCATTTCTTTATGTGCGTGCATGCGCATGAGAGAGAGGGGGTATAATCAAGGAACGAAAATCAGACCAAGCAATGAACAGATCACAGCACAGGTTCAAGGGTTAATAGGTCAACCGGGGTCTAATTGATAGCTGAACCAGTCATATTAAAATATTATAATTTATTAGTGGTAATATATATTAATATATTTTAAACTTCTATAGATAAATATGAAGATTTTTAGAAAAATAATACCTAAAAATCTATTAGTATTAGTTATAATGTCTATACTTATGCAATAATATCACTTTTCCTATAATTATTATATTTTTTAAATAATTTTTTTCATTATCTTCTTCATTTTTTAGATTTGTTCTTTCTTCACCTACTTTTCTCTTCATTTTGGTTTTCAACCTATCATTTTTCCCTAAAACATAGCACAAAATAACAATTAAAAAAATTAAAAAAAGAAACCTATCCAACTAGTTGAACCACTGGTTTTAATCAGTTCTAACCGGTTTCGCAGTTCAATAAGCAAACTAGACCGGACACACTGACCGATTCGATTCGGTTTTTTGTTCACTGGGTATAATTAACTTATACATCATAATTCAAAACTTTGAGGTTATGTTGTTTTTCTTTTCCCGCCAACCAGAGGTTATGGTTAAATACCATGTAATCAGACTCGGACTGGACTGAAAACCGGCCAATCGGCTGGTAGACCGATTTGGTGAATCAATTCGATCCGATTTTATTATTATTTTTTAAAAAAATTGATTTTTTTTAATTTTTTCTTTAGAATTTCATATTAATAATCCTAAAATTTTCAATTTCTCATGGGTTTAATCCTAAGTTAGCTTCCATTTGACTCCGGTTTAACCCACCGACCTTTGACTTAGTACCCTGGTTGGTTTAGTGACTGATCTAGATTTAATTACCTTGGTTAAATATTAGGGAAATAGCTGAAAATTCTGACACAGTATCTATATATCATATAGGAAAAATAAATATAGAGATCCTTATAGTTTTCATCGATTTTGAATTAAGTCCCTAAATTTTTTTTCTTTTTATTGGATCCTTTAACTTTGTTTCGTGGGATGTTAGCTAACAATTCTAGGAAAGAAATTACTCAAGAAGTTAACCGTGTGGAGAAAATTCTGGCGACGTCATTGCTCTCTCTCCGCCTTGCCTGAGCTCTGCGTAGTCGCCGCCGCAGCGCCGATCGTCCTCTCCAGTCTCCACCACACTTCCTCCATCTGCTCCTCTCATCTCTTCAGTCTTTGCGACGCTCTCTGTTCTGTGTGTTTGCTGTATGCCTTGTGTTCGGGTAAGCTTCATGTGTGCCTCTATTGTTGGCTTCTGACGGATTTGAGATCGTGTTTGGCCTCGGAAGATTTTCGCAAAGCTATCTATCGGGTTCGAAGCAGAAATTGCAGAAATACAAATCCGATTTTCTCGGTGTGAAATCCGGATCTGCGTCCTCCGGATCTGTCTCCTTTTCTTCAGATCATCAGTTCTGTTCTGATCTGTTATGCTTGCTGGTTTGAACATTGGCCTTTGATTATCGCGTTGCCGTCGCTGGTCGCTTGTGAAGATCTTGCAGTTGGTTTTGATATGAGCTTTGGCCTTGCTCATGTTTTTTTCTGTTTTGAATTCCAGGAGAAGTTTTCTTGTTTGTGAGGAAAATAGAAAATGGAAAATAGTGAAAAGCTAAAGCGAGTGAAAAAAAAAGGTAAGGCATGGTCGTCCAGATGATCTAAAAGATCAAGATGATGACTATTTTAAAGATTAGGGTCAATCTTTCAAGGAGAAACTTCTTGGATATGAAAATGTACAAGTCTCGAAGGACAAGAAAGGGAGCAGTGTTATTGATGATGCATGGGCTGAGTATATTGAGGGATTGCAAGGTTTTTTTCAGAAAGCGACTGACGAGGAGGAGGTACAAGAAGATTCTGACAATGAGGATTGCCCAATTTTCAAGTTTACTAGAGAGGAATATGAGTTATGGTGTGCACCATGGAAGAGGTCTCTGATTATCAAACTCCTTGGTAAGAACATTCCTATTTGGGCAATGAGAGTTAGTTTGTCTCACTTGTGGCAGACTAGTAAACCATCTACAACAAGGGATATTGATAATGGGTTTTTCGTGGTGTCTTTTAAGGATGAGGAAGCATGTTGAGGATTTATCAAGAAGGACCATGGATGGTGGCGGATCATTATCTTGTAGTTCAGCGCTGGCGACCGAACTTCGACCCATGGAGTGCGGAAGTGCAAAGGAAAACAGCCGTTTGGGTAAGGATTCCGTTGCTTCCTCTTGAATTTTTCAATGTGGTTAGTTTGAAGAGATTGGGCTCTTTAGTGGGAAAAACATTAAAAATTGACCGTATTACCTATGCAAGTGAACGAGGCAAGTATGCTCGTATTTGTGTTGAGATAGATCTTAAGAAACGATTGAAATTAGCGATTAGCATATTTGGACGTCGTCGATGTATTGAATATGAGGGTTTGCATCTGATTTGTTTTGGGTGTGGGAGATATGGTCATCATAAAGATGCTTGTCCAGATAATGTAAAAGATCAAGCTACGGTAGAGAAGACAATGACTCTGAATTCCAAAAATGGGGTTAACTCGGCTAAAGCTATGCCGCAAGTTAATGAGACTACAGGCGCAGATAGTTTTTCTGAAGTTCCTGGTGCTACAGATTTGAATCAAAAACGCACTCGAACGATTATGGAAGAAACCAAAATGGTTAGTGCCGACACGAAGTCAAAGAAGGAGGGTCTGGGAACATGGAATCTGGTGCAACGACCTTGGCGACGCAAATCAGGAAACAAAGATCACAGTGTTACTGCTCATCAAGGCGGGGGAGATTCTCGCATGTCAATGACGATTTAATAGGAGCTGATATTAAGGAGAATAATTCAGAGTTAGAGAAAGGGAAAAATCTCTCAAGTGATAATCTGGATAAGTTTTCTAGACATACGCCAAATGTGCCGAGAAAGTCAAAAAATGTAACAGCAAAACAAGGGGGTTCCCATGTTCTTGGGAAGGGAACTAAATTTCAGAAAAGATGGATTCCTATGGATACTGAAGCACAAGAAGGGAGACCTCATTTTCTAAAATCACCTAACCCATTTCAAGTTTTGGTTACTGAAGGAAGGGAGGAGTGCATTGACGTAATGCATCTAGAGGAAAAAAAAGGGGTGGAAATAACCTCTTCTACTGAAGCTAATTGGGGATCTATAAGTAATGCATCCCCTTCCATTGGTGCTCCATGAATTGTCTCTTCTGGAATAGTAGGGGTACGGGCTCCAAATCAATGCTGGGGCTTATACAAGAGATGAAGAAGAGATATCTGGTTGATTTTATGGCCTTATTTGAAACTAAAGCTAACTTAGCTCAGATTCGCCTTCGTTGTCTTCGTTTTGGTTTTGATCATTTTGAAGTTGTTGTAGCTGAAGGGCTACGTGGGGGTATTTGTTTTGCTTGGAATGACATGGGTTACAGTGTTTCCACTATTACCAAGACTAATCAATTTATTCATATGAAGGTGGAACGAGGAAATGAAAAAATTTTCATTACTTCGGTTTATGCTAGAACTAACCCGATCAGAAGAAGGCAGTTGTGGTGTGATTTAAACAATCTATGTCCTGCCAACTCCTGGCTGTGGTTAATTGGTGGGGACTTTAATGCTACTCTCTATCAACATGAGCGAAGATCAAAGGCTTATCATCCTATTTCAGCTGATAAAGAATTCTGTTGTTGGTTTGAGAATCTTGAGCTACAGGATTTGGGCTGCTATGGTCCTTTCTTTACTTGGAAGAGAGAAGGGTGTGAGAGCCGAATTGACTGTGTCTTAGTAAATAACAAGTTCATGGATATATACAATGAGGCTTGTGTCAAGCATCTTCCTTGGTTTAAATCTGATCATAGACCGATTCTCTTGCAAACTACAATCAAAGAGCCTTACGTAATAAAGGATAGGCCATTTCGGGTTTATTGCTTCATGGGTTCTTTATGAAGACTTTACAAGAATGGTGAAGGATACATAGGACCAAGAGCGTTGTTGGGAGCTTAATGTGGAAAAGTTCACTACAAAAGTGGGCACATGGAGTTATAATGTTTTTGGTCACCTTGGTCACAAGAAAAGAAGACTTATGAAACGACTTGATGGGATTTCTAATTCTACTACACTGACAGGGCTTACCTCATATATGGATCAGCTTCAGAAAAAGCTTTGGCTTGAATTGGAAGAAGTCCTCATCCAGGAAGATCTTCTATGGGCTCAGAAAGCGAAGTGTAATTGGTATTCTATGGGAGATAAAAATACAAAATATTTTCATACTCGTGCTAATGGTAGGAGGAGGAGAAACAAAATTGAAGTCATTATGAACGACTCGGGTGAATGGACCGATGATGCAAATGAAATTAAGCATATTGCTACTGACTTCTTTGTTAATCTTTTTCGTGAGGAAAATAATGGAAGAATAACAGATTTATCTATCTACCCATTCCCAAGGATTGATCCAGTAGATTTATTAAGTCTCCAGAGTAATATATCCAGCGAGGAAATCAAATCAGCGGTTTTCAACATGGGGGCTCTGAAATCTCCAGGCCCGGATGGTTTGAATGCTCTCTTCTTTCAGAGTCAATGGGATATCCTAGGTCCTTCTGTGATCAAAGTGGTCAAGAGTGCTATTGAGAATCCAATATCAATAAAAGATATCAATCATACCTTCATTGTGCTTATTCCTAAGAGGGAGTACCCAGAAACTATTCGTGATTTTCAACCCATTAGTTTATGTAATGTAATTTATAAGATTATTACTAAAATTATTGCTAATCGTATTAAATGTCTTCTTCCTCAGGTTATTTCATCTA
This sequence comes from Inga leiocalycina, assembly GCA_963242795.1. Classification (NCBI taxonomy): domain Eukaryota; kingdom Viridiplantae; phylum Streptophyta; class Magnoliopsida; order Fabales; family Fabaceae; genus Inga; species Inga leiocalycina. Next base: position 16,477,735 of record OY725321.1, read on the forward strand.
ACCAATGTGGTTTTGTACCGGGAAGATCCAGCTCTGATAATATTGTGATTGCTCAAGAGGTGATACATTCTATACGAAACATGAAAGGAAAGAAGGGCTTTATGGCCATTAAAATAGACCTAGAGAAAGCATATGATCAAGTTCGTTGGGACTTCATTATGAGTTGCCTAGAGGAACTCCAAATTCCAAAAAATCTTATAGAGGTGGTAAAGGCCTGTATCTCTTCTTCATCTATGCAAATTCTTTGGGAAGGTAGTAGAGCGGAGGAGTTCTCTCCAACTCGAGGCATCAGACAGGGAGATCCCATTTCACCATACTTGTTTGTGATATGTATAGAGAAATTGGCTCACATCATTCAACATAAGATATCTAATAAGCAATGGAAACCGATCAGACTAGGTAAGAATAGTCCACCTATTACCCATTTATTTTTTGCTGATGACTTGTTACTTTTTGCAGAGGCAAATATGGACCAAGTGGAGACGATCAAGGATTGCTTGGATAAATTTTGCAATGCATCGGGGCATAAAGTGAGAGCAAATAAAACAAGAGTCTTCTTCTCAAAAAATGTTAATCATAATATAGCACGACAAATGAGCGAGGAGCTGGGTTTCCAAATCACAGGGAATCTTGGGAAATACTTGGGTGTGCCTTTGCACCATGATCATGTTACTACTGAAACTTTCCAGCATCTGGTTGATAAAGTTAAAGATAGGCTAAGCAGTTGGCATGCCTCAAGAATTTCTCTTGCAGGCCGTGATACATTAGTTAAATCAGTCATAGCTGCGATGCCTTATTATAACATGCAGACGACCAACCTACCAACATCTGTTTGTGAAAATATTGAAAAGAAGGCACGTAATTTCCTTTGGGGTTCATCTGATGAATGAAGACAAATGCATCTAGTGGCGTGGGATAAGGTTTGTACTGAGAAAACAAAAGGGGGTCTAGGTATGAAGTATATTAGACAACAGAATCGAGCTTATATGATGAAGCTTGGGAGGGGATTGATTAAAGAGCGAGATTCTCTATGGGCTAAAGTTATCAGAAGCAAGTATGGTTGTGGTGATGATCTCATACCTCGAATTAACTCCAAAAAACCAGGATCCAATACCTGGACTGGAATTAAACAAAACTGGCCTAAGGTTCAAGAAGGTATTCAGTTAATTACAGACAGGGACGGTATAGAGAGAGCTAGTTGGAAATTTGAAAAGCATGGTTCATTCACGGTGCGATTGGCATATAAGGTTCTCTCTCACGAAGAGGTCTCTCTAGAAGGTAGATGGAGTGATGTTTGGAAACTCAAAATTCCCCAAAGAAGTAAGCTTTTTGCTTGGCTTATGTTACATGGACGACTTATCACTAATAGCTTGAAGCAACGAATGTCCCTTCATCCTAACGGCCGTTGCGACCGTTGTCAAGAGTTCATGGAAGATGAAATTCATGCAATTAGAGATTGCAAGGACATTAGGAACATCTGGGAGAAAATCATTCACCCATCGGTCTATGACAGGTTCTTCTCGGGTAATATTCATACCTGGTTCCAAGCGAATATGAGACATTCTTATGGGCTTGATATGGAACAATAGAAATATCTCTTTGTTATAATCTGTTGGGTCATTTGGAGGGATCGTAATGAAAGGATTCAATCTTGTCCGAGCATGGATCTCAATCAAATTAATGCTAAGGCTAGGGCAATCCTAGAAAGCTTTATGGAAGCTACGAATAGGATTAAATATACGAAGCTTGCAAACAATCAAGTTCAAGTTGAAGGCTCTACATTTCATAATGTGGAAAGTTATACTACTGTAGAGGTCGATGGAGCTTATTCTCTGTGCTAAGGAAAATGTGCATGTGGAGGAATTATTATTGACTGCAATGGAAGTATATTGGAAGGTTTTCGTCTAAGGCTTGATAATGGTGAATCTCTTGAAGCAGAAATCTGGGGTTGCTTATTGGACTTGAAGAGAGTATGGGAGGGAGGTCATAGACTGGTTCGATTGAGAAGCGACTCTTAGTAAGTGATACATCTTCTTCTGAATGATATTTCTGACCTTCACGAAGATTGGTCTCTCATCATGGAAGCGAAAAAAATGCTACGACGCGACTGGGTTGTGATGATAATATATAGAAAGAAATTTGAATACTAGAGCTGATTTAATTGTCAAGACAGCTTTAAACGACTACCTTAGTTTGACCATTATGGGCCCTGACACGTTGGCTAGCGTTATGTAGCTATCTTAGTTTTGTGTTTATTTTTAGTTTTGTTTTATGCTTTCCTTTTTGTATCAAAAAAAAAAAAAAAACTTTGTTTCGTGGGATTCGTTAGTCCTTACCGTTAAATAAGCCTTGACGCCGTTGAAAAAATTCTGTTAAGAAGCACATCTATACCGGCCAACTAGACCCTGTCTGGAGCTTCCATTGCTTCCGCCTCAGGTGCTCCTCCGCCTTTATACTCTCGAAGACTGTTTTTTTTTTTTGAAAAACGGAATCGCTTTCTTTCCCTCGCCATCTCCCATCAACACCCCCCAGCCACAAATTTTATATGTATACACACGCATATAGATTGCATTATTAGAAGGGCATCCCTGTTTTAATAATAAAAAAACAGAGCTATTTCAATTGGCATATGTTAGAGATAATTGCTATTGGAACGGAGAAATTGTGGGTGGGTTAGAAATCATACCTCAAGGCCCTGGCTTCCAAGTTTGACTCGAGGAATCTCTACACTCTGTGCAGCCATTGCTGCGTTTGTGTGAGTTTCAATTTTCTTGTGGTTTTACGCCTCGTTCCAGAAAACAAAAAGCACGGGCCTTTGTTTAAGCCAATGGCTTCATTAATTAAGCATGATTCAGAGACAAAGTCAAAATTCAAGCCTTATTAAGTACCCCGTCTCAAATATATGCCATCTCATTTTGAAATGTCAACCATTGTCTTCGTTTCTGTCCCATTTCAAATTTCCAAATCCCCTTTCTCTCTTCACCCTCTCTTTCTCTTCATTCGTATGTATGTTAGCCATCTGGAAGTGATGAACGGTGGCGAGACCTTGCGATGGAGGCGACAGCGGAGAAGCAGCGATGATGCTAGTGATGACGATGGTGAGGATGCTACGGCGGAGAGGAACTGGCGATGGGGGGAGCAACGGCCGGTGTGAATAGGAAATCCTCTGCTTAGTTACTCGTTTATTGGGTTAGTTTCTTCTTCATCCTTTAGATTTTGCAGTCACTACTCTATTTGATTTTTTTTCCTTCAATTTTTCCATTGATGTTTTCAGAATCCGCGCCTTCAGTTTATTATATACCCAACGGATTATCCAAATGATTCTGGGTAGTGGTACTTTTTCAAGACCACCTGGATATGCGCTTGGGTTGTCTGGTTCAAAGTTTCGAGCTAACAACCACCACCAAGCAATTTTTTGGGTGGAAAGGCGGTGCGAATGATGACGAGGACTTTTCCAGATTAGGGCATGAAAGGTTTAGAGGTAATTTTATTCACTGTTAGTCATTAGTTCCTTAAGCTTAATGGAATCTGTTTATTGCTTGATATATCAAGACTCAACCTATTTTAGTTACATAGATGTCACATAGATGTGTCTGTGAGTTTTCGTTTCATGGACAATACTTAAAGACTTGTCTTCATTAGCAGGACGCCAAAATGAATGAGTTTTTCACTTTTTGCTGGATAATCAACCTGTCATACTGCAGAGGAAGAAACCGATGATTAATGCAGTATTTGACACACTGGAAAGCTACTTTGAGCAATATTTTGTATTTTTCATTTCTTTGTTTAGGGATGGATTTATTTGTTTTCACTTGTTGTACTTCTATTCTCTTCTCGTTAATAAATTCTTTCCTTTTTTTTTTTTCCAAAAAAATGCCTTATGAATATTTCTATCTATATATTTATCATCTTACTTGTTTTTCTTTTTGTTTTCAGGCTTCTATTTATTCCTTATTAGAATGAAACAAGTTTTCAACGAAGAAAGGGGTCATTGACATCAAATACAAGTTTGTACTCCTTATAACTTATAGCCTTTTGTTCCCATGGTAATACTTTATGCACTACACAATCAACTTTTGTTCCCCTCAAAAAGTGTTCTCACCATTCTAAAAAAACAAAAAAAGGTCTTATGGAACATGACAATAAGGCCCATTGGACTAAATATATCAACAAATGCTAAATGGGTTATTATCTTTGTCAACTGTGTGAAGATTATGTGATAATATATTTGTATGGAATCAAAACAATGCATCAAATATGTAGGGTTATCATTGCGACAGGGCATGCCCTATGTTCTGAACAATAACATTCTAACTGTTGTAATCTTAAATTAAACATCCAACCTCTTCCTTTGGACAGTATGCTTGGGATCAAAATTGGGGATCTTAAAAGTGTTTATGCAAGTAAGTCGAGACAACACTCCTCTCACATACTTACCCCGTTTACCGTAAATCATGATTGAAAAGCTGCTTTTAAAGACTTCAATCGTTATTCCAAACAAATAATGTTATATCAAATTGAGGGCTATGAAGTGACAGGGTGGTGTGAGGTGGAGCATTGAGGCTTGAGAAAGAGAAAAGGCAATGGGCTTAGTTGGTCTAATAAGAGCAAAAACATTGCATTATTTCTATATATGTATGTACCTGTTATGTCTTGACATTAATAAAGTAGAAATGATGATAGTATATTTTAATGAACAAAATAAGGTAGAAATGGGGAAAGTGAGAGGGGCTTAAGCTAGGGGGCAATAAAGGATATGAGAGAGAAGGAATGAGTCGTTGAGTTTGGGGTAGCATGGTGGGAGGAAAAAACACATTGAAATGATGTAAATCTTTAATTATAACATTGAGTGATTACAGCCAAGCCGAGTGCTCTGTAAATTTTCGGTATAATAAATGTGTGTTATATTTTTAGAGGTGTATTTCTCATGCTTTTGAGTGATTGCAAAAATGTATTAACTACAAAAGTAATTTACAATCCTCCATTTAATTGCAGCAGCATTTGATAAATGAGGATGGCTTAGCCTATGACATATTGTGTGCTTCAAATGTTTATCTTCTCAAATGGACTGCATATGGCTAAGACACAGTTTTTCTTGATCCAGCTATCAACACGTGTAAAGTATGTAATTGTTTAAATGGTGGTAGAGCTTCCAAAAGATAAAAATGGCAATTGTAATGTAGCAGCTTTTGTTGTGCAGAAGCTGTTAGTGGGTAAGAGGAAACTTTAAACAATTATGTTCCTTGCATTATTGTGGTTAAAATCCTCATTGATCATCATGTTTACCGACTTTTGTCAAACGGCTGGGTTGTAGATTTGCAGGTCTTATAGGGATCTCCAATAGAAGAGGCTCAAGTAATAACTTACAAAGTGCTTATGTTGTTTTTTGTTAATATATTCTCTCAGTTGTTTGAATCCAACCCACATGGTAGTGAAAGATGAAGTGGACAAGGGTTTTGAATTGTAGTCAAAGATGCTTTTTGTGCATTAACTAACTATAGCATGAGAAAGGAAATTATACATTCATTTAAAATACAAGTAAAAAAGTAATCCACAACATTTATTATTATACATTCGCATATAGGACAAACCGAAAACATATAATGGTAAAAATGGCAGGCAGTTTCATTATCTTTTTTTTTTTTGTTTTTTAGGTGTGAGGGGATCTTATGGTGCACTTTTTATTATGTCTTTTTTGCCAAAAGAGTAAGTGAATGGTAAGGTTCTAGACAAATATTCTTTTTTTGTTGTTGTATGTTTTGTTGTGGTTTTGGGGGGAGGGGGGATAAAGTCCACACACAACTTTTGAATGTGTGATGTTTAGATTGTGCAAATCTTATCTCATAGGTAGGGTGTTTATAGACAGGGTTGAGTAGGGCATGAACCATGCCCGATTCTCAACCTGGAAGAAGAATATGCAGCTCGCTGCCCAGCCTTACCCAATGAAAGCCTGAGTAATTTCGGGCAATGCTGGGCAGGGTTGGGCAAGATGGGCTTGTGTACCCGAAAATCTTTTAAAAATTTAAAAATAATGAAGTATTAAATAATAATAATACAGAAAAAATGTATAGTTTGGTATTTCAAAAACATATTTTATGCTATAGTCCTTTTAATATTTTATTATTTAGATTCAATTAATAAAACAAATTAATTCAATAGAGATTATTTTCTTATTATTTGATAATAATTTACTTTTCAAAAACTCAATTTATCCACTTCTTAATTAAATATGTGTATGAAAAAATATGCCTATATGCTTAGTAAATACAAAATATATTTATTCATTAAATTATAATTGAATAGTAAGTAAATACTTGTTCAATTATATATACAATATATATTTTTTTTAAATATGATCATATACAAATTTTGGGCAGGGCCAAATAGACAAGGCAGCACACCTTGCCCGGTGCCCAACCCTGCCTGATTTGGCCCTGCCCGAAGATGCCTAGATAATTTATGGGCTTATTTTTTAGAGATGGGTAGAGCATTTTTTTTGTCAGACTTGGGCGGGCATTGCGGGTATTTGGACCTCATAAACACCCCTACTTATGGGAATTGAATGGTGTTGATTTCGTTTTGGTAGTGTGAAACCAAATATATAAAATGAAACGCTAAAACTCCACAAAAAACAATGAAGTCGAGAATTTGATAGGAGTCTAAGTGCATGTTTGGTATCACTTATGAAAGACTTATAAGTGCTTATGCACATAAGTCGAGTCAACACTCCTCTCACATATTTACCTCATATTTTATAAATCACGATTGAAAAGCTATTTTTAAAAATTTACATCACTATTCCAAACGAGCATACTTATCTAACAATAGTCTTATATTGACTGATTTCAAATGCTTGGGTACTTGGGTGTTGTGGATGTTGGTTGACAATTAACATGAAAAATGTTCCCTAGAATGGAATTTGCATGGCCGTTTATTAAATGCATTAGCGTATTCCTCATTATGACTTGTATTTGTTGCAAGTCGTGATAACTAAGTGCCTTTTTCATCTGGCGGGTTTTGGAAGAAGGTAAAGCCTCTATACATCAATGTTAAAGTTGATGTTTTTTTTCTACTTCCCATTTTTTTGTTAATTCCCTACTAATGTTAAAGTTTGTGTGCGTGTGTTCATGGCTACACCTTTTGTGGTGGGAAGATGAATAAAATTTACTAGGAGATTTTCAAGAATGTGAGTGTGTGATTCAATATTGTTATGCTGTTTAAATGTATTCTTTGTTGATGTTTCTTAATTAAATTCCAATGTTAATCTATCAATGGATTATGGGAATTTGAATATGATCAACTAATTAATTTAGTTTAGTTAATTTATTTCTAAATAAATTAAATTATTTTCATAATTACATGCACCACGCGCGATGCGCCCATGCGAGTTGGAACTTGAAAGAGATTACAACGGGCATTTGAAGATGAGGTTGCGTATGCTCTCTCCTGTTTACACTCGTCCAATCATTTTTCATCACAACAGTCCAACTTTTTCTTCTTGAGAAAGGACTAATATGAATCAGATCGGCATCCACACGTGTCATTTGCTTTTTCCCCGCTTTTAAATTTTCTGTTAACCATTAGAGAAACCACGTCAGACAATTAATTTTCCCACAACCCCCAGTCAAATCGATAACGTTAATTTATTTATTTTGGTTTTATTGACCTCTTTTTCTCACCGAAGACGTTTTATTTTCCCCTAAAAAAGGCTTCCAATGAAATCTCTCGTTTCCTTCACTCCTTTGAATCCCTAATGCCCCGTCTGGTACAATACAAGAATTTCTATAGAACTAGAAATGAAAATAGAAGTGAAAGTTGGGTTAAAAGGTTTATTTGGTATAATGATAGAAGTGAGATATTATTTTGATTTAATATTTGTATTTATAATATGAAAAGACTAATATGCTCTTAATAAAAAAATCCTAGCCACCAAAAAAAGAATCATAGCCATTACCCATATAATGCCCCAAAACATGATTACGGGCTAATGACTTCAAAATTGAATGTAATTATTGTTAAATAAACACTTTTGGAGAATATGATGTGAATTATTAGCTGAACGAGACGTAGTCAGTGCCAAACCCTATATTTGAGTTCAATTGTGGTATTAACACTTAAAATGAATTCAAGGATTAGGGGAGGGCACATGAATAAAGAAAGAAAGTATAAAATGAGCTTAATAGTGATTCAATAAAAATTGTCATAATAAGGAGCAAAATTGGAAGAATGAAATTTACTAGTCAATTAGTCACCAACTGATGAAGAAATCAATTAAGAGTTAGAAATGTGTGTTGTGACTAAATGGATAATGGAATTAGTTAGTGTAACCATATGGTTACATGATTTATGAGAAACCATAAGATCTTGACAAGTGCATGAATGGATGAGAGAGTTGGTGGAAAAGTCAACATAAGAAAATCTTATATTCATTTCTCTTCCCTCTCTCTTCTCTATTCGGCTAAGAGGCATGGAGGGAGTGGAAAACTAACTTCATCATCTACTATTACTCTCTCTCTCTCTCTCTCACACACACACACATTCGGCAACCATTGTTGGATGAGGAAAGAAGAAGAAATTTTGCAAAGTGAGCTCCATTTGGCCTAGTAAATGACTTCTAATGCCAAAATTTTCTTCTTTAATCTTGCTCCTCTTGTTAAAGACTTCATTTCTATGGTTTTAGATTTTCAAGAGGAGGTGTTTGGTTGCTTGAGAAAAGTTGGAGATTGGTGAATCAAGAAATATGTTTGGGAAAGTGAAAGAGGTGAGTGATAGCTACTTTTTGGTATATAAGTTGTGACTATTGGTAGAGTTTTGAATTTTTTGAATTTTGCCCTAATTTTTGTGTGGTCTTGGATTGTATGAATTGCATGTTGTTTTTTTTGTGGAAATGGTGTATTGATGTGTCTTTTGGACAAAGAAATTGGTTTGGAACATTGAATGTAAAATTTGGCAAAGTTATGGTTGGTTGTTGTAATGTTGTGTCAAAGCAAAACATATTGATGGGATGTGATTTTAGGTATTTTGATATTACCATTGGATTTTTTGTGAAAAATTATGTGGGAGTAGTGTTGATTGTATGTTTTGGAACCTTTGTGAACATTTGGTGTAAAATTGAAAATCTGGAAAAAAATAGTTAAGTGTAAAATGTTGTGTAAGTGACCAACTTTACATAGGGTTTTGAAATAGCAAATGGTGTCAAAATGTTGTGTAATTTTCTAGTTTTGTAGTTCACATTGCAAACTTTCCAATGATATAAAGTTTGGGTCATTTTGATGTTTATGCTAAAAGATATGGTCATTTGAAAATTAGCCAGGAAACAGGCCAAAGGTTGGCCGCGGCCTATGGAAACTGGCTACGACCCAAAACCTTATGACCAGTTCTTGGCTGCGGCCCAAAACTCTTTAACCTGTTTCTGACCGTGACTCGAATCTTTCTTATCGACTTTTGGTTGCAGCCCATGAATCTTGGTTGCAGCCCAAAAGTTTCTAACTATCTGTTGGTCACAACCAATCCCTTGAAAAATTGTTTTTAAACTTTCGAAAATGGGTTTTTGGTCAAGTTTTTTCTAACCCTTTAGGCATCCATTTGGGCTTTTGGTAGCCACCTAAAGGCCTTAAATAATAATCAACCTTAAGTGTTTTGGAATTGAGTATTTCATCCTTAATTATGGATATAGGATTTGATATTTTCCCTACATGTGATAAATCGATACTTGAACACGCGAGGAAAGAATAAGATAATGACATTTCTCTTATATTGTGTATGATACATTGTATGCATGATTTATCATTGAAATGTGCCGTTGTGTAACATGTTGTGTGAAACTCGTCGTTATGTAACATGTTGTGTGAAACCCACCCTTGAAAAACATGCCGGTGTGAATATGTCATTGTGAATTTGCCATTATGAAATATGTTGTACGAAACATGCCGTGTGAAACCCACCGTTGAGAAACATGTAGGTGTGGAATGCAGTTGTGAATATGTCGTTGTGAATATGCCGTTGTGAAATATGCTATAGTTAAACATGTTGTTGTGTATTATAGTGTGAGCAGTCGTCGATGTGATGCAAGTCACGCCTACCTTTGCCGCTATAAATGCTGCTGTTGTGCTGCTGTATTGTGATTTGCTTACATGTCATGTGATTATATATGTTATAAGTAAATTGTTACTATGGTAATTCTTTTGAATCTCATTCTTTCCATTGACTAACCTACAATTAGGGCAAGCGGTTTAAAGGAAAAGCAAGTGATGAATGACGGTTGAGCTCCTAGTTTGGGATTTTAAATTTTGGGTTGTTGGTTATCATGCTGTTGATTATTTTGTTGGGGGATTTGTTGTACATGTTGTATATATTGAATAGTTCCATGCAAGTCCCCTGTATGGGAAACTAAATGTGGGCAATGTGCCCTATAGACCCTTCATTAAGTGAATGAAACCCGAGCGTTGTCGGGAAATTTTGTTGCACTCTGATATATTTGAATGAAACCGAACTGCACAGGTCAATTATATTTGAAATGTGAATGTAAGTCCGCACTAAACAGGTTTTGGAAAGTTTTAAATTATCCGCTGGTCTTTATTTCAATATAATTACGTATTTGTAAACTTTAATCTAGGCCTTTAAGTTAGGGGATTACAACCAACGACAGGCAACCACAAGTACGTCGGCAACCAGAGGAAAAATGGCATGATGGAGGAGAAGGCAACAACAAAATGAGCATAATGAAATTGCAGATCGAAAATCAAAGAAAATTTGCAGAGGGAAATGATCACAGTCGGTGAAGAAGCTTCAAGATCGTTGTTGCTTCCCAATGTGATTGTCGTCGTTGTCATCGCTGTTGCTGCCCAACGTTGTTGCCGTTATCGCTCTCTCATCGTCGTCGTTGCATCGCCATCGCCGTCGCCACGCCATCCATCATCCTTACTATCACTAGCTGTCAATGGCAAGATGGACCAAAGTTTGGGTTCCATAGAAGTTTCTACACTTCCATCAATTCTATGGGTTATAGGTTAGAACTAATTTCCATCATTTTTTGTGGAAGTCACTTATCAAATAAGTCAAAATCAGAGTTTCATCCTCAATTCCAGTTCCATTGGTTTACTCCCATTGCACCTTAGGGTCTATTTGGTGTGAGGGATTTGGAGGGGAAGGGAGGGGAGGGAAAATTTTTATGAGTTGAATTTTAAAAGATTGAAGAAGTGGGGTAATAAAATTTTAAGGGAAAATCCCAGAAAAAGAACTTTTAAATTAGTAAAAGACGCATAGGTGCTCTAAAATTTAATATCCTAGATCAGTGCGAGTGACTGAACTAGAATATTAGAATTCGGGACAAAATGACGTGCGTGACCCTAGAAGTTTTTAAATTGAAAAGCGTTGAGGGAGGCGTGATAATGGCGCTAAAACGCGTTCAGGACTATTCATCTTCTCTGTCGTCATCGGTGCCGTTGGTCTACCCTGGATCCGTGGCCTTGGATTGCTATAGTCCACAACACTTAATATTTTGTGTTTCTCTGAATTAAATCCTGTTGTCAAAAAATGAGAAGTACCAAAAGTTAAACGATATCAATAACTCTGATGCCATGAGTTGAGATAAACTAGAAAGAAAATATAGTGAAATCTTGAGCACTCGTAATCTTCTTCTCGGTTGCCAACAACTCCGATGTCATCACCCCCAACAACTCGCCATCTTCTTCTTTTATAGGATCCTGTGTATATGAGCTAAAAAACAGGGATAAACAGAGAAGAGATTGTTAAGAACACTCAAGTGATCATAAGAAGTAATGAATAAGTTTGGAAAATCACTCGAATTGTCTGAGTCTTGACCCAATTACTTCCTGGAAAAATTTAGTAATGATCGCAGCTTCCGACCATCACCGCCAACGAATCGTCATCTTCTTCACAGTTATCATCGACATCTGCTTCATCATTGACATGATTCCTAACTCAACATTAGGTTTTACCAACACATCGTTACATTTTCACAACATCCTATTAGACTTTCATAACTCGAGTTTGCCATTCACAAGTCGAGTTCATATCATCACTGGAGGGTAAACGGCGAGTGATTAGCTTATAGGATGCAGAACTCGAGTTATGAATTGATAACTCGAGTTTACCAACACAGTTTTACATTTTAACGACATCCCGTTAGACTTTCAAAACTTAAGTTTGCCATTCACAACTCAAGTTCATATCGTCACTGGAGGGTAACCGGGGAGTGATTAGCTTATAGGATGCAGAACTCAAGTTATGAATTGATAACTCGAGTTTACCAACACAGTCTTACATTTTAACGACATCCCGTTAGACTTTCACAACTCGAGTTTGCCATTCACAACTTTATCGTCACTGGAGGGTAACCGGGGAGTGATTAGCTTATAGGATGCAGAACTCAAGTTATGAATTGATAACTCGAGTTTACCAACACAGTCTTACATTTTAACGACATCCCGTTAGACTTTCACAACTCGAGTTTGCCATTCACAACTCGAGTTCATATCGTCACTGGAGGGTAACCGAGGAGTGATTAGCTTATAGGATGTAGAACTCGAGTTATGAATTTATAACTTGAGCTTACCAATACAATCTTACATTTTCATGACATCCCGTTAGACTTTCACAACTCGAGTTTGCCATTCATAACTCGAGTTCATATCGTCACTGGAGGGTAACCGGCGAGTGATTAGGCTTATAGGATGCAGAACTCGAGTTATCCATTGATAACTCGAGTTTACCAACACATTCTTACATTTTCACAACATCCTATTAGACTTTCACAACTCGAGTTTGCCATTTTCACAACATTGCAGGGTGATCATCCCACTTCTGGAGATAAGACCATATTCAATAATTCAATTTTCTTCGTAAAACAATTATTGAACAGAAAATTTACCAACCTTCCCATGTGAATATGTATGCATAATTTTAACTACCACAATCAGCAAAATCTGAATTATAACGTTTACCATTTTGGCAACCAAAGATTATCCAGGGTGAAGGAGCAACAACATCAGATGTCATAGAATCCAAATTTGTAGAAACTCCACTTGACCTCCGACTTCTATAGCCCTCGAGTTAACTGAAGAAAAACTTACTAGTAGTCCATTGTTGTCTGTTCTGTCTCATAAGTTATCACCGTCATCCTCTGTTTATCCCTGTTTTTTAGCATATATACAGAGGATCCTATAAAACAAGTAAAGGTTATCATAATGAAGCTGAACCAACTTTCTTTGCTATTCTTTGTTAGCAAAGGTTATCATTTTTTTCCATCAGGATTAGATTGTTCGACTGGTAGCTATTGTTTCTTGTTGGACATTAATTGTTATGAGTTGACTGGTTAGCTAGAATAGAATGCGCGAGCACACTCACACAGCTGAGTGATTGGATCATTTTGTTTTAGTTTCTTTAGAAGTGCATGCAAGATATATTGAACTGGTTTTTAAGATTTTCACTCTTGGTTAGTCTGTTAATCGATTCAGAGGAAAACGATGCAATCGGTTCATAAAACCTTGGGCGCCAATGCTGTACGTTAATGCCTGTACATGCATCTGTCTGCAATAACTCTAGATGATTAGATTAAGATAATCACATGTCAAACTCCTAAAGTTTTGAACCTACTTTGGGAGCCTGCATATCAATATATCCTCTAAGATGATGTCTAACAATGGCAGAGTAAAAGCAAACATCTTGCAGAAGTTGAGTTTTGCTTATTGTGTTTGTTTAAGAGTTTTTTTTTCAAAGAATAGTTACATGATATTCTCCTCATGAAACCAGTCAGCTACTTTTCATATATAAACTGAAAATTTTGACCTTAGTAAAAATACTTGATTATCTACGTTTGAAAATAAAGGAGTAAATTACTAATTTGGATATCGACCTTTTATATGAGGTGTTATAATTAAGTTTTTGTTCTATTTGATCAAGGTTGAGGAAGTGAAACCTTTCTTTAACTGTTTGTCAGGATCCTCTTAGAAGTGTTGTTGTAGATTCTTGCATTCAAGTCACAGACAATGAGAGGGAAAGCATTAACAGAAAAGTATAAACACAATTTCTTTGTGGTTTAATGTTAATATTTGTCTCAACTTTCTGTTCCAATCAATATGGACCAATGACATATGCTTAATAGGAATCGACAAACTTTGAATTATTATTCACTTGTGATGTTATCTTGATATTTTTATTGCATAACCCTTAATACTATTGGTGTTTTTATGCTTACAGATTCAGTGGTTCTAGCAGGAAAAGCCACTCAAATTCTTTAGACTGGACTCTTTTTTCTTCTACAAATTTGGATCCTATGACATCTAATGCTGTTGCTCCTTCACCCTGGATAATCTTTGGTTTTCAAAATGGTTAACGTTATAATTTAGATTTTGCTGATTGTGGTAGTTAAAATTATGCATACATATACACATGGGAATGATGGTAAATTTTCTGTTCAGTAATTGTTTTACGAAGAAAATTGAATTATTGAATATGGTCTTATCTCTAGAAGTGGGATGATCACCCTACAATGTTGTGAAAATGGCAAACTCGAGTTGTGAAAGTCTAATAGGATGTTGTGAAAATGTAAGAATGTGTTGGTAAACTCGAGTTATCAATGGACAACTCGAGTTCTGCATCATATAAGCCTAATCACTCGCCGGTTACCCTCCAGTGACGATATGAACTCGAGTTGTGAATGGCAAACTCGACTTGTGAAAGTCAAATGGGATGTCATGAAAATGTAAGATTGTGTTGGTAAACTCGAGTTATCAATTCATAACTTGAGTTCTGCATCCTATAAGCTAATTACTCCTCGGTTACCCTCTAGTGACGATATGAACTCGAGTTGTGAAAGTCTAACGGGATGTCATTAAAATGTAAGACTGTGTTGGTAAACTCGAGTTATCAATTCATAACTCGAGTTCTGCATCCTATAAGCTAATCACTCCCTGGTTACCCTCCAGTGACGATATGAACTCGAGTTGTGAAAGTCTAACGGGATGTCGTTAAAATGTAAGACTGTGTTGGTAAACTCGAGTTATCAATTCATAACTCGAGTTCTGCATCCTATAAACTAATCACTCGCCGGTTACCCTCCAGTGATGATATGAACTTGAGTTATGAATGGCAAACTCAAGTTATGAAAGTCTAATAGGATGTTGTGAAAATGTAACGATGTGTTGGTAAAACCTAATGTTGAGTTGGGAATCATGTCAATGATGAAGCAGATGTCGATGATAACTGTGAAGAAGATGACGAGTCGTTGGCGGTGATGGTCGGAAGCTGCGATCATTACTAAATTTTTCCAGGAAGTGATTGAGTCAAGAATCAGACAATTCGAGTGATTTTCCAAACTTATTCATTACTTCTTATGATCACTTGAGTGTTCTTAACAATCTCTTCTTTGTTTATCCCTATTTTTTAGCTCATATACACAGGATCCTATAAAAGAAGAAGATGGCGAGTTGTTGGGGGTGATGACATCGGAGTTGTTGGCAACCAAGAAGAAGATGACGAGTGCTCAAGATTTCACTATATTTTCTTTCTAGTTTATCTCAACTCATGGCATCAGAGTTATTGATATCGTTTAACTTTTGGTACTTCTCATTTTTTGACAACAGGATTTAATTCAGAGAAACACAAAATATTAAGTGTTGTGGACTATAGCAATCCAAGGCCACGGATTAAGGGTGGACCAACAGCACCGATGACGACAGAGAAGATGAATAGTCCTGAACGCGTTTTAGCGCCATTATCACGCCTCCCTCAACGCTTTTCAATTTAAAAACTTTCAGGGTCATGCACGTCATTTTGTTCTGAATTCTAATATTCCAGTTCAGGCACTCGCACTGATCTGGGATATTAAATTTTAGAGCACCTATGCGTCTTTTACTAATTTAAAAGTTCTTTTTCTGGGATTTTCCCAAATTTTAATAAAGTGAATATGTAAGATAAAAGAGTAAGAAAAATTAATTGAAAATTTTTAATCCCACTTCTCTAATTTTTTTTAAATTTAACTCAAAAAAATTTTCTCAACGCCCACTTTCCATCCCATTCCCTGAGAACAAACAAGCCCTAAAAGTTCCACTTCCCGTTACCAAAACCAAACTTCTCTAATGACGTTTTATTTGCTCCTTTGTTTACCAAATTGCCCTTGAAATTATCGCTAACATCTTCGAAAGCTTCTCATAAAATCACTCGCTTCCTCTTCGAATGAATCTCAAAACTTCACCCCGGCGAGCAGATGGCAAATGAAGGCCACAAACCCTTTCTGCCCTTTGAGATAATCATCAACATTCTCAAAAGGCTTCCGATCAAATCCATAGTTCGATTTCAATGTGTGTGTAAAGATTGGAAAAATCTCTTCAAAACCCAATCTTTCATCGATGAACAGGTCCTCCACTCTGCTCACGAAAACCCTCTTCTTCTCATCCATGCTTACAATTACAATTGCAGGAGTTCGTCTTTACGTTTGCTCAATCACGAGATGGAAACTGTTGAAGTTCTTAGAACACCCTCGATCGATTCCTTCAATCGTGGTTGGAGAATCATCGGCTGCTCCAATGGCTTGCTTTGCGTGGAACTCGATACTGATAAAGACAGGTTTCCTATCTCGCTTTGTCTGTGGAACCCAGTGAGCAATGAGGTAAGAGAAGTACCCGAACCACTGTATGATTATACTCACTCTTGCAAGGTAGGCTTTGGGTTCAATAGTGCCGTTAATGATTACAAGATAGTGAGATTTTATCATGACAATTTGCTTAGAAAGGACGCACATGAACACTATGGCCACGACAGTCTTTATTGTGTGCAGGTGTATTCATTAAGGACAGGTTCATGGAAGGAACTAGAAATGGGGGGTTTACATCATGCCCGTATTTTTGCTCCAGGTGTCAGTGTTAATGGAACTATTTTTTGGTATGGAATGGGGTTGTTTAATCAAATGCTAGTTGCTTTTGACATAGCAACGGAAGTGTTTACGTTAACACGAATAGATACTTTATCACATAATGTGGATGTAGCCGTGCATGGTCTTTGTCCATCTGGAGTTTATGTTTATGGTAACAAACTTGCTATGTGTAATGGTTACAACTTTGTGGACGGTGGTTCTGATAAGTATAGTTTTTATATGTCGGTGATTGAGGAGGGTGCTAGTGAATTGGGGAAGAGTTATAGTTGTACCCAGAGATATAGGATTGGACCAATTTCTAATGTTTTACGACCTGTATGTATTTGGAGGAATGAAATAGTCTGCCGATATATGACACACCGACACGAGAAAAGTGAGGATGAGGCAGAGGGTGACAAAGAGAACTTTCTTTATCTGTTCAATCTGACTACTAAGGAATGGAAGAAGTTCCCCAACTTTTCAGCTGCCTGTGACCGGTATGACATTTTCAACTATGAGAGGAGCCTTGCATCTGTTTGCAACCCCTAGGTTGTCCGACTAGCCTTGCTCTGAAGTAGGATCATTTCTATAGTCCTGGTTTCTTTAGTCTCAGTAATTTTAGTGGAACTTGGTCCACATAACCTGTTATCATTTTGTTTGTACCTCTAATCCTTGATTCTCCTTTAGATTTGTGATTTGGAATGAAGGAATTCAGTTCTAGTTGTTCCAAAATTTTATTTCAGCTTCCTATATCATCGTATGATCAATTTTCATGTCTAATCATATAGTTTAGTTGCTGCTATATTATAGTTTTTGGGCTTCATTGGCCACTTAATATACTAGGAGGGAAGGAAAGGTGGGTGTGACAGATTAAATCTTCTTGCATTCTCAATTTTTTTCCCATTCTAATAGAGAGATAGATTTAATAGCTATCACAAGAGAGTGACCTATGAGTTATTGCTTTGTGTTTTTCGTGGATGAAATATACTTGAGTTGCTATTATATACAGCACAAGAGAGTGAATTATATGCCCCTTAGATTTTTTATGTATGGTAGAGAAATTGAGTTCTAGCTGCTTCCAACTTTTGAGGTTTCCACATCAACAGATGTTTAGTTTTCTGGCTGTGATGTGACCTATATGTGTTAAATCTCACTACTTATGAATTGAACTATTGCTACTTGTTTAATTATCCTTATGTCTGTTGCGGAATTGGATTTGCTAAAAAGCTTAAATATTTTTGTTGCTCCTATAATCTTGATGTCCTTTTATATAAGAAATAGAAATGCAGTTCGATGTTTCAAACTTTGGGTTAGCTATATGAGAATGGTTGTAACTGGAATGGTCATGAATACCTTTCTTACAGAATAATGAGTTAAGGGTCTGAATTTGAAAATAAGATTGTGGTTGCAATTGAATAAACTGCATAATTCAAAATTCAGAGGGCCACTTGAAGGTGGTTCTTGATCAAAATTCAATGACCCAGAATCAGTACTTGAAGAAGGCTAATGAATTTTTTCTCTCTCACTTCTGCAAGAGTTTAGTTTCTCTAACCTAAAACCAGTATAGCTTGTTGGCCTTTATGAATGAGACAAAATGAAGGTGTACATCTTAATGCCAGTTTGTTTTAGGTTTTTATAAGTATTTTTATGACGTTTGGGATAAATATGTGAGATGAATTTTATTTTGGTTTGCTGAGTTTTAATCTGGAGCCAAACTCAGTGAGATAAAGGGGATTGCAAACTGTATGATTCCATTTCCTTTTATTTTTGTTTGGCTTTTTAATTCCCTATGTATCAACTCTTTGCGAGTATGAGAAGCGTACTGTTTAACCAAAAAAAAGTCCAACTTGTCCCCCAAATTTTCACCTAATACACAGTCAAGGAAAATGTTTGCAGCACATGAAAAAGCAAGAGAGGGAACAAAATTAATTAGTATGAAATAAAATGGTCCCACATAACAAGAAAAGATTATGAAGAGGTGAGGAAAAAATCATATAATTGATATAAAAAACAAGCTTAAGATCGGACTACTCTACAGAGTAATTTTTAGAGGGAATTGAGAAATATGATTAGGGTGTTTTAGAAAATATATGTCATATTAATTAATTCAACTTACTTCTTTAATTTAATCGAATTAGATAATCATATCTTATATTAAGGATTGGAAGAAGTAAGAAGTTAAAAGCTAGTTGCCGAGTAGAATTGAATTTCCTTTTTCTACCTAATATATCTAAGCGGCACCAAATCTTATAGGTATATACAACCAAAATATTGAAAAGGTTTTGTGGGTAAATTTCCATCAAAATTGGTAAGACAAAGTAAATGTAGAATTTAATTAAAACCGGGAATTTCTCAAAAATGCTCTTTCTTCATAAAAGAATATTCCAAACATATCAACTTCGGAAAAAGAGTTGTGGAACTTCTTCAATTCATTATTTGTAGTGAGACTGAACAGCAAATCTGGGTAAATATTGTTGGGACACACCATTTTGCTTGTTTGTGCAGAAACAAGCTTGCCACTTCGATACAACTAGTTTTCTTTTTGTTTCTAGCTCGAGCTTAGTTTTCTTTATGTGTGTGTGTGTATTCTGCTATTATCTTTTAAATCAGATCTGTAATGTAATTGTTATCATTATCTCAGCCCGGAGAGATTTAAATGATGTCATTACATTTATTATGTCCTATTTATGTGATATATATATATATATATATATATATAATCGTATTCTCTGTCAATAAAATAAAAGACAGATAAGATATATACATAATTATTTCATACTGATCTCAGGAGAAAAATATGTTTTTGGGTCAATGAAAACTGCTTGTTTACCCGCTTGAGAAATTTTAGCTTGTTAGATGGAACCTTGTTACACTTCTTATTCGCCATATTATGCCATGCTAACTTGGCATGAAAATTACTGTTCTTTTTAGCCAAGAATGAATATTACTTTTTTTTAATACACCAAGAATGAATATTACTGATTAACTAAAAAAAGAAACCGGAAATTTCTCAAAATTTATAAATGGAAAATACAATTTAAGTTAGATTTTTATGAAAATGAAAATATAGAAAACAATTTTTAGATGAAGTAACACAGATGATTTATCAGCTGGTCAGATTCAAATAAAATTAATGTGGGTAGACACATATTGTATTGGGTGAGAATTTACCTTAAATAATTAAAATTGCAATACAATGAATAATAAAACTTTTAAAAAATATTTTCAATTATATAATTTAAAATTAATTCCTTACATCATAATTTGTACCCAACCGATAAATTTTAATCAAAACTATTTTTTTATTGGGAAAATCACTCTTAGGTCCTAAGAAAGTAAGATATTATCAGAAAAGTCCCTGGGAAAAATCAAATATCAGAAAAGTTCCTAGGGATTTTTTTGTGCTTATTTCCTAAAGTCAAATGACAAAGTTGCCCTTAGTTCATCAGTCATTTACAACTTCATCAGTTATTTTCACAACATGTTTTTATGCAATAAGCTAATTTCAAGTTTGTCAAGTTCCTACGTTCATAACTTTCATTGTGTGTTACAATAACTGTTTGAGTAATTTCTTACACATTTTTGTGTTGCCTAAATGAAATGACATTTTTCAAAACTCCAAATATGACAATTACATATGCTTTGGTTAACAACTGGTTATGCTTGTGTTTACAACATGTTTAATATTTTTTACAGTATATTTTTCAGGTCACAATGAAGCTACTTTTTTAACAACTGTTCACCATTACAAATTGCTTAGTTTACAACTCGTTAAGCGTGTTTTTACAATATGTTGAGTCATTTTAACAACTTCTTTCTCATGTCTGAATAAAACTACCTTTTTACACCTCCAAGTTCAGCACTGAAAATTCCTCATTTACAACCAGTTAAGCGTGTTTTTACAACATATCGAGTCATTTTTACAACTTATTTCTCGTGTGTGAATAAAATTACCTTTGTTCACATCTCCAAATTTAACACTGCAAGTTGCTCCGTTTACAACTTCTAATCCATGCTTTTACAACATATTGAGTCATTTTTACAACTTGTTTATCGAGTGTGAATGAAATTATCTTTGTTCACATCTCCAAGTTTAACACGATAAATTGCTCAGTTTAAACTTCTAATGCATGTTTTTACAACATATCGAGTCATTTTTACAACTTATTTCTCGTGTGTGAATGAAATTACCTTTGTTCACATCTTCAAATTTAACACTGCAAGTTACTCAATTTACAACTTCTAATCCATGTTTTTACAACATATTGAGTCATTTTTACAATTGATTTCTTGAGTGTGAATGAAATTACCTTTGTTTATATCTCCAAATTTAACACTGCAAGTTGCTCAGTTTACAACTTCTAACGCATGTTTTTACAACATATTGAGTCATTTTTACAACACAATTTTTTCTATATCAGGATTTTCACAGCACCCCACACCACGACAATCAACCATTTCTACTTCAAACATACCACTTCCTCTATTACCTTTCCCAAAAACAGAGCACTATGACACCTAATCTTATTTTCTGTATTAACAACTACAACTGTTATATTAACAACTACTATTGCACGAAATAACAACAATTTGTTTTTTTTTTCTATATCAGCGTTTTCATAGCACCCCGCCACTATGAGAATCAACCTTTACCACTTCAAACATATCACTTCCTCTGTTTCCTTTCTCAAAAATAGAGAACTATGACACTCAACCCCATTTTTTGTATTAACAACTAAAACAGTTATATTAACAACTATAACTGCATGAATTAACAACAAATTTGTTTTTTTTCCTATATCAGCGTTTTCATAACACCCCACCACTATGAGAATCAACCATTACTACTTCAAACATACCACTTCCTCTGTTAGCTTTCCCAAAAGCAGAGCACTATGACACCCAACCTCATTTCCTATATTAACAACTACTATTATATGAATTAACAATAATTTTTTTTTTCATATCAGTGTTTTCACAGCACCCTATCACTATGAGATGGGGTTTCAATGAGGTTGGAAAAGGGGGATGAATTGGACTATTCATCATCATCATTACCTTCATCCCTTCCTTCTTTAAAAATGGTGGAAGCTTGAGCATCAAAAAAATCCTACGACCTTCCTTCCATCTTCTTATTCATTCTATCTTACATCTCATCCCATAAATCTTTCACCACCTCAAAGCTTCGGCCTTCACTATCGCCACCATTTCCGTAGGTGACCTTCAACACCAAGCTTCGACCTTCCTCTCTCACATCACATCTTTCACCACCTCCCTTCTTCACACCTCCAGCACCGGCAATCTATCCTCATTTGCCACCAAACCATTGCCTACAAAGAGAGAGTATAGGGAGCTGAAAACACTGAACAAAGTAGAGAGAGAGAGAGAGAGAGAAATAATAGAAAGTTTTAAATTCTTGGAGGTAACTTTATCATTTGACTTTGGAAAATAATCACAGAAAAGTCTCTAAGGATTTTTCTAATATTTGACTTTTCCCAAAGATTTTTCTAATAATATCTTATTTCCTTGAAACCTAGAAGTGATTTTCCCTTTTTATTTTATATGAACGTCTGACTTAGACTCCAACTGCCCAATGGGAGTAGCTCTAAATTTTAATAAAAATTATCAAATCAAAAAAATTTAAATTTTTGTTAAAAAATAAAATTAAAACATTTAAAACAAATGGCAGAAACAAGCGATTACAAATATGTTTCCCCTAAAAATTCTGTCTCAATTATTTGTTCTTTAATTTATTTTTATTCCATCAATTTATGTCTTTAACGTGCCCTACTGTAAAGTTATTTTGTTTCCTGTATTACTATTTCCTGTAAAGTTATTTTTACATTATTTTTTACCTGTATTACTATTTTCTTATTTTTAAAAAGTGAAATGCAAAATGAATATGATTCTCCAAATAATATTTTAGAAAAATTTAAATAATACCAAAAAAACAGAATTAAAACCAACTAAATTATTGTACTGATCCCCAAATGCGCGGCACGGATAATGATTCCTTGCACTTACTTTCCCCCCCACAAGTTTCACTCATTAGGTTTTAATATTGATATTGATAATTTAGATAGATTGAATAAAAAATAATATTATTAAGATATTTAAAATAAAATATTGAAAAATTTTCAGAATTTTTTAATTATTATTATTATTATTATTATTATATAAAAAAATTAATTATTTAATTTTTATAATTTCATCAAATTTATAATTCAGTCCTTATAATTTAATTTATTGGGACATCACAATCCTTATCGTTTTCCTAGGCTTGTAACTGAATACTTGTTAATGCCGCATCATATGAAGGTGAACCAGGTAGACTCCAGCTGTCATTTTTTTTTTTCTGTAAAAAAAATCACCTTTGTTCCGCCCTTGCTATCATTTTCTTATCGGTCCGTCCCTTCTCAAATTGGACGTCAAGACCTCCAGCTCCTCTACTTCTCTCACTTTGTCATGGAAAAATCTCCGCAGACAAGAAAGCTTGCAATGCAGAAAATGAATGCTACTAATAAGGTGGTGTGTATAATCAGTGATTTAGGGAATGCTACCTAATATCAGTATACTTGAGCAGAGCATGAGACAGAAAACTAACCAACAAGGGTTAAGGTGTAAATTTGGTCTGAGAGTTTTCACTTTAGAACAACATTATCTGAAAGTTTTTTCTAGATTAAATGCCGTTTCAAAAGTTTTAAAATGTAGTAATGCTGATTTATCCTATTAAAAACCTAATGTTAATCGTTAAAATTTTAATGATAAGGGAAAACATTGCTCTATTTTAATATTTCTGAGGCCATTTTAAATCTAAAAAAACTTTCAGAGCAATGTTATTTTGAAATTTCCGGAGTTCACAGATCCATAAGCTAGCCCATGAATCAATACTTAAAGTTGCCTGATGAATTTTCCTTTTTCTCACTTCTGCAACGGGGGAATTTCACTAGCACAGTTATTTTTTACAATATCTTTAATTCCCAGTCCTCCGTTTTTCTGATGACTCTAAACTACTGTGATTTGTGAGAAATAATTTTAGAAATTATGCTTATGGAAGAAGAACAAGTAGTAACTGAGTTCGTTTTGTTGATTTTGGGTGTATAGGAAATGGTGAGTCATTATTTGTTGTTTATATTGGGTTAGTGGACTGTGCTTTATTTTCTACGTAAAGTGCTTTGGGTTTTGTTTTTTTTTGTCCACCCGGTTCACCGGAGCTTTGCCTGGACTACATCCGGATCCGAGATCCGACCCACGTCGCGCACTTGGCTATGATGGGAGAGTCTCCAAATGGGAATTTTCTGCATACACAAGGTTCGAACTCGAGACCTTACTAAAGCGAAACCAAACCGCTTACCACTTGGACCAACTCTCATTGTTTCTTTAGGTTTTGTTAACTTCATTTTATTACAAGGTGCGCATTTTGAGTGAATTATGTCAACGGGGTTCTTTTCTGACTCTGCTACACTCCACTCTGTCCACTCCCCTCCGGCAAACATATGGCCCTGATGAAAATGATTACCACTTTTTGCTCGTTGAGATCAACACCAACATTCTTAGAAGGCTTCATGTTAATCCATCCTTCGTTTTCTGTATTGTGATCTTAGGCACTATAATTTATTCCATTCGCTTGTAGGTGATCTAGGAGGAGTGTTCTAAGTACATAATTAAGGAGTATAGATACAAAATTATCTGATGAAGCTGTGTAAAGAACAAACTAGTTGTATGCAATGTGTTTTGCATCGTCGTCTCAGGCACCAGAAATTACTACACTCACATGAGAATGCCTGAGGAGGAGGGAAACGAAATACTCTTTATAAGGGTTTGAATAAATTCTCCTTTTGACACGTTTTAAAATTGTGATGGGTAATAAGTCCCAAAACAAACAATATCAAGAGTGAGGTGTTGATATGTTACAATTGATATAAGAGCTTGGTTACAACTGCGGCAAAGCGTTGGGATATTACAGTTGGGCCTTAACAATATTGAGAGCAACACATTGAGATGTTACAATTGATATTAAAGCTTAGTTCGGATTAGCTTTTAGAGAATAGCTTTTACAGTTTACGAGGTAAGTATGTGAGAGGAATTTTGTTTCGATTTACGGAAAAGTGCTTCTGAAACTATGGTTTTGAGGGCAAGCGAACACACACTTAATGTGGCTAGTAGAGGTATCAGAGCATGGTTCAAGTTGATGTAAGGCATTGGGAAGTTATAATTGGCAACAAAGCTTGATTTGCTAAGTAGTAAGAATTGGTATCAAAGCCTGGTTGATGATGATGTGGGAAGTTACAATTGGTATCAGAGTTTGGTTCATGTCGAAGTGCTAGGACATTAGTTGGAGAAAGATTGTTATTGAATACAACTGTTTTGATATCATAAGGCTTCATCACATGGGTGGATTGTTGATCACCCTCAAGCTGAGTTACTTTCAGAAATTGACAACTTGCTTCGGAGAGATTGGGATGACACACATACATTGGCTGATTGATAGCTGATTATTGGTTTAGGCATCGTGTTCTTCTCTTCACCTCTTGTATTTCTTATGAATGTTCTTATGTTGGACTTATCTCTATAGTGTACTGTGCTACTTCCCTGATAAAAAAAAAGTAACAACTTCATTGATAGAAGACTACTTGAAGGTGGTTCTTAATCAATGCTTGAAGGTGGATGATGAAATATTTCGACTGGAGAAGCTTGATTTTGACAACTGATGACATCCTTAATTCTCATAGATGAATATAGTTTAGTTGCTATTATTTACACAACACTACTACAGAAGGGACTTTTAACGTCCGTTTTTATACCCTTTAGACGACTGTATTTAGAGGGACGTATATGTGAGTGTCGTTGAAAGTTTTAAAATAGACGACTGTTTTAAAACAGTTGTTGTAAGAGACTTACAACGACTGTTTTTGCAAAAACGGTCGTTGTAAGTGACATACAATGACTGTTTTTGCAAAAACGGTCGTTGTATCCCTCTATTTTTTTAAAAAAAATCTTGTAAAGAACTCAAGTTTTGGAATAGAAATTTCTAACAAGCAACATTCAAATAAAATTTCCAACGAGTAACATTCAAAATAAAATTCAAACTTTTCGTTTCAAGAAGTAAAACCCAAATATAATTGCAATTCAACTTCCAAAAATGATAACAAAACAAATTAAATATAAAAAGGTAAGGAAAAAAACCTCAAGTGCTTTGCAAACACTTTCAAGCTCAAGGAAATAGTTAATCTTCTGGGTTGTCATTACAACCTCATTAACACCTAAGCAAATGTTGTTACTTTGCTAAAAGACCGAAAGTGCTAAAGATCCACGCATATTATACTCTTGAGGATGGACTGAGCATGTTCTTGATTATCGAAATGAGGCCGATGAGGAGAGGGTTGAACGCTAGCAAAGAGGAAGGTGAAGGTCGCGATTGGGTAGAAGAATAGGCCGGAGGTTGCATCTGGGGTCGGAGAGGGTCCAGATGATGTGATTGGAGGTTGGGTTAGGGCTCAGAGGTGGATCTGAGAAGGAGAGGCGCGACTAGTAGAGGAGATATAATTGGGATTAAAATAGATTTGAGACACTTTTAATGACTGCTTTTGAAAAACGGTTGTTGAAAGCAAGGTATTAAAACTCGGACCGGGTATTGAACCAGTCGGGGTACTGGGTTAAGGGTCAGTGGGTCAAACAGGAGCTAAATCGGGACCAAACAGGTGAGTAATTGAAGATTTTAGGCTTATAGTATGAAATTCTAAAGGAAAAAGTTAAATTTTTTTTTAAATTGGGACCCGGACTGGACCGGTCTACTGACCGGTTCGGTGGGTTCCGGGCCGGACCTACCGGTCGGGTCCGGGTCTGAGAACCTTGGTTGAAAGTGACTTTCAACGACCATTTTTCAAAATAGTCATTAAAAGTCTACACTTTCAACGACCGTTTTTCAAAAAACAGTCGTTAAAAGATAAGTCAAAATTTCAAAAATACCACCGCCTCCTTTTCAACTACTGTTTTTTAAAACGGACATTAATTAATAACGTTAAAAATACTTTTTGTAGTAGTGCAAGAGAGTTTCTAACTGAGTTCTAGTTGCTTCCAACTTTTCAACTTCCCACACCATTAGATGTCTAGCTCTAATTGTTGTCTACTTAGCATTGGACATTTTGGTTGTGTTTATAAAATCCTGGATGTCTTTTAGATATGTAATTTACAATAGAAATATTCAATACTACATCTTTCAGGATTTATTGGTATTTCTGATATTGGTAGTTTAATTAAAAAAAAAAAGCTTTATTTTTACTGTCCATACTATAAGAAGTCTAGATTTCATAAATGAATGCATAATTTAAAAACATATTTGAAATGTCATCCAGAAGAAAAGAAGTTTAGATAGCACCTCTGATTGAATACGTTTATGTTTTAAGCGTGTGTAAAATAATTATATGTGAAATGTTTTTATGTCTCATCCGGTATAACAGACAAGGGTCTGAAATTGAAAACAAGAAAGGGGCTGTAAATAGATATTAAGTAATTCAAAATTTAGAGGCTCTGGTTAAATATTTGTGAGAAATAATATTTTTAATTTTTTGAATGAAAAATGTGAGAATTTTTATTCAAAAGAGGGTAGGAAATACACCATCAGAAGACTTACAAGAACCAAACAATTTCTTGAAGGTGGCCAATGAATCTCTCTTTTTATCACTTCTGGAAGAGTTTCAATACCACAATATAATATATATATATATATATATATATATATATATATATATTATAGAAGAGCATCATCCATAAAAAGTTTGATTTTGACAACTCACATTTTTCTGCTCGTTTTGAAGAGTTTTAAGAAATAATGTTAGCAACGGCAAATGAACACGTCATTTCAAGTTTTTTCTGCTGTCAGGATTTATTTGTATTATTGATAGTGATAGCTTAGAAAAAGCTTTACTTTTACTGTCTATATATACAAACAGATGTTCAGATTTCATAGATGAATGCATAATTTAGTTGTTTCTATATTTAGATTTATAAAGTTATCTTGGTATAAATTTAGTTACAGGAGGCCTTTTCTATGTTATGTTGGTATATATGGAGGCAATTGTAGCTAGGTGTAATTGTTTTGGTTAGGGGTGTTTAAAGTGTTTCAGTCCCGGTCCCTGACATTTTGATCCCGGGAACTTCCCCTCCTGGTCGGGACCGGGACCGGGATCGGGATCAATGGGACCCGGGACCCGGGACCGGTCACACATCTTGTGATCCCGGTCCCGGTCCCGGTTTTTTTATTTTTTTTTAAATTTTTTTCTTAAAAATCAAGTTATTTTTTTATTTTTGTATTTTTTATCCCATAATTTAAGTTACCATTTGATAAAATGTGTATCACATATTTAGTTTGAGTTAAATTATATATATCGTGATATTAATCCTATTATATAATGTATAAAAATAATGATAAAAATGATGAAAGTGATCATAATAATAATAAAATATTATTCTTAAATTCTAGATCAATTTGTGTGATTAATATAACCTTATTAGATGTTAAATAATTACTTTAAACACTGGATTATAGAAAATTTAATTAAAATAATAATATTTTTTAAATTTAATTTTTTTTTAAAAAAAAACCGGGAATTCCTGGTTTGATCCCAGTCCCGCCCGGGATTATAGGGACCGGGATCAAACCTGGACCAGGACTGGGATGCAATTTGCATCCCGGCCAAAATCCGGGATCGGGAGTAGTGGATCCCGGTCTTGATCCCGGATTTAAATACCCCTAGCTTTGGTTTCTATTATGTGTATTTAATTCTTTATTGTTGCTTCTGTGAATAAGGGGAAATATTCATACTTTTGTCTTATGAATACTTATTGTTATAGAGCTTTTACTTCTTTTTTTTTTTTAGGAAATATCGCAATTTGCATGTCAACAATAATTATACAACATCTCATTCTAACTTGTAGATTTTGTTTGTCCGTGAAAAAGTATTTAAGAGAGCAATGGATCCTTGTGCTCTACACCAAACAAACAAATTCAACCAACACACTAGATTATAAACTGTAGAACTATTCCTGTGACGTATATGGAAGTTTGAAGAGTCTATAGTTCATACATAGCAGATAACTCGTTTAAAAGGTGTGAGCTTTTGTGGAATTTCATGTCCCGTTCAAAACTACAATAACTTGTCTCAAATAATATTAGGTAACTTATCACAAATATAAGGTTTATAATATCACTAGAATCTATATCTATCATCTACGGATTTGATGAGAATAAAGATAACGGTAAGATACTAGATATAAGGGATAATTAATTTGCAGATTTTTATAGCTTTAACTAATTTTTAATCAGATCTCTATAGTTTTTTTTATCAAGTCCTTTCACCTGTTTTTAATCAAGTCTTTGTAGTTATTTTTCTTTGTTATTCAGTCTTTATTGTTTTACCATATTTTTAATTGGGTCCTTGAAAGTTTTTTTAGATTTTAATTTATTAATTTAATTGAAATTTAAATAAATGAATAATATTAAAATATAATTTATGAACAATAAATTTAAATTAATAATTATATAATTCAAAAAATAATTAATATAATTAATTAATAATTCTTAATTTAATTAATTAATTATAACTCTATTTGATTTTTTGAGAAATTTATTATTATAATTCAGATTTTAATATTCCTCAAAATTTTTTAATTAAACATATGTATTTATATATATATATATATATATATATATATTATTTATTTTAATTTTTATAATTATAAAATCTGAATTATAATAATAATAT
Organism: Inga leiocalycina; assembly: GCA_963242795.1. Lineage (NCBI taxonomy): Eukaryota > Viridiplantae > Streptophyta > Magnoliopsida > Fabales > Fabaceae > Inga > Inga leiocalycina. Next base: position 16,507,372 of record OY725321.1, read on the forward strand.
TTTTCTAAAAATTGAATTGAATTATAATTAGTTAATTAAGGATTACTAATTAATAGTTTTTTAAATTATATATTTATTAATTTAAATTTATTATTCTTAAATTATGTTTTAATATTATTCATTGATTTAACTTGCAATTAAATTAATAAAATAAAAAAAAAAAAACCTATAGAGACCCAATTAAAAATTCAGTGAAACAATAAGGACCTTATAAAAAAGAAAAAAATGATAGGGAACTAATTAAAAATTGATTGAAACTATAAAGACATGCAGATTAACTTATCACAAATATAAAATTTACAATCTCAATAAAATCTATACCTATTATCAACAGATTTAATGAAAATAAAAATAATTGTAAAATATTAGATATAATATTAGGTAACAGAGCTACATGGACACTCTCATATATTATATTCGGAATAACAAAAACATACTTTTCTCGGTTGCCTTCCCATCTTCGAAAATGGCTTCAGTCTTTTTCCCTAAAAGAAAAAATCACAGTCATTTTCTCTTTATGAGTTATTCCGTTGAAATCTCAACAATCCAAATTTAATATATTTTATTAAAAATATTATTATAAAAATATATTAAATCTGGGTTATCGACATCCCAACCAAACGATCATAGAAGAAAAAAACCGTCCTTTTGTTACGGGAAAAGAACGGAAGCCAAATCCCCCATTTTCATAGGCTACAAAACGCGATCGTTTCTTTCACTCGCTCCACTCCTCTTCTCATGACCACGAGTGCCAATTCGGAATCCCTAATTCCCTCCAACAAGCCGATGGCAAGTGAAAGCAAAAAGCCCTTTCTGCACTCCGAGATTGTTATCGACATTCTCAAAAGGCTTCCTGTTAAATCCATTGTTCGATTTCAATGTGTGTGTAAAGAATGGAAAGATCTCTTCAAAACCCCATCTTTCATCGCTGAACATGCCCGCCACTCTGTTCACGAACGCCCTCTACTTCTCCTCCAAGAACACAGTTACAAACGTAGGTGTCCGTCCTTATCTTTTCTTAATCATAAGATGGAAACCGTAGAAGTTCTGAGCTTACCCTCGATAGATTCCTTCAGATGTAGCTGGAGAACCATTGGTTCTTGCAATGGCTTGCTTTGTGTCAAAGTTCGTCGTGATCAAGCCAAGTCTCCTAGTTTGCTTTGGCTGTGGAACCCAGTGATGAAAAAGGTAAGAGAGATACCCCTAACGACGAATGATTGCCTGGACGTTTGCATATATGGATTTGGATTCTGTGGCATCGTTAATGATTACAAGATAGTGAAATTTTATAACCAAGAGATGCGTAAAAAGAAGGAAGATCAACTCTTCGATTGCAGCAGGCATGATCGAGTGGAGGCTTATTCATTAAGCACAGGTTCATGGAAGGAACTAGAATTTGAATTTGGGGCTATACAGCATGCACGATTTATAAGTCAAGCTGTCAATACTGATGGAACTATTTCTTGGTTGTTAATAGGGAATATTTCACCTATAATAGTTTCGTTCGACATAGCCACGGAAGTGTTTAGATTCATACCAATAGCACCTGATTATGGTTTTATGCTTGGGCTTGGTGTGTACAATAACAAACATGAGGTTCACTATGTGACTGAGGAGGGCTCTGGATCTCATTTCATCTATGTATGGGTGATGGAAGAGGTTGCTAGTGAATCTGGAAAGAGTTTGAGTTGTACTCATAAATATAGAATTGGACCAATGTCATGTGATTATTTAAGTCCTATATGTATTTGGGGGAATGAAATAGTCTTCCGTGGCAACAAATTTGACACTGAGGAGGAGGATAACCCGAGGTGCATTCTTTCTCTGTTCAATCTCATCACTAATGAAGCGAGGAAGTTCAACTGTTCAGCTGACTGTGACTGGTGTGATGTTTTCAATTATGAGGAGAGCCTTGTGTCTGTTTGAAACACCCAGGTTTAATGTACCCTTGCTCTACATTCCATATTTCTTTTGTCACAGTAATTTTGGTGGAAATTAATCCACAAAACCTTTTAACATTTTGGTTGTATCTATAGTCCTTGAAGCCCCTTTGATCTGTGATCTGGAATGGACAAATTTAGTACTAGTTGTTTCAAACTTTATTTTAGCCTTCTATATATCATGATATGTTCAATCTTCACGGATGACATACAGTTTAGTTTCTGTTATATGAATTTGTTGGGTTTTGTTGGCCACTTCATATTCTGAGTAGGAAGGAAAGGTGGACGTGACATACTAAAGTGTGTGTTCGGATGATTAAAAAAAGAAAAAGGAAAAAAAAAAAAAGCACTTTTTGAGATAAAACCATGGTTTAGAAAAAACATCATCCAAACACCCAATTTTTCTCCAAACCATGGTTTTGATCTCAAATCATAGTTTTGGGAAATTTTTTTTTTTTTTTTTTGCTTTTTTTCTTATGAGCACCCCACCTCTCTCTTTCATTGGTCTTTTTTAATTATGTAGACCCCACGCCACTCTCTCTCTCTCATCTTTTTTTTTTTTGAATTTTGCTGTTTTTCATCTCGTCTGTCTCTCTCTCTTTTTTAAGAATTTTAATTTTGTCTCTCTCTCGTCTGTCTTAACCTTTTACTTTTACTCTGTATTGTGATATTGTAGCAATTGGTGAGGTAAGATATATAGCCTAAAACCATGGCATTGTTTGATTTCGTTTTAAATTTTTATGTTCTTTGAATAACTTTGTAAAGTTATTTTTCAGACAAGTTTTGGGAGGAAAAAATGAAAGAATTTGTTTGGATAATTGTACTTAAACTGGTGAATCACATCACCATAGGCTTGCTGTGAAACATGAAGGCCTTCCTATATCTCTGTTAAATCGTGGTACTTTTTCTTGCCAGTGTTAAATCTTACTACTTATGAACTAAAGTGTTGCAATTTGTTTATATGGATGTGATTTATTCACTATATTTTTATGCCTGTGATTGATGCCCTTTTATATTTACCAATTTTCATGGATGACATATAATTTAGTTGCTTCTATATGAATTTGTCGGGTTTTGTTGGCCACTTCATATACTAAGTGGGAAGGAAAGTTGGACTTGACATATTAAAGCTTCTTGCATTCTCATTTTGTTAATCTAATAGAGCAATTCAATTAATACCCAGCACAAGAGAGTGAACTAAATGAGTTATTGCTTTATGTTTCCAATAGATGAATATTTAGTTTAGTTGCTATTATATACAGAGCTCAAGAGAGTGAACTATATAGTTTATTGCTTTGTAAACTATATGCCCCTTATATTTGTTATCTAGAATAGAGAAATTGAGTTCTAGCTGCTTCCAAAGTTTTCAACTTTTCACATCATCATATGTTTAGTTTTAATAGATATGTCTACTTGCTGCTATATAAATTGTTTGGGTTTTGTTGTCCACTTAGACATACACGAAGATAATGTTAACAAGAGTGTGTTTGGATTAGCTTTTTTTAATAGCTTCTGGAGAAAAAATGGAGAATAGCTTTTGGAGAATAGATTATAATGAGAAAAAAGTGATTTTAATAAAATGAGAGTGTTTGGATGTTTTGATCAGAATAGCTTTTTTTATGGTCAAATTACTAAAAAGGACATTAACTTTTGTGATAATACATATAAAGAATAAAATTATATTTTATGTATTATTTAAGGATTAATGTGAAATTTAACAGCTAAGTTTTTCCTGAAGAACGTCTGGTACAAATAAATTTTGGAAGATGGAAAATAACAATGAACAATTAACAAGGATATAAATTTAACAAAACCGTTAAATTTGACCTAACGGAGTTAAATTATAAGAAAAGAAAACATTTAACGGTATTAAAAATGATACATCTTAACCCATTATTTAATATTAAATTTCATAATTAATACCAAAAATAAAATAATTTTGTCCATATGTAATGCTAATTAATTTAACTAATTTTTTTAATATAATTAAATTAGATAAATAAGTCTTAAATAGGATAAGAGGGAGTATTAAAATTTTAAAATTTTTTTAAAAAAAAAGATAGAGAAAAAACGTTGAAATTCAAAAAAATAAAAAAGATGAGAGAGAGTGTGTGACATGGGGCCCACAAACAGAAAAAGAACCAATGAGATTGAGATGGTGGGGCCCACAAAGTTGAAAAAGTAAGAAAAAATAGATTATGCTCAAACCATGGTTTTGGACACCAAAACCATGGTTTGGGGGTCAAAATGGATTATTTGAGATGAGAGGGTGTTTGGATGTTTTTTCAGAAAACCATGGTTTGGGTTCAAAATCACTTTTTTTAAGTGAATCCAAACACCCTCCAAGACTGATTTTTAGATGTTTGGATTCACTTAAAAAAAGCCATTTTGGACCCAAGCCTAGTTTTTCTAAAAAAACATCCAAACACTCAATTTTTTCAAATAATCTATTTTCACCCCAAACTATGGTTTTGGACACCAAAACCATAGCTTGGGCATAATCTATTTTTTTTCCACTTTTTGCACTTTGTGGGCCCCACCCCCTCACTCTCCTTGGTATTTTTTTCTGTTTGTGGGTCCCACGTCACACACTCTCATTTTTTATATGTAATTATAACAAAAGTTAATGTTCTTTTTAGTAATTTGACCATGAAAAAAAACTATTCTGATCATAACATCCAAACACTCTCATTTTATCAAAATCATGGTTTCCTATAATCTATTCCCCATAATTTGTGTATTTGGATTAGCTTTTTTTAATAGCTTTTATGACTTACATTGTAAGTGTATGAGAGGAGTTTTATCTCAGGTTACGCAAAGCATGGTTTTAGTGCTTGCCAAACACACACTCAAAAAATGAGGTTTCTTGCAGCATTAATGAAAGTTAGAGTGAGTATGAAGTATGGCAGAAAGAGCTTTCTACCCTGTTTCCCAACCAATTTTAGGTGCCATAACTTTTTTTTTTTTTATATTATCATTCGGAATTCGGTTCAGGGTTCATGGATGTCTCTCCCAACACAAATATCTCCTCTAAAATTTAAACTGAAGACTTATAAGGATCTAGCAGGACCTTAGATCAACTCTATATTGATTAGATGTCATTACTGTTAATTGCTCAGAAACTCTCATTTTTGTGTGGCTGATATAGTGCATGTTTGTTTAAGCTTTTTGCACAGTAAAAACGCACTTATTACGCAAGCCGAGAAAAAACTCCTCTCACATACTTACCTCGTATACCGTGAATCACGAATTATAATCACGTTTTGGACAAAAATAAGCCATTCCAAACGCACACATAGTCTGAGAACTTTCGGTGGGAATGATTCCCAAAAAGCTAGCATTGAGCATTATGGTTTTTTCTATATTCCTTGATGCCATTTAGATCAGTCATCTAGAATATAAATATTCAATGCTTCATCTTTCAAGATTTGTTTTTATGAATTGATTACTGATAGCAAAAGGAAAAAAAGAAAATAAAAGGAAAAAAAAAACAGCTTTATTTTTGCCTCTATATTAACAGAGGTTCAGTTTTCGTGGATGAATGCATAATTTGGTTGCTTCTATGTTTAGATTTTGTCCTTCAGTTAGTATACCCTAAAATAGTTTAATGTTTCTATTGGAGAATTAATTTTTGGTTTTGACACTACTCGTTATACCCTAAATTTCTAAAGCTATCAAAATCTTTAGTATAAGAATGCTTGCTAAAACTTCAAGCGGTTTAATATATTTACTTTTTTTTCTATTCATTCTCATCAATAATTTTAAATTTTTGGGATTTTAAAAAAAATTAAAATTGGTTTCATATTCTAAAATTGTTCAATCCTGTCCCTTGATGAAACATATTAAATCTTGTGTGTGTTTGGTATTACTTATTGGAGGTCAATAAGCACTTATCACACAAGTCGAGCTAAAACTCCTCTCACATACTTATTGCAGAGAAACGTTTCCATGGAAAAATCATTACTGGGTGTTGGGCTCAAGGTTCATGTATGTAAACGTATATGAAACATTGGGCAAAAATAAAAAAATGTAAAGGATGCATACTTCACCGTTTAATTTGTAATCCTTCCAATTTAATCACTAATGACGAATATTATATGTATACATCACATGTGAATCGAATCATACTTTAAAATATTCACATATTCCCAATACATGTCTAAATAATTTGAAGAAGTTACATTTTTTTTTTGTTAAAACTTAAAACTAATATGCAATTCAAAATTTGTTGTCGCAGGCTCCTTTTAAATTTTTTTCTTCTTTAATCTACGGATATCCAGCACTATCTATTAACACGGAAAAGTAGGGAATTGGCTTCAGTCCGCTGCTCGTGGTTTTCTTTAAAACTACACCGTTTTGGTGTAGTCAGCTACTAATTTATTGATTTTCACCCATTCTAAAATATTTTTTCAGTAGCAACTAATAATTTAAAGTAATTTTTGTAGCTGAAAAAATTTATTAAGGATAAAATTGCACTCAGGATGCTAACACACTGGGTACAACCGAAAAAATAGTTTAGGGGGTTAAAAGTATTAAAAATTATTTTAGGATACTGTATGTTACTTAAAAATATTTTAAGATACTAGATACTTTTAAAAAAATACTTCAAAATACTAAAAAACATTTTTTAAAAAAAAAAATTCAGCCCCATCACCTAAAACTACACCAAAACGGTGTAGTTTTAAAGAAAAGCACGAGCAGCGGACGAAGAGCGCAGCGGACTGAAGCCAATTCCATTAGACCCACACAACACGATAAGCTTTCTACCATGAAGCATGTGTTTGTTTAGAATAATTATTGAAATATTTAAAAATAAATTTTTAATCATAATTTATGATATATGAGATAAATATATGATAAAAATTTTATCTTAATTTATATAAAAAATAATTTATAAATAATCTCAACATCATAATAAATATGCCTTGTATACCCCAAATCCCCAATCCAAGGCAAATGCAGATCAATTGTGAGTCAACTTTTTAATTTTAGTTTTGGGTTAATATAATTTTTTGGTTTTGGTCCCTCAAGTTTGAAATCGATGGTTTTGGTTCTTGAAGTTTAACCTAATTTTGGTTTTGATCCCTCAAATTTAAAATCGGTGGTTTTGGTCATTTAAGTTTCACCTGATTTTGGTTTTGATCCCTCAAGTTTGAAAAGGACTTGGTTTTTTTTCGGGTCAGGTCGGGTTTCAAAAACAGGTCATCAAGTCCTTTTCAAACTTGAGGGATCAAAACCAAAATTAGGTGAAACTTCATGGACCAAAATCACCGATTTCAAACTTGAGGGATTAAAAACAAAATTGGGTGAAACTTCAGGAATCTAAACCACCGATTTCAAACTTGAGTGATCAAAATCAAAATCAGATTAAACTACAGGGACAAAAAATTATATTACCATTTTAGTTTTTTATTTCAATCAATCATTTCATAATTTTGGAGTCCGCGTGGGGTGCGCCTCGAATCATCACCCACATGACGTCGTACATAACATAAAGGCGCCACTGTCTCCCAAAGTCACAACAATGAACAATCTCAATTGCAATTTCTCTCTTCAACCCACGTGATAGCACTGAGCACCATTTCCCATCGCTCATTTACTCTTCTTTGGTTGCCACGTGGCGGTTCTCAAATTTTATATCAAACGTTTTCATAATTTTTTAAGGAAAAAAGTTGGGAAGATTTCAGAAAAAATGAAAAATATAATTAAAAATAAAAAAAGATAAATGAGTACAGTAAATTTATCAAATCTTAAGTAAAGACTTTTCAATTATACCAAAATAACCAAATTACTTTCAATAAATTTCATGAGTCAATAACAATATTTATATGTATATTAATAACATCATATTTTACATTAACAACTTTACCTTCATATTTTACAACTTCATATCCCAAAAATCAGGGATAATTTTGAGGATATAAATTTCAGATGTCAATAACAATATATATATATATATATCTATATTAACAAAATTAGATTTTATATTAATGACTTCACTTTCATATTTCACAACTTAACTTAAGACAATTTGATCATTTTGTTAAAGTTGGAAAATCCAGATTCCTACTTTAATATCTAAAGATTTAATAAATTCACAATATCAATTTAATTTTTTTATTTTTAATTATATATTTTTTAAAACTTTTTCAAAAAAATGGTTAAGATGCACTTAAAATCCTAAAATATTAAAAAGAAAATTCTAAAAAAAGAATTTTATAAATACTAAAAAAACTAAATGATATTTTGAATATTCATGATATCGTGTGAGTACTGATTTATTTTTTTTAAAATTATAATGGAATCACACAAAAACCCTCATACTTTTTTTTTTTTTTCAAAAAAAGTAACCCCACCCCACTCTATTGCTGCTCAAGCCGTTTCTGGGCGGAACTGGCGTCCGGCTAAATCTGGAGTTCCTTTCTCATCGCCGGCTTCGAAACTCCCAAGCAGGAAGCTCTTCGAAGAACTCAACGGCTTCTCATACTCAAACATACTTCTCTCTCAGAACACCAACCTCCATAATGTTTCACAGTCTCACGCAAACGATCTCATCAAATCTGAACTGTATGTGATCCTCGAAGCAGTCGCCGATCATGTTGAGATGCACCACAACATCGGCGAGCAGCGTGATAACTGGAACACTCTGCTTCTCAACTCCATCAACACGATCACCCTCGCCACATCCACCATGGTCGGAGTCACGAGATTCGCCGCTGCAGCCAGCTGAGCACCACTTCTCTCTTTTAAGCTCTCCTCCGGCCTCCTCTTCTCCGCCGCCACGGGAATGCTCGTCATAATGAACAAGATCCAGCTGTTGCAGCTGGCGAAGGAGCAAAGCAACGCCACGAGGCTGTTCCGCAGCTCCAGAACGAGATCGAGACCAAGCTCGCCATCGGAAGAGTCACCGAAGAGGATATTAAGAACACAATCGACAGAGTTCTGGCTTTCGTTAAACCTACCCACTTCCTCTGTTAGGAGCAATGATTGAGAAATTTCCATTGAAATTCGAGCACGCAACATGGTGGCCTTCTTCATCATCAAAGAATTGATTGTGAGATCCCAGATTTAGCCACACACCAGTTCTGACCATAAACTATTGGAAGCGTTGTTTACTTTTTTTTTTGGAGAAAAAAATATGTATGCGAGGGTATTTATGTCATTCTATTTTAATTTTAAAAAAATAAATTAGATAACCACACCTATCTATTTAGAATTAATTATTATAAATATTTGAAACATCATTTTATTTTTTAATATTTATAAAGTTCTTTTTTCTGGATTCTCCCACTATTAAAAACATATTTATTCAATAATGTTTTAAATTAATTTTTTTCTTTATACACATTAAAATATTTTTTTATTAAAATTTAATATCTTAAAATAATTTTTTAAAATTCTTTCACTTCTTTTTCCATCAATAGAAAATAGAAAGGAGAATACTAATTAGGATAGCGAGTGCACATGAAAAAAAAACCTTTGTAGTGTTAAATGTGTAACAAATTAAAAAAACTTTCATGCTCTACAAATTAGTTTAAAATAATATTTCCTCATCTAATCATCTTTTTCAATTCCTGTTTACGAGGGTAATTGTAAGCTTCCCTAAATACCATATAATTTCTAGAACAACGTTAAATGAATACTGAATAGCCATTCACCGATCTTTTTTAATTCCTTAATCTATCTCTTGAGCATTGATAAATTAAACATAAATAAATAAATATAAAAAATGATTTCCCTTATATGAACTTCGTCATTCATGTATAAAAAAAACAAAAGAACTTCCTCATTAAATCTAAATATCAAGCATTGTTGGAAAAATTAGGCCTGTTCGGGATCGGGATCGGGAAATCCCATTCCCGATCCCTATCCCGAGAATTTTCCGTCCCGACGGGACGGGAAATCCCGATATCGGGATCGGGAATTTCCCGAATTTTCAGAAATACTTAAAAGCTGTTGGGATGTGGACAAATGCCACACATTGATTATGACATTTTTGTGGACTGCCACAACCGACGAATTATTTATAATATAACTCCTCTGAATTTTTATATTGTAACAGAATACATTTACAATTGAAATAAAAGCAAAACATATTTTTGTATTTGGTGGGATCCAAATGAACAAATTGCGTGTTCAGGAGCTCATGAATAATCAGCCGGGTCATTACTACGCCTGTGTTGCAATACTTTCTTCAGAATGGCGTTTGTGTGTTATGAGAGCATTCTCAAAATTCCCTTGTGATAAAAAGTTTGCTTGAAGGGGAAATCTAATTCTGCATAATAATAGCTCAATAATTGTGTCCAGTATATATTCTATGTCTATAATCTATAATCTTATTCTACATAATAAAAGCTTTTTACAATCACACAAGTCATAAGCCCAAACTTATATAAAATCCATCAAATATTATTCATCAAACTCTTAATATTTGTCAGACAGAGAGGGCTTCACAGAGAAGTGAAATGAAGGATGACAATTTCAAAGACTCAACTTTTGCTTCTTTCCCACAATTTCTCCCCTTTAAAACTTCTATGAAGCACACTCTTGTCAGCTACAGTAAAATTAATTACTGGTATATAAAAGGCCTAGGCTAGCAAGAACCATTGAAGCATTCATAACAAGATCAGAGCGAACAACCACCAAAGTAATTGTATTCCCTGATCATATGACAAGATCCAATTTACAGTTACCAGTCGTGGACTTAAAGGAGCTAGACAGGTTCTAAATTCAAACCTTTGTTCAGATTCTAAAATGGACAAATAAGGAAGGGAAAAAACAAGTTCCACAGCACAAGTCTCTCACAATAACGAAGGTTCCTAAATAATGTTATTTAGGAGTTAGGACCAATTCTTAAATATTGATGGCTTACCAGCTTAAGAAATCTAATATATTTGTTGCTGCTAATTCAATCAGAGCTGTAAAACTATTGAAGATGGTCTGATAGGAAGCCAGAAAGCATGCGAAAATCTACAAGTTGGAAGACCAAAAAAGAAAAAGCCAACGCAAAGAAATATTTACCACTTACAGAGCTTGATGCGTGCCAGTAGATATGGAGATTAAGGATTTGGAGAAGAAATTCAGAGAGGGGATGCGTAGAGTCGCCGAACGCCGAGAGACTGAAAATAGACGTCCGTCAGGAAGAGTCGCCGAATGTCGAGAGAGGAGGGAAGGGAGTTAGGGCTCAGATCGGAACTTTGAAGCCTTCGGAAATCAGATCAGAGTATCAAACTGGGACATTGAGTAGTGGGTCGATGCTTTTGCTTTGTTGAGACACTGTGACTGGCTTAGTGAGTGAGTTACCGTAGTATAAGCTTTTAGCCAAAAAAAAAAAAATTATATATATAATTTCGGGATCGGGATCTCCCATTCCCGATCCCAATCCCGAAATTATTTTTCCCGATCCCGATTTTTTCCCGTCCCGAAACTTTCGGGACGGGAAAATCCCGTCCCGATTTGCTCGGGATCGGGACGGGAAGGTCGAGACGGGAAAATTATGCACACCCCTAGGAAAAATACCAAAATAATAGGTTTACTTTTAGTGAGTGTTTTGAAAACACCCAAACCATAATTTTAGAAGCTATTTTTTAAAAGTTGAGATAAAATTTCTCTCACATACTTATCTCATAAATCGTAAAAACTATTCCCAAAACTTAATAATGCAATCATACAGTTAACCTAGGTGCTTATGCCCCAAAAATTAAATCTAAATATCAAGCATTGTTGGAAAAATACCAAAATAATAGTTTTACTTTTAGTGAGTGTTTGGGAAACACCCAAACTGTAATTTTAGAAGCTATTTTTTAAAAGTTGAGATAAAATTTTTCTCACCTACTTATCTCATAAATTATAAAAAGTATTCCCAAAACTTAATAATGCAATCATACAGTTAACCTAGGTGCTTATGCCCCAAAAATTAGTTTGGCGCTAGATGCTGTTGTAAAAATATCTTTAAAGGATACTCGATCATTTTCTTCACTGTTCTTCAGTTCTCTCCCCAACCATGAGTGCCAATTCTGAATCCCCAATTCCCTCCGGCAAGCATATGGCAAGTGGAGACGACAAATTCTATCTGCAGTTCGAGATTATCTTCAACATTCTCAAAAGGCTTCCTGTGAAATCCATTTTCCGATTTCAATGTGTGTGTAAAGACTGGAGAGATCTCTTCAAATCCCAATCCTTCATCGATGAACAGGTCCGTCACTCTGTTCATGAAGACCCTTCTCTTCTTCTCCATGCTTACGATTACAACTATATGCGTCCGTCCCTACGCTTGCTTAATCGAAAGATGGAAACCGTTGAAGTTCTAAGCGTACCCTCGAACGATTGCTTTAAAGATGGTTGGAGAATCATCGGTTCCTGCAATGGCTGGCTTTGTGTCGAAGGCTGGGCTATTCGTTTGCTTTTTCTGTGGAACCCAGTGCTTAGAGAGGTCAGTAAAATACCCCAATCAAAGAATCAGGGCTTTTCCGTGTTTGGATTTGGTTTCAGTAGCAAGGTTAATGATTACAAGATTGTGAGATTTTCTGATCGTTATCAGGATAAAGAAGGTATAGAATATCATATCCCCATATTAGAAGTGTATTCATTAAGCACGGATTCATGGAAGGAACTAGAATTTGGACCTTTGCAGAATATAAAAATTACATCAACAAATGCTGCCAGTGCTGATGGAACAATAGTTTGGTTAGGAGTAGGAGTAGTGGATTATACTTCTCCTGTGCTAGTTTCTTTTGACATAGCCACCGAAGTGTTTACATTAACACCAATACCATCATCTGTGAGTCGTGCTTTACCAACTACTCTTGGCATATACCAGAACAAAATTGCTATATCTGGCCATCTCTGTGGATCTCATTCCATGGATATATGGGTGATGGAGCAGGTTGATAGTGAATCTGGCAAGCATTTTAGTTGCACCCAAGCATATACTGTCGACATATTTTCATATGCTTTAGATGTCTGTTGCACTTGGATGAATGGAATAGTGTGCTTTGACAAAGAAAGAGAGGCTGGGGTGGAGGGTAAACCAAAGTACCATTTTAAGCTGTTCAATCTCACTGATAAAGAATGGAAGGAGTTCCCTAACATTTCATCTGCCCATGACTGCTGTGCTGGTTTCAGTTATGGAGGTAGCCTCGTGTCTCTTTACAACCCCCAGGTTCCATAGCCTTGCTCTGAAATATGATCATTCAGGTTCCTTTTGCCTCTGATCCACAAATCCTTGATCTGTGATCTGGAATGGAGAAATTATGTACTAGTTGTTTCAAACTTTATTTTAGCTTTCTATATCAACTTATGTTTAATTCTTATGGATGAATATCTAGGTTGGTTGCTAACTATGTAAAACCTATTGACAAAGGTTACTGGCTTTTGTGCAGAATCTAGTTGCTTTTCACTATGCTTTTACTGCAGTTTTAAATTTTAATGGTCTATATTAATTGTGTATTTTAAAACTATTAATTTTAAACCATCAAGTTTAATTATATGACCTGCTATTATAGTGGTGCTCTACCTCATCTTGATGCACCAGATGGCGTATAAAAGCATTGCAGAGCAGCTGTGCTATTTTATAGCCAATACAGTGAAGAAAATAGATGTTCCCTGTCTTAATTTTCATCCCCTCAAAAAGAAAAGCGTTGTTTGATGTTCTGATACAGTCATACTACCTCCCTCCCAAAATATATGAAATAAATAATTACTTTTTCAATATAAAAGAAGTTGGTTTTGTTAATCAAATGCTTTAAATATACCATATTTATAATCCTTTGTTTGTACCATGGGTTTTATTTTTGTTCTTTAATTCAGTACTATCAGTTTCAAACTTCATTTTAGCTTTCTATATCATCTTATGTTCAATGGTCATGCATAAATATATAGTATAGTTGCTGCTATACAGTCTTAATATGCTAAGAGGGAAGGAAAGGCTAACATGACAGATTAAACAGAGAAGTTTTACAATTTTTCATTTTCAATTACACAGATAGCCTTATGCCTGTTGATTGATGCTGATTTACATGTGTTGGAAGTGAATTTGCAGAAAAAAGCTTAAACATTTTGGTTGCTCCTATAATCTTGATGCCCTCTATATCTGTTGCCATAATATAGAAATTCATCAGTATGTGATATTTCAAACATTAGGTTTATTTTCTGTATGCGCATATAATACTGTTTTATTTTTTAAAATGGAAATGTGTGAATTTTCTTTCAAATGGGTACAAGAACAATAGTACAATCAGAAGACAAATACAAGAACCAAACAACCTTAAAAGATTGCTTGAAGTTGAAGGCAGTTCATGGTCAAATTTTGAAGTCCCAAAATCTAGACCCAGTATCCATATAATACTCCAAGATGGCTTCTGAATTTTTCTTTTTATTATTTCAGGAAGAGTTTCACTCACCACAACTGTATTTGAATAGAAGAATAAGATGTTTTATTCCCAGTCCTCCTTTTTTCTGATCATTCTGAACAATTGTGAGATATATTGTTAGCAACTGCAAAAAGGACACATAATTTCAATTTTAATATTTTATAAAAATAAAAATTAAAGTATTTTAATGAAAATTGTTATTCATGAAGTGTTTTGAAATTTATATGTTATGTGTTAGAATCAGTGTTATTTTCTTAGAAATTTAAAATTTGATAAAAATGTACATTTCTTGAGTGCTATAAATTATAGTAGAGTATGATGTAAGGAAATTTCTTTTAAAATAGTTGGTTTAAATTGTATTGCTTTAAAGAATATCTTGCTATTCAATATTTTAATTATGTAGTTATATTTAAGTATTAATGATTATTTATCAACCAAAGTAATGTACTCTTACAAGTTGCAATCAAGATAGTCAAACTCACGAGTTTAAGCAAACTCATGACAGTGGCGTAAACTCGAATCATAATCTCGGGTTGTAAAATCATAAGAATTTATCTCTATCAATAAATATGTATTAAAAGTATATAGTTAAATAATCAAAATATAGAAAAATAAAAAACAATTGGTTTAAATGTATTTCAAATATAAATAATTGAAATTAAAAATAAATTAATACTTAATTTAATATATGCGTAAATTAATATATTTGAGAAAAATATATATATGACAAGTTAATTCCTTTTTATAAGTGCATATATCCTCTTATTAGAAATAATTCTTATAAATATCTTACTCTCTGCAGTCCTTAATAGAAAAGCTAGTTGACCTTTTTTAGAGAAATTAATGAAGATAAATAAATTATTTAATCATAATATATGTTGTGAACTATCAGATTATATATTAGTTTATAAGTTAGGAAAATTAGTTTGAAGAAAAATAATAAATATAAGTACTTTAATATAACTTAATTAAATTTCTTAATCTCTCAAAAAAATTCAATTAACTCTTATATTATATTAAGGATGAGAGGTAGTAGTACATAGTACCAAATTAAACCACCAACAAATAACAAAATAAAAAACATATTTATAAACAAAAATTGTTAATATTACATGTCTAAATTATATAAATTCAAATACTTCTATTTATAAATAAAAATAAACTAGTTGTTAAAAAATTTCCAAAAGCTGAAATAACACTACTTGCTTTTGTTACTAATATAATGCACTTGAATAGAGTTGATTTTTAACATTTTTTCATGATCTGGGGTTTATTTATGGGAAAATGACCCAAAAAGAACTTTGAATATACTAAAAGACCAAAAGGTATTAGAAGATTTGGAAATCCCTCAGAGGTGCTACAATTTATCAGGGATTTATAATTTTAAGGAAAAATTACCATTTTACCCTTACCTATATATTTTTATTAAAATAATAAAAAAAACCACCGCCGTCCAGCCCCTGCCGGTGGCTGCCCGCCGACCGCCCGGCCTCGGCGGCAGGCGGGCGCCGCCGGCAGGGCCCCGGCCAGGGAATATTCCGTCAAGACAGAATATTCCCCCAAGCTTTAGGGGAAAAAATCCCAAAGTTTGGTGGGGGTGGGGGTGGGGGTTCGAACCCCCCACCAAGGTGCATGACCACTGGGCTAAGGAAACCCATCAGTATTTGTAGTGCAGAAAAAATATATATAGTAAACTTTTATTTTTAACTAAACCAACTGACAAGTTCAGATAAGGAATTGGCAGATTGATAAAAGAAATTAATAACTTCATATAAGAATTTCACAATTTTAAGGGGCTAACATGTATGGTTTAAAATTATAGAGGTAAGTCAAATATTATTGAATCCACTGCTAGATCTTTCAGGATTTATTTTTATTACTGATAGCAAAAACAGCTTTATTTTTATAGTATATATTGGCGAATTAATTTTCGGTATTGATACCCCCTCAATCTCAAAAGCTAATCTAAATGATTAATATAAGAGGGTTACTAATAACTTCAAATTTTTTAATATTAATTTAATTTTTTTATTCATTCTCTTTGGGATTTGAATTTAAATAAAATTGGTTTCATAATCTTAAATTGTTCAATCCGGTCCCTTTGATGAAATATATTAATCTAATATTGCAGAGCAAAATTTCAATGGAAAAATCATTACTTGTATTGGGCTCAAGGATCATATACGTAAGGTAAAGCATAAAATTGGGGGGCAAAAAAAAAAGTAAAGGACACGTCCTCCACCTTTTAAAAGATTTTTTTTTTCCCATTTCTCTCATAATTATCAACTCTTTTCCCCAATTTAAAGAATTTTAAATAATTATGATTTTTTTGCCACATGAAGTATGGTTATATTAAATATATTTTTTATAAAAAATATTAAAATTAATCAAAAAATTAAAATTTTGTTAAAAAGTATCCCATCATGTAAAACATATTTTCATAATTTGATTAGATTAAGTAAGTTAGTTAATATGATTTTTTTTAAATACTTTTGTCATCTTTTTTTAATTCCCTCCATCTCTCCCATGCTTGCTTGATTATTGTTGATGGATCATGGGTAAATTAAAAAAAAATTGATAAATATAATTATATATCTTATATTAAAGATCAAGATCAATTCTCTAATACACACAGCGGGACGGACATGCAATTTTTTGGGAAGGGCAGTTTTGGAATTTTCAAAAATTTCCATGGGCAATTTAGTTACAATTGCACACAAAATTTCTCTAACCTAAGAAAAACCTCAATTTTGGTGGTTTACTAAAGTGGGTGAGGTTTCCACTAAATGACAAAAAAACAAACCTCACATAACCTAACCTCATTTCAACCAAACACCTATTTTTAATCTCCAACGCCACTCCAACCTAATCTAACCTAAAATAACCTCCAACCAAATAGACCCTAAAAGTTCAAAAACTACGCCATTTTTTTTGGTAGTGTCATAGTCAACTAATTCTGAATAGCATAGTTTTTTTTTAAAAAAAAAAGGGTGTTTCAAAAGTTTTCCTGAGGTTGGCCGTTTCTGAATAGCGTAGGTTTTTTTTAAAGGGTGTTTCAAAAGTTTTTCTGAACCAAAAAAAAAAATACGCTATTCAGAAACGGCCAACGTCAGGAAAACTTTTGAAACACCCTTTCTTCAAAAAGAAACTATGCTATTCTGAATTAGTTGAACACGACTAGAAAAATAAATTTCCAATGCATAGGCCCATTTCTTTATGTAATGTGAGCTATAAAATAATTACTAAGATTCTTAGTTGTTGTCTCCAGGAGGTGATGGGGAAAGTTGTTGGGCAGCATCAATGTAGCTTCATTGCAGGGCGCAAGAGCAATGATAATATAATTATTACTCAAGAAGCCATTCATTCAATGAGGGTGGAGACAGGAAAGAAAAGTTGGATGGCTGTAAAGGTGGATCTTGAGAAGGCATATGACCGGCTGGAATGGTCATTCATACATGATACACTTCAAGCTGTTGATATAGAAGGAAAAATATGTGATCTTATTATAGCTTGTATATTGAGCCCATCTTTTCAGGTGCTGTGAAATGGGGAAACTACTAATACTTTTATTTCTTCTCGTGGAGTCTGTAATGCCCCAAATTTTGATTACGGGCTAATGATAATTATTGAGAATATTTTGTGAATTAAAGTTTGAATTATTATGGGTTATGTGACAATTTAAGTTAATATGCCATAATTAGTGGAAAAATGGACAGAATGGAAATTATTGGTTGATTAGTTAATAATTAATGGAGAAATTAATTACTAACTAAGGAGAAATGAGGACTGTTACTAAATGACTAATGGACTAGTTAGTGTAACTATATGGTTGCTTATTTGGTGAGAAATGAGGAAATTTGGACATGTGATAAAATAATATGATGATAGTTGTTGAAGAAAAGTCAAATACCACATGTTAAATGATTTTCCTTCCTTCTCTTTTCCTACACTTCAGCTGCGTGAGTATGGGTTAGGAAGACCCATCATTTCTCCTTCTTCTTCACTCTTCATCCTTCTTAGTCTCTCTCATTTCTCCCTCCCTCCATTTTTGATGTTTCTTGTTGTAGAAAAAAGAGGATGAGCAAAGGTAAGTTCTTACCATTTTGACCCTCCAAGTGACCTCTAATGCAAAAACTCTCTTCTTCAATCTTGTTCTTTGAGTTGAGAGCTTCAATTCTATGGTTTTAGATTTGCCATTGGTGATGATTTGAGCTCTCAAGGAAATATATAGTTTGGTGAACCAAGGAACTCCTTTGGGAAAGTTAAAGAAGTAAGTAAGTTGAGCATTTTGATATAAGTTTTGTGGTCATTTGGTTAAGTTGGAATTTTTGGAAATTTAACCCTATTTTCGAAAATTAGGGTCTTATGGTGTTTGAGTTGTTGTTATCATGGATATGGTCTTTTGAGATGTATCTTGGATAGATAGAAGTTGATTGGAAACTTGGATTGAAAAGTTGTAAGTTTGGTCAGTGAAAAACTCTGTGCTGGTAGTGGTCTTGCATGGATGTTTTAAAATAGAAAATGATGTTGGAAAATTATGAAAATTTCCAGTCTTAAAGTTCACATGCCAAGCTTCAAAATGGAAATATAATTTATATAATTTCAACTTTTGAGCTAGGAGTTACGACTATCCAAAGTTTGATGTTAAATCTGGGAAAAATTCTGGAGTAGTGTGAACATTTCTTAAATTATGTATTTTTGTGGTGATTTCTGGTAATGGTTCATATTTTTTTAGTAAAGGGGACTTAAATAGATTTCAATGGGCTTTGGGATCACCTCATTTCGATTTTTCTAAAATTATTTATAATTTTTGGAAGCTAAGACACAAAAGTCTAATTTTTCCAATTTTTGCCTAAACTTTCGGCCAGCACTGTTCTGAGGGGTAGGATCTGGTTTTACATGAAATAGATAGTTCCATTGGATTCAGTGGGAAAAAATATGTGGGGTTACAGTTGGGCACTTTTTCAGTAGAGGCTGAAAAAGCATAATTACGAAAACACCACTGAAATCCCTAAATAGGGGCTGTCAAGGGTATTTTCGTAATTTGACAATGATTTTGGTGATTTCAAGCCCGGAAATGGATTCCTTGGGCGAAAATATATTAGAATAGCCTTGGTCAAAATTTTGGGAAAACATGCCATCGGGCCCGGGTCCTGGGGGCATTTTAGTAAATTTTTACCATAGGCTAATATAACCACAAGAAACACTACGGAAGAGTGTAAAATGATACTTGGATAGGTTATGACATATTTCTTGTACATTTAATACTTTAGAATCGAGTCGGAAGTCGGAAGCCGGAAGCGGCACGTTTTACGAAGCACACTAAAAAGGGTGGTCTTTGAGATAGTACTTCCCAATCATTTTAGGCGATTGTTAGAGACTTTCATAGCTACTTAAGGGACTTTAATGATAACCAAAACTAAGTGTTTTGAAGTCATTTGAGTATTGGAATAAGTGATAACGCGTCGTCCTTAATTATGACTATAGGATTCGATATTTGCCCGGATCGTAGAAGGCCTACGCCTGATCAAGGACGGAAAGAATAAGGTAGTGACACTTTATCCTATATCATGTTTAATGCATTGCTTGTATGTATTTATCATTGAATGAGTGAGGGGACGTGGCAATAAGCCCGGCCTTGAATAGGGGACGTGACGTTAGCCCAGCCTTAAATATTGTTATGCTGCATTGTGATATATACTTACTTGCTTTGTTTAATTATACATCATATTCGTAATCTGTTGCTACTGGAATTCTTTTGAATCTCACTCTTTCCAAATAATATTTTTAACCAGGGCAGGTAGATCTCGAGACAAGCAAGTGAATAAGGACGACTAGGATTGCCGGTGGTAGTCTTATTTTCGTTTTGGTTTTTGGTTATCATTTGGACAACTGTATGTATATATTGGATTGACCATAGGTTTGTAATTATTGTGTAATCCCCGGTATGGGAAATTGAGATGGGCGTGATGCCCTATAAAACTCTTGGATTAATGATATTATCCCGGGTGAATGTTAGGAATTTTGTTAATATTCTGGTATTGTATATGTGACAAACTGAGCAGGCCAATTGTTTTTATTTAAAAATGAATGGAGATCATGTTGTACAAGTGTTGCAAAAAGTTTTTAATTATCTCAGATCTCTTATTCAACTATAAAATGTATTTAAACACTAATCACGGCCTTGATGACGGCGGAGGTTACAGAGTCAGACAGGGAGACCCACTTTCCCCATATGTCTTCACTCTATGCATGGAGCGGTTAAGTCATATTATTCAAGATGCAATCAATGCTGGCTTATGGAAACCGATTTGCCTGAATAGAGGTGGTCCTCCCATTTCTCACCTCTTCTTTGCGGACGATCTAATTTTATTTGGAGAGGCGTTGGAGAACCAGATTGAGCAAATGTTGTGTTGTCTTTAGAAATTTTGCGCTGTATCAAGGTAGAAAGTTAACAGAAGGAATACTAGAGTTTGCTTCTCTAAAAATGTCCATTTCAATAGGGCTTATGGGTTGAGCATAGCTATGGGAGTTCCTTTAACAAGTGATTTGGGTAAATACATAAGAGGGTTTCTAAGGTTATTTTTAACCCAATTCTTGAGAAGACACAAAAGAGATTAACAGGCTGGAAAAGAGGATGTTTAAATATGGCAGGGAGAATAACTCTTATTAAATTAGTTCTATCTGCCTTCCCAGCTTATCACATGTAGACCATGTTGCTCCCAAAAGGAATTCTAAAGGATCTTGAAAAGAATAGCATAAGCTTTTTATGGGATGAGAAGGAGGATTAGAGGAAGATGCACCTTATCTCATGGGATCAAATTAAGAAGGATAAGAAAGAAGGTGGACTAGGCATTCGGGATATGTGCAAACAGAATGAAGCTTTTATTATGAAGTTGTGCTGGCACCTTCTTACTAACAAGGAGGCTTTTGTGGATGAGTGTGCTTAGGAGCAAATACAAATGAGATCAAATGAATAGACCGAGACCTAGGCAGAATGCGTCTTATACTTGGAGAGGAGTTTGCTCTGTGTGGGAAAAATTCCAAGAGGGGGTTCAAATTAAAATCGGTAATGGTACGTTGGCCTCGTTCTGGTACTATAACTGGTCCAAATTAAATAGGTCGTTGATTGATCTTTTCCCTGGTTCGGAGGCCTTTATGGATAACAATGAGAAAATTCAAGACTACGTTAATCCGTGGGGGTTGGGACATAAGAAAGTTAAGCAAGTGGTTCCAGTGGCGCATTATCGAGCAAATTACGAATGCTTATCGGCCTTGTGAGGAGAGAGGAGATGATAGATATTTTTGGAAACTTGCTACTGATGGATGTTTTTCTGTTAGTTCTGTATACCATTTTTGTTTTGCAGGTTCCCAGAATCAGAATCAATCCTTTTGGAGGTTGCTGTGGAGATAGGCAGTTCCAGAGAAGATTAAGTCATTTATGTGGCTTGCAGCTCTTAGGAGGGTCCATACGGCGAAGCTAAGAGAACAAAGGGGCTTGATGGAACATGTAGGATGCTCTTTTGGATGCAATGCTGAGGAGGACCTGATGCACTTATTGAGGGATTATGTTAATGCAAGGGAGAGGTGGATTTTGTTAATTAATCTTGTTCTGTGGGATAAATTCTCTACCCTACAAGGAATGCAGTGGATACATGGAATCTTAAGAACGAAGCGGGGCAAAATTTCACTAGTAAAGTTAGCTGGCCAATTTTATTCGGGTATGTCTACTGGGATATCTGGGTAGCTCGTTGTTTGAAGCTATTTGGGAATGAACAAGAGATGGCCTATCATAATGGTCACTCTAGTTTATTCAAAGTTGTTTGGGATCTGGACTTAACCAACAATTGTCGCTTTTACAATTGTAATACAATTAAAGAAGGAGTATATATGAGGGGAAGACCTGGCTTTGCTACTTTGGAGATAGATGGCTTGGTTTAGGAATCAGGCATGACGGGTTACGCTGGAGCTATCAAAGACAAAGATGGAAGTTGGATTTGTGGATATATCAGCCGGCTTATTCAAGTGCCTCTTGTGGTGGCCGAGATCATTGCAATTATACAAGAGCTTCAGATATGTTGAAGCAAGAATTTAAAGAACATCATTGTTTTCACAGATTGTTTGGAGGCCTTGAACTTATTTACAAGAGGCTCTCATATGGATCACTCGTTCAGGGAAGTGATTGAAGATGCGAGACTTTGGATATCGAAAGACTGGCAAGTCCTTCTTAAGTATGTGTCTAGAGAGATTACTACTCTTGTCGATTATTTGGCGGGTTTCATTCACAATAGTACTAAGAATTTTTGTTATCATTGATTATCCATCACCTTTTTTTTCAAAGACGGTTGTTGATCATATATAAGTGTATTTTGACGTTACTCTTGTGAACGTGTGTAGTTGTAATTCATAGGTTATTGTGATTTAAAAAAAAAATTTATCGGACAACTTTATAATTTTAATTTTTATTTCACTCTCTTCCGTCTTCACACCAGTTCTCTGTCGCCTGATGGATGCGAACACAGAATCCCGAAATCCCACCGACAAGCCAATGGCAAGGGGAGGCGAAAAACCCTTTCTGCACATCGAGATCATAATCAACATTCTCAAGAGGCTTCCTGTCAAATCCATTCTTCGATTTCGAAGCGTGTGTAAAGATTGGAAAAATCTCTTCAAAACCCAATCTTTCATAGCTGAACATGCCCGCCACTCTGCTCATGAAAGCCCTTTTCTTATTCTTCAGGAATTCGATTCCAGAACTGAGCGTTTTTCCCTACGTTTGCTTAATCAAAAGATGGAAACCGCTGAAGTTCCGATCATACCCTCAAACGATTTCTTCAATCATTATTGGAGAATCACTGGCTCCTGCAATGGCTTGCTTTGTCTCGAAGTTAGGTCGCCTCTTACTTTGCTTTGTCTGTGGAACCCGGTGAATAGAGAGGTCAGAGAAATACCCCAAACAAGGGAGGAGTATTATGTTAGCCCTTCCGCGTCTGGACTTGGGTTCAGTAGCATCG
The DNA here is from genome assembly GCA_963242795.1 of Inga leiocalycina. Classification (NCBI taxonomy): domain Eukaryota; kingdom Viridiplantae; phylum Streptophyta; class Magnoliopsida; order Fabales; family Fabaceae; genus Inga; species Inga leiocalycina. Next base: position 16,530,697 of record OY725321.1, read on the forward strand.
TTAATGATTACAAGATAGTGAGATTTTTTCATGGTCGAAAGAAGGTAGAAGGTCTGAATTCTGAAGTCCGCGTGAAAGTGTATTCATTAAGCACAGATTCATGGAAGGAACTGGAGCCTGGAGCTGTACAGAAACCAGGACCTATATTCGGAACTTTAGGTGTCAGTGTTGATGGAACTATGGCTTGGTTAGGACATGAGGGTTCTCTTCCTGTGCTAGTTTCTTTCGACATAGCGACGGAAGTGTTTACAGTAACACCAGTACCATCTGTGGTTCGTGTTCGTCCAACTACTCTTGGCTTGTACCAGAACAAATTTGTTATATCTGGGCATCACAGTAAAACTCATGTCATGGATATATGGGTGATGGAGCAGGTTGCTAGTGAATCTGGCAAGCATTTTAGTTGTTCTGAAAAATACAGCGTGGACATACCTTCATATGATTTGGATATCTTTTGCATTTGGGGGAAGGAAATAGTATGCTATGACGAAGAAGGAGGGATCGGGTCGGATGGTGAATCAAAGTACAATCTGAAGCTGTTTAATCTCACTACTAAAGAATGGAAGGATTCCCCGTACATTTCATCTCCCCTTCACTGCTTGGGTGGTGTCAGTTATGCAGGTAGCCTTATGTCTCTTTACAACCCCCAGGTTCCATAGCTTTGCTCTGAAATATGATTATTCAGGTTCCTTTTGCCTCTGATCCGCAAATCCTTGATCTTTGATCTGGAATGGAGAAATTATGTAATAGTTGTTTCGAACTTTATTTTAGCTTTCTATCTCAACTTATGTTTAATTCTTATGGATGAATATCTAGGTTGGTTGCTAACCATGTAAAACCTATTGACAAAGGTTACTGGCTTTTGTGCAGAATCTAGTTGCTTTTCGCTATGCTTTTACTTCAGTTTTAAATTTTAATGGTATAAATTAAGTCTGTATTTAAAGACTAGTGTTTGGCAATTTACCAAAGTTTGTTTTGGGTAAATCGAGACAAAACTCCTCACGCATACTTAACTCGTAAATCGTAAAAACTATTTTCAAAAGTTAATTCAAAAATAATTTTGAACCATCAGATTTAAGCAGATGATCTACTATTATAGTGGTGCTCTCCCTCATCTTGATGGACCAGATGGCGTATAAATGCATTGCATAGCAGCTATGCTATTTTATAGCCAGTACAGTGAAGTGAGGAGAATAGGTGTTCCCTGTCTTAATTTTCATTCCCTCAAAAAGAAAAGCATTGCTTGATGATCTGATACAGTCATACTACCTCCCTCCCAAAATATATGAAATAAATAATTAACTTATCAATATAAAAGAAGTTGGTTTTGTTAATCAAATGCTTTAAATATACCATATCTATAATCCTTTGTTTGGACCATGGGTTTTAATTTTGTTCTTTTAATTTGCTGGGTAACATGCGTGTTAAATCTCACTAATTATCATTATCTTTTTCAATTTCAATTACACAGAGAATCTTATATCTGTTGATTGTTGCCCTTTTATATCTGTTGTGGAAGTGAACTTGCAAAAAGGCTTTAATATTTTGATGCCTCTATAATCTTGATGCCCTTTATATCTATTGTCTTATTGTGTTTGTGTTATACTCCATGATGCTGCTGCTGGATGATGTAGAAAAGTGATGGGAAGAGGGAAGAGAAGTGAAAAACTTGGAAGATAGGGAGGGGAGGGAGATGAAGAAGAAGGGGATAGATAGACGAGAGAGAGATTCAACTCATTAGGTTCATCATCATTATCATAGGATACAGATTCTGACCCTGTCCCCTTAGTTATATATTATGCAGATTACCTTGGATTAGAATCCCCTAAACTTAGAATCTCAACCAACTAACTGACTCTTAACTAACCAACTAACCCTCACTCTTGTATGATTAATTACATAACATTGGATCTCATCATTCTCTTTAACTGTTGAACTATTTAAGTTGTTGCTTTGTGTTGTCCTTAAACTGTTGAGTTACATCACCATAGGCTTGTTGTGTAACATGGAGGCCTTCCTTCTTAGGAATTAAAGTATTGCAACTTGTTTATATGGATGTGATGTGATTTATCATTATACTTTTTTCAATTACACACAGGCTTCTGCCTGTTAATTGATGCCATTTTATATCTGTTGTAGAAAAAAATTTGAAAAAAAAAAAGAATGCCTAAACATTTTGGTTGCCCCTTTAATCTTGATGCCCTTTATATCTGCGGTCTACAATAACAATATGGAAATTCAGTATCTGCGGTGTACAATAACAATATGGAAATTCAGTATCAGATTGTTCAAACATTGGGTTTATTGTCTGTGTTAGCATATAAAAATGATTTCTTTTTTGTTTTTTGAACGGAAATGTGTGAATTTCCCTTCAAAAGGGAACAAGAACAATAGTGCAATCAGAAGACAAATACAAAGAACCAAACAACCTCCTTGATAAAAAGACTGCTTGAAGTTGAAGGTGGTTCATGGTCAAAGTTTGAAGATGGCTTCTGAATTTTCCTTTTTATCACTTTAGGAAGAGTTTCACTAATCACAACTATATTTGGATACAAGAAGCTTCACCCATAAAAGCTTGATTTCGACAACTAAGATGTCTAATTCCTAGTGCTCCATTTTTCTGATCATTCTGAAGAATCGTGAGAAATAATGTTAGCAACTATAAAATGGAATTCTAATATTTTAATATTATATAAAAAGATAAAAAATTAAAGTATTTTAACGCAAATTGTTATTAATGAAGTATTTTGAAATTTATATGTTGTATTATGAATCAGTGTTATTTTTTAAAAATTTTAACTTCACTCTGACAATTATATAGTTTGGATTCACTGAAAATAAGTTATTTTAAGCCCAAAACAAGGTGTTCCTGAAAATTATCCAGGCACCAAAATTTTTTCAAAATCCCGTTTTTCTGCAAACCTTGGTTTTGATTTGCAAAACCTTAGTTTGGCTAGAATCTATTTTGTTTCCTCTTCTGCAGCCTTTGTTGACCGTTGGGGTCTTTTCTCCTCTCTCTCTCTCTCTCCGTCTGGTCTCTTTCCCTTTTCTCATCTCTTCTCCTTTTCAGAGCTCATCTTTTTCTTCCTCTCTTTCCCTTCCATATTTCTTTTCTCTTTCCCTTTGATATTCCTCCTCTGCTCCCGCCTTTGCATTTTTTCACGCTACTCGTATCACCTTGCATATGTACACGCATATATCAACATATATATGTTTGATCCAATTTTTTATATTACATAATCGATTAATATTATAATTTATAAAAAAATTTTATCTATTTTTTGATATTACATATTTGACTAATTTTATAATTATTTTTTTTTGAAATTTATATCATTTTTTATATTTATTATACAATTAATGTTTAATAATGCTTAAAATATAATTTTATCCCTTACATATAATTATCACAAAAATTAATGTTTTTTTTAGTAATTTGATCATGAAAAAAAGCTATTCTGATCATAACATCCAAACACTCTCACTTTATCAAAATCATTTTTTTCTCAAAATCTATTTTGCTCATATTATATTCTCTAAAAGATATTCTTCACTTTTTCTCTAAAAGCTATTCTATAAAAATTAATCAAAACACACACTCAGTTACAGATTTAGCTAAATTTATAAATTTAAGAGGGTAAGATCAAAACCTCATACAAATTGTATACTTTAGCCAAAGTTCAAAAACTACGCTATTCAGAAACGGCCGACGTCAAGAAAACTTTTGAAACACCCTTTCTTCAAAAAAAAAAAAAAACTATGCTATTCAGAATTAGTTGACTAAGACACCATTAAAAAAATAAATTTCCAATACATGTAAATTTTCGGACAACTTTGTAATTTTAATTTTTATTTCACTCTCTTCGTTCTTCATACCAGTTCTCTCTCACCCAATGGATGCGAACTCAGAATCCCTAAATCCCCCCAACATGTCAATGGCAAGGGGAGGCGACAAACCCTTTCTGCACATCGACATCATAATCAACATTCTCAAGAGGCTTCCTGTCAAATCCATTCTTCGATTTCGAAGCGTGTGTAAAGATTGGAAAAATCTGTTCAAGACCCAATCTTTCATAGCTGAACATGCCCGCCACTCTGCTCATGAAAGCCCTTTTCTTATTCTTCATGAATACGATTCCAGCTCTCAGCGTTCTTCCCTACGTTTGCTTAATCAAAAGATGGAAACCGTTGAAATTCCGAGCATACACTCAAACGATTTCTTTAATCATCATTGGACAATCACTGGTTCCTGCAATGGCTTGCTTTCTCTCGAATGTTGGCAGCCTTTTTATTGGGTTTGTCTGTGGAACCCAGCGAATAGAGAGGTCAGAGAAATACCCCAAACAAGGAAGGATTATCTGGGCCGTTCCGTGTTTGGATTTGGGTTCAGTAGCATCGTTAATGATTACAAGATACTGATATTTTCTCATGCTCGAGACATGTAGAAGGTCGCGCAGTGAAAGTGTATTCATTAAGCACAGATTCATGGAAGGAACTGGAGCCTGGAGCTGTACCGACAACAGGACTTATGTTTGGAATTGCAACTTTCGGTGTCAGTGTTGATGGAATTATGGCTTGGTTAGGATATGATGATTCTTTTGATCTGCTAGTTACTTTCGACATGGTGACGGAAGTGTTTACATCAACACCAATACCACCAATACCATCCGAGGTTCGTGTTTCTCCAACTACTCTTGGCGCGTACCAGAACAAATTTGTTATATCTGGGCTTCACACAGAATCTCATTTCATGGATATATGGGTGATCGAGCAGGTTGCTAGTGAATCTGGCAAGCATTTTAGTTGTTCTGAAAAATACAGCTTGGAAGTACCTTTTTATGTTTCTGTTTGGGATATCTTTTGCATTTGGGGGAATGAAATAGTATGCTATGACAATGACAGACGGATCCGGCCGGATGGTGAATTAGACTGCAATCTTAAGCTGTTTAATCTCACTACTAAAGAATGGAAGGATTCCCCCTACATTTCATCTCCCCTTGACTGCTTGGGTGGTGTCAGTTATGCAGGTAGCCTTATGTCTCTTTACAACCCCCAGGTTCAATAGCTTTGCTCTGAAATATGATCATTCAGGTTCCTTTTGCCTCTGATTCGCAAATCCTTGATCTGTGATCTGGAATGGAGAAATTATGTACTAGTTGTTTCAAACTTTATTTTAGCTTTCTATATCAACTCAATTTTAATTCTTATGGATGAATATCGAGGTTGGTTGCTAACTATGAAACCTATTGAAGGCTACTGGCTTTTGTGCAGAGTCTAGTGGCTTTTCACTATGCTTTTACTTCAGTTTTAAATTTTAATGGTATAAATTAAGTGTGTATTTAAAGACTATTAATTTTGAACCATCAGATTTAAGCAGATGATCTACTGTTATAGTGGTGCTCTCCCTTGTCTTGATGGACCAGATGGCGTATAAATGCATTGCATAGCAGGTATGCTATTTTATAGCCAATAATACAGTGAAGTGGAGAGAATAGGCGTTCCCTGTCTTAATTTTCATTCCCTCAAAAAGAAAAGCATTGCCTGATGATCTGATACAGTCATACTACCTCCCTTCCAAAATATATAAAATAAATAATTACTTTTTCAATATAAAAGAAGTTGGTTTTGTTAATCAAATGCTTTAAATATACCATATTTATAATCCTTTGTTTGCACCATGGGTTTTAATTTTGTTCTTTTAATTCTGTACTAGTTGTTCCAAGCTTTATTTTTGCTGTCTGTATCATCTTATGTTCAATGTTCATGTATAAATATATAGTTTAGTTGCTGCTATACAATCTTTTATGGGCTTAATTGGCCACCTAAAATGCTAAGAGGGAAGGAAACGCTAACCTGACAGATTAAAGCTTGTTGCTTTGTCATTTTTTATCCAAATCAAATGGAGTGATAGGTTCGATACACAGCACAAGAGATGAAACTATTTGAGTCATTGATTTGTGTTCTACATAAATCTCTGAATCACATCACAATAGGGTTTTCTGGGTAACATGCGTGTTAAATCTCACTACTTATCATTATCTTTTTCAATTTCAATTACACAGAGAATCTTATATCTGTTGATTGTTGCCCTTTTATATCTGTTGTGGAAGTGAACTTGCAAAAAGGCTTTAATATTTTGATGCCGCTATAATCTTGATGCCCTTTATATCTATTGTCTTATTGTGTTTGTGTTATACTCCATGATGCTGCTGCTGGATGATGTAGAAAAGTGATGGGAAGAGGGAAGAGAAGTGGAAAACATGGAAGATAGGGAGGGGAGGGAGATGAAGAAGAAGAGGATAGAGAGAGAGAGAGAGATTCAACTCATTAGAATCTCAACCAACTAACTGACTCTTAACCAACTAACTACCCCTCACTCTTGTATGATCAAGTTTACATAACACTGGATCTCAGCATTCTCTTTAACTGCTGAACTATTTGAGTTGTTGCTTTGTGTTGTCCTTAAACTGGTGAGTGACGTCACCATTGGCTTTTTGTGTAACATGAAGGCCTTCCTACTTATGAATTAAAGTATTGAAAATTGTTTATATGGATGTGATGTGATTTATCATTATATGTTTTTCAATGACACAGAGGCTTCTGCCTGTTGATTGATGCCATTTTATATCTGTTGCTTTGTGTTGTCCTTAAACTGGTGAGTGACATCACCATTGGCTTTTTGTGTAACATGAAGGCCTTCCTACTTATGAATTAAAGTATTGAAAATTGTTTATATGGATGTGATGTGATTTATCATTATATGTTTTTCAATGACACAGAGGCTTCTGCCTGTTGATTGATGCCATTTTATATCTGTTGCGGAAAATAATTTTTTTAAAAAAATGCTTAAACATTTTGCTTGCCCCTATAATCTTGATGCCCTTTATATCTGTGGTCTACAATAACAATATGGAAATTCAGTATCAGATGTTTCAAACTTTTGGTTTAAGGTCTGTGTTAGCATACAAAAATGTTTTTTTTCCCTTCATCTTTTTTTGTTTTTTTGAACGGAAATGTGTGAATTTTCCTTCAAAAGGGAACAAGAACAATAGTGCAATCAGAAGACAAATACAAAGAACCAAACAGCCTCCTTGGTAAAAAGACTGCTTGAAGTTGAAGATGGTTCATGGTCAAAGTTTGAAGTCCCAAAATTTAGACCCAGGATCAACTAATATTTGGATACAAGAAGCTTCACCCATAAAAGCTTGATTTCGACAACTAAGATGTCTAATTCCCAGTGCTCCATTTTTCTGATCATTCTGAAGAATTGTGAGAAATAATATTAGCAACTACAAAATGCAATTCTAATATTTTAATATTATATAAAAAGATAAAAATTAAAGAATTTTAACGCAAATTGTTATTAATGAAGTATTTTGAAATTTATATGTTGTACTATGAATCAGTTTTATGTTTTAAAAAATTTAACTTCACTCTGACAACTATATATAAATTTGATAAAAAATAGTTTAGAATCCGCGCAATGCACTGGCCCAAAGTAAAAAAATTATAATTTTTGAAAAAAGACCATACTCATAAAATCTCTTTTCTGGATAACCTTTTTTCATCCAAACAGATATTAAAAAACGATAAGGAACAGGCTCTAATAAACTTGCCACGGCATTATTTTGTTCTAAACATGATCATTTATTTTATATATATATATATATATATATTAATTTCTTGATTGCCACATTAACATAGTTATATCATGGATCAAAAACTTATTCATAAAACTTTATATTTTTCTATTGATTTATGATCTTTCAATTCATAAGAAATAATTGATCTTGGTTAGGAAGTTATAATATATCAATTCTATAAAATTCTAAATTCCAATAATAAGCGGGAAGTTTCAAAAATTATGTTAGTAAGGAGATCTTGGGTTTATTTTTTCGGTTGATTTATGATAAATTTGCAATATCCATTTTTCAACGAGCACCAAGAAATGGTTTTTTTTTTTTTACTATTTTCAAATTTTAAATTTAGGAAAATGATAGGAAGTTATAATTTATGATAAAATGTTCTAAGGGCCCGTTTGGTACGTTGGAATTGATTTTGATGGAAATGGAAATGGATATGGATATGGATATGGATATGGATATGGAAATGAGGTTTAAAAATGTGTTTGGTATGACATGGAAATGAAACATATTTTTTATACAAAAATACCAAAATGCCCTTCCTAAAAACCCAATTTTCACCATCATCAGAACCCAGCACCCAAATCAAATCCAATGATCATCATAATGAGGGTAAAATGAGAATTCCATGGAATTTGTTATAATTCCATGGGGTATATGATGGAAGCTTAATTCCATCAATTTGATGGAATTGGCTCTTCCATGGAGGCCAATTCCATCATTAGATGTGTGTACCAAACATACTTTAGTATGGAAATGAATTCCATTTCCATTTCCACCCATCTCAATTCAAGCGTACCAAACAGGCCCTAATGTTATCCTTTGATTTCATATAACATTAAACTTTAACATTTAAAGTTATAATTAATGCATTCAAATTTCCGAATCCACATTGTTGGCGAGAAAATTCCAAATCTAAATGTTTATTAATTTCATTGAACTATATTTTATCTAATTTTTATTTTAACCTCAGTCTCATCGTCATTCATAAAAATTAATAAAAATTATAAAATTTATTGATTATATCTACAAATCAAATAAATTCACCCAAAGTATCTTGAGAATACTTTTAGTCAAATATAAGGAAAAATATTTTTACTGCATTCATATTATATATATATATATATATATATAGAAAAGGTTGCAGCTTCCTTACACATTTAGTTAGCAAAAAAAAAAACAAGAAGAATTAAAAATATTTATAATAAATAATTAATATAATACCTTATAATTATCAAAATTCTTCCTCCAAATAGCATGGAGTAAGATATTAACCTAAATATTATAAATCCATCCACTCATCAAAAGATAATTGATATGTGGAACCAATTTTAGAAAATACAAAGATTTAATATTCTTAATTTTGATAACTCCAAATAGAATGGAGTAAGATATTAATCTAAATATTATACATCCATCCGCTTATCAAAGGATAACTGATGTGTAACACCCCAAATTTTATTCACCAAGAATATATTGTAATTATTATATATATTTAATGAAATGGTGAATATTTAAGGCCAACGAAATTAAATATTGAAAATTGAAAGTGGAATAGTGGTTTCAGTGAAATCACCTGTAAGGTAATGAATTTTTCATATGGTTTTGGAAGATTAAATGATGAGCAAAAATTATGAAATTTTACAGAATGGAAGTAGACATCCTAAGCTTTAATTTAATAGGTCATATGACTTAATTGAAGCTATGTACAAAAAGATATGAATTTTTGAAGTTAATCCAGAAAATCTGGAAAGTTTCTAGAGTAGCGGTCAAAGATTGAAAATCTGGGAATAATATGATCCTATCCAGTAAAATTCCATATTTTTCCTTGAAATTAGACTCAATGAGGGTTCCATAGGCTTTGGAATCGCTTCGAAACGATGTCTATAAAATTAGTTATGATTTTTTAAAGTTAAGGTAGAAAATCTGCCAGAATTGGCATTATTCCGAAAATTTAAGAAATAAAGTAATATTCCTTTTTCTCTTAATTATTTTAGAAATTAAGGGATGAAGGAGGAGAAGACAAGTGTCAAAATCCAATGAGACCAAGTGTCAACACCACATGAAAGATGATGGAGATAATTATTGTGTCATAAGTCCTTATTTATGTCATAAGGTTAGGTAGCCAACTCTTGTACCAATTGACTTGAGTAAATGGAAGAAGCAATTGGTTTGGTTGGAGCAAGGGGGAGCACACTTTTTTGAAGGCTAACCAAGGGAAAAAGCTAGTTCAATGCTAATGGGAAACCAAAGGGAGTAAGTATGACATAAACTTGAAAAAAGGAGGATTGTGACAAGTGTCACATTATGGTCCCTTGATTAAATCAATGGTGTAGAATTAAGGGAGGAAGTTTATGAAGCATTTCTCTTTCCTTCCCTTCATACATTTTGATCACACTAAAGGAAAGAAGAAAGAGAGAGCTTGGAGAACTCTTGAGAGCTAGAGAGAAGGAGGAGGAGGAAGATCAAGGTAAGAGTTGTCTCTTAAGCCTTTTCTTGTGAATATGCATGAAAGATCCTTCTCTAAACTCCTTTTCTTCATGCATCCATGATCTTGAAGACACCATTCTTAGCTCAAGAAGTGAGAGAGGAGATGTCTAGAGAAAGAGGATTTAAGATCTCAAGAGGTAACCTCACAAACCTTAAATCTAAACTAGTATGGTGTTGTTGTTGAGGTTTGTGTTTGGTTTTGATGATTTTTGTCAAGTTTGTAAATTTGGAAAGCTATAACCCTAAGGGGTTATGCTGCCCAAATTTCTTTGAATTATGATTAAGAAGTGTTTATTTGAGTTAATAAAGGATTAGAAGTGGAAAAGTACAAGTTTTAGAAGTTAAAACACAAAATTCCATTTTTCCAATTTTTGACCAATATTTTGGCCAGCACAGATTTGAGGGAAGGAGTTGGATTTTCATGAAATAAATGGTTCCATTGGACTCAATGGGCAAAAATAGGTGGGGTTACAGTTGGGCACTTTTTCGGTAGAGGCTGAAAAAGTATAATTACGAAAACGCCACTGAAATAACTAAATAAGGGCTGTCAAGGGTATTTTCGTAATTTGATACTGAATTTGGTGATTTCGAGCCCGGAAATGTATTCCTTGGGCCAAAATATGTCATAATAGCCTTAGTCAAAATTTGGGAAAACGTGCCATTGGGCCGGGTACGACGGGGCCGAGCCGGGGTCCCATGGGTATTTTGGTAAAATTTCACCATAGACTAATATAACCACCAGAAACACTATGGAAGTGTCTAAACTGTACATTTGACGTTCTAGGACTGAGTAGAGAGCCTGAGGGATTGGCACGCAAATCGAGGCATGTTATTTGAAGATCAGGGAAGGGCAATTAAAGTAGAGAACTTACCTCTCCTTTGTGCTGGTGTATTGATGCATGTTATTGCTTTTCCTGATGATGTGAAACATATATGAATAATTGAAGCTCTGTTTCTATTTATTCTATGGCCACACGTATGTTGATTGAAACATTGAGTACGCAGATATGTCATTGTGTGAGCATGAGTTATGAAATGCAAGTATGTCATGCATTAAGCACTTATCTTGCATGCATATTGGTATTACTTTCCCACTGAGATTCCCTAGAATCTCACCCTCCTCTACCAACAATTTAGACAGGAAAAGACAGAACGTATGCTGAGAACAATAAAGAGAACCGTACAAAGGGGATTGCGGTGGTGGAGCGAAGACGAGAAGATGTCTCCGTTCACTGAGACGTGTTTAGACATCCTTGTAGCGCTATGAGGCTACGTTAATTGTAATTATCAAGTACGAACCCGTATGGGAAATTTCCGTAATCGCACACATAATATCAGTATATCTATGTTATTCCTGTGTTGCTCGTTGAACTGCGTATCGTTTCCGCAAATACTCTGAACTATTTGAAAATAAAATGAGGGTGTGACATGATGTGTGAAACCGTTTTTAGAAAATATAAAGATTTAATATTTTAGATTTTTCGGTAAAAAAAATATTTTAAATTATGATAACTCCTAACAAAATACATGCACGGTTAGATTTCCAATTGATCTAAGAATAATATATAAAAATAATTAAGTTGTTATGATACTCATAAAAATTATTAAATGTTAAATGCTAAGTAAAACTAACAGGAAAAAAAGAGGGAATTCCAAATTAAAAATACATAAACATTTTGTAACTATACAATCTTAAATAAGGTCTTTTATGAAATATAAAGATTTTATATTTCTAAACTAGATTACTCCTAAAAAGTAGGCGCATCATCATATTCCGACCTATTTGAAAAAACATAAAATTTGAAACCATCAAATCTCAAATAAAGTCTTTTAGAAACATGGTGTATTTGGCCTTGTTGTTAAGGGTGATCAGTGGTTCCATAAGCACTTTACATCCTGATTGACATTGAAAATAGAAATCAAACATGTGTTTACTTCAATCAAATGTTTCCGGTCCCTATATCACACAATGAACCAAATGAGCATGATATCTATAAGAGAAGTTGATATGGTAACAACATAGTTTAGCGTGTGATCATAAAAACAATAAGGTAAACACAAATATTTCTGAAATTGACTTTTGCATCACGGAGGATAATTTCCATTAAGGCATCATCGCTAGCAACCTCATGTCTGTGATACCAAATGCAACAAAAGCAAGGTTTTATAGGGAATTTTGAGTTGGTTACTAACTCCACGATAGAGGACATGAGAGGCTAATAGTGTTAGGGGCGGAGAACAAGAGAGTTGAAGAGTGAGGTAAGAAAAATCCATTAAAATAATATTGGAATCGAGAGGGGTGTGACTTGATAAGATTTCAAAGTATTTTAAAACTACCTTTTCATCATCTCTTTATTTTTAATATATTTATTTTAAAAATATTTTATTTTAAATTTTAATATTTCAAAATATTTTTTAATTTGTAGCAATCAGTTAGATATCTTTCTTTATTTTTTGAGCATATTTTATTTTTTATCTTTATTTTAATTGTTACGATATTCATGACAAAAAGAGGGAGTGACTCTCTATGTAAAATATTTTATTTTATAATTTTATATTTCAAAATGTTTTGTAATATGTAACTATTTCTGGTATATCTCCATTTTTTTAGCACAATTTATTTTATATCTTTATTTTAGTTGTTACTATATTTATGGTATAGGGAGGGTATGCCAGATGATAGAAGAAGGGACTCTCAATGTCACTCCTTTCATATAATCAATAGATCAATTGATGTATATATTTGAGTGCCATAAATTATAGTAATATGATGTAAGGAATTTTTTTTGTTGGAATAGTTGATTTAAGTTATACTGCTTTAAAGAATATCTTGCTATTCATTATATTTTAATTATATAGTTATATATAATATTAATAATTATTTATCAACCGAAGTAATGTCCTCTTACAAGTTGCAATCTTTATTGTGGTGGCCAGATAGTTCAAAAACTTCCACTGAACCAGGAAAAGCTCTCGATACAATACCAAAGCGTAAATCGAAGCATTTAAAGTAAGTAAACAAACTAAAATAAAGAAAATTAACTGACATCAAAATCTATGATGGTTTGAAATTATTAAAATACAGGAAATAATGTTTTAAACAGAAAGAAACTGGAGGAACTTAAATTTGGGGTTGAGCAATGGATTATATGAGCCATCCATCGCCTGCCCATTTATTTTTCAATTGGCATGAGCTAGCCAATGCCCATCAAAAGCCCGTTTATGCCCATGACCAATGGGCTAGGCCGAACTCGTTTGGGCTGGAATGGGCATAGGCTGCCCGTTAATATATCTTTTCTAAAAAAATACATTTCTACTTTATTGTTTTGTTGTTACTAATTTCTCAATATGAATTACTAAAAATACTAATAATTATTAAAGTATCATAATCCTCATTATTCCCCATGAGATAATTTATTTAATAATTTAATTAATCATTGATAGGTGATAAAATCTTTAGAGTAAGAACAATTTGTAATATTACATATAAAATTATAGCTTATATATAAAAGCTCTATATCATGATTATGATTATGATTTATGAAACATAATCATAATATATAATCATTGATTCATGAGATATGTATATAATTATATTATTTAACTCGCTTGAAAACTTGTCGTTTAGAATTGCATTATCTCTCATACTTAAATAAATATTATATATAATATTATATTATATATTTTGACAAAATATTATATATTTATACTTAAATAAATATTGTATACACACATGAATGGGCGAGTATAGGCAACCCAAGGGTATGTCCATGGCCCGTACCATTTAGTGCACACGCCTGTTATTTAAGTCCACCTGTTAGCCTTTATTGGGCAGGCCAGAATAAGCAATTTTTCATTACGCATGGGTAGGTTCATTGGGTTGGAGACTCGGAGCCGACATCTCAACCCTAGAATCCAAATTATTGAAATATATTGAATAAATTGTTTTCAGAACTTCTGAATAATAAATCATATTTTTAATAGGTGAAACAATTTTAAAATCAAGCACCGTATATAGTGCAAATTAATTTGGTTACCTAAGTTTAAATATTAATTTAAGTTTTGAATTGGTTCTGATTTTTATTTAATTTAAATTTGAGATGCTCTTTATAACACACTTTTCATTTTACTTTTGTTTTGTAAATTTTATTTGACATATGAAAATTGAATCAAAAGAATCGGAATAAATTATTCTTACAAAATTATTGTTAGAGAAAATCCATTATTTAGGATTTAATGGTATTAGATCATTTAGAGGATTTTAGCAGCCTATAAATAAGAGCCGGCTTTCTTTGAACATCACCCCCCAACTTTCTCTTCTTGCGTTATAATAGCATTGAGCGATATTACTGCTACATCAAGTAAGCTTTCCAATACTGATTTAATTTACTATTTTGTTCAATTAAAATATTTGATTTTTGATCTTGTATTACATTTATATTAAGAAATAAATAAATATACTTGAAGAGTTAGAAATTAAATAGTCGAAAGATCTCAATGCATACGGTACTTTTTATTTGTGTCTTGTTTAAGCTTTCCAGTCTTTTGGTAGGAAGATCTCAACATATAGATTTTCTTTCTCTTCCTATTTCTTTCTTTGCAGATGTATCTTAAAAGCAAGTCTTCGTAATGAGATGTGAGATTTAGAATAGAGGCTTTAAGTGAGGCTAAACACAATTAAAAGGTTATTTATGAGTATGATTGTTCGCCGTTTAGCTTACCGCAAGCGCATAAGTAGCAAGTAATAGTATAGTGAGAAAAAGAGAGTCGATCTACAAGGATTATGATGAAAGTGAGTAATTGTAACCATGCTTAACTAGGTTGAATGAAATCATCTGAAATTGATTAGGTCAATTAAGGAATTTTTGCTCAAAGCATTAAGGTGAAACAATGGTACTTGGAAAATTGATTCTACTTCAAAATGTAGACTTAGAATTACTTTTTCCCTATTGTATTTCATGAAACTATGGAATTGATTCACTTATACCAATTGTGTGAGTTCATATGCTAGTTAAAGATTCTAAGATCATCAATCAAGATCTTTCAACTCAAGATTGATTTTTAATTTTTATTAACAATATTAAATCTTTTGTCTATAATTAATGAAAACCATCTTTCCCAAAGCAGTTTTTCATTAGACTATACTAGGTTATTAGATATATCTCTGTTATCTAATAACAAATCATCCATTTAATCCATAAATTTCAAGTCTAACATGATTTTTCTCAAGTTCTACAACCAAAACAGCTCTCTCAAGTATCATTCAATTGAATTAAACTAATCATGTGGTGATCAAACACAGGATAGTCATTAAGTATAAAGAAAAATCAGCATATATTCTCAACAACTAGTAAAAACAAGAAAATATAGTAGTTTCAATCCATACAATGAGTAGAAGTAATCCTAAATAAAAGTTTTTGCTAATCATAATTAATACAAACCAAAAACTGAACTTAAAAGTCATATCCATACCAGCAAAAAGGGAGGAAGGGAGGGAAAAACCAGAAAAAGTAAAGAAACCCTTGAATTTCTCCAAAAATCTCCTTCAAGAATTACCAAAATCTTCAAGAGCTCTCTCCCAAGTAGTCTCCTCTTATCCTAAGTCTCTCCTAAGTGTAGAATGGCTTAGTTTCAACACCTCTCTTAGGTTAAAATACCCCTAAAATCATCACATTTTCAAAACGCACAGTGTCAGTATCGCAACTTCGCTATAACAAACCCACAGCAAACACAGTCACAAAGAAGTATTTTTAAGTTGTTTTTCCTTTTGTTTTGTTGTGGTGTAGCAATAGTGAACGCGGTCAGAAAGTCCTATTTTGGGGTGTTTTTGCTTTTGCACTGCTGTGGCGAAGTAAAAGTTATTGGAAGTACCTTCAAACTACTTCTTTAATCTTCCTTTTTTACTTTTGTTTTTCTTTTCTCCACTTCCAATGATGGCTTCTACATCTTGTCTTCATCCTCCTATAAAGAGAAGGAGTTTATGAGCTTTCTAATTTCTTCATATTAATCAAAACTTCTATACATTTAGCTCAAAATTTGAAAATTTCCTAAGTATTTTCATCACATCACATTTTTTTATATGTATAAACTCTACGCACAATTGGAGCTCAAAACTAACAAATATATAAGAAAAATGTCATGAAATACAAGAATTTCTAGAGAATAACAATGATGAAATTTTTGAAGATTGTCTTGTTCATGTTTTGTATTCCCATGCAATTTATTATTTTGTACAAAAAATTATACCATTTTGTGGGAGCATACTTGACTTTTGTATTTGAAAATTCTTTCAGCGGGTATCTCTCATTCAAAATTGAGATCATAGTCATGGCATCTCCTCATATTCTAAATTCTGAAGACCTTCATGAAGATAGTTTTAATATGAGATTCATTGTTGAAGCACATGTGAATTCTCCTCATCCAGGAAATTTGGATATATTAATCTTTGAAGTGTTTCAATCTCCTTACATTATACCTTGCGCCACAGTACTCCAAGATGTTCCAGAATTTCTTCGTACAACAACTGTATCAAACTATCTTTCCGAAAGAGACACACATACTTTGGCATCAGAAATCATATCTTACTATCAACAGACTACAGCTGAAACTACTGGTCCTCGCCTAATACCATTGGAAGTGCATTTTTATATTGATTATGCTTTTGGTCAGTACGCACCATTACTTTATGTCCTTCAACATTACGAAGGTCATCACAACATGATAGATTTGGAGTTGACAGAAATGCATGAAGCCATAAATCAATCAATGCAACAAATTTCTCTGGTTCCAGCATCAAAAGAAGCTATTGCATCACTCAAGAAAACAAAAACGCCAGACGAAGAAATAAATGCAGACCTATGCAATATTTGCTTAGATGATTTTGATGATGATGCAGAAGTTTCAGCAATGCCTTGTGACCATGTTTATCACAATACTTGTATTGTAAAATGGCTGCAAATAAGTCATATGTGTCCATTATGTCGCTATCAAATGTCTACTGAATAGTATCACAGCTTGTTATATACATGCTTATATATTTTTTCTCAACTTATTATATACATTTGTTAACATTCATTGTCCGCTAATGTAGGAGAAATATTCTCACTATTTTTCATTAATTGAAGTGTCTTAACAGTAGAAATTTTGCCATGAAGAACACACGCTTTCCGTTTCTTCTATAAGCTTTAAGTAAACCATAATCTTCCATTAAGTACAGATACACCCACTTACTTCATATTAATTATCTCATAGCAAATCTTAACATTCAAGCTATTAAACTCATTTTCATTTTAAAGCATTTAACAATTCTATCTAGCAACTCAAGAAACACAACCAAAATCTACAAAGTATGATAATTTATAGAACTAAGACGATTCCTAACTTCAACCTTCCACATGCAAAATGCCACATTGATTAAAATTAATAAATCACCATAACTTTACATATACTTTTCATTCCTCAATTCCAGAAAGTTTATTTCTCAAACTTTTTATCAGAAGCTTCATATGCATCCTGAAGATTAACACAAACCAAACTTAACCTTATAATTACAAGTCAAAAATCTTTTCCCCTTCTAATTCCATGTCTAATTGAAACAGAGTATAAGAGAAAGATCTTGCTTTCAACTCTCCTATATGGAATACAACATTGAATTTAATTAACAATATATACCATAGCCAATTAGCACTTTCAACAAGATTACAAACCGGCCTCAAATAAGAAGATATTATTCCTCATATTATACATGCTTTAAAACTCCATTTAATAACTCAAACTTTGCCTCCTTTATATATATATATATATATATATATATATCAATGATATCCATACTTTTTGCCCAACATAGAATTGAACAATCTTGCCCATCTAATTTCTTTTTCTACACAATTTCACAAACACATTATGCGAACTTTTAAGAAGCAATCAAGTTATAAAACATTCACCACTATCTTGAAACCCATTTATTACTTTTCCTTCCTTCAAACATTTTATCAAAAACCTTATGTGCATTCTGAATCCAAAACTTAAAATAATCCTAAGGTTCTTACTTCAGTAACCAACAACATTAAAACATGAACATGATATTATAAAGTTTACTAATCTCATTTTCTGCCAAAGCCTAATTAAAAACATGGCAGAGAAGAATCATAATCCTTTTCTTTCCACTCTTTAAGGACAGAAAAAATGTAAAATAGAAATACATACCCCATATAAATTTCTTGGCCTTCAAATTCAATTAATCACCAACTCCAACTTCTCCCTTGCTCCTTACACACGTGCTGCTTCAAAGAAGAAGGGAACAAAAAAGTTGACGCCCGCCTACTGTACAATCATGCCACCCACAACCCACAAAACCAAAAAGAGGAGGAGGAAGATAATGAATCCAAAACTGTCAACACCCGTTTCCATTTTGATATACACAGAATAATAGAGACCAAGTTCCACAGGTATACAGAAGAGTACATATATACTGATAAAAGTATTTGTTTACAGTCCAAAGTCAACCATACAGAATGTGACAATATACACCACTATTACAAAATATCCAAAAGTATTTTAGACATAGACTATCTATAACCACGAACTTTGTATTTGCCTCGAGGCACATGCCAGTCACTTCCCTTGGTCTACATTCTTGCCTTTTGATCCACTGGTGCCCACTGAGATGTTTGGTTTAGAAAAAGGGGTGAGATTCTGAAGAATCCCAGTAGAAACATGCTATTGTTCATAGAAAATGCGAAAAGTAAATATGATATATGTCATGTATGCACCAATTAATGAATAATATAAACATATCATCTGCATGTATACATGAGTAGTGCCCAGCCCTACTAATTTGCACTGGTTGGTCTTCCGCCAACTCCAGTGTAAGTGCCTCTAGCACTACTGGCCCCTCTCTGGGCAAAACATGTTGATTAATAAAGCGCATTTATAAACAATGGCATCCACACAATCATAAAACTATGGCATGATGTATGAAAGATAATGTCCCTACCTCAAAGTTCTATCAACCCCTTTTTGTGTGCCTCGTGAAACGTGTCGACTTTCGGCTCCCGATTCGGTCTTAAAATATTAAATGTATAAGAAATAGGTCATAACCTATCCAAGTATCATTTTAGACTCTTCCATAGTGTTTCTTGTGGTTATATTAGCCTATGGTGAAAATTTACCAAAATGCCCCTGAGACCCCGGCCCGGCCCCACCGTATCCGGCCCAATGGCACGTTTTCCCAAATTTTTGACTAGGGCTATCTTGATGTATTTTCATCTAATGAATCCATTTCTGGGCTCAAAATTACCAAATTCAATGTAAAATTACGAAATTGCCCTTGGCAGCCCTACTTTTAGGGTTTTAGGGGCGTTTCCGTAATTATGTTTTCTCAGCCTTTTCCTAAAAAGTGCCCAATTGTAACCCTACCTATTTTTTGCCACTAAATCCAATGGAATTATCAAATCATTGAAAATCCAACTCCTACCCCTAGATCTGGCCCTGACCGAAATTATGGAGTCCTCCGGGAAAAATCAGTGTTTTGTAATTTCGGCTCCGTAAACGCGTTCCTTTCTACTCCTAATCACTTTATTAACCATCTAATTGAGTTATAACAACCATTTGAACTAAAATTGGGCAGCATAACCCTTAGGCAGACACTTTTCCAAAATTTAAAACCAATGGCAATCCGGCAAAATTTCACCGATTAAATTGCCCACAGCAGTCAGAATAGACAATATACGAAGGTTTGGAAGTTACCTCAAACTCCCACTAGCTTTTTCTCTTCTTGGATGAAACCCTAGGTCCTTGAACACCCAAATTTGAGCTCCACAAACCTTGAAGAACGTAGAAGAATAGCTTATGAGTGGAGTTATACGCGTTAGGTAAGAATTTACCGAAGAAATTGGCTTACCTCGCGAATTCTCTTCTCTTTCTTTCTCCAATTGCTCTCAATGTTTTCTCACTTTAGTTTCAGCTGAATAACGTCGGTTTAGGGGCTGATATGAAGAGGATGATGTTACTTTATCATAAATATTGTATGACATGTACTTATTTATTAATTTTCCAAAAATTCAAAAACTAATTTTTATGTACATGTAATCATACTCATTAAGCTCAACCAATATTTTCTTCTCCATGCCACATGTAGGAGACTCCTAGGGGTCTCTCCCTATGGTCTCAATTGGTTTCACAACTTGTTCCGGTTACGTTTATTCGTAAAGTCTCAATTTTGGTCAAAATTGCACTTTTTGCTCAAATTTTCCATAAATTCATATTAAATTGACTAAAATATTCTAAATATATTTTTAACCTTTATTTTCCTTAATTAATTGAAATTAACTTCAATTAATTGAAAAATAATTTATTTTGTGCTATTTTGGCAAAATTACAATTTTACATTACCTTTCTAATCCAATTTCTTCTCTTATTTTTCTTTGGCCAATTTCCATCTATTTTTGAACCAAATATTTTCTCTAATATTCCTTCATTTTTGGACCTTAATATTGGGCTTTTAAATTACCCAAATTAATTCCATAATTATTTTTGCCCAATTTCCATGAAATTGAACATTTATGAAATTCATAAATTTCAAATTCATGAATATTCACCATTTTATTGAATTTCCTAAATAATTATAATATATTTGGTGAATATAAAATTTGGAGTGTTACAAAAACCACCAAACAATTGTTTTCCAAAATCTCAACAACCCATTCCCACATAATCGCGCACCAATACAAGAACACTCATAGCCTCAACTTCACGTATGACAGAGAAAATAAAAGAGGAAGAAGGAACCTGATGAAAGGAAGAGCGAACAAACAAGGGAAAGTGACAGCCACCGCAGCAACAACAGACAGAGATTCGTATACCCATGCCAATGATGATTCTCTGAGAGCCTATTTGTTACGCAGAATATAGAGGAGGGAAAGGGAAGATTGCAATGTTCCTCAGCTTGAAATGCATTTGGTTGCCGAAAGTGCCGGCAACCCACATTCTCACTAAGGTGAATGTTCATTTAAATATGGGAATTTGAGTTCCCACAAAAAATGGGATGAACTTCAAAATGTTCCCGACAGTGATAAAATGTGGACAAAAATACCCCTGAAAACATATAATAAAGATTAAAGACGGAAGCAGAACGCGCGCAAGGATTTGGCGAACCAGCTTGGTATAGTGTCGAAAGCTTGTTTGGAAAAGGGAAGAGGCGAACTGCGTGCAAAATAGAACTCTGAATCAATGTGTGGGTTAATTTAGTATGAGCTTATAAATTGGTATGTTTGTGATGTGGGTTGTATTGGATGAACAGATGTGAAAGAAAAATATAGTTGAAAGCTGAAACGATGAACAGTACCACAAAGAAGATGATGAACAGTGAAGACGAGGTCGAGTTTGAACTGGGGTTATTAAGTTCGAACTAGGTTGTTAAGTTCCAACTGGAATGTTAAGTTCCAACTTGAACTTCTAGTGAGGAAGATGATGAACAGTGAAGACGAGGTTGAGTTCGGACTGGGGTTATTAAGTTCGAACTGGGTTGTTAGGTTCGAACTAGAATGTTAAGTTCGAATTGGAACCTCTGGTGAAGTTAGAGGTATTTTAGGTTTTTCAAACAATCTTCCCACTCAAACCACTCACTTTTCTTCCAACCAAACATCTCATCTTCCCTCAACCTATAATTCATTCCCATGTCTACCAAACAACTCACTCTTTTAAGTTCCCTCTCAATCTTCCCTTCCTTTCCGTTCCCTCCTAAAATGTTCCTTATACCAAACAGATCCTGAATTTCCGAAGGTTCTTGATGCTTCTCTGGTTTTTCTCATTCAACTCGTTGGGGAAGAGAGAAAAATATCTAATGGAAAACATTTTGTTTTCTATTTTTTTTTCCTCTTGCTGAAATGACCTGAAAGCCCATTCCAATATAAAGGAAAGGAGGGGGTGCTCTAGTAATATAATAAATAAGGCAGAATGAAAATGAAATCTCCTTTGCTCTCAATTACAATTAACATTTAATACAATAAGAACACTGCCCATTTAACTCCTATTTTCGGAATATTTAACATATTCATTATTATTATTATTATCATTAAATATTTAATGCACATTCAAATACATGAATCATAGGGAGGACTATATTCACTTATATTAATTATACCATTCATTATAACTTAGTTGTGGAATTTGGTGGTGCCTCTTAAAGACATATAAATAGAGGTTATTGTAATCATAAAAAAACATAAGTGAAGGAGGATTGCTCTCCTTTCTCTCCCAATCCTAGATCTCTCTTCTTTTTTTTTAGATAACTTTGTTTTAATTTCTAGGATTAAGGGACATTTTTGTTCTGAAAGTTTTCATTGAGGGCCAATTTTATTTTAGAAGTTTTATGGCGGCAATTTTGGCCCCGAAAGCCTAAGAAAAGGAATAATTTTACCCTGACTATTATCTTAATTAATTTTGACTATTAATTGATCAAATGTACTAAGCTAACAATTCACATATCATTCATGTCATCTTTATTAAGATATAAAATTGCTTCGAAAGTTTTAAATCTAACTTTGAAAAATGATGAGATAAACAACACATAGACTTTTGCTAGAATTTTTTTCCTTAACAAAAGTGATGTGGATGATATGTGGATTATCAGCTTAATATATTTGATTAACTAACAGTCAAAACTAACCGTGAAAAAATGACTCTGTTTCTTAAATTTTCCGAGTGAAATTACTATTCGGTGACTGAAGACTGCCGGAACTTCGACCAAAAAAAAAAAGACTGCCGGAACAAAATTGTGCCTTGTCAATAATTTCAATCTCACCCTATCCACTCCACTTCTTTCCTTCCCTAATGGGTGCGAACCCTTCAAAAGGCAGATGGCAAGGGGAGGCGAAAAACCCTTTCTTCACTTCGACATCATAATCAACATTCTCAAATGGCTTCCAGTGAAATCCATTCTTCGACTTCGAAGTGTGTGTAAAGATTGGAATAATCTCTTCAAAACCCATCCTTTCATCTCTGAACATGCCCGCCACGCTGCTCATGAAAGCGCTTTTCTTCTTCTTCATGCATACGATTACAGCTATAAGCATCCTTCCTTGCGCTTGTTTGGTCAAAAGATGGAAACCGTTGAAGTTCTGAGCCTACCCTCAAACGATTGCTTTAATCATAGTTGGAGTATCATTGGTTCCTGCAATGGCTTGCTTTGTGTCTCCAGCAGGACTTTTCGTTTGCCTTGTCTGTGGAACCCAATGACTAGAGAGGTCAGAGAAATGCCCCAAACAAGGAATTATGATCCGGGCCCTTCCATTTTTGGATTTGGGTTCAGTAGCATAGTTAATGATTACAAGATAGTGAGATTTTCTTATTGCCAAAAGAAGGTAGAAGGTCTAAATTATGGTGACCGCATAGTGCATGTGTATTCATTAAGCAAAGATTCATGCAAGGAACTGGAGCTCGGAGCTGTACAGAAAACACCAATTATATATGTAACTGACAGTATTGATGTAACTATGGCTTGGGTAGGATATAAGAACAATTTTCCTGTGTTGGGGTGGAAGGTAAATCAAAGTACCATCTTAAGCTGTTCAATCTCAATACTAAAGAATGGAAGGAGTTTCCCAACATTTCATCTGCCCATGACTGCTGTGCTGGTTTCAGTTATGGAGGCAGCCTTGTGTCTCTTTTCAACCCCCAGGTTCAATGGCTTTGCTCTGAAATATGATCATTCAGATTTCTTTTGTCTCTAATACCCAAATCCTTGATCTGTGATCTGGAATGGAGAGATTCAGTACTAGTTGTTAACTATATATAGTATAGGTGCTGCTATACTGTCTTTTTTGGGCTTTTTTGGCCACTTAATATACTAAGAGGGAAGGAAAGGCTAACATGACAGATTAAACAGAGAAGCATTACAATTTTTCATTTTCAATTACAGAGAGCCTTATGCCTGTTGATTGATGCTGATTTACATGTGTTGGAAGTGAATTTGCAAAAAAAGCTTAAACATTTTGGCTGCTCCTATAATCTTGATGCCCACTATATCTGTTGTCTATAATATAGAAATTCATCAGTATCTGATATTTCAAACATTGTGTTTATTGTCTGCATGCGCATATAATACTGTTTTATTTTTTTAAATGGAAATGTGTGAATTTTCGTTCAAATGGGTACAAGAACAATAGTATAATCAGAAGACAAATACAACAACCAAACAACCTTAAAAGATTGCTTGAAGTTGAAGGCGGTTCATGGTCAAAGTTTGAAGTCCCAAAATCTAGACCCAGGATCAATATAATACTCCAAGATGGCTTCTGAATTTTTCTTTTTATTATTTCAGGAAGAGTTTCACTCACCACAACTATATTTGAATAGAAGAAGCTTCACTCAGTCCTCCATTTTTCTGACCATTCTGAACAATTGTGAGAAATATTGTTAGAGGAGTTTTGTCTCGACTAGCGTGAACGTGCTTTTTGAGCGTTAACTCAAACATACCTAAAGCAAGTAGACAAACTATAATAAAGAAAAGTAACCAATATAAAAAACTATGATTTGAAATTTTTAAAACATAAGGACTAATGTTTGACGGGGGAAAATTTGAGGGGCTAAAATGTATATTTTAAAATTATAGGGATAAGTCAAATATTATTGAATCCATTGCTAGATCTGTCAGGATTTATTTTTATTACTGATAGCAAAAACAGTTTTACTTTTACAGTATATATTAATATAGTTTAATGTTTCTATTGGCGAATTAATTTTTGTTATTGGTACCCCTCAATCTCAAAAGCTAATCTAAATGATCAATAAAAGAGGGTTACTAATAACTTCAAAATTTTTCATATTAATTTACTTTTTTTATTCATTCTCTTTGGGATTTGAATTTAATTAAAATTGGTTTCATAATCTTAAATTGTTCAATCCTGTTCCTTTGATGAAATATATTAATCTAATATTGCAGAGAAAATTTTCAGTGGAAAAATCATTACTTGGTATTGGGCTCAAGGATCGTATACGTAGGGGAAAATTTTAGAAAAATATATTTAAAAATGGGGAAAGATAAATGGGTGTTGTGAATTTATAAAATCTAAGTTCAGAATTGAAGTAGGAATTTGTGATTTCTTTTTTTTTTTTTTTAATAATAAGAATCTGTGATTTCTAATTCTGACCAAATAACTAAATTGCCTTTAGTTCAGTTGTGAAACATGAAAATGAAGTCGTTAATATAGATACAAACGTTATTATTGACCCCTGAAACTTGTACCTTCAAAATTATCTTTGATTTTTGGGATATGAAGTTGTAAAATATGAAAAAAAAAAAGTTGTTAATGTAAAATATGATATTGTTAATATATATACAGATGTTGTTATTGACTTCTGAAACTTGTGCCCTCAAAATTATCCCTGATTTTTGGGATATGAAGTTGTAAAACAGGAAAGTAAAGTTGTCATTGTAAAATCTGATGTTGTTAATATAGATACATATTTTATTATTGACCTCTGAAACTTATGAACTGAAGTAGATGCATTTTGGTCATTTGGTCAGAACTGGAAATCCCAAATTCTTACTTCAATTCTTACTTCAAATTTGATAAATTTGTAGCATTAATTTGTCTTTTTCCACTTTTAATTATATTTTTTTATTTTCCCTATGCGTAAGGTAAAGCATATATTTTGAAAAAAAAGAAGTAAAGGATACATCCTCCACCGTTTAAAAGACTTATTTCCTTTTCTCTCATAATCTAATTATCAACTCTTTTCCCCCATTTAAAGAATTTTAAATAATTAAGTATGAATTTTTTTTTGCCCACATTAAGTATGGTTATATTAAATAAATTTTTTATAAAAAATATTAAAATTAATCAACAAATTAAAATTATGTTAAAAAGTACACCATCATGTAAAACATATTTTCATAATTTGATTAAATTAAGTAAGTTAGTTAATATAATTTTTTCAAAATACTTTGGTTATATTTCTTACTTCCCTTCATCTTTCCCTTACTTGACTATAATTGATGGATTATGTGGCAAACAAAAAAAAAAGACTATTGTTGATGAATTATGGATAAATTAGAAAAATATTAATAAATACGACAATATATCTTACACTAAGAATTAAGATCAATTCCCCAGTTAAACCATACATTAAAGACGGAAGGGAGTGAAACTTATTTATATAGTCATCATTTAAGTTGCAGATTTAGCTAAAAATACATTCTATAAGTTTAAGAGGGTGAAATCAAAACCTCATACAAATTTTGTACTTTGGCCTAAAAGTTAAAATTACGTTCTTCAGAAACGGCCAACTTTAGGAACAACTTTTAAAACACCCCTTTCTTCAAAAAAGAAAAAGAAAATTACAGTAAGGTCCCGGTAAAAAAAATAATCCATTGAAATCTCAAAATGAAAAATTGGTCTCATTGACTACTCTAGGTGTGGGTCACTGACAATACCAGAGGAGCCACTTACAAGTTCTTGGGGCCATTTTTTTATTTTGAGATTTCAAGGGACCATTTTTTTTTTCTCTTAACTGGGACATGACTGTAATTTTCTCTAAAAAAAACTATGCTATTCAAAACTAGAGCGTGTTTGGTAGTGCAATTGGGGGGCTCAATCGCACGATTGGGCCCCAAAAAGCCCGATTGAAGAAGCTATCTAATTTTTGAATGTTTGGAGGGGTGATTGAAGAAAAAAGCTTTTGCTTTTTTAAACAACTTTTACCTTAAGCCACAAATCAGAGCTTCTTGCGATTGCCTTTTGAAAATGGTTTTGAGTGACATGCATTCCATCGAAGGAGGTGGGCTTTTGGGTGCCGAGGATGCCGGTGAAGACAAGAGGCTCAGACCTCACAGAAATGACAACCATAACCACCAGTTGTTGAAGTACTTGAGGTGTGACTCCCTCAGCACCAAGTTTTGCTACTACAACAACTACAACCTCTCTCAACAGCGCCATTTCTGCAGGAGTTGCTAGAGATAATGGACCAAGGGTGGTGTCATTCATAACGTTCTCGTCAGTGGCGGTTGTTGGAAGCCTAAGCAGTCCAAGCCCAAGAACTCTCCCTCCACCACTGTGACAACACCACCACCACCAACCTCGGTGTCATTAGAACGGAAGCGCAGGCATAAGGCGTCCAACTCTCATTCCAACAGCGATCGTCATCATCAAGAGTTAAAGTGGTCGGAGATGATGACGATGGGATCGCTAATGGAGGAGACGATGGTGGGGGATTGGCGAGAGAACACGGATGATCAAGGTTTGTTTGATGTCAATAACACAATAGATGAGGGTGTGTGGAGTCACAATCAGTGGAATGAAGACGAGTCTTTTTCATCTACCTTGATGAATGTGGAATAACACACACAAGGAAAGGAAAGCTCATAATCAATCTTTCAGTTCCATAACTTTTTTCTCACTTTAAACTGAATTCACGAAACATAAGAAAATCTAAGATGGAAAACTAAAGGAGCGGGGAAGAAATCTAAAATCCTATAATTATTGAATGACAAGATGTAAATTTTATTTTATTTTTTGGGTTATTGAATTATTGTAATATGGGGTGTTGAGTTTGAAAGGAACAAGGGTGTGGGAGATGAGCAGCCTTTCTGCAACAAATTTTGGTAGGCGAGCTTCCTCCCAAATGAATCATATTTGTGACTCAATTAGAAACCAAATTGTACGGAACATGTGATCCAATTAATTTTGTAATATTATTTCATTAAATTATGTATTTTTTTATTGCCAAATTTCCCAACTTAACTTTTATAATTTTTTTATAATTTTTAATTTAATTTCTCTCTTAACATTTTCGTAAAAGCCGCTTATGTTAAAGCCAATACAAACAAGTTTTGGTTTTACAAAAGTCACTTATATAACCACTAATTAAAATATAAATCATATTACACAATCTGACTTTTACCTAAAAGTAAGATTGCAAAAAGTCATATTGAAAAAGTCACTTTTACTATCGTTATTACAAACACACACTTAGTTGATTAAGACACATCATTATTCCAAACACACACATCGTTATTTCACTCTCTTCAGTGTGTGTTTGGATAAACAAAAAAAAAGTGATTTTAGAGGGTAAACCATGATTTCAAAAATTATTACCCAAATATTCTCCAAAAACCTAAAATTCCTTTTTTCTCCTAAACCATGGTTTTGGAGATCAAAATCATAGTTTCCCATAATCTATTTTTTCTTTTTCTTTTTCAAGTTCTGGGCCCATCCCTTATCTCATTTATTCATTTGCTTGTTGGTGGCCACACACCACTCTTTCCCTCATCTTTTTTTTTTTTTAAGAATTTCGAATTTCTGTCTCTCTCCCCTTTTTTGTTTAACTCCCAAAATTTTAATACTCTATCTTATTCTTAATTTAAGATCTATTTATCTAATTTAATATATTAAAAAAATTACTTAAATTAATTAACATTACATATAGACAAATTTATTTCTTTGTATTAATTATAAAATTTAATGTTAAATAATGTGTTAAGATACATCCTTTTTAATATTGTTAGGGGTTTTCTTTTCTTATAATTTAACGTCATTAGGTCAAATTTAACGGTTTTGTTAAATTTGCATGATTTTTAATTGTTCATTGTTATTTTTACATCTTTCAGAACTTATTTATACTAGACGCCCCTGAGGAAAAACTTGGCTGTTAAATTTGGATCTTAACCCTTAAATAATACATAAAACATAACTTTAGAAGTTATGTTTTATGTAAAGCATCTATGTAAATATGGTTCAGATCATCGGCCGATACTTGTGATGTGCTCCGCAAATGATAACCACCGGTAGCCTAGACACCAGTTCAAATGCCAAGCCGCTTGGATGCTTGAAGAGGGTTTTAGTGACATTGTGCAACAAGGATGGAGTCATCAACATTGGGCTGAGAACATCTTGTCTTTCACTGCTAAAGCATATGAGTGGAACAAAACCAGAGTAGGAAATATACCAGCAAGAAAGAGGAGATTGTTAAATCGTATTGAGGAGGTTGAAAGGTGTCGAGCTAAGAGGGACAACCAACATCTAATACAAACAGAAAAGGAACTGTGGAAGGAGTATAATAAGGTTCTGGCTCAGGAGGAACTCCTTTGGTTCCAAAAATCTAGATGTAATTGGATGAAATGGGGTGATAGAAATAGCAAATTCTTTCATGTATCCGCTGTTGTTAGGAGGCAGAGGAACTCAATTGAGGGACTCAAGAGTGCGGAAGGGGAGTGGATCTTTAACCAGAATGAGCTCAGGAAGATGGCTATGGAATTTTATCAAACACTATACTGTTGTGATCTAAATCCTGGCACAGGATGTAACACATGGCACGGTTTTCCTAATCTATCTACGGAGGAAGTGCTAAGGCTTTCGGCAGAGATCGGTATCGAGGAAGTTAAGTGAGCAGTCTTTGACATTGGTGTGTTTAAGGCTTCGAGACCCGATGGTATCCAATCTTTCTTCTACCAGGAATATTGGCACTTTATTGGTGGATCATTATACAGGTTGGTGCTAGAGATCTATGAGGACCCCTCCAAACTCAAAGAATTAAATGATACTAATATTACTCTTATTCCAAAGGTGGATAACCCAGAGAATATGCGAGACTTCAGACCGATTTCGTTGTGTAATGTTAGCTACAAAGTGATTACTAAAATAATCAGTAAAAGGCTTAGATCGGTCATGAGCAAGGTGATTGGTAATCATCAATGTAGCTTCATTGAGGGTAGGCAAAGTAGCGATAATATAATCATCACTTAGGAGGTAATCAATTCCATGAAAGGGAGATCAGGACAATCGGGTTGGTTAGCTGTAAAGGTTGATCTAGAGAAAGCCTATGACAGGCTGGAATGGTCATTCATCAGTGACACCTTGAGGTCGGTTGGAATTGTGGGAAAGATGTATGAGCTTATTATGACAAGTGTATCTTCTTCATCTCTTAGGGTGCTTTGGAATGGGGAACCAACTGAGCCATTTAGCCCATCTAGAGGGATAAGGCAAGGTGATCCACTCTCCCCTTACATCTTTACCCTATGTATGGAGCGGCTACATCATATTATACAAGACGCTATTGATGAAGGTATATGGACTCCTATCAGGCTCAAAGCAAGAGGGCCGCCACTATCTCATCTATTCTTTGCGGATGATCTGATTCTCTTTGGAGAGGCTTCAAGCTTGCAAGTGGAAACCATGCTTGATTGTTTAAACTCCTTTTATGGTGTGTCCGGTCAGAAAATGAATAGAGAGAAGACGAAGATTTGTTTCCCCAGAAATGTTCACTTTTCAAGAGCCTTAGAATTAAGCAGGAAAATGGGAGTTGAACTAACAGGTGATTTAGGCAAGTATTTGGGAATCTCTCTAATCCACAAAAGAGTTTCTTATCTGCACTTTGCACCTATTATTGAAAAGACTAAAAAGAGGTTGTCTGGGTGGAAGAGAGGATATTTGAACCTTGCTGGTAGGACTACGCTCATCAAAGTTGTGTTATCCGCGTTGCCATCTTACTATATGCAAACTATCTTACTCCCCAAACGTGTAATCAAGGAGCTGGAGCAGAGTAGTAGAGGGTTCTTGTGGGGAGATGATGGTAATGACAAAAAGTTACACCTAATCTCATGGAACCAGGTTCAACAAGAAAAGCATGCAGGAGGACTGGGAATCAAGAATTTACGGAAACAAAATAAAGCTTTTATCATGAAACTTTGTTGGGGTCTCATTTGCAATAAAGAAGCTTTGTGGGTGAGAGTACTCCGAAATAATAAGTACAACTGTGGGAATATGGAGATACCGGATGTCAAAAAGCAAAGGGGGTCATCTCTAACTTGGAGAGGTATCACCAACATTTGGGAAAAGTTTCGAAATGGCATTGGTAGGAAAATTGGGAATGGTCGGTCTTCGTCTTTCTGGCTTGACAATTGGTCTGAAATGAATACTCCTCTCATTGATATTATTCATGGGTA
This sequence comes from Inga leiocalycina, assembly GCA_963242795.1. NCBI lineage: Eukaryota > Viridiplantae > Streptophyta > Magnoliopsida > Fabales > Fabaceae > Inga > Inga leiocalycina. Next base: position 16,561,771 of record OY725321.1, read on the forward strand.
TGAGCATCTCATTGACCAGACTCAGAGTGTGGCAGAGTATGCACAGGAAGGAGGTGGGTGGGATAAGAGGAAGATGGAGTTTTGGTTTCCTCACCATGTTATTGATCGTATTGTGCGAGTACATTCCCCTAGTGAAGAGAGAGGAGAGGATAAAATTATTTGGAAAATAAGATGGTTGTTTCTCTGTAAAATCTGCATATCATTTTCTTGTTTTAGGTACACGACGACACGAGGATAACATATGGAAGATCCTATGGAGATGGTCTGGCCCAGAGAAAATCAAAGCTTTCATGTGATTAGCTGCTCACGAGAGAACTCATATAGCGAAGCTGAGAATGCAAAGAGAATTGGAAATGTCTGCTGCATGTCCTTTTGGATGCGAAATGGAAGAAGACTTCATGCATATGGTGCGAGATTGCTCAAATGTTAGACAGTGCTGGGAATCAGTGGTGGAACAAGAAAAATGGAATGTATTCTTCTCTTTACAGGGAGGAAAGTGGATCAAGTGGAATCTGACGCATGAGATTGGAAAGGACTTTACTAAGAAAGTCTCGTGGTCAAAGCTGTTTAGCTACCTTTGTTGGGATGCATGGGTTTCACGGTGTAACAGACTTTTTAATAGTGAAGACACCAAGGTGCGACTCAACGCTCATCACAGTTTCTTTAGAGCATGCTCGGACAAGGATTTCCTCATAATAGGAGCCATAGAAAGCAGGACTAGACTACCACAGGGGAATCAACATCAACAAGAAGGGGACTTCATTAAGCTAGAAGTTGATGGCTCGGTGTTGGAGGATGGAAGGAGTGGGTGCGGAGGCTACTTTCGGGATCATAATGACAGATGGCTTGGTGGATTCAGCTACAAATTAGTAAATGTTCCTCCTGTTTTTACAGAAGTGCTTGGATATATTCAGGGCTTGCAATTGTGTTGGTCTAAAGGGTATAGAAAGATTTATTTGTTTTCTGATTGTATAGAGGCTATCAACTATATGTTGAGAGGTTGTGATAATGATCACCCATTCAAGGATATTGTGGATGATTTTAGGTTGCTTTTTCATAGAGATTGGCAGGTTATGGTCACTCATAGTTACAGAGAGTACATAACCATTGCTGATATATTAGCTAGGTACTCACATAGCATGGAGGGGGTCTTTTGTTTCCTTGATCAACCTCCTCCTTTTATTCGAGAGGCGGATGTTGATGAAGATTAGATTCAACCCCTTCTAACTTTGAATGTAATATCTCTTTGAGATAACGGTTCCAAAATTTATCCAAAAAATATAATTTTATTCTTTATATATAATAATCACAAAAATTAATATCTTTTTTAGTAATTTAATCATAAAGAAAACTATTCTAATTATAATAGCTAAATACCCACGTTTCAAAATCATTTTTTTCGCTAAAACTATTCTCCACTACAATCGATGCGAGCTCAGAATCCCAAGTCCCCTGCAAGCCGATGGCAAGGGGAGGCGACAAACCCTTTCTGCACATCGATATCATAATCAACATTCTCAAGAGGCTTCCTGTCAAATCCATTCTTCGATTTCGAAGCGTGTGTAAAGATTGGAATAATCTGTTCAAAACCCAATCTTTCATAGCTGAACATGCCCGCCACTCTGCTCATGAAAGCCCTTCTCTTATTCTTCAGGAATTCGATTTCAGATTTGAGCGTTGTTCCCTACGTTTGCTTAATCAAAAGATGGAAACCGTTGAAGTTCCTAGCATACCCTCAAACGATTTCTTTAATCTTCCTTGGAGTATAACTGGTTCCTGCAATGGCTTGCTTTGTCTCGAAGGTATGCCGCATTTTTATCGTCTTTGTCTGTGGAACCCAGCGACCAGAGAGGTCAGAGAAATTCCCCAAACAAGGGAGGATTATCTGCGCCCTTCCCCGTTTGGATTTGGGTTCAGTAGCATCGTTAATGATTACAAGATAGTGAGATTTTCTCATGGTCGAAAGAAGGTAGAAAGTCTGAATGCTGAAGTCCGCGTAGTGAAAGTGTATTCATTGAGCACTGATTCATGGGAGGAACTGGAGCCTGAAGCTGTACAGAAAACACGACTTCAATTTGGAACTGTCTGTGTTGATGGAACTATGGCTTGGTTAGGACATGAGGATTCTCTTCCTGTGCTAGTTTCTTTCGACATAGCGACGGAAGTGTTTACAGTAACACCAATACCATCTGTGGTTCGTGTTTGTCCAACTACTGTTGGCGTGTACCAGAACAAATTTGTTATATCTGGGCATCACAGAGAATCTCATTTCATGGATATATGGGTGATGGAGCAGGTTGCTAGTGAGTCTGGCAAGCATTTTAGTTGTTCTGAAAAATACAGCGTGGGCGTACCTTTATATGCTTTGGTTTTGGATATCTTTTGCATTTGGGGGAATGAAATGGTATGCTATGACGGAGACAGAGGGATCGGGCCGGATGGTGAATTAGAGTGCAATCTTAAGCTCTTTAATCTCACTACTAAAGAATGGAAGGATTCCCCCAACATTTCATCTCCCCTTGACTGCTTGGGTGGTATCAGTTATGGAGGTAGCCTTGTGTCTCTTTTCAACCCCCAGGTTCAATAGCTTTGCTCTGAAATATGACCATTCAGGTTCCTTATGGATCAATATCTAGGTTGGTTGCTAACTATGTAAAACCTATTGAAGGCTACTGGCTTTTGTGCAGAGTCTAGTGGCTTTTCACTATGCTTTTACTTCAGTTTTAATTACTTTTTCAATATAAAAGAAGTTGGTTTTGTTAATCAAATGCTTTAAATATACCATATCTATAATCTTTTGTTTGCACCATGGGTTTTAATTTTGTTCTTTTAATTCTCTACTAGTTGTTCCCAACTTTATGTTAGCTTTCTACATCATCTTATGTCCAATGTTCATGTATAAATATATAGTTTAGTTGCTGCTATCCAATCTTTTTTGGGCTTTATTGGCCACTTAATGTGCTAAGAGGGAAGGAAAGGCTAACATGACATATTAAAGCTTCTTGCTTTGGAGTGACAGGTTCCATACACAGCGCAAGAGATGAAACTATTTGAGTTATTGATTTGTGCTCTACGTAAATTGGTGAATCACATCACAATAGGGCTTGCTGGGTAACATGAGGCCTTTCCTATGTGTTAAATCTCACTACTTATCATTATCTTTTTCAATTTCAATTACACAGAGAATCTTATATCTGTTGATTGTTGCCCTTTTATATCTGTTGTGGAAGTGAATTTGCAAAAAGGCTTTAATATTTTGATGCCCTTTATATCTATTGCCTTATTGTTTTTGTGTTATACTCCATGATGCTGCTGCTGGATGATGTAGAAAAGTGATGGGGAGATGAAGAAGAAGAGGATAGATAGACGAGAGAGAGAGAGAGATAGAGAGAGAGATGCAACTCGTTAGGTTCATCATGATTATCATAGGATACAGATTCTGACCCTGCTCCCTTAGTTATATATTATGCAGATTACCTTAGATTAGAATCCCCTAAACTTAGAATCTCAACCAGTTAACTAACTCTCACTCTTTTGTGATTAATTTTACATAACACTGGATCTCAGCATTCTCTTTAACTGTTGAACTATTTGAGTTGTTGCTTTGTGTTGTCCTTAAACTGGTGAGTGCTTGTTGTGTAACGCGAAGGCCTTCCTTCTTATGAATTAAAGTATTGCAAATTGTTTATATGGATGTGATGTGATTTATCGTTATATTCTTTTCAATCACACAGAGGCTTCTGCCTGTTGATTGATGCCATTTTATATCTGTTGTAGAAAAGAATTTGAAAAAAAAAAAGGCTTAAACAATTTGGTTGCCCCTATAATCTTGATGCCCTTCATATATGTGGTCTACAATAACAATTTGGAAATTCAGTATCAGATGTTTGGGTTTATTGTCTGTGTTAGCATATAAAAATGTTTTTGTTTTTGTTTTTTTGAACAGAAATGTGTGAATTTCCCTTCAAAAGGGAACAAGAACAATAGGGCAATCAGAAGACAAATACAAAGATGGCTTCTGAATTTTTCTTTTTATCTCTTCAGGAAGAGTTTCACTAATCACAACTATATTTGGATACAAGAAGCTTCACCCATAAAAGCTTGATTTCGACAACTAAGATGTTTAATTCCTAGTGCTCCATTTTTCTGATCATTCTGAAGAATTGTGAGAAATAATGTTAACAACTACAAAATGGAACTCTAATATTTTAATATTATATAAAAAGATAAAATTAAAGCATTTTAACGAAATTGTTATTAATGAAGTATTTTGAAATTTATATGTTGTATTATGAATCGGTAATATTTTTTAAAAAATTTAACTTCACTCTGACAACTATATATAAATTTGATAAAAACTGGTTTAAATTCCGCGCAATGCATTGGTCGAAAGTAAAAAAATTATAATTTTTGAAAAAAGACCAAAATCTCATGGTGATAAAAAGAAAAAAGACCAAACTCATAAAATCTCTTTTCTGAATAACCTTTTTTCATCCAAACAAATATTGAAAAATGATCAGGAACAAGCTCTAATGTGTGTGTTGAGGTAAGTTCCAAACTGTGATTTCAAAAACATTTTTCTATAAATCGAGATAAAACTCTTCTCATATACTTACTTCGTAAATGGTAAAAGCTATTTTTCAAAAGCTAATCCAAACACACATGATCATTTATTATATATATATATATATATATATTAATTTCTTGATTGCCACATTAATATAGTTATATCTTGGATTAAAAATTTATTCATAAAAATTTATCTTTTTCTATTGATTTTTGATCTTTCAATTCATAAAAAATAATTGATCTTGGTTAGGAAGTTATAATATAGCAATTCTATAAAATTCTAAATTCCAAAAATAAGCGGGAAGTGTAAAAAAAGGTATGCTAATAAAGAGATCTTAGGTTTATTTTTTTGGTTGATTTATGATAAATTTGCAGTATCCATTTATCAACGAGCAGGAAGCCATGGTTTTTTTTTTTATATACTATTTTCAATTTTTTTAATTTAGGAAAATGATAGGAAGTTATAATTTATGATAAAATGTTCGTTATCTTTTGATTTCAGATAACATTAAACTTTAATATTTAAAGTTATGATTAAAGCATTCAGATCAGATTTCCGGATCCACATTGTTGGCGAGAAAATTTCAAATCTAAATCTTTATTGATTTTCTTGAACTATACTTTATCTAATTTTTATTTTAACGTTAGTCTCATCATTATTCATAAAAATTTTAAAAAAATTAAAATTTATTGATTACGGCTAAAAATCAAATAAATTCACCTAAAGTATCTTAAGAATACTTTTAATCAAATATAAGGAAAAAAATTTCCACTGCATTGATATTAAATATACATACATACATACATATATATACATATATAGATATATATGGAAAAGTTTGCAGCTTTCCTACACATTTAGTTTTAAAAAAGAAGAATTAAAAATATTTATAACAAATAATTAATATAATACCTTATAATTATCAAACTTCTTCCTCCAAATAGCATGGAGTAAGATATTAATCTAAATGTTATAAATTCATCCGCTCATCAAAAGATAATTGATATGTGGAACCAATTTTAGAAAATACAAAGATTTAATATTCTTAATTCTGATAACTCCAAATAGCATGGAGTAAGATATTAATCTAAGGAAAATACTTACATCAAGTTCCTTATATCCATTTCATCAAGTTCTCCAATTACATGTGACTATGTGTTTTATTTTTGAATTATTATCAATGAACTATAAATCCAAATGCGAAAAGTAGGACACATGGTCATGTATGATTGGAGAACTTGATGTAATGGATGTAAGGAACTTGATGTAAGTATGATCCTTAATCTAAATACTATACATCCATCCGCTCATCAAAGAATAATTGATGTGTGGAACCGATTTTAGAAAATATAAAGATTTAATATTTTTAATTCTGATAACTCCTAACAAAATAGATGTATGGTTAGATTTCCAATTGATTTAAGAATAATATATAAAAATAATCAAGTTGTTATGATACTCCTAAAAATTGTTAAATTTCAAATGCTAAAGTAAAACTAACAGGGAAAAAAGAGGGAAATCCAAATTAAAAATGCATAAACATTTTGTAACTATAAAATCTTAAATAAAATCTTTTATGAAATATAAAGATTTTATATTTCTAAACTGGATTATTCCTAAGAAGTAGGGGCATCATCATATTCCAACCTATTTAAAAGAACATAAAATTTGAAACCATCAAATATCAAATAAAATCTTTTAGGAATTTAGTGTACTTGGCCTTGTTGATGACGGCAATTAGTGGTTTCATAAGCATCTTACATCCTAATTGACATTGAAAATAGAAATCAAACATGTGTTTACTTCAATCAAATGTTTGTGGCTCCTATATCACATGATGAACCAAATGAGCATGATATCTGTAAGAGAAGTTAATACGGTAACAACACAATTTGGCGTGAGATCATAAAAACAACAAGGTAAACACAAATATTTCTGAAATTGACTTTTGTATCACGGAGGATAATCTCCATTTACGCACCATCACTAGCAACCTCATGTCTGTGATACCAAAAGCAACAAAAGAAAGGTTTTATAGGGAACGTTGATTTGGTTACTAACTCCACAATAGAAGACATGGGAGGCTAATATAATTAGGGGTGGAGAACAAGAGAGTTGAAAAGCGAGATGAGAGAAATCCATTAAAAAAGTATTAGGATCAATAGGGGTGCAATCTGATAAGATTTCAAAGTATTTTAAAACGACCTTTTGATCATCTCTTTATTTTTAATATATTTATTTTAAAAATATTTTATTTTATATTTTAATATTTCAAAATATTTTGTAATTTATAGCTGTTGGTCGGATATCTCTCTTTATTTTTTGAGCATATTTAATTTTTTATCACTCTCAATGTAAAATATTTTATTTTATATTTTTATATTTCAAAATATTTTGTAATCTATAACTAGTTCTAGCATATCTCCATTTTTTTAGCAAAATTTATTTTATCTCTTTATTTTAGTTGTTACGGTATTTATAGTATAGAGGGTGTGCCAAATGATAGAAGAAGTGACTCTCAAATGTCCCTCCTTTCATATAATCAATAGATCAATTGATGTATATATTTGTGTGCCATAAATTATAGTAATATGATGTCAGGAATTTTTTTTTGAAATAGTTTATGTTTAAGTTATACTACTTTAAAGAATATCTTGCTAAACATTATGTTTTTATTATATAATTATATATAAATATTAATAATTATTTATCAACAGAAGTAATATCCTCTTACAAGTTGCAATTTTTATTGAGGTGGCCAGCTAGTTTAAAAACTTTCATTAAACGAGGAAAAGTTCTCGATACAATACTAAAGCGTAAATCGAAGCATTTAAAGCAAATAAACAAACTAAAATAAAAATAATTAACTAACATCAAAATCTATAATTTGAAATTATTAAAATACAAGAAATAATATTTTAGATAGCAAGAAACTAGAGGAACTTAAATTTAACCCAAATTCTTGAAATATATTGAATAAATTGTTTTAATTATTTCTGATTAATAAATAATATTTTTAATAGGTGAAACAATTTTAAAATCAAGCACTATTATATAGTGCAAATTAATTTGGTTACCTAAGTTTAAATATTAATTTAAGTTTTGAATTGGTTCTGATTTTTATTTAATTTAAATTTGAGATGCTCTTTATAACAAACTTTTCATTTTACTTTTGTTTTGTAAATTTTATTTGACATATGAAAATTGAATCAAAAGAATCGGAATAAATTATTCTTATAAAATTATCATTAGAGAAAATCCATTATTTAAGGTTTAGTGGTATTATATCATTTAGAGAATTTTAACAGCCTATAAATAAGAGCCAGCTTTCTCTGAACATCCCCCCACTTTCTCTTCTCGTGTGGTAATAGCATTGAGCGATATTACTGCTACATCAAGTAAGCTTTCCAATACTGATTTAATTTAAATTTTTATTCAATTAAAATATTTGATTTTTGATCTTGTATTACATTTATATTAAGAAATAAATAAATATACTTGAAGAGTTAGAAATTATATAGTTGGAAGATCTCAACGCATACGGTACTTCTTTTTTGTGTCTTGTTTAAGCTTTCCAGTCTTTTGGTAGGAAGATCTCAACATATAGATATTTTTTCTCTTCCTATTTCTTTCTTTGCACATGTATCTTGAAAGCTAGTCTCTCTAAGTGAGTAGTGATGAAATGTGAGATTTAGAATATAGGGTTTAAGTGAGGCTAAACACAATTAAGAGGTTATTTATGAGTATGATTGTTCGCCGTTTAGCTTACCGCAAACGCATGGGTCGCAAGTAACAGTATAGTGAGAAAACAAGCACTGATCCATAAGAACTATAATAAAAGTGAGTTAATAATTATAACTATGTTTTTAACTAGGTTGAATGAAATTATTTGAAATTGATTAGGTCAATTAAGGAATTTTTGCTGAAAGCATTAAGGTGAAACAATAGTAATTAAAAAAATGATTATACTTCAAGACTTAGGCTTAGGATTACTTTTTCCCCATTGTATTTCATAAAACTATGCAATTGATTCACTTATGTTAGTTGTGTGAGTCCATATACAAGTCAAAGATTCTAAAATCATCAATCAAACTCTCTCAAGTCGAGATTGATTTTTAATACTCATTAACAATATTCAATCTCTTGTCTATAATTAATGAAATCCATCTTTTTCAAAGCAATTCTTCATTAGACTAAGCTGAATTGTTAGATATATTTCTATTCTAACAACAAACCATCCATTTAATCCATAAATTTCAAGTTTAACATGATTTTCTCAAGTTCTACAACTAAAATAGCTCTCTTAAGTATCATTCAATTGAACTAAACCAATCATGTGGCGATATTAAGCACAATATAGTCATTAGGCATAAAGAAAAATCAGCATATATTCTTAACAACTAATAAAAGCAAGAAAATATAGTAATTTCAATCCATACAATAAGCAGAAGTAATCTTAAAGGAGAGTTTCAACTATTTATGATTAATACAAACCAAAAGTTAAACTTAAAGTCATATCCATATTAGCAAAATGGGAGGAAGAGAGGGAAAAACCAGAAAAAGTAAAGAAACTCTTAAATTTTTACAAAAATCTTCTCCAAGAATCACCAAAATCTTCAAAAGCTCTCTCCCAAATAGCCTCCTCTTGTCCTAAGCCTCTCCTAAGTGCAGAATGGCTCAATTTCGGCGCCTCTCTTAGGTTAAAAGGCCGCCAAAATTGTTACTTTTTCAAAATGCACAGCGTCAGTATCGCAACTTCGCTATAACGAACCCATGGCGAATGCTCTCAAAAAGGCATATATTTTGAGGTGTTTTTGCTTTTGCTTTCTTGTGGCATAGCAACAAAGAATGTAGTCAAAAAGACCTATTTTTGGGTGCTTTTGCTTTTGCGTTACTGTGGTGAAGCAAAAGCGACTGGGAGTACCTTCAAGCTACTTCTTTAATCTTCTGTTTTAACTTTTGTTCTTCTTTCCTCCATTTCCAATGATCCATGTAGGCTTCCACATCTTGTCCTTATCCTCCTACAAAGAGAAGGAGTTTATGAGCTTTCTAATTTCCTCAATTTAATCAAAACTTCTATATATTTAGCTCAAAATTTAAAATTTCTAAAGTATTTTCATAACATCACATTTTTCTTTATATGTATAAACTTTATGTATAATTTGAGTTCAAAACAAATAAATATATAAGAAAAATGTGATGAAATACAAGAATTTCTAGAGAATAACAATGATGAAATTTTTGAAGATTGTCTTGTTCATGTTTTGTGCGATGCAATTTATTATTTTGTACAAAAAAATATACCATTTTGTTGGAGGATACTTAACTTTTGTATTTGAAAATTCTTTCAGCGGGTATCTCTCATTCAAAATTAAGATTGTAGTCATGGCATCTCCTCATATTCTGAATTTTGAAGACCTTCATGAAGATAGTTTTAATATGAGATTCATTGTTGAAGCACATGTGAATTCTCCTCATCCAGGAAATTTGGATATATTAATCTTTGAAGTGTTTCAATCTCCTTACATTATACCTTGCGCCACAGTACTCCAAGATGTTCCAGAATTTCTTCGTACAACATCTGTATCAAACTATCTTTCCGAAAGAGACACACATACTTTGGCATCAGAAATCATATCTTACTATCAACAGACTACAGTTGAAACTACTGGTCCTCACCTAATACCATTGGAAGTGCATTTTTATACTGATTATGCTTTTGGTCAATACGCACCATTACTTTATGTCCTTCAACATTACGAAGGTCATCACAACATGATAGATTTGGAGTTGACAGAAATGCATGAAGCCATAAATCAATCAATGCAACAAATTTCTCTGGTTCCAGCATCAAAAGAAGCTATTGCGTCACTCAAGAAAACAAAAACGCGAGACGAAGAAATAAATGCAGACATATGCAGTATTTGCTTAGATGATTTTGATGATGATGCAGAAGTTTCAGCAATGCCTTGTGACCATGTTTATCACAATACTTGTATTGTAAAATGGCTGCAAACGAGTCATATGTGTCCATTATGTCGCTATCAAATGTCTACTGAATAGTATCATAGCTTGTTATATACATGCGTATATATTTTTTCTCAACTTATTATATACATTTGTTAACATTCATTGTCTGCTGATGTAGGAGAAATATTCTCACTATTATTCATTAATTTAAGTGTCTTAATGGTACACATTTTGCCATGAAGAACACGCTTTCCGTTTCTTTGGGATCAATTTAATGTTGAAATTATGTCCCAATGTTTAATCCAGAGCTTGTCGTTTTTAAATATGAGGGAAAATGAAAACTAAGCTCATTATAGTTTTCTCAAGTTTTTAACATTAGTTTTCTTTTTATTAAGTCATTTAATTTTACTCTGTTAAATATGATAGCACCTGAAGTCAAAATTTGTTAAATAGGAGCTAAGGGTGTTAATGAATCCGTTAATGAGAAATTACATGGCAAACAATTGGAATATAAGACCTATTTAGAAAAATTAGTTGAGTTAATTAACATTACATATAGACAAATTTATTTCATTTTTGGTATTAATTATGAAATTTAATGTTAAATGATGGATTAAGATGAATCCTTTTTAATGCCGTTAGGGGTTTTCTTCTCTTACAATTTAATACTGTTTGGTCCAATTTAACGGTTTTGTTAAATTTGTATTCTTTTTAACTGTTCATTGTTATTTTTACATCTTTCAGAATTTATTTCTACTAGGCGCTCCTCAGGAAAAACTTGGTTGTTAAATTTGGACCTTAATCCTTAAATAATACATAAAATATAACATTATTTTTTATATGCAATTATTACAAAATTTAATGTCCTTTTTATTAATTCGACTTTGAAAAAAAAAAAGCTATTCTGATCACAATATCCAAACACTCTCATTTTATCAAAATCACTTTTTTTTCATAATCTATTCTGCTTAGAATTTATTCTCTAAAAGCTATTGTCCATTTTTTCTCCAGAAACCATTCTCTAAAAGTTAATCCAGACACACCCTAATTAAGCTAGTTAACATAATTTTTTTAAATACTTTTGTCATCTTTTTTTTAATTCCCTTCATCTCTCACATACTTAATTATTGTTTATGGATCATGGGTAAATTAGAAAAAAAAATGTAATAAATAAAATAATATGTCTTATATTAAAGATTAAGATCAATTCTCTAATTAAATCATACATTGAAAATGGAAGGGAGTGAAACTTAGTTATATATAGCTCGTTTGGGATAGCTTATTTTTAGACAATAAGTGTTTATAAATCGTGATTTACGGTATATGAAGTAAGTATGTGAGAGGAGTTTTATTTTGACTTATGTAATAAGTGTTTATTGACTTCTAATAAGCAATACCAAACACACATGTAATACCCCAAAATTTGAGATTTGAGGCTTTGGAATAAGCCGAAATTGAGTGGACTACTAAGCCCCAATTTAGTAGATGTCCCAAATCTATTTTCTTATGTTCCTTATATCTTTGGGGCATTAAACAAAATAAAATGGTTAATTTTGGAGAAAGTAATTATATTTTTGGTGAAATTGCCTATAAGGTAGTAAGCTTGTAATGTTCATTTGAATGACCAAATGATGATAAAAAATTATGAGATTTTACAGGATGAAAGTAGACATCCTAAAATTTAATTTGATAGGTCATATGAATCAATTAGAGTTATATACAAAAAGATATGAATTTTTGAAGTCAGCATAGAAAACTGTGAAATTTCTGGAACAATATGCAAAGAATGAAATTCTGGGAATTTTGTGATTCCATTCAGAAAAATTATATATTTTTCCTTGAAACAATACTCAATAAGGGTTCTATAGGCTTTGGAATCACTCCAATTCTATTTTTCTAGAATTAGTTATGATTTTTCAAAATTTGGGCAGAAATCTACCAGAATTTCTGAAAAATCCGAAAATGAGAAAATAAATAAAGGAAATTGTAATATATGATAAAAGAACTTTTGGCTTCATCTTCTTCCATTTTCTGTCGTGAAATAGAAGCTAAGGAGAGAGAGAAAGTTTTAGATTTTTGGAGAGAGAAGGAGAGGAGAAAACTCACGAGATAGGTCGATTTCTCCGGTAAATTCGTACCTAACGTGTATAATCCTTCTCCTAAGCTTCTCTTCTATGTGATGTAAGGTTTTGGAAGCTCAATTCAGCCCTTGGGAAGGTTAGGGTTTCAGCCAAGAAGAGGAAAAGCTAGTGGGAGCTTGAGGTAACTTCCAAACCTTTATATATTGACTATTCTGGCTGCTATAGACAATTTAATAGATGAAATTTCGCCGGATTGTCTTTGGTTCTAAAAATGGAAAATGGGTTTGTGGGGCTGTTATGCTGCCAAAATTGGTACTAAATGATAGTTGTAACCTAATGGAATAGTCAATAAAGTGGTTAGAAGTAGAAAGGAACGCGTTTATGGAGCCGAAACCGAAAAACCCCAATTTTCCCTGGAAAACCCATATATTTCGGTCAGGGCTATAAATGGGTTTTAGATTTGGATTTTCAATGATTTGATGATTCCATTGAGTTCAGGAGGGAAATTAGGTGGGGTTATAGTTGGGCACTTTTTCAGAAAAGACCGAGAAAGCATAATTACAAACATGCCCCTAAAACACTGAAATAAGGGCTGCCAAGGGCAATTTCGTTTTCTAGCAATGAATTTGGTAATTCCGAGTCCGGAAATGGATTCCTTGGGTGAAAATATGTCAGGATAGCCCATGTTAGAATTTCGAGAAAAGTACAGCCGGACCGGGTCTCCGGGGGTATTTTAGTAATTTTTCAAGATATACTCATGTAACCCTCAGAAACACTATGGAAGTGTCTAAATAGTACATTTGACATTGTAGGATCGAAAATGGAGCCCCGAGCTGTTTGCACGTAGATCGAGGCACATGTTTCAAGGCGGAAAAGGGTTAAAGTAGGGGACTTACCTTACTTGCATGTATTTGATATCTTTGCTTGTGTAATGATGTATGTGAGTGTTTTACTTGATTGTGTATAGCATACTTGAATAAATAAAGCTTTGTTTCTGTTTTCGTTGTGGCTATAGTTTTGTTGCATGAAACATTGAGCATGCAGAAATGTCATTATGCGACATACATCTAGATAAAGCTAACATGTCATACACATAGCATCAATCATGCATGCATTATGGTATCTGTTTCCTACTGAGATTCTCTCGAATATCACCCTCCCCCACCAACAATTTAGACAAGAGCCGACAGAAGATATGCAAACAATAATGCAGAGTACCGTACGAGAGGATTACAGTAGTGGAACAAAGACGGGAATAAGTCTCCGTTTCACTGGGACCAGTTTAGACACCCAAGTAGCCCTGTGCGACTACACTAATTATAATTATCAGGTATGAACCCCTATGGGGAATTTATGTAATCATGCACATATTATCAGTATAGTTATACTAATCATGTGTTGCCTACTGAACTGCATATCGTTTTCCACAAATAATCTGAAAAAGGTTGAAATTAAGATAAGGGTGTGACAACACACTATTTTTGGGCAATAAGTGTTTATAGTTCATGATTTACGGTATACGAGGTAAGTATGTGAGAGGAGTTTTGTATCGACTTACGTAATAAGTACTTATTGACCCCCAATAAACAATACCAAATACATATATAAACTATTCCAGACACTCACTATCAGTTACAGATTTAGCTAAATTCATAAATTTAAGAGGGTAAGATCAAAACCTCATACAAATTTTATACTTTAGACTTAAAGTTTCAAAAACTACGCTGTTAAGAAACGGCCGACATCAAGAAAACTTTTGAAAACACCCTATCTTTAAAAAAAAAAAACTATGCTATTCAGAATTAGTTGACTAAGACACCATTAAAAAAATAAATTTCTAATACATGTAAATTTTCGGACAACTTTGTAATTTTAATTTTTATTTCACTCTCTTCGTTCTTCATACCAGTTCTCTCTCACCCAATGGATGCGAACTCAGAATCCCTAAATCCCCCCAACAAGCCAATGGCAAGGGGAGGCGACAAACCCTTTCTGCACATCGACATCATAATCAACATTCTCAAGAGGCTTCCTGTCAAATCCATTCTTCGATTTCGAAGCGTGTGTAAAGATTGGAAAAATCTGTTCAAAACCCAATCTTTCATAGCTGAACATGCCGGCCATTCTGCTCATGAAAGCCCTTTTCTTATTCTTCAGGAATACGATTCCAGCTCTAAGCGTTCTTCCCTACGTTTGCTTAATCAAAAGATGGAAACCGTTGAAGTTCCGAGCATACCCTCAAACGATTTCTTTAATCATGATTGGAGAATCACTGGTTCCTGCAATGGCTTGCTTTATCTCGAATGTTGGCGGCCTTTTTATTGGGTTTGTCTGTGGAACCCAGCGAATAGAGAGGTCAGAGAAATACCCCAAACAAGGAAGGATAATCTGGGCCATTCCGTGTTTGGATTTGGGTTCAGTAGCATCGTTAATGATTACAAGATAGTTAGATTTTCTCATGCTCGAGACATGGTAGAAGGTCACGCAGTGAAAGTGTATTCATTAAGCACAGATTCATGGAAGGAACTGGAGCCTAGAGCTGTTCCGAAAACAGGACTTATGTGTCGAATTGGAACTTTCGGTGTCAGTGTTGATGGAACTATGGCTTGTTTAGGATATGATGATTCTTTTGGTCTGCTAGTTACTTTCGACATGGTGACGGAAGAGTTTACTTCAACACCAATACCACCAATACCATCCGTGGTTCGTGTTCCTCCAACTACTCTTGGCGTGTGCCAGAACAAATTTGTTATATCTAGGCTTCACCCAGAATCTCATTTCATGGATATATTGGTGATGGAGCAGGTTGCTAGTGAATCTGGCAAGCATTTTAGTTGTTCTGAAAAATACAGCATGGAAGTGCCTTTTTATGTTTCTGTTTGGGATATCTTTTGCATTTGGGGGAATGAAATAGTATGCTATGACAATGACAGACAGATCCGGCCAGATGGTGAATTAGACTGCAATCTTAAGCTGTTTAATCTCACTACTAAAGAATGGAAGGATTCCCCCTACATTTCATCTCCCCTTGACTGCTTGGGTGGTTTCAGTTATGCAGGTAGCCTTATGTCTCTTTACAACCCCCAGGTTCAATAGCTTTGCTCTGAAATATGATCATTCAGGTTCCTTTTGCCTCTGATTCGCAAATCCTTGATCTGTGATCTGGAATGGAGAAATTATGTACTAGTTGTTTCAAACTTTATTTTAGCTTTCTATGTCAACTTAATTTTAATTCTTATGGATGAATATCGAGGTTGGTTGCTAACTATGAAACCTATTGAAGGCTACTGGCTTTTGTGCAGAGTCTAGTGGCTTTTCACTATGCTTTTACTTCAGTTTTAAATCTTAATGGTATAAATTAAGTGTGTATTTAAAGACTATTAATTTTGAACCATCAGATTTAAGCAGATGATCTACTATTATAGTGGTGCTCTCCCTCGTCTTGATGGACCAGATGGCGTATAAATGCATTGCATAGCAGCTATGCTATTTTATAGCCAATACAGTGAAGTGGAGAGAATAGGTGTTCCCTGTCTTAATTTTCATTCCCTCAAAAAGAAAAGCATTGCCTGATGATCTGATACAGTCATACTACCTCCCTTCCAAAATATATGAAATAAATAATTACTTTTTCAATATAAAAGAATTTGGTTTTGTTAATCAAATGCTTTAAATATACCATATTTATAATCCTTTGTTTGCACCATGGGTTTTAATTTTGTTCTTTGAATTCTGTACTAGTTGTTCCAAGCTTTATTTTTGCTGTCTGTATCATCTTATGTTCAATGTTCATGCATAAATATATAGTTTAGTTGCTGCTATACAATCTTTTATGGGCTTAATTGGCCACCTACAATGCTAAGAGGGAAGGAAACGCTAACCTGACAGATTAAAGCTTGTTGCTTTGTCATTTTTTATCCAAATCAAATGGAGTGATAGGTTCGATACACAGCACAAGAGATGAAACTATTTGAGTCATTGATTTGTGTTCTACATAAATCTCTGAATCACATCACAATAGGGTTTGCTGGGTAACATGCGTGTTAAATCTCACTACTTATCATTATCTTTTTCAATTTCAATTACACAGAGAATCTTATATCTGTTGATTGTTGCCCTTTTATATCTGTTGTGGAAGTGAACTTGCAAAAAGGCTTTAATATTTTGATGCCTCTATAATCTTGATGCCCTTTATATCTAGTGTCTTATTGTGTTTGTGTTATACTCCATGATGCTGCTGCTGGATGATGTAGAAAAGTGATGGGAAGAGGGAAGAGAAGTGGAAAGCATGGAAGATAGGGAGGGGAGGGAGATGAAGAAGAAGAGGATAGAGAGAGAGGGAGAGATTCAACTCATTAGGTTCATCATCATTATCATAGGATTCAGATTCTGACCCGGCCCCCTTAGTTATATATTATGCAGATTACCTTAGATTAGAATCCCCTAAACTTAGAATCTCAACCAACTAACTGACTCTTAACTAACTAACTAACCCTCACTCTTGTATGATCAAGTTTACATAACACTGGATCTCAGCATTCTCTTTAACTGCTGAACTATTTGAGTTGTTGCTTTGTGTTGTCCTTAAACTGGTGAGTGACATCACCATTGGCTTGTTGTGTAACATGAAGGCCTTCCTACTTATGAATTAAAGTATTGAAAATTGTTTATATGGATGTGATGTGATTTATCATTATATGTTTTTCAATGACACAGAGGCTTCTGCCTGTTGATTGATGCCATTTTATATCTGTTGCTTTGTGTTGTCCTTAAACTGGTGAGTGACATCACCATTGGCTTTTTGTGTAACATGAAGGCCTTCCTACTTATGAATTAAAGTATTGAAAATTGTTTATATGGATGTGATGTGATTTATCATTATATGTTTTTCAATGACACAGGCTTCTGCCTGTTGATTGATGCCATTTTATATCTGTTGCGGAAAAGAATTTTTTAAAAAAAATGCTTAAACATTTTGCTTGCCCCTATAATCTTGATGCCCTTTATATCTATGGTCTATAATAACAATATGGAAATTCAGTATCAGATGTTTTAAACTTTTGGTTTAATGTCTGTGTTAGCATATAAAAATGTTTTTTTTTTTTGAACGGAAATGTGTGAATTTCCCTTCAAAAGGGAACAAGAACAATAGTGCAATCAGAAGACAAATACAAATAATCAAACAACCTCCTTGATAAAAAGACTGTTTGAAGTTGAAGGTGGTTCATGGTCAAAGTTTGAAATCCCAAAATCTAGACCCAGGATGAATATAATACTTGAAGATGGCTTCTGAATTTTTCTTTTTATCTCTTCAGGAAGAGTTTCACTAATCACAACTATATTTGGATACAAGAAGCTTCACCCATAAAAGCTTGATTTCATAAAACTTTATATTTTTCTATTGATTTATGATCTTTCAATTCATAAGAAATAATTGATCTTGGTTAGGAAGTTATAATATATCAATTCTATAAAATTCTAAATTCCAATAATAAGCGGGAAGTTAAAAAAACTATGTTAGCGAGGAGATCTTGGGTTTATTTTTTCGGTTGATTTATGATAAATTTGCAATATCCATTTTTCAACGAACACCAACAAATGGTTTTTTTTTTTTTACTATTTTCAAATTTTTAATTTAGGAAAATGATAGGAAGTTATAATTTATGATAAAATGTTCTAATGTTATCCTTTGATTTCAGATAACATTAAACTTTAACATTTAAAGTTATGATTAAAGCCTTCAAATTTCTGAATCCACATTGTTGGCGAGAAAATTCCAAATCTAAATGTTTATTAATTTCATTGAACTATATTTTATCTAATTTTTATTTTAACATCAGTCTCATCATCATTCATAAAAATTAATAAAAATTATAAAATTTATTGATTATATCTACAAATCAAATAAATTCACCCAAAGTATCTTGAGAATACTTTTAGTCAAATATAAGGAAAAATATTTTTACTGCATTCATATTATATCTATATATATATAGAAAAGGTTGCAGCTTCCTTACACATTTAGTTAACAAAAAAGAAGAAGAAGAATTAAAAATATTTGTAATAAATAATTAATATAATACCTTATAATTATCAAAATTCTTCCCCCAAATAGCATGGAGTAAGATATTAACCTAAATATTATAAATCCATCCGCTCTTCAAAAGATAATTGATATGTGGAATGAATTTTAGAAAATACAAAGATTTAATATTCTTAATTTTGATAACTCCAAATAGAATGGAGTAAGATATTAATCTAAATATTATACATCCATCTGCTCATCAAAGGATAACTGATGTATAACATCCCAAATTTTATTCACTAAGAATATATTGTAATTATTATATATATTTAATGAAATGGTGAATATTTAAGGCCAATGAAATTAAATATTGAAAATTGAAAGTGGAATAGTGGTTTCAGTGAAATCGCTTGTGAGGTAATGAGTTTTTCATGTAATTTTGGAAGACCAAATAAGGAGCAAAAATTATGAAATTTTACAGAATGGAAGTAGATATCCTAAGTTTTAATTTGATAGGTCATATGACTCAATTGAAGTTATGTACAAAAATATATGAATTTTTGAAGTTAATCCAGAAAATCTGGAAAGTTTCTAGAGCAGCAGTCAAATATTGAAAATTTGGGAATAATATGGTCATATCCAGTAAAATTCCATATTTTTCCTTGAAACTAGACTCAATAAGGGTTTCATAGGATTTGGAATCGCTTTAAAACGATGTTTACAAAATTAGTTATGATTTTTCAAAGTTAAGGCAGAAAATCTGCCAGAATTGGCATTATTCCGAAAATTTAAGAAATAAAGTAATCTTCCTTTTTCTCTTAATTATTTTAGAAATTAAGGGATGAAGAAGGAGAAGACAAGTGTCAAAATCCAATGAGACCAAGTGTGAACACCATATGAAAGATGATGGAGATAATTGTTGTGTCATAAGTCCTTACTTATGTCATCAGGTGTGATAGCCAACTCTTGTACCAATTGACTTGAGTAAATGGAAGAAACAATTGTTTGGTTGGAGCAAGGGGGAGCACGTTTTTTTGAAGGCTAACCAAGGGAAAAAGCTAGTTCAATGCTAATGGGAAACCAAAGGAAGTAAGTATGACATAAACTTGAAAAAAGAAGGATTGTGACAAGTGTCACATTATGGTTCCTTGATTAAATCAATGGTGTAGAATTAAGGGAGGAAGTTTATGAAGCATTTCTCTTCCCTTCCCTTCATACATTTTGATCACACTAAAGGAAAAAAGAGAGACAGAGAGCTTGGAGAATTCTTCAGAGCTAGAGAGAAAGAGGAGGAAGAAGATCAAGGTAAGAGTTGTCTCTTAAGCCTTTTCTTATGAATATGCATGAAAAATCCTTCTCTAAACTCCTTTTCTTCATGCATCCATGATCTTGAAGACACCATTCTTAGCTCAAGAAGTGAGAGAGGAGATGCCTAGAGAAAGAGGATTCAAGATCTCAAGAGGTAACCTCACAAACCTTAGATCTAAACTAGTATGGTGTTGTTGTTGAGGTTTGTGTTTGGTTTTGATGATTTTTGTCAAATTTGTAAATTTGGAAAGCTATAACTTTAAAGGGTTATGCTGCCCAAATTTCTTTGAATCATGATTAAGAAGTGTTTATTTGAGTTAATAAAGGATTAGAAGTGGAAAAGTACAAGTTTTAGAAGCGAAAACACAAAACTCCATTTTTCCAATTTTTGACCAATATTTTGGCTAGCACAGATCTGAGGGAAGGAGTTGGATTTTCATGAAATAAATGGTTCCATTGGACTCAGTGGGCAAAAATAGGTGGGGTTACAATTGGGCACTTTTTCAGTAGAGGCCGAAAAAGCATAATTACGAAAACGCCACTGAAATCATTAAACAGGGGCTATCAAGGGTATTTTCGTAATTTGACACTGAATTTGGTGATTTCGAGACCGGAAATGTATTCCTTGGATGAAAATATGTCAGAATAACCGTAGTCAAAATTTTGGAAAAACGTGCCATCGGGCCGGGTATGACGAGGCCGAGCCGGGTTCCCGTGGGCATTTTGGTAAAATTTCACCATAGACTAATATAACCACCAGAAACACTATGAAACTGTCTAAACTGTACATTTTACGTTCTAGGACTGAGTAGAGAGCTCGAGGGATTGACACGCAAATCGAGGCATGTTATTTGAAGATCAAGGAAGGGCGATTAAAGTAGGGAACTTACCTCTCCTGCATATATTTGATATTTGTGCTGGTGTATTGATGCATGTTATTGCTTTGCCTGATGATGTGAAACATATATGAATAATTGAAGCTCTGTTTCTATTTATTCTATGGCCATACGTATGTTGATTGAAACATTGAGCACGCAGATATGTCATTGTGTGAGCATGAGTTATGTAATGCAAGCTTGTCATGCATTAAGCACTTATCTTGCATGTATATTGGTATTACTTTCCTACTGAGATTCCCCAGAATCTCACCCCTCCCCTACCAACAATTTAGACAGGAAAAGACAGAACGTATACTGAGAACAATAAAGAGAACCGTACAAAGGGGATTGCGGTGGTGGAGCAAAGATGAGAAGATGTCTCCATTCACTGAGACGTGTTTAGACACCCATATAGCGCTGTGAGGTTACGTTAATTGTAATTATCAAGTACGAATCCGTATAGGAAATTTCTGTAATCGCGCACATAATATCAGTATATCTATGTTATTACTGTATTGCTTGTTGAACTACGTATCGTTTCCGCAAATACTCTGAAATATGTGAAAATAAAATGAGGATGTGACATGATGTGTGAAACCGTTTTTAGAAAATATAAAGATTTAATATTTTAAATTTTTCGGTAAAAAAATATTTTTAATTATGATAACTCCTAACAAAATAGATGCACGGTTAGATTTACAATTGATTTAAGAATAATATATAAAAATAATTAAGTTGTTATGATACTCCTAAAAATTATTAAATGTTAAATGCTAAGTAAAACTAACAGGAAAAAAAGAGGGAATTCCAAATTAAAAATACATAAACATTTTGTAACTATACAATCTTAAATAAAGTCTTTTATGAAATATAAAGATTTTATATTTCTAAACTAGATTACTCCTAAAAAAAGTAGGTGCATCATCATATTTCGACCTATTTAAGAAAACATAAAATTTGAAACCATCAAATCTCAAATAAAGTCTTTTAGGAACACGGTGTATTTGACCTTGTTGATAAGGGTGATAAGTGGTTCCATAAGCACTTTACATCCTGATTGACATTGAAAATAGAAATCAAACATGTGTTTACTTCAATCAAATGTTTCCGGTCCCTATATCACACAATGAACCAAATGAGCATGATATCAATAAGAGAAGTTGATATGGTAACAACACAGTTTAGCGTGTGATCATAAAAACAATAAGGTAAACACAAATATTTCTGAAATTGACTTTTGCATCACAGAGGATAATTTCCATTAAGGCATCATCACTAGCAACCTCATGTCTGTGATACCAAATGCAACAAAAGCAAGGTTTTATAGGGAATTTTGAGTTGGTTACTAATTCCACGATAAAGGACATGAGAGGCTAATAGTGTTAGGGGCGGAGAACAAGAGAGTTGAAGAATAGGGTAAGAAAAATCCATTAAAATAGTATTGGGATCGAGAGGGGTGTGACTTGATAATATTTCAAAGTATTTTAAAACTACCTTTTCATCATCTCTTTATTTTTAATATATTTATTTTAAAAATATTTTATTTTATATTTTAATATTTAAAAATATTTTTTAATTTGTAACAATCAGTCAGATATCTTTCTTTATTTTTTTAGCATATTTTATTTTTTATCTTTATTTTAATTGTTACGATATTCATGACAAAAACAGGGAGTGACTCTCTATGTAAAATATTTTATTTTATAATTTTATATTTCAAAATATTTTGTAATATGTAACTATTTCTGGTGTATCTCCATTTTTTTAGCACAATTTATTTTATATCTTTATTTTAGTTGTTACTATATTTATGGTATAGGGAGGGTATGTCAAATGATAGAAGAAGGGACTCTCAATGTCACTCATTTCATATAATCAATAGATCAATTGATGTATATATTTGAGTGCCATAAATTATAGTAATATGATGTTAGGAATTTTTGTTGTTGAAATAGTTGATTTAAGTTATACTGCTTTAAAGAATATCTTGCTATTCATTATATTTTAATTATATAGTTATATCTAATATTAATAATTATTTATCAACCGAAGTAATGTCCTCTTACAAGTTGCAATCTTTATTGTGGTGGCCAGATAGTTCAAAAACTTCCACTGAACCAGGAAAAGCTCTCGATACAATACCAAAGCGTAAATCGAAGCATTTAAAGTAAGTAAACAAACTAAAATAAAGAAAATTAACTGACATCAAAATCTATGATGGTTTGAAATTATTAAAATACGGGAAATAATGTTTTAAACAGAAAGAAACTGGAGGAACTTAAATTTGGGGTTGAGCAATGGGCTATATGAACCACCCGTCACCTGCCCATTTATTTTTCAACTGGCATGGGCTAGCCAATGCCCATCAAAAGCCCGTTTATGCCTATGACCAATGAGCTAGGCTGAACTCGTTTGGGCTGGAATGGGCATAGGCTGCCCATTAATATATCTTTTCTAAAAAAATACATTTCTACCTTATTGTTTTGTTGTTACTAATTTCTCAATATAAATTATTAAAAATACTAATAATTATTAAAGTATCATAATCCTCATTATTCCTCATGAGATAATTTATTTAATAATTTAATTAATCATTGATAGGTGATAAAATCTTTAGAGTAAGAACAATTTGTAATATTACATATAAAATAATAGCTTATATATAAAAGCTCTATATCATGATTATGATTATGATTTATGAAACATGATCATAATATATAATCATTGATTCATGAGATATGTATATAATTATATCATTTAACTCGTTTGAAAACTTGTCGTTTAGAATTGCATTATCTCTTATACTTAAATAAATATTATATATAATATTATATTATATATTTTGACAAAAAATTATATATTTATACTTAAATAAATATTGTATACACACATGAATGGGCGGGTATAGGCAACCCAAGGGTATGTCCATAGCCCGTACCATTTAATGCACACGCTCGTTATTTAAGTCCACCTGTTAGCCTTTATTGGGCAGGCCAGAATAAACAATTTTTCATTGCGCATGGGTAGGTTCATTGGGTTGGAGCCGACATCTCAGCCCTAGAACCCAAATTCTTGAAATATATTGAATAAATTGTTTTCAGTACTTCTGAATAATAAATCATATTTTTAATAGGTGAAACAATTTTAAAATCAAGCACCGTATATAGTGCAAATTAATTTGGTTACCTAAGTTTAAATATTAATTTAAGTTTTGAATTGGTTCTGATTTTTATTTAATTTAAATTTGAGATACTTTTTATAACAAACTTTTCATTTTAGTTTTGTTTTGTAAATTTTATTTGACATATGAAAATTGAATCAAAAGAATCGTAATAAATTATTCTTACAAAATTATTGTTAGAGAAAATCCATTATTTAGGGTTTAATGGTATTAGATCATTTAGAGGATTTTAGCAGCCTATAAATAAGAGTCGGCTTTCTCTGAACATCACCCCCCAACTTTCTCTTCTTGCGTTATAATAGCATTGAGCGATATTACTGCTACATCAAGTAAGCTTTCCAATACTGATTTAATTTACTATTTTGTTCAATTAAAATATTTGATTTTTGATATTGTATTACATTTATATTAAGAAATAAATAAATATACTTGAAGAGTTAGAAATTAAATAGTCGGAAGATCTCAATGCATACGGTACTTTTTATTTGTGTCTTGTTTAAGCTTTCCAGTTTTTTGGTAGGAAGATCTCAACATATAGATTTTCTTTCTCTTCCTATTTCTTTCTTTGCGCATGTATCTTAAAAGCAAGTCTCTGCAATGAGATGTGAGATTTAGAATAGAGGGTTTAAGTGAGGCTAAACATAATTAAAGGTTATTTATGAGTATGATTGTTCGCCGTTTAGCTTACCGCAAGCGCATGGGTAACAAGTAATAGTATAGTGAGAAAAAGAGAGTCGATCTACAAGGATTATGACGAAAGTGAGTAATTGTAACCATGCTTAACTAGGTTGAATAAAATCATCTGAAATTGATTAGGTCAATTAAGGAATTTTTGCTCAAAGCATTAAGGTGAAACAATGGTACTTGGAAAATTGATTCTACTTCAAAATGTAGACTTAGGATTACTTTTTCCCTATTGTATTTCATGAAACTATGGAATTGATTCACTTATGCCACTTGTGTGAGTTCATATGCTAGTTAAAGATTCTAAGATCATCAATCAAGATCTCTCAACTCAAGATTGATTTTTAATTTTTATTAACAATATTAAATCTTTTGTCTATAATTAATGAAAACCATCTTTCCCAAAGCAATTTTTCATTAGACTATGCTAGGTTATTAGATATATCTCTATTATCTAATAACAAACCATTCATTTAATCCATAAATTTTAAGTCTAACATGATTTTTCTCAAGTTCTACAACCAAAAGAGCTCTCTCAAGTATCATTCAATTGAATTAAACTAATCATGTGATGATCAAGCACAGGATAGTCATTAAGTATAAAGAAAAATCAGCATATATTCTCAACAACTAGTAAAAACAAGAAAATATAGTAGTTTCAATCCATACAATGAGTAGAAGTAAACCTAAATAAGAGTTTTTGCTAATCATAATTAATACAAACCAAAAACTGAACTTAAAAGTCATATCCATACGAGTAAAATGGGAGGAAGGGAGGGAAAAACCAAAAAAAGTAAAGAAGCCCTTGAATTTCTCCAAAAATCTCCTTCAAAAATTACCAAAATCTTCAAGAGCTCTCTCCCAAGTAGTCTCCTCTTATCCTAAGTCTCTCCTAAGTGTAGAATGGCTTAGTTTCAGCACCTCTCTTAGATTAAAATACCCCTAAAATCGTCACATTTTCAAAACGCACAATGTCAGTATCGCAACTTCGCTATAATGAACCCACAGCGAACGCTGTCAGAAAGAAGTATTTTTAAGGTGTTTTTCCTTTTGTTTTGTTGTGGTGTAGCAATAGTGAACGCGGTCAGAAAGGCCTATTTTGGGGTATTTTTGCTTTTGCACTGCTGTGGCGAAGCAAAAGCTATTGGAAGTACCTTCAAATTACTTCTTTAATCTTCCTTTTTTACTTTTGTTTTTCTTTTCTCCACTTCCAATGATCGCTTCTACATCTTGTCTTCATCTTCCTACAAAGAGAAGGAGTTTATGAGCTTTCTAATTTCTTCATATTAATCAAAACTTCTATTCATTTAGCTCAAATTTGAAAATTTCCTAAGCATTTTCATCACATCACATTTTTTTATATGTATAAACCTTACGCACAATTTGAACTCAAAACTAACAAATATATAAGAAAAATGTGATGAAATACAAGAATTTCTAAAGAATAACAATGATGAAATTTTTGAAGATTGTCTTGTTCATGTTTTGTATTCCCATGCAATTTATTATTTTGTACAAAAAATTATACCATTTTCCGGGAGCATACTTAACTTTTGTATTTGAAAATTCTTTCAGCGGGTATCTCTCATTCAAAATTGAGATTGTAGTCATGGCATCTCCTCATATTCTGAATTTTGAAGACCTTCATGAAGATAGTTTTAATGAGATTCATTGTTTAAGCACATGTGAATTCTCCTCATCCAGAAAATTTGGATATATTAATCTTTGAAGTGTTTCAATCTCCTTACATTATACCTTGCGCCACAGTACTCCAAGATGTTCCAGAATTTCTTCGTACAACTGTATCAAACTATCTTTCCGAAAGAGACACACATACTTTGGCATCAGAAATCATATCTTACTATCAACAGACTACAGCTGAAACTACTGGTCCTCGCCTAATACCATTGGAAGTGCATTTTTATACTGATTACGATTTAGGTCAGTACGCACCATTACTTTATGTCCTTCAACATTACGAAGGTCATCACAACATGATAGATTTGGAGTTGACCGAAATGCATGAAGCCATAAATCAATCAATGCAACAAATTTCTCTGGTTCCAGCATCAAAAGAAGCTATTGCGTCACTCAAGAAAACAAAAACGCCAAACGAAGAAATAAATGCAGACATATGCAGTATTTGCTTAGATGATTTTGATGATGATGCTGAAGTTTCAGCAATGCCTTGTGACCATGTTTACCACAATACTTGTCTTGTAAAATGGCTGCAAACAAGTCATATGTGTCCATTATGTCGCTATCAAATGTCTACTGAATAGTATCACAGCTTGTTATATATTTTTTCTCAACTTATTATATACATTTGTTAACATTCATTGTCCGCTGATGTAGGAGAAATATTCTCACTATTTTTCATTAATTGAAGTGTCTTAACAGTAGAAATTTTGCCATGAAGAACACACGCTTTCCGTTTCTTCTATAAGCTTTAAGTAAACCATAATCTTCCATTAAGTACAGATACACCCACTTACTTCATATTAATTATCTTATAGCAAATCTTAACATTCAAGCTTATTAAACTCATTTTCATTATAAAGCATTTAACAATTCTATCTAGCAACTCAAGAAACACAACCAAAATCTACAAAGTATGATAATTTATAGAACTAAGACGATTCCTAACTTCAACCTTCCACATGCAAAATGCCACATTGATTAAAATTAATAAATCACCATAACTTTACATATACTTTTCATTCCTCAATTCCAGAAAGTTTATTTCTCAAACTGTTTATCAGATGCTTCATATGCATCCCGAAGATTAACACAAACCAAACTTAACCTTATAATTACAAGTCAAATCTCTTTTCCCCTTCTAATTCCATGTCTAATTGAAACAGAGTATAAGAGAAAGATCTTGCTTTCAACTCTCCTGTATGGAATACAACATTGAATTTATTTAACGATATATGCCATAGCCAATTAGCACTTTCAACAAGATTACAAACCGGCCTCAAATAAGAAGATATTATTCCTCATATTATACATGCTTTAAAACTCCATTTAATAACTCAAACTTTGCCTCCTTTATATATATATATATATATATCAATGATATCCATACTTTTTTCCCAACATAGAATTGAACAATCTTCCCCATCTAATTTCTTTTTCTACACAATTTCACAAACACATAAGAAGCAATCAAGTTATAAAACATTCACCACTATCTTGAAACCCATTTATTACTCTTCCTTCCTTCAAACATTTTATCAAAAACCTTATGTGCATTCTGAATCCAAAACTTAAAATAATCCTAATTAAGGTTCTTACTTCAGTAACCAACAACATTAAAACATCAACATGATATTATAAAGTTTACTAATCTCATTTTCTGTCAAAGCATAATATAAAAACATGGCAGAGAAGAATCATAATCCTTTTCTTTCCACTCTTTAAGGACAGAAAAAATGTAAATTAGAAATACATACCCCATATAAATTCCTTGGCCTTCAAATTCAATTAATCACCAACTCCAACTTCTCCCTTGCTCCTTACACACGTGCTGCTTCAAAGAAGAAGGGAACAAAAAAGTTTACGCCCGCCTACTGTACAATCATGCCACCCACAACCCACAAAACCAAAAAGAGGAGGAGGAAGATGATGAACCCAAAACCACCAAACAATCGTTTTCCAAAATCTCAACAACCCATTCCCACATAATCGCGCACCAATACAAGAAGAACTCACAGCCTCAACTTCACGTATGACAGAGAAAATAAAAGAGTAAGAAGGCACCTGATGAAAGGAAGAGCGAACAAACAAGGGAAAGTGACAGCCACCGCAGCAACAATGGACAGAGATTCGTATACCCATACCAACGATGATTCTCTGAATTTCCGTAGGTTCCTGATGCTTCTCTGGTTCTTCTCATTCAACTCGTTGGGGAAGAGAGAAAAATATCTAATGAAAAACATTTTGTTTTTTTATTTTTTTTCCTCTTGCTAAAATGACCTGAAAGCCCATGCTAATATAAAGGAAAGGCGGGGGTGCTCTAGTAATATAATAAAGGGAGAATTACATGCAGGTCCTAAGGAAGAGGAGAGATAAAGAAATGGTCTCTATAGATTGTAAAATGAAAAAATGGTCCCATGAAGTTGTCAATACAGGCTCATGAAGTTGTTAACGAGTTGTCAATACAGGCTCATGGAGTTGTTAATGAAATCATTTTTTCATTTTGCAATCTATAGGAACAATTTCTTCATTTTTTTTCTTCTATGGGATCTAAGTATAATTCTCCCAATAAAGAGAGAATTACATGCAGATCCCAATAAATAAGGCAGAATGAAAATAAAATCTCCTTTACTCTTAGTTACAATTAACATTTAATACAATAAGAACACTTCCCATTGAACTCCTATTTTCGGAATATTCTTCATCATGGTGGTGGTGGTGGTGATGGTTAAATATTTAATGTACATTCAAATACATGAATGATACGGACGACTATATTCACTTATATTAATTATATCATTCATTATAACTTAACTATGAAATTTAGTGGTGACTCTTAACCATATAAATAGAGGTCATTGTAATCATAAAAAAACAAGTGAATGAGGATTACTCTCCCTTCCCTCCCATTCCTAGATCTCTCTGTTTTTTAGATAACTTTGTTTGAATTTCTAGGATTAAGGGATATTTTTGTTCCGAAAGTTTTCACCGAGGGCCAATTTTATTTTAAAAGTTTTATGACGGCAATTTTGGCCCCGAAAGCCTAAGAAAAGGAACAATTTTACTCTGACTATTATCTTAATTAATTTTAACTATTAGTTGATCAAATGTATTAAACTAACAATTCATATATCATTCACGTCATCTTTATTAAGATATAAAATTTTTCCGAAAGTTTTAAATCTAACCTTGAAAAATGTTGAGGTAAACAACACATAGACTTTTGCTAGAATTTTTTTCTTTAACAAAAGTGATGGGGATGATTTATGGACTATCAGCTTAACATATTTGACGAACTAACAGTCAAAACTAATCGGATAATATTACTCTGTTTCTTAAATTTTCCAGAGTGAAATTACTATGCGGTGACTGAAGACTGCCGGAACAAAATTGTGCCTTGTCAATAATTTTTATCTCACCCGATCCACTCCACTTCTATCCTTCCCTAATGGGTGCGAACCCTCCAAAAGGCAGATGGCAAGGGGAAGCGAAAAACCCTTTCTTCACTTCGACATCATAATCAACATTCTCAAATGGCTTCCAGTGAAATCCATTCTTCGATTTCGAAGTGTGTGTAAAGATTGGAATAATCTCTTCAAAACCCATCCTTTCATCTCTGAACATGACCGCCACGCTGCTCATGAAAGCCCTATTCTTCTTCTTCATGCATACGATTACAGCTATAAGCATCCTTCCTTGCGCTTGTTTGGTCAAAAGATGGAAACCGTTGAAGTTCTGAGCGTACCCTCGAACGATTGCTTTAATCATAGTTGGAGCATCATTGGTTCCTGCAATGGCTTGCTTTGTGTCTTCAGCAGGACTTTTCGTTTGCCTTGTCTGTGGAACCCAATGACTAGAGAGGTCAGAGAAATGCCCCAAACAAGGAATTATGATCCGGGCCCTTCCATTTTTGGATTTGGGTTCAGTAGCATAGTTAATGATTACAAGATAGTGAGATTTTCTTATTGCCAAAAGAAGGTAGAAGGTCTAAATTATGGTGACCGCATAGTGCATGTGTATTCATTAAGCAAAGATTCATGGAAGGAACTGGAGCTTGGAGCTGTACAGAAAACACCAATTATATATGTAACTGACAGTATTGATGGAACTATGGCTTGGTTAGGATATAAGAACAATTTTCCTGTGCTAGTTTCTTTCGACATAGCGACAGAAGTGTTTACATCAACACCCGTACCATCTGTGGTTTGTGTTTTTCCACATGCTCTTGGCGTGTACCAGAACAAATTTGTTAAATCTGGGCATCACAGAGAATCTCATTCCATAAATATATGTGTGATGGAGCAGGTTGCTAGTGAATCTGGCAAGCATTTTAGTTGTTCTGAAAAATATAGCGTCAACATACTTTCACATGCTTTCAATATCTCTAAAATTTGGGGGGATGAAGTTGTATGCTGTGAAGAAGAAAGAAAGGCTGGGGTGGAAGTTAAATCAAAGTACCATCTTAAGCTGTTCAATCTCAATACTAAAGAATGGAAGGAGTTTCCCAACATTTCATCTGCCCATGACTGCTGTGCTGGTTTCAGTTATGGAGGCAGCCTTGTGTCTCTTTTCAACCCCCAGGTTCAATGGCTTTGCTCTGAAATATGATCATTCAGATTTCTTTTGTCTCTAATACCCAAATCCTTGATCTGTGATCTGGAATGGAGAGATTCAGTACTAGTTGTTAACTATATATAGTATAGGTGCTGCTATACTGTCTTTTTTGGGCTTTTTTGGCCACTTAATATACTAAGAGGGAAGGAAAGGCTAACATGACAGATTAAACAGAGAAGCATTACAATTTTTCATTTTCAATTACAGAGAGCCTTATGCCTGTTGATTGATGCTGATTTACATGTGTTGGAAGTGAATTTGCAAAAAAAGCTTAAACATTTTGGCTGCTCCTATAATCTTGATGCCCACTATATCTGTTGTCTATAATATAGAAATTCATCAGTATCTGATATTTCAAACATTGGGTTTATTGTCTGTATGCGCATATAATACTGTTTTATTCTTTTAAATGGAAATGTGTGAATTTTCGTTCATATGGGTACAAGAACAATAGTACAATCAGAAGACAAATATAAGAACCAAACAACCTTAAAAGATTGCTTGAAGTTGAAGACGGTTCATGGTCAAAGTTTGAAGCCCCAAAGTCTAGACCCAGGATCAATATAATACTCCAAGATGGCTTCTGAATTTTTCTTTTTATTATTTCAGGAAGAGTTTCACTCACCACAACTGTATTTGAATAGAAGAAGCTTCACCCATAAATAAGATGTTTTATTCCCAGTCCTCCATTTTTCTGATCATTCTGAACAATTGTGAGAAATATTGTCAGAAACTGCAAAAAGGACACATAATTTCAATTTTAATATTTTATAAAAAATAAAAATTAAATTATTTTAATGCAAATTGTTATTCATGAAGTATTTTGAAATTTATATGTTACGTCTTAAAAATTTAAAATTTGATAAAAATGTATATTTTTTGAGTGCTATAAATTATAGTAGAGTATGATGTAAGGAAATTTCTTTTATAATAGTTGGTTTAAATTGTACTGCTTTAAAGAATATCTTGCTATTCAATATTTTAACTATATAGATTTTTTTTTGCCAAGAATTAATTATATAGTTATATATAAGTATTAATGATTATTTATCAACCAAAGTAAAGTACTCTTACAAGTTGCAA
This sequence comes from Inga leiocalycina, assembly GCA_963242795.1. Lineage (NCBI taxonomy): Eukaryota > Viridiplantae > Streptophyta > Magnoliopsida > Fabales > Fabaceae > Inga > Inga leiocalycina. Next base: position 16,593,863 of record OY725321.1, read on the forward strand.
TATTTTTTTGGCAGCCAGCTAAATTAAAAACTTTCATTAAACCAGAAAATTTTCTCAATACAATACCAAAGCGTAGAATCCAAACAATTAATTGTATGTTTAGATTAGCGGCAAAATTTACATTTCTAATGTAACTTATAATGTGCGAGGTAAGTATATAAGAGGAGTTTTGCCTCAACTAGTGTGAACATGCTTTTTAAGCGTCAACTCAAACATACCTAAAGTAAGTAGACAAACTATAATAAAGAAAACTAACCAATATAAAAAACTATGATTTGAAATTTTTAAAACATAAGGACTAATGTTTGATGGGGAAAAAAATTTGAGGGGCTAAAATGTATATTTTAAAATTATAGGGATAAGTCAAATATTATTGAATCCACTGCTAGATCTTTCAGGATTTATTTTTATTACTGATAGCAAAAACAGTTTTACTTTTACAGTATATATTAATATAGTTTAATGTTTCTATTGGCGAAATAATTTTTGGTATTGGTACCCGTCAATCTCAAAAGCTAATCTAAATTATAAATATAAGGGGGTTACTAATAACTTCAAAATTTTTCATATTAATTTACCTTTTTTATTCATTCTCTTTGGGATTTGAATTTAATTAAAATTGGTTTCATAATCTTAAATTGTTCAATCCTGTCCCTTTGATGAAATATATTAATCTAATATTGCAGAGAAAATTTTCAGTGGAAAAATCATTACTTGGTATTGGGCTCAAGGATCGTATATGTAGGGGAAAATTTTAGAAAAATATATTTAAAAATGGGAAAAGATAAATGGGTGTTGTGAATTTATAAAATCTAAATTCAGAATTGAAGTAGTAATGTGTGATTTTTTTTTTTTTTTATAATAAGAATATGTGATTTCTAATTCTAACCAAATGACTAAATCGCCCTTAATTCAGTTGTGAAACATAAAAATGAAGTCGTTAATATAGATACAAATGTTATTATTGACCCTTGAAATTTGTTCCTTCAAAATTATCTTTGATTTTTGGGATATGAAGTTGTAAAACATGAAAAAAAAAGTTGTTAATGTAAAATATAATATTACTAATATATATACAGATGTTGTTATTTATTTATTTATTTTTGAATTGAAGTGACAAGAGAGAAAACTCTTGAGACCATTACGGGCCATTACATTAGATCTAAGTACAGAAAAATACTAGCTAGACCCAAAATCTTAGCTGAGGTCAGCTAACATTTGGATCGAATAAAAATCAGGAGGTTGTTCCAAAAGAGACAAATCATTTGCCGAATGGAGGGCCTTCCGCGCCAAGATATCAGCATACAGATGTTGTTATTGACTTCTGAAACTTGTGCCCTCAAAATTATCCTTGATTTTTGGGATATGAAGTTATAAAACATGAAAGTAAAGTTTTCATTGTAAAATTTGATATTGTTAATATTGATACAGATGTTATTATTGACCTCTAAAACTTATGAACTGAAGTAGATGCATTTTGGTCATTTGGTCAAAACTGAAAATCCCAGATTCTTACTTCAATTCTGACTTCAAATTTGATAAATTCGCAGCATCAATTTGTATTTTTTCATTTTTAATTATATATTTTTTATTTTCCCTATGCGTAAGTTAAAGCATATATTTTGAAAAAAAAGAAGTAAAGGATACATCCTCCACCGTTTAAAAGACTTATTCCCATTTCTCTCATAATCTAATTATCAACTCTTTTCCCCCATTTAAAGAATTTTAAATAATTAAGTATGGTTATATTAAATAAATTTTTTATAAAAAATATTAAAATTAATCAACAAATTAAAATTATTTTAAAAAGTACACCATCATGCAAAACATATTTTCATAATTTGATTAAATTAAGTAAGTTAGTTAATATGATTTTTTCAAAATACTTTGGTTATATTTCTTACTTCCCTTCATCTTTCCCTTACTTGACTATAGTTGATGGATTATGTGGCAAACAAAAAAAAAAGACTATTGTTGATGAATTATGGATAAATTAGAAAAATATTAATAAATATGACAATATATCTTACACTAAGAATTAAGATCAATTCCCCAATTAAACCGTACATTAAAGACGGAAGGGAGTGAAACTTATTTATATAGTCAACATTTAAGTTGCTGATTTAGCTAAAAATACATTCTATAAGTTTAAGAGGGTGAAATCAAAACCTCATACAAATTTTGTACTTTTGCCTAAAAGTTAAAATTACGTTATTCAGAAACGGCCAACTTCAAGAACAACTTTTAAAACACCCTTTCTTCAAAAAAAAGAAAAAAAGAAAAAAAAATTACAGTAAGGTCCCAGTAAAAAAAAATGATCCACTGAAATCTCAAAATGAAAAAATGGTCCTATTGACAACTCCAGGTGTGGGTAACTGACAATACCAGGGGTGCCACTGACAAGTTCTTAGGGCCATTTTTTTATTTTGAGATTTTAAGGGACCATTTTTTTTATTTTTTCTCTTAATTAGGACTTGAACGTAATTTTCTCTAAAAAAACTATGCTATTCAGAACTAGAGCGTGTTTGGTAGTGCGATTGGGGGGCTCTATCGCACGATTGGGCCCCAAAAAGCCCGATTGAAGAAGCTATCTGATTTTTGAATGTTTGGAGGGGTGATTAAAGAAAAAAGCTTTTGCTTTGTTAAACAACTTTTACCTTAAGCCACAAATCAGAGCTTCTTGTGATTGGCTTTTGAAAATGGTTTTGAGCGACATGCATTCCATCGGAGGAGGTAGGCTTTTGGGTGCCGAGGGTGCCGGTGAAGACAAGAGGTTCAGACCTCACAGAAACGACAACCATAACCACCGGTTGTTGAAGTGCTTGAGGTGTGACTCCCTCAACACCAAGTTTTGTTGCTACAACAACTACAACCTCTCTCAACCGTGCCATTTCTGCAGGAGTTGCCAGAGATAATGGACGAAGGGTGGTGTCATTCATAGCGTTCCCGTCAGTGGCGGTTGTTGGAAGACTAAGCAGTCCAAGCCCAAGAACTCTCCCTCCACCACTGCGACAACACCACCACCACCACCAGCCTCGGTGTCATCAGAACAGAAGCGCAGGCATAAGGCGTCCAACTCTCATTCCAACAGCGATTGTCATCATCAGGAGTTAAAGTGGTCGGAGATGATGACGATGGGATTGCTAATGGAGGAGACGATGGCAGGGGATTGGAGAGGGAGCACGGATGATCAAGGTTTGTTTGATGTCGATAACACAATAGATGAGGGTGTGTGGAGTCGCAATCAGTGGAATGAAGACGAGTTTTTTTCATCTACCTTGATAAATGTGGAATAACACACACAAGGAAAGGAAAGCTCGTAATCAATCTTTCAGTTCCATAACTTTTTTTTTCACTTTAAACTGAATTCACGAAACATAATAAAATCTAAGATGGAAAACTAAAGGGGCGGGGAAGAAATCTAAAATCCTATAATTATTGAATGACGAGATGTAAATCTTATTTTATTTTTTGGGTTATTGAATTATTGTAATGTGGGGTGTTGAGTTTGAAAGGAACAAGGGTGTGGGAGATGAGCAGCCTTTCTGCGACAAATTTTGGTAAGCGAGTTTCCTCCCAAATGAATCATATTTGTGACTCAAGTAGAAACCAAATTGTACGGGATATGCGATCCAATTAGTTTTGTAATATTATTTCATCAAATTATGTATTTTTTTATCGCCAAATTTCCCAACTTAACTTTTATAATTTTTAATTTAATTTTTCTCTTAACATTTTCGTAAAAACCACTTATGTTAAAGCCAATCCAAATAAGTTTTGGTTTTGCAAAAGTCACTTATATAACCACCAATTTAAATATAAATCTTATTACACAATCTGACTTTTACCCAAAAGTAAGATTGTTAAAAGTCATATTGAAAAAGTTACTTTTACCATCGTTATTACAAACACACACTTAATTTATTAAGACTCATTGTTATTCCAAACACACACATCGTTATTTCACTCTCTTCAGTGTGTGTTTGGATAAACAAAAAAAAAAAGTGATTTTAGAGGGTAAACCATGATTTTAAAAATTATTACCCAAATATTCTCTAAAAACCCAAAATCCTTTTTTTCTCCTAAACCATGGTTTTGGAGATTAAAACCATGGTTTCCCATAATTTCTTTTTCTTTTTCAAATTGTGGCCTCATCCCTTATCTCATTTATCCATTTGCTTGTTGGTGGCCCCACACCACTCTCTCCCTCATCTTTTTTTTTTTTTAAGAATTTCGAATTTCTGTCTCTCTCCTCTTTTTTTTTAACTCTCAAAATTTTAATACTCTATCCTATCCTTAATTTAAGATCTATTTATCTAATTTAATATATTAAAAAAATTACTTAAATTAATTAATATTACATATAGACAAATTTATTTCATTTTTTGTATTAATTATAAAATTTAATGTTAAATAATGGGTTAAGATACATCCTTTTTAACCAAATGACCAAATCGTCCTTAATTCAGTTGTGAAACATAAAAATGAAGTCGTTAATATAGATACAAATGTTATTATTGACCCTTGAAATTTGTTCCTTCAAAATTATCTTTGATTTTTGGGATATGAAGTTGTAAAACATGAAAAAAAAAAAGTTGTTAATGTAAAATATAATATTGTTAATATATATACAGATGTTGTTATTGACTTCTGAAACTTGTGCCCTCAAAATTATCCTTGATTTTTGGGATATGAAGTTATAAAACATGAAAATAAAGTTGTCATTGTAAAATCTGATGTTGTTAATATAGATACAGATGTTATTATTGACCTCTGAAACTTATGAACTGAAGTAGATGCATTTTGGTCATTTGGTCAAAACTGAAAATCCCAGATTCTTACTTCAATTCTGACTTCAAATTTGATAAATTCACAGCATCAATTTGTCTTTTTCCATTTTTAATTATATTTTTTTTATTTTCCCTATGCGTAAGGTAAAGCATATATTTTGAAAAAAAAGAAGCAAAGGATACATCCTCCACCGTTTAAAAGACTTATTCCCATTTCTCTCATAATCTAATTATCAACTCTTTTCCCCCATTTAAACAATTTTAAATAATTAAGTATGGTTATATTAAATAAATTTTTTATAAAAAATATTAAAATTAATCAACAAATTAAAATTATTTTAAAAAGTACACCATCATGCAAAACATATTTTCATAATTTGATTAAATTAAGTAAGTTAGTTAATATGATTTTTTCAAAATACTTTGGTTATATTTCTTACTTCCCTTCATCTTTCCCTTACTTGATTATAGTTGATGGATTATGTGGCAAACAAAAAAAAAAAGACTATTGTTGATGAATTATGGATAAATTAGAAAAATATTAATAAATATGACAATATATCTTACACTAAGAATTAAGATCAATTCCCCAATTAAACCGTACATTAAAGACGGAAGGGAGTGAAACTTATTTATATAGTCAACATTTAAGTTGCAGATTTAGCTAAAAATACATTCTATAAGTTTAAGAGGGTGAAATCAAAACCTCATACAAATTTTGTACTTTGGCCTAAAAGTTAAAATTACGTTATTTAGAAACGGCCAACTTCAAGAACAACTTTTAAAACACCCTTTCTTCAAAAAAAGAAAAAAAAATTACAGTAAGGTCCCAGTAAAAAAAAATGATCCACTAAAATCTCAAAATGAAAAAATAGTCCCATTGACAACTCCAGGTGTGGGTAACTGACAATACCAGGGGCACCACTGACAAGTTCTTGGGGCCATTTTTTTTATTTTTTCTCTTAATTAGGACTTGACTGTAATTTTCTCTAAAAAAACTATGCTATTCAGAACTAGAGCGTGTTTGGTAGTGCGATTTGGGGGCTCAATCGCACGATTGGGCCCCAAAAAGCCCGATTGAAGAAGCTATCTGATTTTTGAATGTTTGGAGGGGTGATTAAAGAAAAAAGCTTTTGCTTTGTTAAACAACTTTTACCTTAAGCCACAAATCAGAGCTTCTTGCGATTGGCTTTTGAAAATGGTTTTGAGCGACATGCATTCCATTTGAGGAGGTGGGCTTTTGGGTGCCGAGGATGCCGGTGAAGACAAGAGTTTCAGACCTCACAGAAACGACAACCATAACCACCGGTTGTTGAAGTGCTTGAGGTGTGACTCCCTCAACACCAAGTTTTGTTGCTACAACAACTACAACCTCTCTCAACCGTGCCATTTCTACAGGAGTTGCCAGAGATAATGGACGAAGGGTGGTGTCATTCATAGCGTTCCCGTCAGTGGCGGTTGTTGGAAGACTAAGTAGTCCAAGCCCAAGAACTCTCCCTCCACCACTGCGACAACACCACTACCACCACCAGCCTCGGTGTCATCAGAACAGAAGCGCAGGCATAAGGCGTCCAACTCTCATTCCAACAGCGATCGTCATCATCAGGAGTTAAAGTGGTCGGAGATGATGACGATGGGATTGCTAATGGAGGAGACGATGGCAGGGGATTGGAGAGGGAGCACGGATGATCAAGGTTTGTTTGATGTCGATAACACAATAGATGAGGGTGTGTGGAGTCGCAATCAGTGGAATGAAGACGAGTCTTTTTCATCTACCTTGATAAATGTGGAATAACACACACAAGGAAAGGAAAGCTCATAATCAATCTTTCAGTTCCATAACTTTTTTTTTTCACTTTAAACTGAATTCACGAAACATAAGAAAATCTAAGATGAAAAACTAAAAGAGCGGGGAAGAAATCTAAAATCCTATAATTATTGAATGACGAGATGTAAATTTTATTTTATTTTATTTTTTGGGTTATTGAATTATTGTAATGTGGGGTGTTGAGTTTGAAAGGAACAAGGGTGTGGGAGATAAGCAGCCTTTTTGCGACAAATTTTGGTAGGTGAGTTTCCTCCCAAATGAATCATATTTGTGACTCAAGTAGAAACCAAATTGTACGGGATATGCGATCCAATTAATTTTGTAATATTATTTCATCAAATTATGTATTTTTTTATCGCCAAATTTCCCAACTTAACTTTTATAATTTTTAATTTAATTTTTCTCTTAATATTTTCGTAAAAGCAGCTTATGTTAAAGCCAATCCAAATAAGTTTTGGTTTTGCAAAAGTCACTTATATAACCACCAATTTAAATATAAATCTTATTACACAATCTGACTTTTACCCAAAAGTAAGATTGTTAAAAGTCATATTGAAAAAGTCACTTTTACCATCGTTATTATAAACACACACTTAATTGATTAAGACTCATTGTTATTCCAAACACGCACATCGTTATTTCACTCTCTTCAGTGTGTGTTTGGATAAACAAAAAAAAAAAAAGTGATTTTAGAGGGTAAACCATGATTTTAAAAATTATTACCCAAATATTCTCCAAAAACCCAAAATCCTTTTTTTCTCCTAAACCATGGTTTTGGAGATCAAAACCATGGTTTCCTATAATTTCTTTTTCTTTTTCAAATTGTGGCCTCATCCCTTATCTCATTTATCCATTTGCTTGTTGGTGGCCCCACACCACTCTCTCTCTCATCTTTTTTTTTTTAAGAATTTCCAATTTCTGTCTCTCTCCTCTTTTTTTTTAACTCTCAAAATTTTAATACTCTATCATATCCTTAATTTAAGATCTATTTATCTAATTTAAAATATTAAAAAATTACTTAAATTAATTAATATTACATATAGACAAATTTATTTCATTTTTTGTATTAATTATAAAATTTAATGTTAAATAATGGGTTAAGATACATCTTTTTTAACCTTGTTAGAGGTTTTCTTTTTTTATAATTCAATATCATTAGGTCAAATTTAACGGTTTTGTTAAATTTGCATGCTTTTTAGTTATTCATTGTTATTTTTACATCTTCCAAAACTTATTTATACTAGACGCCCTTCAGGAAAAACTTGACTATTAAATTTGGATCTTAATCCTTAAATAATATATAAAACATAACTTTATTCTTTATATATAATTATCACAAAAATTAATATCTCTTTTAATAATTTAACCATAAAAAATTTATTCTAATTATAATACCTAAACACCCTCGTTTCAAAATTATTTTTTTCTCTAAAACTATTCTCCACCACAATCGATGCGAGCTCAGAATCCCAAGTCCCCTGCAAGCCGATGGCAAGGGGAGGCGACAAACCCTTTCTGCACATCGAGATCATAATCAACATTCTCAAGAGGCTTCCTGTCAAATCCATTCTTCGATTTCGAAGCGTGTGTAAAGATTGGAATAATCTGTTCAAAACCCAATCTTTCATAGCTGAACATGCCCGCCACTCTGCTCATGAAAGCCCTTCTCTTGTTCTTCAGGAATTCGATTTCAGATTTGAGCGTTCTTCCCTACGTTTGCTTAATCAAAAGATGGAAACCGTTGAAGTTCCTAGCATACCCTCAAACGATTTCTTTAATCATCCTTGGAGTATAACTGGTTCCTGCAATGGCTTGCTTTGTCTCGAAGGTTGGCCGCATTTTTATTGGCTTTGTCTGTGGAACCCAGCGACCAGAGAGGTCAGAGAAATACCCGAAACAAGAGAGGATTATCTGCGCCCTTCCGCGTTTGGATTTGGGTTCAGTAGCATCGTTAATGATTACAAGATAGTGAGATTTCCTCATGGTCGAAAGAAGGTAGAAAGTCTTAATACTGAAGTCCGCGTAGTGAAAGTGTATTCATTGAGCACTGATTCATGGGAGGAACTGGAGCCTGAAGCTGTACAGAAAACGCGACTTAAATTTGGAACTGTCTGTGTTGATGGAACTATGGCTTGGTTAGGACATGAGGATTCTCTTCCTGTGCTAGTTTCTTTCGACATAGCGACGGAAGTGTTTACAGTAACACCAATACCATCTGTGGTTCGTGTTCGTCCAACTACTGTTGGCGTGTACCAGAACAAATTTGTTATATCTGGGCATCACAGAGAATCTCATTTCATGGATATATGGGTGATGGAGCAGGTTGCTAGTGAATCTGGCAAGCATTTTAGTTGTTCTGAAAAATACAGCGTGGACGTACCTTTATATGCTTTGGTTTTGGATATCTTTTGCATTTGGGGGAATGAAATAGTATGCTATGACGAAGCAAGAGGGATCAGGTCGGATGGTGAATTAGAGTACAATCTTAAGCTGCTTAATCTCACTACTAAAGAATGGAAGGAGTCCCCCAACATTTCATCTCCCCTTCACTGCTTGGGTGGTGTCAGTTATGGAGGTAGCCTTGTGTCTCTTTTCAACCCCCAGGTTCAATAGCTTTGCTCTGAAATATGACCATTCTGGTTCCTTTTGCCTCTGATCGGCAAATCCTTGATCTGTGATCTTGAATGGAGAAATTATCTAGGTTGGTTGCTAACTATGTAAAACCTATTGAAGGCTACTGGCTTTTGTGCAGTGTCTAGTGGCTTTTCACTATGCTTTTTCTTCAGTTTTAAATTTTAATGGTATAAACCAAGTGTGTATTTAAAGACTATTAATTTTGAACCATCAGATTTAAGCAGATGATCTACTATTATAGTGATGCTCTCCCTCGTCTTGATGGACCAGATGGCGTATAAATGCATCGCATAGCAGCTATGCTATTTTATAGCCAATACAGTCAATACAGTGAAGTGGAGAGAATAGGTGTTCCCTGTCTTAATTTTCATTCCCTCGAAAAGAAAAGCATTGCCTGATGATCTGATACAGTCATACTGCCTCCTTTCCAAAATATATGAAATAAATATTACTTTTTCAATATAAAAGAAGTTGGTTTTGTTAATCAAATGCTTTAAATATACCATATCTATAATCTTTTGTTTGCACCATGGGTTTTAATTTTGTTCTTTTATTTCTCTACTAGTTGTTCTGAACTTTATTTTAGCTTTCTACATCATCTTATGTTCAATGTTCATGTATAAATATATAGTTTAGTTGCTGCTATACAATCTTTTTTGGGCTTTATTGGCCACTTAATGTGCTAAGAGGGAAGGAAAGACTAACATGACAGATTAAAGCTTCTTGCTTTGGAGTGACAGGTTCCATACACAGCGCAAGAGATGAAACTATTTGAGTTATTGATTTGTGCTCTACGTACATTGGTAAATCACATCACAATAGGGCTTGGTGGGTAACATGAGGCCTTTCCTATGTGTTAAATCTCACTACTTATCATTATATTTTTCAATTTCAATTACACAGAGAATCTTATATCTGTTGATTGTTGCCCTTTTATATCTGTTGTGGAAGTGAACTTGCAAAAAGGCTTTAATATTTTGATGCCTCTATAATCTTGATGCCCTTTATATCTATTGTCTTATTGTGTTTGTGTTATACTCCATGATGCTGCTGCTGGATGATGTAGAAAAGTGATGGGAAGAGGGAAGAGAAGTGGAAAACATGGAAGATAGGGAGGGGAGGGAGATGAAGAAGAAGGGGATAGATAGAGAGAGAGAGAGAGAGAGAGAGAGAGAGATTCAACTCATTAGGTTCATCATCATTATCATAGGATACAGATTCTGACGCTGTCCCCTTAGTTATATATTATGCAGATTACCTTGGATTAACTAACTAACTAACTAACCCTCACTCTTGTATGATTAATTACATAACACTGGATCTCATCATTCTCTTTAACTGTTGAACTATTTGAGTTGTTGCTTTGTGTTGTCCTTAAACTGGTGAGTGCTTGTTGTGTAACGTGAAGGCCTTCCTACTTATGAATTAAAGTATTGCAAATTGTTTATATGGATGTGATGTGATTTATCGTTATATTCTTTTCAATCACACAGAGGCTTCTGCCTGTTGATTGATGCCATTTTATATGTGTTGTAGAAAAGAATTTGAAAGAGAAAAAAAAGGCTTAAACAATTTGGTTGCCCCTATAATCTTGATGCCCTTCATATCTGTGGTCTACAATAACAATATGGAAATTCAGTATCAGATGTTTCAAACTTTGGGTTTATTGTCTGTGTTAGCATATAAAAATGTTTTTGTTTTTGTTTTTTTGAACGGAAATGTGTGATTTTCCCTTCAAAAGGGAACAAGAACAATAGGGCAATCAGAAGACAAATACAAAGAACCAAACAACCTCCTTGCTAAAAAGACTGCTTGAAGTTGAATATAATACTTGAAGATGGCTTCTGAATTTTTCTTTTTATCACTTCTGGAAGAATCACAACTATATTTGGAAACAAGAAGCTTCACCCATAAAAGCTTGATTTCGACAACTAAGATGTCTAATTCCTAGTGCTCCATTTTTCTGATCATTCTTAACAACTACAAAATGGAACTCTAATATTTTAATATTATATAAAAAGATAAAATTAAAGCATTTTAACGAAATTGTTATTAATGAAGTATTTTGAAATTTATATGTTGTATTATGAATCAGTAATATTTTTTAAAAAATTTAACTTCACTCTGACAACTATATATAAATTTGATAAAAACTAGTTTAAAATCCGCGCAATGCACTGGTCGAAAGTAAAAAAATTATAATTTTTGAAAAAAGACCAAAATCTCATGGTGAAAAAAAGAAAAAACTCATAAAATTTTTTTTCTGAATAACCTTTTTTCTTTTTTTGCCAACATGAATAACCTTTTTTCATCCAAACAAATATTGAAAAATGATCAGGAACAAGCTCTAATGTGTGTGTTGAGGTAAGTTCCAAATTACGGTTTTAAAAATCTTTTTCCGTAAATCGAGATAAAACTCTTTTCACATACTTACTTTATAAATTGTAAAAGTTATTTTTCAAAAGCTAATCCAAACAAACACGATCATTTATTATATATATATATATATATATATATATATTAATTTCTTGATTGTCACATTAATATAGTTATATCGTGGATTAAAAATTTACTCATAAAACTTTATCTTTTTCTAATGATTTATGATCTTTCAATTCATAAAAAATAATTGATCTTGGTTAGGAAGTTATAATATAGCAATTCTATAAAATTCTAAATTCCAAAAATAAGCGGGAAGTGTTAAAAAAGGTATGCTAATAAGGAGATCTTAGGTTTATTTTTTTGGTTGATTTATGATAAATTTGCAGTATCCATTTATCAACGAGCAGGAAGCCATGGTTTTTTTTTTTTTACTACTTTCAATTTTTTAATTTAGGAAAATGATAGGAAGTTATAATTTATGATAAAATGTTCGTTATCTTTTGATTTCAGATAACATTAAACTTTAATATTTAAAGTTATGATTAAAGCATTCAGATTAGATTTCCGGATCCACATTGTTGGCGAGAAAATTTCAAATCTAAATCTTTATTGATTTTCTTGAACTATACTTTATCTAATTTTTATTTTAACATTAGTCTCATCATTATTCATAAAAATTTAAAAAAAATTAAAATTTATTGATTACGGCTACAAATCAAATAAATTCACCTAAAGTATCTTGAGAATACTTTTAATCAAATATAAGGAAAAAAATTTCACTGCATTGATATTAAATATACATATATATATATATATATATGGAAAAGTTTGCAGCTTTCCTACACATTTAGTTTAAAAAACAGAAGAATTAAAAAGATTTATAATAAATAATTAATATAATACCTTATAATTATCAAAATTCTTCCTCCAAATAGCATGGAGTAAGATATTAATCTAAATGTTATAAATCCATCCGCTCATCAAAAGATAATTGATATGTGGAACCAATTTTAGAAAATACAAAGATTTAAAATTCTTAATTCTGATGACTCCAAATAGCATGGAGTAAGATATTAATCTAAATATTATACATTCATCCGCTCATCAAAGAATAATTGATGTGTGGAACCAATTTTAGAAAATACAAAGATTTAATATTTTTAATTCTGATAACTCCTAACAAAATAGATGTACGGTTAGATTTCCAATTGATTTAAGAATAATATATAAAAATAATCAAGTCGTTATGATATTCCTAAAAGTTGTTAAATTTCAAATGCTAAAATAAAACTAACAGGAAAAAAAAAGAGGGAAATCCAAATTAAAAATACATAAACATTTTGTAACTATAAAATCTTAAATAAAATCTTTTATGAAATATAAAGATTTTATATTTCTAAACTGGATTACTCCTAAAAAGTAGGCGCATCATCATATTCCAACCTATTTAAAAGAACATAAAATTTGAAATCATCAAATCTCAAATAAAGTCTTTTAGGAACTTAGTGTATTTGGCCTTGTTGATGACGGCGATCAATGGTTCCATAAGCACCTTACATCCTAATTGACATTGAAAATAGAAATCAAACATATGTTTACTTCAATCAAATGTTTGCAGTCCCTATATCACATGATGAACCAAATGAGCATGATATCTGTAAGAGAAGTTGATACGGTAACAACACAATTTGGCGTGAGATCATAAAAACAAGAAGGTAAACACAAATATTTCTGAAATTGACTTTTGCATCATAGAGGATAATTTCCATTAACGCACCATCACTAACAACCTCATGTCTGTGATACCAAAAGCAACAAAAGAAAGGTTTTATAGGGAACTTTGATTTGGTTACTAACTCCACAATAGAAGACATGGGAGGCTAGTATAATTAGGGACGGAGAACAAGAGAGTTGAAGAGCGAGGTGAAAGAAATCCATTAAAAAAGTATTAGGATCAATAGGGGTGCAACCTGATAAGATTTCAAAGTATTTTAAAACTACCTTTTCATCATCTCTTTATTTTTAATATATTAATTTTAAAAATATTTTATTTTATATTTTAATATTTCAAAATATTTTGTAATTTATAGCTGTTGGTCGAATATCTCTCTTTATTTTTTGAGCATATTTAATTTTTTATCACTCTCAATGTAAAATATTTTATTTTATATTTTTATATTTCAAAATATTTTATAATCTATAACTAGTTCTAGCATATCTCCATTTTTTTAGCTAAATTTATTTTATCTCTTTATTTTAGTTGTTACGGTATTTATAGTATAGAGGGTGTGCCAAATGATAGAAGAAGTGACTCTCAAATAGGGCTGAGTAATGGGCGGGCTGGGCTGACCTTACCCGCCCGTTTATGTCTTAATGGGTACGGGCTAGCCCGTACCCATTAAGTACATGAGATAGCCCGGTAATGAACGGGCTGGACATACCTATCCAAATTTGGGTGGGTAATGGACAGCTCATTTAGCATATGATATTAAAAAATTCTCTATTATTGTAAAGTGTAAAACAATTCATTGTCATACTTTAAGTCCTACAGTATTGCGCTTTTGCATTTAACAAACACATAATACTCATATAACTGTCTGCAATGTACCTTTTAATTTAAATTAAAACATCACATAGTGACATTCACAATTAGAAATTCAGAATTTAAGCCTTAAATCACAACTAAAAAGAGTATTCAAACTTTGAATCTAAAGGAACAAAACTGTTAACAAAAGTCATTCAATAAAAGTATTGGCATCTTTCCATAATCAGTCTTCTTAACATGCATCATCCTTACATTTTTATTGAATCTTCAATAAAACCAATAAATAAAAAAAATAAACAGGCGGGTATGGGCAGCCTGAAGGGGTACCATAACCCACCCATTTAATACTTAAATGGGCGGGTAATTTGCCTGCCCGTTACGGGCCTGTTTTGGGCGGGCCCAAAATAGATAAATTTATTACGGTTGTGGGTGGGCTTATCGGGTTGCGGGCTCCTTGCTCAGGCCTACTCTCAAATGTCCCTCCTTTCATATAATCAATAGATCAATTGATGTATATATTTGAGTGCCATAAATTATAGTAATATGATGTCAGGAATTTTTTTTTGAAATAGTTTATTTTTAAGTTATACTGCTTTAAAGAATATCTTGCTAAACATTATGTTTTAATTATATAATTATATATAAATATTAATAATTATTTATCAACAGAAGTAATGTCCTCTTACAAGTTGCAATCTTTATTGTGGTGGCCAGCTAGTTTAAAAACTTCCATTAAACCAAGAAAAGTTCTCGATACAATACTAAAGCGTAAATCGAAGCATTTAAAGCAAGTAAACAAGCTAAAATAAAAATAATTAACTGACATCAAAATCTATAGCTTGAAATTATTAAAATACAAGAAATAATATTTTAGATAGCAAGAAACTAGAGGAACTTAAATTCAACCCAAATTCTTGAAATATATTGAATAAATTGTTTTAATTATTTCTGATTAATAAATAATATTTTTAATAGGTGAAACAATTTTAAAATCAAGCACTATTATATAGTGCAAATTAATTTGGTTACCTAAGTTTAAATATTAATTTAAGTTTTGAATTGGTTCTGATTTTTATTTAACTTAAATTTGAGATGCTCTTTATAACAAACTTTTCATTTTACTTTTGTTTTGTAAATTTTATTTGACATATGAAAATTGAATCAAAAGAATCGGAATAAATTATTGGGTTAATATAACTTTTGGTCCCTGAAGTTTGATCTAATTTTGGTTTTGGTCCCTCAAGTTTGAAATCTGTGGTTTTGGTCCCTGAAGTTTCACCCGATTTTGGTTTTGGTCCCTGAAGTTTGAAATCGGTGGTTTTGGTCCCTGAAGTTTCACCCGATTTTGGTTTTGGTCCCTCAAGTTTGAAAAGGACTTGGCGACCCAATTAAAAAACCCGACCCGACCCAAAAAAAAACCAAGTCCTTTTCAAACTTGAGGGACCAAAACCAAAATCGGGTGAAACTTCAGGGACCAAAACCACCGATTTCAAACTTCAGGGACCAAAACCAAAATTGGGTGAAACTTCAGGGACTAAAACCACATATTTCAAACTTGAGGGACCAAAACCAAAATTGGATTAAACTTCAGGGACCAAAAGTTATATTAACCCTAAATTATTCTTATAAAATTATTGTTAGAGAAAATCCATTATTTAAGGTTTAATGGTATTATATCATTTAGAGAATTTTAGCAGCCTATCAATAAGAGCCGGCTTTCTCTGAACATCCCCCACTTTCTCCTCTCGTGTTGTAATAGCATTGAGCGATATTACTGCTACATCAAGTAAGCTTTCCAATACTGATTTAATTTAAATTTTTATTCAATTAAAATATTTGATTTTTGATCTTGTATTACATTTATATTAAGAAATAAATAAATATACTTGAAGAGTTAGAAATTATATAGTTGGAAGATCTCAACGCATATGGTACTTCTTTTTTGTGTCTTGTTTAAGCTTTCCAGTCTTTTGGTAGGAAGATCTCAACATATAGATTTTTTTTTTCTCTTCCTATTTCTTTCTTTGCACATGTATCTTGAAAGCTAGTCTCTCTAAGTGAGTAGTGATGAAATGGAGATTTAGAATATAGGTTTTAAGTGAGGCTAAACACAATTAAGAGGTTATTTATGAGTATAATTGTTCGCCGTTTAGCTTACCGCAAATGCACGGGTCGCAAGTAATAGTATAGTGAGAAAACAAGTGCTGATCCATAAGGACTATAATAAAAGTGAGTTAATAATTGTAACAATGTTTTTAACTAGGTTGAATGAAATTATTTGAAATTGATTAGGTCAATTAAGGAATTTTTGCTGAAAGCATTAAGGTGAAACAATAGTAATTGAAAAATTGATTGTACTTCAAGACTTAGGTTTAGGATTACTTCTTCCTCATTGTATTTCATAAAACTATGTAATTGATTCAATTATGCTAGTTGTGTGAGTCCATATGCAAGTCAAAGATTCTAAGATCATCAATCAAGCTCTCTCAAGTCGAGATTGATTTTTAATATTCATTAATAATATTTTTGTCTATAATTAATGAAAACCATCTTTCCCAAAGCAATTCTTCATTAGACTATGCTAAATTGTTAGATATATCTCTATTTTAACAACAAACCATCCATTTAATCCATAAATTTCAAGTCTAACATGATTTTCTCAAGTTCTACAACCAAAATAGCTCTTTTAAGCATCATTCAATTGAACTAAATTAATCATGTGGCGATCAAGCACAATATAATCATTAGGCATAAATAAAAATCAGCATATATTCTTAATAACTAGTAAAAGTAAGAAAATATAGTAGTTTTAATCCATACAATGAGCAGAAGTAATCTTAAAGGAGAGTTTTAGTTATTTATGATCAATACAAACCAAAAGTTAAACTTAAAAGTCATATCCATATTAGCAAAATGGGAGGAAAAGAGGGAAAAACCAGAAAAAGTAAAGAAACTCTTAAATTTTTACAAAAATCTTCTCCAAGAATCACCAAAACCTTCAAGAGCTCTCTCCCAAATAGCCTCATCTTGTCCTAAGCCTCTCCTAAGTGCAGAATGGCTCAATTTCGGCGCCTCTCTTAGGTTAAAAGGCCGTCAAAATTGTTATTTTTTCAAAACGCACAGTGTCAGTATCGCAACTTCACTATAACGAACCCATGGCGAATGCCATCAGAAAGGCCTATTTTTGAGGTGTTTTTGCTTTTGCTTTTGCTTTCTTGTGGCATAGCAACAACGAACGTAGTCAGAAAGACCTATCTTGGGGTGCTTTTGTTTTTGCGTTACTGTGGCGAAGCAAAAGCGACTGGGGAGTACCTTCAAGCTACTTCTTTAATCTTCTTTTTTTAACTTTTGTTCTTCTTTCCTCCATTTCCAATGATCCATGTAGGCTTTTACATCTTGTCCTTATCCTTTCAAAAAGAGAAGGAGTTTATGAGCTTTCTAATTTCTTCAATTTAATCAGAAGTTCTATACATTTAGCTCAAAATTTAAAATTTCTAAAGCATTTTCATCACATCACATTTTTCTTTATATGTATAAACTTTATGTATAATTTGAGTTCAAAACAAATAAATATATAAGAAAAATATGATGAAATACAAGAATTTCTAGAGAATAACAATGATGAAATTTTTGAAGATTGTCTTGTTCATGTTTTGTATTCCCATGCAATTTATTATTTTGTACAAAAAATTATACCATTTTGTGGGAGCATACTTAACTTTTGTATTTGAAAATTCTTTCAGCGGGTAGTCATGGCATCTCCTCATATTCTGAATTCTGAAGACCTTCATGAAGATAGTTTTAATATGAGATTCATTGTTGAAGCACATGTGAATTCTCCTCATCCAGGAAATTTGGATATATTAATCTTTGAAATGTTTCAATCTCCTTACATTATACCTTGCGCCACAGTACTCCAAGATGTTCCAGAATTTCTTCGTACAACTGTATCAAACTATCTTTCCGAAAGACACACACATACTTTGGCATCAGAAATCATATCTTACTATCAACAGACTACAGTTGCAACTACTGGTCCTCGCCTAATACCATTGGAAGTCCATTTTTATACTGATTATGCTTTTGGTCAGTACGCACCATTACTTTATGTCCTTCAACATTACGAAGGTCATCACAACATGATAGATTTGGAGTTGACAGAAATGCATGAAGCCATAAATCAATCAATGCAACAAATTTCTCTGGTTCCAGCATCAAAAGAAGCTATTGCGTCACTCAAGAAAACAAAAACGCCAAATGAAGAAATAAATGCAGACATATGCAGTATTTGCTTAGATGATTTTGATGATGGCGCTGAAGTTTCAGCAATGCCTTGTGACCATGTTTATCACAATACTTGTATTGTAAAATGGCTGCAAACAAGTCATATGTGTCCATTATGTCGCTATCAAATGTCTACTGAATAGTATCACAGCTTGTTATATACATGCGTATATATTTTTTCTCAACTTATTATATACATTTGTTAACATTCATTGTCCGCTAATGTAGGAGAAATATTCTCACTATTTTTCATTAATTTAAGTGTCTTAATGGTACACATTTTGCCATGAAGAACACACGCTTTCCGTTTCTTTGGGATCAATTTAATGTTGAAATTATGTCCCAATGTTAAATCCAGAGCTTGTCGTTTTTAAATAAGAGGGAAAATGAAAACTAAGCTCATTATAGTTTTCTCAAGTTTTGAACATTAGTTTTCTTTTTATTAAGTCATTTAATTTTACTCTGTTAAATATGTTAGCACCTGAAGTCAAAATTTGTTAAATAGGAGCTAAGGGTGTTAATGAATCCGTTAATGAGAAATTACATGGCAAACAATTGGAATATAAGACCTATTTAGAAAAATTAGTTGAGTTAATTAACATTACATATAGACAAATTTATTTCATTTTTGGTATTAATTATGAAATTTAATGTTAAATGATGGATTAAGATGAATCCTTTTTAATGCCGTTAGGGGTTTTCTTCTCTTATAATTTAATACTGTTAGGTCCAATTTAACGGTTTTGTTAAATTTGTATTCTTTTTAACTGTTCATTGTTATTTTTACATCTTTCAGAATTTATTTCTACTAGACGCCCCTCAGGAAAAACTTGATTGTTAAATTTGGACCTTAATCCTTAAATAATACATAAAATATAACATTATTTTTTATATGTAATTATTACAAAAGTTAATGTCCTTTTTATTAATTTGACTTTGAAAAAAAAAAGCTATTCTGATCATAATATCCAAACACTCTCATTTTATCAAAATCACTTTTTTCTCATAATCTATTATGCTTAGAATTTATTCTCTAAAAGCTATTGTCTATTTTTTCTCCAGAAACTATTCTCTAAAAGTTAATCCAGACACATCCTAATTAAGCTAGTTAACATAATTTTTTTAAATACTTTTGTCATCTTTTTTTTAATTCCCTTCATCTCTCACATACTTAATTATTGTTTATGGATCATGGGTAAATTAGAAAAAAAATGTAATAAATATAATAATATGTCTTATATTAAAGATTAAGATCAATTCTCTAATTAAATCATACATTGAAAATGGAAGGGAGTGAAACTTAGTTATATATAGCTCGTTTGGATAGCTTATTTTTAGACAATAAGTGTTTATAAATCGTGATTTACGGTATATGAAGTAAGTATGTGAGAGGAGTTTTATTTTGACTTATGTAATAAGTGTTTATTGACTTCTAATAAGCAATACCAAACACACATGTAATACCCCAAAATTTGAGATTTGAGGCTTTGGAATAAGTCTAAATTGAGTGGACTACTAAGCCCCAATTTAGTAGATGTCCCAAATCTATTTTCTAATGTTCCTTATATCTTTGGGGCATTAAAGAAAATAAAATGGTTAATTTTGGAGAAAGTAATTATATTTTTGGTGAAATTGCCTATAAGGTAGTAAGCTTGTAATGTTCATTTGAATGATCAAATGATGATAAAAAATTATGAGATTTTACAGGATGAAAGTAGACATCCTAAGCTTTAATTTGATAGGTCATATGAATCAATTAGAGTTATATACAAAAAGATATGAATTTTTGAAGTCAGCACAGAAAAACTGTGAAATTTCTGGAAAAATATGCAAAGAATGAAATTCTGAGAATTTTGTGATTCCATTCAGAAAAATTATATATTTTTCTTTGAAACAATACTCAATAAGGGTTCTATAGGTTTTGGAATCACTCCAGTTCGATCTTTCTAGAATTAGTTATGATTTTTCAAAATTTGGGCAGAAATCTGCCAGAATTTCTGAAAAATCCGAAAATTAGAAAATAAATAAAGGAAATTGTAATATATGATAAAAGAACTTTTGGCTTCATCTTCTTCCATTTCCTGTCGTGAAATAGAAGCTAAGGAGAGAGAGAAAGTTTTAGAGTTTTAGAGAGAGAAGGAGAGGAGAAAACTCACGAGATAGGTCGATTTCTCCGGTGAATTTGTACCTAACGTGTATAATCCTTCTTCTAAGCTTCTCTTCTATGTGATGTAAGGTTTTGGAAGCTCAATTCAGCCCTTGGGAAGGTTAGGGTTTCAGCCAAGAAGAGGAAAAGCTAGTAGGAGCTTGAGGTAACTTCCAAACCTTTATATATTGACTATTCTGGCTGTTGTAGACAATTTAATAGGTGAAATTTCGCCAGATTGTCTTTGGTTCTAAAAATGGAAAATGGGTTTGTGGGGCTGTTATGCTGCCAAAATTGATACTAAATGATAGTTGTAACCTAATGGAATAGTCAATAAAGTGGTTAGGAGTAGAAAGGAACGCGTTTATGGAGCCGAAACCGAAAAACCCCGATTTTCCCTGGAAAACCCATATATTTCGGTCAGGGCTATAAATGGGTCTTAGATTTGGATTTTCAATGATTTGATGATTCCATTGAGTTCAGGAGGGAAAATTAGGTAGGGTTACAGTTGGGCACTATTTCAGAAAAGACCGAGAAAGCATAATTACGAACATGCCCCTAAAACACTGAAATAAGGGTTGCCAAGGGCAATTTCGTCTTCTAGCAGTGAATTTGGTAATTCCGAATCCGGAAATGGATTCCTTGGGCGAAAATATGTCAGGATAGCCCAGGTTAGAATTTCGAGAAAAGTACAGCCGGACCGGGTCTCCGGGGGTATTTTAGTAATTTTTCAAGATATACTCATGTAACCCCCAGACACACTATGGAAGTGTCTAAATAGTACATTTGACATTGTAGGATCGAATATGAAGCCCCGAGCTGTTTGCACGTAGATCGAGGCACATGTTTCAAGGCGGAAAAGGGTTAAGGTAGGGGACTTACCTTACTTGCATGTATTTGATATCTTTGCTTGTGTAATGATGTATGTGATTGTTTTACTTGATTTTGTAGAGCATACTTGAATAAATAAAGCTCTATTTCTATTTTCGTTGTGGCCATAGTTTTGTTGCATGAAACATTGAGCATGCAGAAATGTCATTATGGGGGCATACATCTAGATAAAGCTAACATGTCATACACATAGCATCAATCATGAATGCATTATGGTATCTTTTTCCTACTGAGATTCTCTCGAATCTCACCCTCCCTTACCAACAATTTAGACAAGAGCCGACAGAAGATATGCAAACAATAATGCAGAGTACCGTACGAGAGGATTACAGTAGTGGAACAAAGACGGGAATAAGTCTCCGTTTCACTGGGACCATTTTAGACACCCAAGTAGCCCTGTGCGGCTACACTAATTGTAATTATCAGGTACGAACCCCTATGGGGAATTTATGTAATCATGCACATATTATCAGTATAGTTATACTAATCATGTGTTGCCTACCGAACTGTATATCGTTTTCCACAAATACTCTGAAAAAAGGTTGAAATTAAGATAAGGGTGTGACAACACACTATTTTTGGGCAATAAGTGTTTATAGTTCATGATTTACGATATACGAGGTAAGTATGTGAGAGGAATTTTGTATCGACTTACGTAATAAGTATTTATTGACCCCTAATAAACAATACCAAATACATACATAAACTATTCCAGACACTCACTATCAGTTACAGATTTAGCTAAATTCATAAATTTAAGAGGGTAAGATCAAAACCTCATACAAATTTTATACTTTAGCCTAAAAGGTTAAAAACTACGTTGTTAAGAAACGGCCGACATCAAGGAAACTTTTGAAAACACCCTATCTTTTTAAAAAAAAAAAAAAACTATGCTATTCAGAATTAGTTGACTAAGACACCATTAAAAAAATAAATTTATAATACATGTAAATTTTCGGACAACTTTGTAATTTTAATTTTTATTTCACTCTCTTCGTTCTTCATACCAGTTCTCTCTCACCCAATGGATGCGAACTCAGAATCCCTAAATCCCCCCAACAAGCAAATGGCAAGGGGAGGCGACAAACCCTTTCTGCACATCGACATCATAATCAACATTCTCAAGAGGCTTCCTGTCAAATCCATTCTTCGATTTCGAAGCGTGTGTAAAGATTGGAAAAATCTGTTCAAAACCCAATCTTTCATAGCTGAACATGCCCGCCACTCTGCTCATGAAAGCCCTTTTCTTATTCTTCAGGAATACGATTCCAGCTCTAAGCTTTCTTCCCTACGTTTGCTTAATCAAAAGATGGAAACCGTTGAAGTTCCGAGCATACCCTCAAACGATTTCTTAAATCATTATTGGAGAATCACTGGTTCCTGCAATGGCTTGCTTTATCTCGAACGTTGGCGGCCTTTTTATTTGGTTTGTCTGTGGAACCCAGCGAATAGAGAGGTCAGAGAAATACCCCAAACAAGGAAGGATTATCTGAGCCATTCCGTGTTTGGATTTGGGTTCAGTAGCATCGTTAATGATTACAAGATAGTGAGACTTTCTCATGCTCGAGACATGGTAGAAGGTCGCGCAGTGAAAGTGTATTCATTAAGCACAGATTCATGGAAGGAACTGGAGCCTGTAGCTGTACCGAAAACAGGACTTATGTTTGGAATTCAAACTTTCGCTGTCAGTGTTGATGGAACTATGGCTTGGTTAGGATATGATGATTCTTTTGATCTGCTAGTTACTTTCGACATGGTGACGGAAGTGTTTACATCAACACCAATATCATCCGTGGTTCGTATTCTTCCAGCTACTCTTGGCGTGTACCAGAACAAATTTGTTATATCTAGGCTTCACAAAGAATCTCATTTCATGGATATATGGGTGATGGAGCAGGTTGCTAGTGAATCTGGCAAGCATTTTAGTTGTTCTGAAAAATACAGCGTGGACGTACCTTTATATGCTTTGGTTTTGTATATCTTTTGCATTTGGGGGAATGAAATAGTATGCTATGACAATGACAGACAGATCCGGCCGGATGGTGAATTAGACTGCAATCTTAAGCTGTTTAATCTCACTACTAAAGAATGGAAGGATTCCCCCTACATTTCATCTCCCCTTGACTGCTTGGGTGGTTTCAGTTATGCAGGTAGCCTTATGTCTCTTTACAACCCCCAGGTTCAATAGCTTTGCTCTGAAATATGATCATTCAGGTTCCTTTAGCCTCTGATTCGCAAATCCTTGATCTGTGATCTGGAATGGAGAAATTATGTACTAGTTGTTTCAAACTTTATTTTAGCTTTCTATGTCAACTTAATTTTAATTCTTATGGATGAATATCGAGGTTGGTTGCTAACTATGAAACCTATTGAAGGCTACTGGCTTTTGTGCAGAGTCTAGTGGCTTTTCTCTATGCTTTTACTTCAGTTTTAAATCTTAATGGTATAAATTAAGTGTGTATTTAAAGACTATTAATTTTGAACCATCAGATTTAAGCAGATGATCTACTATTATAGTGGTGCTCTCCCTCGTCTTGATGGACCAGATGGCGTATAAATGCATTGCATAGCAGCTATGCTATTTTATAGCCAATACAGTGAAGTGGAGAGAATAGGTGTTCCCTGTCTTAATTTTCATTCCCTCAAAAAGAAAAGCATTGCCTGATGATCTGATACAGTCATACTACCTCCCTTCCAAAATATATGAAATAAATAATTACTTTTTCAATATAAAAGAATTTGGTTTTGTTAATCAAATGCTTTAAATATACCATATTTATAATCCTTTGTTTGCACCATGGGTTTTAATTTTGTTCTTTGAATTCTGTACTAGTTGTTCCAAGCTTTATTTTTGCTGTCTGTATCATCTTATGTTCAATGTTCATGCATAAATATATAGTTTAGTTGCTGCTATACAATCTTTTATGGGCTTAATTGGCCACCTACAATGCTAAGAGGGAAGGAAACGCTAACCTGACAGATTAAAGCTTGTTGCTTTGTCATTTTTTATCCAAATCAAATGGAGTGATAGGTTCGATACACAGCACAAGAGATGAAACTATTTGAGTCATTGATTTGTGTTCTACATAAATCTCTGAATCACATCACAATAGGGTTTGCTGGGTAACATGCGTGTTAAATCTCACTACTTATCATTATCTTTTTCAATTTCAATTACACAGAGAATCTTATATCTGTTGATTGTTGCCCTTTTATATCTGTTGTGGAAGTGAACTTGCAAAAAGGCTTTAATATTTTGATGCCTCTATAATCTTGATGCCCTTTATATCTAGTGTCTTATTGTGTTTGTGTTATACTCCATGATGCTGCTGCTGGATGATGTAGAAAAGTGATGGGAAGAGGGAAGAGAAGTGGAAAACATGGAAGATAGGGAGGGGAGGGAGATGAAGAAGAAGAGGATAGAGAGAGAGGGAGAGATTCAACTCATTAGGTTCATCATCATTATCATAGGATTCAGATTCTGACCCGGCCCCCTTAGTTATATATTATGCAGATTACCTTAGATTAGAATCCCCTAAACTTAGAATCTGAACCAACTAACTGACTCTTAACTAACTAACTAACCCTCACTCTTGTATGATCAAGTTTACATAACACTGGATCTCAGCATTCTCTTTAACTGCTGAACTATTTGAGTTGTTGCTTTGTGTTGTCCTTAAACTGGTGAGTGCTTGTTGTGTAACGTGAAAGCCTTCCTACTTATGAATTAAAGTATTGAAAATTGTTTATATGGATGTGATGTGATTTATCATTATATGTTTTTCAATGACACAGAGGCTTCTGCCTGTTGATTGATGCCATTTTATATCTGTTGCGGAAAAGAATTTTTTAAAAAAAAATGCTTAAACATTTTGCTTGCCCCTATAATCTTGATGCCCTTTATATCTATGGTCTATAATAACAATATGGAAATTCAGTATCAGATGTTTCAAACTTTTGGTTTAATGTCTGTGTTAGCATATAAAAATGTTTTTTTTTTTTGAACGGAAATGTGTGAATTTCCCTTCAAAAGGGAACAAGAACAATAGTGCAATCAGAAGACAAATACAAAGAATCAAACAACCTCCTTGATAAAAAGACTGTTTGAAGTTGAAGGTGGTTCATGGTCAAAGTTTGAAGTCGCAAAATCTAGACCCAGGATCAATATAATACTTGAAGATGGCTTCTGAACTTTCCTTTTTATCACTTTAGGAAGAGTTTCACTAATCACAACTATATTTGGATACAAGAAGCTTCACCCATAAAAGCTTGATTTCATAATATATTATGATCTTTCAATTCATAAGAAATAATTGATCTTGGTTAGGAAGTTATAATATATCAATTCTATAAAATTCTAAATTCCAATAATAAGCGGGAAGTTAAAAAAATTATGTTATTGAGGAGATCTTGGGTTTATTTTTTCGGTTGATTTATGATAAATTTGCAATATCCATTTTTCAACGAACACCAACAAATGGTTTTTTATTTTACTATTTTCAAATTTTTAATTTAGGAAAATGATAGGAAGTTATAATTTATGATAAAATGTTCTAATGTTATCCTTTGATTTCAGATAACATTAAACTTTAACATTTAAAGTTATGATTAAAGGATTCAAATTTCTGAATCCACATTGTTGGCGAGAAAATTCCAAATCTAAATGTTTATTAATTTCATTGAACTATATTTTATCTAATTTTTATTTTAACATCAGTCTCATCATCATTCATAAAAATTAATAAAAATTATAAAATTTATTGATTATATCTACAAATCAAATAAATTCACCCAAAGTATCTTGAGAATACTTTTAGTCAAATATAAGGAAAAATATTTTTACTGCATTCATATTATATCTATATATATATATATATATATAGAAAAGGTTGCAGCTTCCTTACACATTTAGTTAACAAAAAAGAAGAAGAAGAATTAAAAATATTTATAATAAATAATTAATATAATACCTTATAATTATCAAAATTCTTCCCCCAAATAGCATGGAGTAAGATATTAACCTAAATATTATAAATCCATCCGCTCTTCAAAAGACAATTGATATGTGGAATGAATTTTAGAAAATACAAAGATTTAATATTCTTAATTTTGATAACTCCAAATAGAATGGAGTAAGATATTAATCTAAATATTATACATCCATCTGCTCATCAAAGGATAACTGATGTATAACATCCCAAATTTTATTCACCAAGAATATATTGTAATTATTATATATATTCAATGAAATGGTGAATATTTAAGGCCAACGAAATTAAATATTGAAAATTGAAAGTGGAATAGTGGTTTAAGTGAAATCGCTTGTGAGTTAATGAGTTTTTCATGTAATTTTGGAAGACCAAATAATGAGCAAAAATTATGAAATTTTACAGAATGGAAGTAGACATCCTAAGCTTTAATTTGATAGGTCATATGATTCAATTGAAGCTATTTACAAAAATATATGAATTTTTGAAGTTAATCCAGAAAATCTGAAAAGTTTCTAGAGCAGCAGTCAAATATTGAAAATTTGGGAATAATATGATCATATCCAGTAAAATTCCATATTTTTCCTTGAAACTAGACTCAATAAGGGTTTCATAGGATTTGGAATCGCTTCAAAACGATGTCTACAAAATTAGTTATGATTTTTCAAAGTTAAGGCAGAAAATATGCCAGAATTGGCATTATTCCGAAAATTTAAGAAATAAAGTAATCTTCCTTTTTCTCTTAATTATTTTAGAAATTAAGGGATGAAGGAGGAGAAGACAAGTGTCAAAATCCAATGAGACCAAGTGTCAACACCACATGAAAGATGATGGAGATAATTGTTGTGTCATAAGTCCTTACTTATGTCATCAGGTGTGGTAACCAACTCTTGTACCAATTGACTTGAGTAAATGGAAGAAACAATTGTTTGGGTGGAGCAAGGGGGAGCACGTTTTTTTGAAGGCTAACCAAGGGAAAAAGCTAGTTCAATGCTAATGGGAAACCAAAGAGAGTAAGTATGACATAAACTTGAAAAAAGAAGGATTGTGACAAGTGTCACATTATGGTCCCTTGATTAAATCAATGGTGTAGAATTAAGGGAGGAAGTTTATGAAGCATTTCTCTTCCCTTCCCTTCATACATTTTGATCACACTAAAGGAAAGAAGAGAGAAAGAGAGCTTGGAGAATTCTTCAGAGCTAGAGAGAAAGAGGAGGAAGAAGATCAAGGTAAGAGTTGTCTCTTAAGCATTTTCTTGTGAATATGCATGAAAAATCCTTCTCTAAACTCCTTTTCTTCATGCATCCATGATCTTGAAGACACCATTCTTAGCTCAAGAAGTGAGAGAGGAGATGCCTAGAGAAAGAGGATTCAAGATCTCAAGAGGTAACCTCACAAACCTTAGATCTAAACTAGTATAGTGTTGTTGTTGAGGTTTGTGTTTGGTTTTGATGATTTTTGTCAAGTTTGTAAATTTGGAAAGCTATAACCCTAAGGGTTTATGCTACCCAAATTTCTTTGAATCATGATTAAGAAGTGTTTATTTGAGTTAATAAAGGATTAGAAGTGGAAAAGTACAAGTTTTAGAAGAGAAAACACAAAACTCCATTTTTCCAATTTTTGACCAATATTTTGGCCAGCACAGATCTGAGGGAAGGAGTTGGATTTTCATGAAATAAGTGGTTCCATTGGACTCAGTGGGCAAAAATAGGTGGGGTTACAATTGGGCACTTTTTCGGTAGAGGCCGAAAAAGCATAATTACGAAAACGCCACTGAAATCACTAAATAGGGGCTATCAAGGGTATTTTCGTAATTTGACACTGAATTTGGTGATTTCGAGCTCGGAAATGTATTCCTTGGATGAAAATATGTCAGAATAACCTTAGTCAAAATTTTGGAAAAACATGCCATCGGGTCGGGTATGACGAGGCCGAGCCGGGGTCCTGTGGACATTTTAGTAAAATTTCACCATAGACTAATATAACCACCAGAAACACTATGGAAGTGTCTAAACTGTACATTTGACGTTCTAGGACTGAGTAGAGAGCCTGAGGGATTGGCACGCAAATCGAGGCATGTTATTTGAAGATCAAGGAAGGGCGATTAAAGTAGGGAACTTACCTCTCCTGCATGTATTTGATATTTGTGCTGGCGTATTGATGCATGTTATTGCTTTGCCTGATGATGTGAAACATATATGAATAATTAAAGCTCTGTTTCTATTTATTCTATGGCCATACGTATGTTGATTGAAACATTGAGCACGCAGATATGTCATTATGTGAGCATGAGTTATGTAATGCAAGCATGTCATGCATTAAGCATTTATCTTGCATGCATATTGGTATTACTTTCCTACTGAGATTCCCCAGAATCTCACCCTCACCTACCAACAATTTAGACAGGAAAAGACAGAACGTATGCTGAGAACAATAAAGAGAACCGTACAAAGGGGATTGCGGTGGTGGAGCGAAGATGAGAAGATGTCTCCATTCACTGAGACGTGTTTAGACACCCATATAGCGATGTGAGGCTACGTTAATTGTAATTATCAAGTACGAACCCGTATAGGAAATTTCTGTAATCGCGCACATAATATCAGTATATCTATGTTATTACTGTATTGCTCATTGAACTACGTATCGTTTCCGCAAATACTCTGAAATATGTGAAAATAAAATGAGGATGTGACATGATGTGTGAAACCGTTTTTAGAAAATATAAAGATTTAATATTTTAAATTTTTCGGTAAAAAAATATTTTTAATTATGATAACTCCTAACAAAATAGATGCACGGTTAGATTTCCAATTGATTTAAGAATAATATATAAAAATAATTAAGTTGTTATGATACTCCTAAAAATTATTAAATGTTAAATGCTAAGTAAAACTAACAGGAAAAAAAAGAGGGAATTCTAAATTAAAAATACATAAACATTTTGTAACTATACAATCTTAAATAAAGTCTTTTATGAAATATAAAGATTTTATATTTCTAAACTAGATTACTCCTAAAAAAGTAGGCGCATCATCATATTCCGACCTATTTAAGAAAACATAAAATTTGAAACCATCAAATCTCAAATAAAGTCTTTTAGGAACATGGTGTATTTGACCTTGTTGATAAGGGTGATAAGTGGTTCCATAAGCACTTTACATCCTGATTGACATTGAAAATAGAAATCAAACATGTGTTTACTTCAATCAAATGTTTTCCGTCCCTATATCACACAATGAACCAAATGAGTATGATATCAATAAGAGAAGTTGATATGGTAACAACACAGTTTAGCGTGTGATCATAAAAACAATAAGGTAAACACAAATATTTCTGAAATTGACTTTTGCATCACAGAGGATAATTTCCATTAAGGCATCATCACTAGCAACCTCATGTCTGTGATACCAAATGCAACAAAAGCAAGGTTTTATAGGGAATTTTGAATTGGTTACTAATTCCACGATAAAGGACATGAGAGGCTAATAGTGTTAGGGGCGGAGAACAAGAGAGTTGAAGAATGGGGTAAGAAAAATCCATTAAAATAGTATTGGGATCGAGAGGGGTGTGACTTGATAATATTTCAAAGTATTTTAAAACTACCTTTTCATCATCTCTTTATTTTTAATATATTTATTTTAAAAATATTTTATTTTATATTTTAATATTTAAAAATATTTTTTAATTTGTAACAATTAGTCAGATATCTTTCTTTATTTTTTGAGCATATTTTATTTTTTATCTTTATTTTAATTGTTACGATATTCATGACAAAAAAAGGGAGTGACTCTCTATGTAAAATATTTTATTTTATAATTTTATATTTCAAAATATTTTGTAATATGTAACTATTTCTGGTATATCTCCATTTTTTTAGCACAATTTATTTTATATCTTTATTTTAGTTGTTACTATATTTATGGTATAGGGAGGGTATGTCAAATGATAGAAGAAGGGACTCTCAATGTCACTCATTTCATATAATCAATAGATCAATTGATGTATATATTTGAGTGCCATAAATTATAGTAATATGATGTCAGGAATTTTTGTTGTTGAAATAGTTGATTTAAGTTATACTGCTTTAAAGAATATCTTGCTATTCATTATATTTTAATTATATAGTTATATCTAATATTAATAATTAGTAATGTCCTCTTACAAGTTGCAATCTTTATTGTGGTGGCCAGATAGTTCAAAAACTTCCACTGAACCAGGAAAAGCTCTCGATACAATACCAAAGCGTAAATCGAAGCATTTAAAGTAAGTAAACAAACTAAAATAAAGAAAATTAACTGATATCAAAATCTATGATGGTTTGAAATTATTAAAATACGGGAAATAATGTTTTAAACAGAAAGAAACTGGAGGAATTTAAATTTGGGGTTGAACAATGGGCTATATGAACCACCCGTCGCCTGCCCATTTATTTTTCAATTGGCATGGGCTAGCCAATGCCCATCAAAAGCCCATTTATGCCTATGACCAATGGGCTAGGCCGAACTCGTTTAGGCTGGAATGGGCATGGGCTGCCTATTAATATATCTTTTCTAAAAAAATACATTTTTACCTTATTGTTTTGTTGTTACTAATTTCTCAATATAAATTATTAAAAATACTAATAATTATTAAAGTATCATAATCCTCATTATGTCTCACGAGATAATTTATTTAATAATTTAATTAATCATTGATAGGTGATAAAATCTTTAGAGTAAGAACAATTTGTAATATTACATATAAAATTATAGCTTATATATAAAAGCTCTATATCATGATTATGATTTATGAAACATGATCATAATATATAATCATTGATTCATGAGATATGTATATAATTATATCATTTAACTCGTTTGAAAACTTGTCGTTTAGAATTGCATTATCTCTTATACTTAAATAAATATTATATATAATATTATATTATATATTTTGACAAAAAATTATATATTTATACTTAAATAAATATTGTATACACACATGAATGGGCGGGTATAGGCAACCCAAGGGTATGTCCATAGCCCGTACCATTTAATGCACACGCTCGTTATTTAAGTCCACCTGTTAGCCTTTATTGGGCAGGCCAGAATAAGCAATTTTTCATTGCGCATGGGTAGGTTCATTGGGTTGGAGCCGACATCTCAGCCCTAGAACCCAAATTCTTGAAATATATTGAATAAATTGTTTTCAGTACTTCTGAATAATAAATCATATTTTTAACAGGTGAAACGATTTTAAAATCAAGCACCGTATATAGTGCAAATTAATTTGGTTACCTAAGTTTAAATATTAATTTAAGTTTTGAATTGATTCTGATTTTTATTTAATTTAAATTTGAGATGCTCTTTATAACAAACTTTTCATTTTAGTTTTGTTTTGTAAATTTTATTTGACATATGAAAATTGAATCAAAAGAATCGGAATAAATTATTCTTACAAAATTATTGTTAGAGAAAATCCATTATTTAGGGTTTAATGGTATTAGATCATTTAGAGGATTTTAGCAGCCTATAAATAAGAGCCGGCTTTCTCTGAACATCACCCCCCAACTTTCTCTTCTTGCGTTATAATAGCATTGAGCGATATTACTGCTACATCAAGTAAGCTTTCCAATACTGATTTAATTTACTATTTTGTTCAATTAAAATATTTGATTTTTGATCTTGTATTACATTTATATTAAGAAATAAATAAATATACTTGAAGAGTTAGAAATTAAATAGTCGGAAGATCTCAATGCATACGGTACTTTTTGTTTGTGTCTTGTTTAAGCTTTCCAGTCCTTTGGTAGGAAGATCTCAACATATAGATTTTCTTTCTCTTCCTATTTCTTTCTTTGCACATGTATCTTAAAAGCAAGTCTCTGTGATGAGATGTGAGATTTAGAATAGAGGGTTTAAGTGAGGCTAAACACAATTAAAAGGTTATTTATGAGTATGATTGTTCGCCATTTAGTTTACCGCAAGCGCATGGGTAGCAAGTAATAGTATAGTGAGAAAAAGAGAGTCGATCTACAAGGATTATGACGAAAGTGAGTAATTGTAACCATGCTTAACTAGGTTGAATAAAATCATCTGAAATTGATTAGGTCAATTAAGGAATTTTTGCTCAAAGCATTAAGGTGAAACAATGGTACTTGGAAAATTGATTCTACTTCAAAATGTAGACTTAGGATTACTTTTTCTCTATTGTATTTCATGAAACTATGGAATTGATTCACTTATGTTAGTTGTGTGAGTTCATATGCTAGTTAAAGATTCTAAGATCATCAATCAAGATCTCTCAACTCAAGATTGATTTTTAATTTTTATTAAAAATATTAAATCTTTTGCCTATAATTAATGAAAATCATCTTTCCCAAAGCAGTTTTTTATTAGACTATGCTAGGTTATTAGATATATCTCTATTATCTAATAACAAACCATCCATTTAATCCATAAATTTCAAGTCTAATATGATTTTTCTCAAGTTCTACTACCAAAATAGCTCTCTCAAGTATCATTCAATTGAATTAAACTAATCATGTAGTGATCAAGCACAGTATAGTCATTAAGCATAAAGAAAAATCAGCATATATTCTCAACAACTAATAAAAACAAGAAAATATAGTAGTTTCAATCCATACAATGAGTAGAAGTAATCCTAAATAAGAGTTTTTGCTAATCATAATTAATACAAACCAAAAACTGAACTTAAAAGTCATATTCATACCAGCAAAATGGGAGGAAGGGAGGGAAAAACCAGAAAAAGTAAAGAAACCCTTGAATTTCTCCAAAAATCTCCTTCAAGAATTACCAAAATCTTCAAGAGCTCTCTCCCAAGTAGTCTCCTCTTATCCTAAGTGTCTCCTAAGTGTAGAATGGCTTAGTTTCAGCACCTCTCTTAGGTTAAAATACCCCTAAAATCGTCACATTTTCAAAACGCACAGTGTCAGTATCGCAACTTCGCTATAACGAACCTACAGCGAACGCAGCCAGAAAAACGTATTTTTAAGGTGTTTTTCCTTTTGTTTTGTTGTGGTGTAGCAATAGTGAACGCGGTCGGAAAGACCTATTTTGGGGTGTTTTTGCTTTTGCACTGCTGTGGCGAAGCAAAAGCTACTGGAAGTACCTTCAAACTACTTCTTTAATCTTCCCTTTTTACTTTTGTTTTTCTTTTCTCCACTTCCAATGATCGCTTCTACATCTTGTCTTCATCCTCCTACAAAGAGAAGGAGTTTATGAGCTTTCTAATTTCTTCATATTAATCAAAACTTCTATAGATTTAGCTCAAATTTGAAAATTTCCTCAGCATTTTCATCACATCACATTTTTTAGTATGTATAAACTCTACGCACAATTTGAGCTTAAAACTAACAAATATATAAGAAAAATGTGATGAAATACAAGAATTTCTAGAGAATAACAATGATGAAATTTTTGAAGATTGTCTTGTTCATGTTTTGTATTCCCATGCAATTTATTATTTTGTACAAAAAATTATACCATTTTGTGGGAGCATACTTAACTTTTGTATTTGAAAATTCTTTCAGTGGGTATCTCTCATTCAAAATTGAGATCGTAGTCATGCCATCTCCTCATATTCTGAATTCTGAAGACCTTCATGAAGATAGTTTTAATATGAGATTCATTGTTGAAGCATATGTGAATTCTCCTCATCCAGGAAATTTGGATATATTAATCTTTGAAGTGTTTCAATCTCCTTACATTATACCTTGCGCCACAGTACTCCAAGATGTTCCAGAATTTCTTCATACAACTGTATCAAACTATCTTTCCGAAAGAGACACACATACTTTGGCATCAGAAATCATATCTTACTATCAACAGACTACAGTTGAAACTACTGGTCCTCGCCTAATACCATTGGAA
The DNA here is from genome assembly GCA_963242795.1 of Inga leiocalycina. NCBI lineage: Eukaryota > Viridiplantae > Streptophyta > Magnoliopsida > Fabales > Fabaceae > Inga > Inga leiocalycina. Next base: position 16,628,222 of record OY725321.1, read on the forward strand.
GTACATTTTTATACTGATTATGCTTTTGGTCAGTATGCACCATTACTTTATGTCCTTCAACATTACGAAGGTCATCACAACATGATAGATTTGGAGTTGACAGAAATGCATGAAGCCATAAATCAATCAATGCAACAAATTTCTCTGGTTCCAACATCAAAAGAAGCTATTGCATCACTCAAGAAAACAAAAACGCCAGACGAAGAAATAAATGTAGACATATGCAGTATTTGCTTAGATGATTTTGATGAAGACGCTGAAGTTTCAGCAATGCCTTGTGACCATGTTTATCACAATACTTGTATTGTAAAATGGCTGCAAATAAGTCATATGTGTCCATTATGTCACTATCAAATGTCTACTAAATAGTATCACAGCTTGTTATATACATGTGTATATAATTTTTCTCAACTTATCATATACATTTGTTAACATTCATTGTCCGCTGATGTAGGAGAAATATTCTCACTATTTCTCATTAATTCAAGTGTCTTAACGGTAGACATTTTACCATGAAGAACACACGCTTTCCGTTTCTTCTATAAGCTTTAAGTAAACCATAATCTTCCATTAAGTACAGATACACCCACTTACTTCATATTAATTATCTCACAGCAAATCTTAACATTCAAGCTTATTAAACTCATTTTCATTATAAAGCATTTAACAATTCTATCTAGCAACTCAAGAAACACAACCAAAATCTACAAAGTATGATAATTTATAGAACTAAGACGATTCCTAACTTCAACCTTCCACATGCAAAATGCCACATTGATTAAAATTAATAAATCACCATAACTTTACATATACTTTTCATTCCTCAATTCCAGAAAATTTATTTCTCAAACTTTTTATCAGATGCTTCATATGCATCCCGAAGATTAACACAAACCAAACTTAACCTTATAATTACAAGCCAAACATCTTTTCCGCTTCTAATTCCATGTCTAATTGAAACAGAGTATAAGAGAAAGATCTTGCTTTCAACTCTCCTCTATGGAATACAACATTGAATTTAATTAACAATATATGCCATAGCCAATTAGCACTTTCAACAAGATTACAAACCGGCCTCAAATAAGAAGATATTATTCCTCATATTATACATACTTTAAAACTCCATTTAATAACTCAAACTTTGCTTCCTTTATATATATATATATATCAATGATATCCATACTTTTTTCCCAACATAGAATTGAACAATCTTGCCCATCTAATTTCTTTTTCTACACAATTTCACAAACACATAAGAAGCAATCAAGTTATAAAACATTCACCACTATCTTGAAACCCATTTATTACTCTTCCTTCCTACAAACATTTTATCAAAAACCTTGTGTGCATTCTAAATCCAAAACTTAAAATAATCCTAAGGTTCTCAGTTCAGTAACCAACAACATTAAAACATCAACATGATATTATAAAGTTTACTAATCTCATTTTCTGTCAAAGCCTAATATAAAAACTGTTGTCGTCAGCATCTAAATTCTCATACGATCCAGTGAATCTTCCAACTCCACCTCGTGTTCTGCAAATCCTATATGTGGGAGCACCTACAAAGTAAATGAATAATTCAAGTCACGTCCAATGACGTTGTCCTTAAGAGCTATTCCGCATTCACCGGCTAAGAGGAAGCGGCACTCCCCAGGATAAAACGGATCCTTCCTGCAAGAACAAGGTGAACAGAACAGCGAAATATAATAGAACTCAGCAAGCAAAAATCGGAGGAGGAGGAGAGTGCTCAAAGGCTCATGAGCAAGATACATAGACCTCTAACCAAAACACTTTATATAGGCCTCACCACACCAAACGTTGGCAGCCTATAAAGCATCATAAGTGGGCAGTTTTTATTAACATAAAGTGCCATGAATGAGTTTAAATAAGGTTCTAAATGTTGGGCGTAAGAAGCCATTAAAAGGCTATACATTAGACATTTAAAGGGAATTGAGAAATAATCCGTTTTGATATTTGAATAGAACCAATGTCCAAAAATCATTATTTTTGTCGAGTAAAATGGCATTTTCTATATGGTTGATTATTCAAAATCTGTAATTCCATATTTCTCAAAAATCAATTAATAAAAGTGCCCAGTCTATGTTAACTCACACACGGGAAATTGCCGGATTTCCATGTGGCCATGTGTGTGAGTCCACTCCTCCTCTTGGCCCATTTATTAGCTCAAGATCACAAGCTTTTATTTAAACTTTTGTGCTTCCACATTCTTGAGCAATATAGGACTTTTCCATTTTGACACACCCACAAATATATAATAACTCCAACAATCCCCCACATGTGTCAAAAGGGAACACCATTAGCTGAGTTGTACACACGAGTATAACCATTGTATCTGGTGGTCCTAAGAACTTAAAACCAGACCTAGACTTATAACACCTAGTATACAGAGATGTCGGTGGTCCTAAGAACTTAAAACCGCTCATCTCTTAGGCGTATCCTAGATGCATTAAGAGTCAGATTATACCCCCACATTTCGCTGTTAACGCGGTTTTGCACATTAATACGGCCATGCGCGTGCCTGGTGCATAACGAATGCTCTAGAGATTTTTCCATGATCTCATAAGAGCGGCCCCACTCCACATTCATAGAGGTGATTTCATGAAATGTACCTGCAATGAGCACATCATCCTGTAGGATTATGAAATCATTAAGAGCTTTCACTCAGCCTCACCCAAATGCATTCTAGCACTTTCTCTTGCCATAGGAAGGGACTTGGTCATTTAGTTTAGTGCTAACAGAACTAACAAACGACTTGTTCTTACCCATTGAACCTCCTTCATGGGATCACCAATCACAGAGGTTGGGTTGCCATCGCTGTTAATTTCGTATTGGCTTTAGTCCCATTCCCCTCGGCTAATTTGTTTCTTCCCGGGGTTTGTTAACGAATCCATGGGTCAACTCTTTGACCTCACAAAATTGATTGAGATAATTCCACAATTTTTCAAGCTAGCTTATTCACATTATATCTCAAACAAATTTCACTTACATCATTGTTTTTCACAATGGCTATTGCCATTTGGCAATCTCAAATCATCGACATTAAGTGTCGGTTTTCCACCAAAATATATGTCAAGAGTTTTTCAACAATTTAGCCTCTAAATTTAGCCAATTCCAGAGTATCAAACTCTAACTCACATAATAATTTATTTTGGCTACTAGTGGATTTTCTCAAATAAAACTGAACTTTAGTTAACATCCGTGTATCTCATACAACGGGAATCCACTGTACTTGATGTAACATCCCAAATTTTATTCACCAAGAATATATTATAATTATTATATATATTCAATGAAATGGTGAATATTTAAGGCCAAAAGAATTAAATATTGAAAATTGAAGGTGGAATAGTGTTTTCAGTGAAATCGCCTTCGAGGCAGTGAGATTGTCATATAGTTTTGGAAGAGCAAATGATGACCAATTGAAGCTATGTACAAAAATATATGAATTTTTGAAGTTAATCCAGAAAATCTGGAAAGTTTCTGGAGCAGCGGTTAAAGATTGAAAATCTGGGAATAATATGATCATTTCCAGTAAAATTCCATATTTTTCCTTGAAACTAGACTCAATGAGGGTTCCATAGGCTTTGGAATCGACTCGAAACGACGTCTACAAAATTAGTTATGATTTTTCAAAGTTAAGGCAGAAAATCTGCCAGAATTGGCATTATTCCGAAAATTTGAGAAATAAAGTAATCTTCCCTTTTCTCTTAATTATTTTAGAAATTTAGGGATGAAGGAGGAGAAGACAAGTGTCAAAATCCAATGAGGCCAAGTGTCAACACCACATGAAAGATGATGGAGATAATTGTTGTGTCATAAGTCCTTACTTATGTCATAAGGTTATGTGGCCAACTTTTGCACCAATTGACTTGAGTAAATAGAAGGAACACTTGATTTAGTTGGAGCATAAAAGGGAGCACGTTTTTGACTAACCAAGGGAGAAGGAAATGATAATTGAGGTCGAGTGTACACAAAAGGGAAGCATGGCAAGGTTGAGTGTACACAAAAATGGAATGATGGTGTACATGAAAGGTGTTGCAATCTCAACCATTGATTAAATCAAGGGCTAGGAAGAAAGATGACAAGGTTAATAAAATATCTTCCCTTCCCCTTCATACACACATTTCGTTCAAGGCACAAGGGAAAGAGGAAGAGAGAAAGCTTGAGAAATAGAGAGAAGAGGAGAGCTCAAGGAGGAAGAAGTCTAAGGTAGGTATTGTTGTTCTTGTGTTCAAAGCTTCCTCTCTTGCATAATAGCTTCTCTAATATCTTTTTCTCTATGGATCACCATGTTAGCAAGCTAATCTCAAGGTTGAGGGGGGAGAGAGGACGTTCTAGAGAGAGAAACACCAAGGATCAAGAGGTAATCTCCAAAATCTCAACTTCTTTGTGTATTGAAGTTGTTGTTGGTGATTGTTGTTTGATTTATGTGATTTTTGGTTAAGTTGTAAAATTGGA